>OZ018319.1:109184711-109784711 GCA_963969495.1 Ceratothoa steindachneri
AGTTGCAGGCCCTGCCTTGGGGACTGCCACCGTGCACTTCGCCAACAGAAAGGTCCTCAACGATGTCATCCTCAGAGGTAAAAACCAATTTGAGGATATTGTTTCCTCTCGTTGGCTCTCTCACCCATTGAGTCAGGAACTCATTGTTCGCGAACTCCAGGAGTAGTGCGTTCCTGCCACAGGATTCTCTCGTTTCCCAGTCAACTTGTGTGTTGAAATCCCCCATCATGATACACACAATGTCTTCGACAAGTTCTCCTAGAAGCTAGTACAGATCTTTGTCCTTTTCAACGAGTTGGGCAGGAGGTCTATAAAGCACAAGGGTCTTGTATTTGGCAGGACCTATCTCTAGGTCAACACCTACTAGTTCATGGTCGGATAAGATGTTGCAGTCCGTCGAGTTGAAAGTATCCTTGACATACAACATCACACCACCACCCTCTCGACCTGGCCTATCTTTCAGGAAGAGCTGGTAACCGGGAATCGTGAATTCACCTTCAAAATCTCGGCTTAAGGTTTTTATACACGACTCCGTTCTGGCCACCATCTCAGGTTCCTCTGTTGCTACGAGGCCACAGAGCTCAAGAAACTTATTCCTGATTGACCTCGCATTGAACAGAAAAACTTTCAGGCAGTCCCCTAGTGTAGGACTCCCTACGCCTTTCCGTTTCATGGCTTCTCTGTTTTTGTGGTCACACCCTTTTTGGCGACCTCCGAGAAGGTCGTTCCAGGAGTGACATGGGCGTGCTGGCGCACGTCCGCTTTCGCTCTGTTTTTAACCCTCCTTTGGGTGCGTTCCACGACATTATGAATTAGGTTGACGAGAAAGGCCTTCCCTTTAAAGGAGAGATGTACCCCTTCCCTTTGGTAGAGGTCGTGTCTACCGATAAAGGTACGATAGGGGTCCACAAAGAAGACTACTTCTGCCGTGCAGAGATCCGCCAACCTTCTGTTCCCTGCGATGTTTCTCTCGTGAGCGGTTCGGGATTGAACTCTCTTGGAAGCATCCCAACCACGACACGCTTGCGGGTTTTAAGCCCTATGTCATCGACGGCTCCCATCACCGTTTGGATGGTCTTACCACTGAGGCCAACCTTACCCTCTCTGAGGTAGAGGTCGTTGCTGCTCACCATCAGAGCAACAACTGAATTCTGAGAAATTTGAGCTTTCTCTGCCTCTACTCTGATGTTGTGGTTACTCCGTCCTGACAGGCAGCTTACCTTCACGCTAGTGCGAAGGCTGGCGCTAGCAGCGGCTGCAGATCCTTTGTTTGCGAGTCACCAATGAGGGTGACCTTCCGACACTTGGTCTCTGAAGACGGGGTCTTCCCTTGTGGAAGAGGCCTCTCCTTTTCCTCTTTACTCTCCACATTCTTATCTTTCTTTTTCTTCTTGTTTATCTGATTTTCTTCTATTTTTGGTTCTTCTTCTTTTGTTTCAACTTTATTCTTTTTCTTTTTTTCTTCTTTTTTCCTTTCTTCTTTTTCTCTTTTTCTCTCACCTCAGCTAGCTTAGCCTCAGATGATGCCGGAATCTTCGCTTGGGTACCAGGGGATTTCGACACGTCAGTGGGCGGCGCCTCTTCTAGGCATTGAATCTGAGCTGCGTAAAGAGCTTCGAGTTTGTCCAACTTCTTTCAAGGATTTTAGCTCTCTCCTCTGACGCTCTATAGAGGTCTTTAAGGTTCTTCACCTAAAAGTACAAATACAACTGGGCTTTAGCCATATTTAATTTCTGCAAAGGAAGGCACATGTATGTAAAATGGATAAGTAGCCTTTAAATTGTGAGCGGGTATGAAGATATAGTATAAAAATCCCTTGGACAATACTAGCATATGAAGATAGGGGGTTTGATAGGCAAACGCTTTGGAGGGAATTTAGTCATCCTGCCTGGTAGCTTAACGGTAGAGCATAAGAATGGTCATCACTAGACCTCTATTACACCTCCGACCAGAATTCTTCTTCCCAAAACATTCCTGCGTTATTTTTGTCTTCTTAGGATGGATTGGCTTCATTATGCCATCTTTGTTCATTGCGTTTTTACAATGTTGCATCATCTTGCCTTTAAAGGCTCTCGTTTCTTATTTCAAAGAGCTCATTTACGTCAAATTTATCTTTCTCTTGTAATATATTCGTATATATATATAAATATATACATATAATACTCCATTGGGGGATATTAGACGGGTTTAGGGTAACTATATTTAGATTTGCTAGTTCATTGGTCCTTCAACAATGTGTAGGAGACTTTACTATGCTTCGATCTTATCGTCCGATCCTAAAATTTCGTCGGAATTTCAATGTCCTTGCGAGGAATTCGTCTTTAAATAATTTACCAGGCCTCTTCCTCACGCTTTCCATACAATCACCAAGCTCTGCCATTGTTGCTTCTTCAGAAAACACTACCTACAGTAATAGAAAAGAATAATTGAATAGTATATCATTCACAACAATTGACTATTTTACAGTATTACAAACAGAAATAAAGAAGTATTGTAGGAAGAGCCGTTATTTTTGATTTGGTTAACAAAATCCTGTATATTTGGTTATATTTGTCACTTTTATTTCCTAATATTTATTATTTTTTATCGAACAAAATTTTCTATATAATCTAATCCACCATTTCATATAGTCTGATCGGGTATGATTTCATAGAGGTTAAAGCAATGTAATTTTTAGCCCAAGCATAGCGTGGTCCTCTTCGGCGGAGCAAGCATAGTTTTTCTTTGGAAGATATGCGCGTAGTCGGCTCTCCATAAATCTCTCGTTAAATGTTTTAAAACACTGAAATCATCATCCTTTAACGAACTTGAAATTTTACTTTAGGCCGCTCTAATATCATCTAGGGCTATTTTTTTTATTTTTCTATTATGTCAGGGGGTTTTATTTGCTTACGACCACATTTACCTTTTTTATTTTGGAAAACATACTTGTTGTTTTAATTTTTTATTAATTGCACTACATGTTTGAGTTGCTAAATCTAGTTTTATTGTGATTTCTTTCTGTATAAATGAGGTTTCTTTCAAATATACTTTTATTTGGTCAGTTTTATTGGGAATTAGATATCTGCATTCAGGCAATTGAATGAACGGTACACGATAGAAAGTTTTCATAATTGAGGGAATAGGAATCAAGTAGGAATGTAGTAGAGTAATTTATCAAGTTGACCGAACGGAGAAACTAAACTGGATTAGATACGGACTGCTGGCAAGACAAAACATGTTTGGTTAGGGAAGGGTTAAACTAATAAGAAGCGGAAGAGCAGTTGAGTCATTGTTGATAAAATTTCTTAACATTTTAATATATATTGATTCAAAATTTCGGAGAGAGATCACATTATTGCAATGTTCTATGGTTTAAGAATTGTCGGCACTGATATCAATTTAACATTTCATTATGTTATCCCAGTGTTTTTTTACGGCTGGAAGTTTAGCCAGTTCTATTTCTGTGACCAGAACCATATTTGAAGTGAAAATGGCAGAAGCGCTTCTCACTTATCATTGACCTGAAGAAACACCCTCAAATAGAACTTCAGAAAGAAAAGTCTTTTCTGACGTCGCGGAAAGTCCACTCAATCACAGCAAACACATTTTGGCTACTCCTAAAAGCATTAAACTTTCAAATTTATCTGCGTCTTTAAAAATATATTTCATAGAATATTATTTTCTACTTTCTCTTTGTTGGCTGCTGTAGTATACTTTTACATCTCTTGTTATCGAATTGTACGCTACTTTGCGATTAATCTGTTTTTGCAACGTATAATATCACCTATACCTATATATTTATAATAGAAACGGAATTATAATTCCCCAAGTCACAACTAGATTACAGTGCACAATTTCCTGTAAATCTTCATCACCGATCTCCTAAACAATATTCATGGGATACTTGAATGTAAAGGGTAGGGCAAGTGACTATCAAATCAGTAGTTGAACTGGTCGAACATCGAAATGTTGATCGAAGAAACATACAGGAGGATAGGCCCGTATTTTTCAAAATACATTAATGACAATCATGCCACTAAAAAGGACCTTGCACTAAGTAGCAATTATATACCAAATGACATGTATATGCTTCTCGCAAACATCGAATACTACTGAGACTCATTGAGAATCTAAAACAATTACCAGTACCAGATATAGATAAATACAGGAGCGGGAACTAGGACGGATCCAATGAAGAATTAATGAACTTTGTCTAACATGATCTATCAGAAGCAAAATAGCTGAAATGGATTAAGAAAATGTGAGATTAAAAGCAACTCTCTTTGGAAGGGGAGGCAGTAACATGCCTAAAACGCGACATTGCATATTTCCACATCCAGGATTGAAAGAGTAGATAAAGAGAAAAGGAGAGTTGAGCAGTGTTTACCAACAAATGTAGATTCTCGGAACAAACAAACAAAGGCAAATGGCGCTAAATAGGAGCAAATAAGAGATGAATTATTTTATATAAGAACAAGATACAAACCAAAACGATAGTCTCATCGAAAAAATAAATTTCAAAGAAAATTTTGAGGTCGATTAATAGAATGTAATTCCCCCCTATTTTGAATTAGAAGCTGGACACTCTGAGAGACATGCATCAGTCCCACTCAGTTCTTAATCATTACAGCAGACATGTCACTTCCTAGAATACTGAAACTCTAAATATCTACTTCGCTGAAGACATTAATTAACTAGTGGTCAGTCAATAAAGGAAGGTGGAATTTCAGGCACGGACAAAAACCATCGGGTTGACAACATCAACAAATTCGAGAGGAACTGGAAAATAAGAAGGAGCAGAAAAAAGTACCCTAATTTCTTGATCTCAAGAGTATAGGTAGCAGATATTAGAATAAAATAATAAGTCTATCGATAGCATGCTTAGGGCAAGTTAGTTGTATTATAATAACTTCGACAGGTTACATATAAAACAAGTAGCTGAAAGAATATCGAAATCCTTACCAATGCTAACCCTCTTAGATTCCTTACAATGCTTCAGCACAAGCAACGTAAGAAAGATATATTATGCAGTAGGAAGGAAAGGGCTCATCTACGCTCTAATTCCCCGATAAGGCTATGAATCTCAAAGAAACGGGAACTCTAGAGAATATAAAATAAAGTTTTCGACTTTATAACCAACAGAACAAAGAAACAGAGGCAAACCTCAACAGCCCTACATCAAGTAGCACTAATTGAATTGCTCAAAATTTTACAATAAAATGAGGCGAAAATATCTAGAATAAAATTAAATTACTTCTTCCACCCTTTGTAGAAAAGCCTAGTTAGAGATTAAATGGTCTTTTCAACTCTACGATTTCCACTGGAAAGGTTTAGCAGGGAATAGTGTAAGCACTAATAAACAATTAGTTGGATAAAAGAAGACAACATTGCACAAGTAATTGGCTGAAGTAGCACCAACCGATAATGAAAATATGTACTTTAATGAGGACTGCAACCAATTAAGAATAACTTCCCTAATCAAGACGCGAAGAAAAGGAACACCTAAGGTAATTACCAATTCAATAGTCATTGAAGTGAATATCCTTCTATAACTGACAGGAAAATGCACCTCAATATTCTACCTAAGAGGGTAACTGACTACAGTAGAATATGGCATACTTCAAATTGAGATAATTGTTGCTGAAAAAAAGTAAAACTAAATTGAAATTACTAAACATTGTTAGTCAAGTGGAAATAATAAAGACCTTTAATCTAAGTATAATACAAATAAACAGTGAAAACTACACATTACTGATGGCTGCATTAACAAAACATGACACAGACATGATACTAATGTCAGGGCACCGGCTAAACAGAGAAAATAGAAAACTAGAAATCATACACTATCCATATTAAATGCAGACCCATCGGGTGAGTATTATGATAGAATGGCCATATTTATTCCAAAAACATCTACATCAGGAAACTCATCAAAATCAATGACACTTACTCTGCCAAACGTATTGAAACCGAGATGTTGTAAAAAATTAATAGCTACATGCTATCAACCGGTGAGAAAAATCTAAATATGCCTCTTTATAGTATTTTTTTAGATATTTAATATCAAGTTCAAACCAATTGGTTACCAGCGAAAGCGTAATAAAAATTAGTACTAACTTTTAATAGTTGATCAATAGAAATACCTTCAAGAGGATAGGACATACTTTCAGCTATACATACCTAACAGGCGTGGATGCAACGGTACTAGCCGGTAATTACGACGCAATTACCTACCAGACAGCATCACCATGAAGCCCTTTAAATTTGCATTCAATCACCATGTTTTAAATCTATTAATCCGAAATTAGGACTTGTTACAAGTAACATTACCGGAGAGAAAGAAGTAAAACAGAGCAAAATAGGACGGATAAAATTGGAACTACTGATCTCTATTTTAGAAAAATAATGTAGCACGATATAAGCCATCTCATTGGGAAAAACAAAGAAATATTAGGAATAGCCTCATACCAAATGTAGATCAAGAAAGAAAGCCTAAAGAGAGAAAATTGGAAATTGATCAAAATATGGCATCTATGATTTAGGCATTCAAATAAGCAAAAAAATATTTCAATAAGCGAAATTCATTGAGTAAATAACACGAGGAGAAAACACCATTATAAAAAAATAGAGAAAATCTTTTTAAAATATGATAAAAATAAAGAATACTGTAATGAAATCGATACCCACCATAATATCACATGCCTCGTTCGGGTACCACAACGACGCTAGGAGGTGTAATCCGATTACTTACCACCCCTTCTCTTCTCTTGACTCGCTGGCCACCAGAACCCCTATTCCAACAATGAGAAGTACAAACAAACAGATTTCTGTGGCAGCGAGCATAACAATACGAAGGGAAGGAGACCAAGTGCAATAACAATGTTTAAACAGGCACTATTTCTCCTAAGATTTGGGGTCTAGTTTTGCGTACTAGATGAAATTATAAGAGCTGCGAACAAAATTCAGAAGATGCCTTTAGGGCTAAGTGAAAGACTCTCGAAGAAGCGTCGTTAGAGGAGCGAGGTTAATTTATAAGCACTCATCCCCCCCTTCTCCTATCCCCAGTATGTCGGTGAAGTATATAGGCGGATAACTGGAGAAGAACGAGAAGATCGAGTTAGAGATCAACACGACGAAGTCTAGCGGTAGTGCCTGGCAAGCAAAGAAAGGAACAGAGAAGAAGTTCATTCTGAGCCGATTCCTAGGGTCACACAGAAAAATTACCCACATTTGTAACGAGAATCACTCTCATACATCTCTCGTCAGAGAAACCCCCTATCTTGGTTTGAAACAAAAACCGGAGATAGTTTTCACCATTAAGGAATACCCAAAGTAAACTCTCCCCTCCCCCATTCGTCAAGGGATTCACTTTTGTTCATCGTCCGTCAGTGCAAAGCATCTCAAGATTAACTCGAAGATTGGAAAAAGCATACCTTCACGGTCCCGTTGCTTAAATCAATCTAACTAAGACAACGTGCTTAGCACCATCCGTCGCCTTCACCGAAATAACCTCTTGCTTCAAGTATGCCTCCTCGCCAGACAAACGGCATGGCCTCTGCGAACACGTCGACGTGCCTAACCGCAAACCATTTCCCGTCTACATAAGATCCATGGCCAAGGTCATTCTTCAGTCGGATTCACGTGTGCTTTTTATTAACGGGAAAAAAATTAAATTATTTTTGTGTCAATTAGCGTCCAATATTAAAGTGAGCTTGTGGGTCAACATTACTTTATATTTATTTGGTTTAAATTAATAATTCTAACATAGATTCGTTTATTCATACATGTATAGTTTGTTTTTAATAGTTCATTTTTATGTTGTAATTTAAATATATTTTTGGTTAGATGTATTTAATTCGGTCCTCGGAACGCTGCCCATGGCACTAGAAATCCTCAAAGATTAAATAACGTTAAAATAATATAGTGCTCTTAGAGGAAACGTAATAAAGGCGTTATTGAAGTAAGTGGCCAACCGACGTACCACCACTCGGCCCTTACAATACCACAACAAATACACGTATCACAAACAACCAGTTAAAGACAAACACGTGGGTAATACTTCAAAACATATCTACAAACAACGGCATGATTGCTTCTCTATACCTAGAAAGGAAAGAAAGTTTGAACTTGAGAAGAGATTCGACTATTCTCCGATCACCTATAGAGAAGTTGAGCTAAACAGCCAACTCGTGCAAGGAATATAATGGAAATAGTAATTGGGACTCGAGGTTCAGATTCCACTTAAGTCAGAGGTACAAATAATGCAAATAATCCATTCTATTCTACTACTCCTCTAAATATGGAGTAAAATGAACTTATATAAACCTTTTAATTCTTAATATTATTTCTCATCCCATGCTACTTTCACTGTCCGCCTACTCTCCTCCCAAGTCGGCGCACGACGACATTACTCCTATTCGGGCTTGATCTTCTATCTGGGAGGCGAAGGACCCGGTCTACTGGGTTACTTGGGTCTGCTTACCTCCCACACATTCAAGAGGATGAGGTGTTTATGACAAGCGGTGGATGCTGTCCTTTCTCCTACCATGATATGGTGGAACGACCGTCTCGAAATATGTCGCGTGCGTGAATTCCCATTTCATTTTCTTTGATATAACTCCTCAGTCGCTTGGCTGATTTCGACGAGCTAATTACGTAGGTTTTTTCCTAACTTTACTTTTTCGAATAAGCTAATCAAAATGTATAACACATATGTGGCATTATGGGCTCCTGCAGATATAAACATTCTCATATTACCATATGCCTTCGCAAGGTTTGTAATGAATTTTCTCCACCGGTAAAAATTTTAGCCAGTATATTCAGGAGAACACGCTGCTAGTTGATGCAAGTATACTCCATTTTAGAGAGAGATTCATTTTCAGACACTATATCATTGATAAAAACAAAAATATCGCCTTGAATTAAATAAATAATGTTCTGTGGAAGGATATACAGGGAATTTCATAATCTATATGAGCCAATGAGTTACCTTAGTGAATTTCTCCCATGTTAAGTCTATGGTTAAATTTTAATAAGGTGCTGGTGAATGATAGGGAAACTTTATATGTTGATAATTTTTACACCTGAAATATCTTTTGCATAATATCATCTAAAGGGAAACACTTTTTTTGTGTAACCCTTAAGAGGAGAAAAACAGAAAGTTCCTGAAATGTCGTTAATCAAACATTGAAAAGAACCAAATAATTGGAAATGAAAGCAAACAAAGAATAAAGGTAATTAAGTTAAAAGACAAGAGAGATGTGTTAATTCTCTCGACTGATCCTCTTCACAATTTTGAAGTAAAGTTTCCCACCCCCCCTCGTAAATAATAAGTTATTTGTGAAAGTAGAAACGTCTTTATCCATATATGATTATAAGGGGCCAAAGAAGGTGTGATTTTTTTATAATAAACAATAAGTATAAATAAACAAATAAAATGTGCTTTAAAAATCTAGAGAATCAATAATTCTCTCCTTAATACCTTAGAGCAACGAGAAGAAGGAGAAAAGAAATCTAAGTATTTCCTCATAGAAATTGATGCAAGTTCGTTCTGAAGTCATAAGTAAAAATCAAATCCGATAAATAATTTGCTGAAAAGCAAGGAGAGTTAAAACATATGGTGGCCAACGTGGTGGGAAACCTTTCTATGTTTAACCTGTTTTAAACAAAATCAATATGCCGCATGATGTATTATTTTTAATTTTTAATTCATTTTTATTAATTAATAAACTATAGTGAAATATAATAGTTTATTTACCTTAAAAAATGTGTTCATTATTAAAACTTGAAAAAAATGCATTTCTAATTATTACTGAAATTTTTATAAATGCCAAAGTTATGGAATTAAAGGAAAACAACCCAAATAAATCAACACTTCTGATTGCAAAAAACAATCAGTACTTAAAAATTGCATTAAGATCAACGAGTGGCGCCTGTGGTAAGAACGAAAGGAAAACAATGTACCAACGGCGGTGCAAGTGGTCCTAAATTTAGCCTGCTTATTCATCCTAAAAATACGTATACGCCTAGCAACGCACAACCCTTATACTCTCTTAAGATATATATATATATATATATATATATATATATATATATATATATATATATATATATATATATTAAAATCCATATGGAGCTCGGCCGTGAAGCCTGCATTTAATATTGAGGATAAATCCCAGAGCCTCGAGAAACGGATGCAGCATCTTTTAATTTTTCACTACGTTTCGAAAACTTTCAAGTTTTCATCTTCAGGCTAGAATAAGTTTACAAAGTTAATACATATGAAGAAAACTTGAAAGGGCCAACAAGACATTATTTTAAAGAGTAACGATTTATAAAATATCATTAAAATGTACTATAAGTTAAAGAATTTTGAATATGACTTGGCAACATTTAGATTTGCTTTAAAACTGACTCAAAAAATTTCTAATACATAAGAAAAAACCTTAAAAAGGCCAACAAGACATTATTTAAAAAGGTGACCAATTATAAAATATCAGTAAAAGGTACTATGAGTTAAATTTTTTGTTATTAAATATGACTTGGCAACAGTTAAATTTGCTTTAAAACTGACTCAAAAATTAGTTAATAAATTTAAGGTTTATTGCAGAAATTAATTAAAAACTTTTTAGAGAAATTGACCTGGCATTATTTAAACATAGTAAATTTAAACTTTGTTTTTAATTTTGTAAAGACTGTAAGAGTTAAAAAACATTTAATATAAAAACGGTAAATTTGGGTACTTACTAAAGTAGATCCTGCCTAGAGAGTAAATGATGGGTTTAACAAGGGGCTAGTATTTCTAGGTTTGAGTGACCAAACTTAATAAACAATGGAACCAGAAAGGAGAAGAAAGCTTAGCATTCTGCAAATCAACAGTCAAGGGTGGATCAGTAAAACATCGGCATTAGGAAACAACATTAGAAAGATCGATCCAGACATAATATTAATATCAGAACACGAAATGAACCCAAAAGAAAAAAGCATGAAATTGTTCGATTACACCGTCATAAACGCGAACCGTTCAGGCGAGCGTCATAACGTGGTGGCCATTGCAATAAGAAGAGGGTTGAAGTTCAAAGAAGTTAGTAATTTGGATGAGGTATACTTGGGCGTAAAAATTAAAACGGAATTAACGCCAATAATAGTAGCCACGGGAGACCAAGCACCAAGCAAAAAATACCTTCCACTGCACAACCTATTTAAAATCTTTGGTTCGCACAAGTTTCCAACAATCTTTACGGGAGAACTCATTGCCATGTGCAGTGCAAATTGATACCGCTCCAAAAATAACAGAGGAGCTAACTTAGGAATGATGTTGGAAAGAAACATTTTCTAGAGAATTTTGGCCAGACTTTCTAATATATGTCACAGAAAAGGCAGCTACAAAACCAGACGTCGTTCTAAGCAGCTTCAATATGCCATATAACCTCCACATTCAACTAATTACCTTTACATGTAGCGACGATGTTGGAACACATTTGCTCATGAATCAATACCCGATACAGGTACCGGTGCCAGCGAGAAAGGACTACAGGAGAGCAAACTGGACAGGTTACACACAGGATCTTAGTGACTTCGTTCCAAAGGATCTCACTGACGTCAACTTGGAAGATATTGATGAGGAGAGCTCAAGATTAACAAGAACGATCATTGAGGCGGATGAATGATATATACCAAAAAAAAAATACAGTACTCTGCCACATGCTTGATGGACAGGGGAAATGAAGAGAAAGAATAGGCAACTAAGAGGAATACTAGAACAAATAATTTTCCATGGACCAAATAGAGAGCGATTCAAAGAACTCAGAAGACGGAGAGAAGAACTGAGGTATCTCATATAAGAACAGCAAAGCCACATATGGTATAGCCTCATAGAAAATATAGACGAAGAAAGAAGACCAAAAGTAAAATGGAGATTAATAAATAGACTTAAAGGCAGACTCCCGAGAGAAAAAATAACAATTAAGAATGAACGGGGAGAAAAGATCAAAGTAAAGAGAACCACAGAAGAACTTTTTCGTAATAACTGGAAATCAGGGTTCTCCATAACACCAGAGGAGGACGAAGACTTCAAACCAGAGATAGACGAAATGGTCCACACAGTCTTGCGAGAAAACATAAACAAAATCACTCCAGCACCAAGTGTGGAGCGAGAAAGAGAGGAAGTTCAGGGTACAGGGGCATACATAACAACGGAAGAAATCAAAGACGTGATAAAATCAATCAAGCAAGAGGCGTCAAGCCCCTCCGGATTAACCAGAAAGAATCTCACCAAGGCACCTAACATAATCATCAGAGCATTAAAGAATATTTTTCACGCATGCCTAAACACCGGTTACTTTCCTCATAGTAATAAACTAGCGGAAATCATATTCGTCACAAAGCCAAGAAAACCACCAAACCACCTCACCAGTTACCGGCCAATATCGCTATTGAAGTTCATGGGCAAAGTCTTCAAGAAAATCCTCAACAGAAGACTAAAAGAATATCTTGAAAAAAATGACCTTAATAATGATTATCAGTTCGGATTCAGAAGAGGGAGAGCCACCACAATGGCACTTAGCATAATAACAGAGAAAATAGCAAAGGCCAAAGCAGAGAATAACTACATCGATCTGGTCCTGAGAGATCAAGAAAAAGCATTCGACATAGTCTATGTCAGAGGAATGCAATATAAAATCTTAAATCTCCAGATGAATAGCAATCTGGAGAAGAGCATATGTAAAGATCAATGGTTATTCAGGACCAGAAGTCGAATTGGAAGCTGTACTTCTGCAGGGGGGCTGTCTCAGCTCCACGCTCTACTCAATATACACAGCAGACCTGTCATCACCAATAATCCCTGGTTGCTTAAACATACAGTTCGCGGCGACATAAGCCAACTCGTCGTCACTCCTTACAGGAACGTACGCTTTCAGGCAAGGACAACAGCTTTAGAAATCAGCAACATCAACAACTACGAAAGAGATTGAAAGATAAGAACGAACAGCAGGAAATTTACAATAATCCCAATCTCCAGGAACAAAACAGCTGAAATTATAGTTGAAAATCAGAACTACAGATATCATAATGAGGGCAAAGTGCTATGATTCAAAATAACAAAAAAGAGGCTACAAACAACATATAACGGAGAGGAAGAACAAGGCGATTCCGATGCTTAACCTACTGTGCAATCTAAGAGGGTTAGGCTTGAAAAATAAAAGAAAAATCTATCTTGCGCAGGAAAGAGAAGTATTACTATACCCGCCAACCCCTATCAACGGTGAAAAAAGGACCAAAAATTGGAACTCCAGAGAATACAAAATAAAGCTCTCTACCTAATCACCAACACATATAGGAGAGAGAGGAGAAGACAACAGGACCTACACCAAGAAGCAGGATTACAAGCGCTCAATATCAACATCAGAAAGAGAGCGGAGAAAATATGGAGGAAGATAGACGATCTACCTCCGATATTTGCAGAGCACACAAACTCCAGAGCTGGAGTCCCCTTTAACACTCGAATTTCCAGCGGGAGACAACATTTGAGAATCGAGGAGGTTCCAATATTTACTTAAGTGGAAATTCAAAAAGAAAGACAGAACAAACATAGTGTCAGCCTCAATTTCACGATCATTCCACTCTGTAATTTTTTATAATGTGACAAAATTCTTAACACAAGTTACTTCATCGAAAAGACTATCATCACTTATTGTTGAATTGGGTCTCTTGGCAAGAATAAATTCAAGTGTTTCTTTAACTTCTCTCCAGAGGATTAAGTTGCGAAAAAGAATCCAGTTGAAATTTTTCATCTCTTCAAAATGCACAGTCCATTGGTTCAAATATTCTATACATGAATTATAGAATGTCAAAGTAGTTTCTTTAAATCTTTCTATATCATTTCCTTCTTTCTCTAATTCCTTCAGAATTTTATCCACAGCTAAGGTAAAAAATGACTCACGTTTTTTTTCAATCAATTTCAGCCTTAAGTCTTTAAGAATAAAGGCAATCTCTGCCATAGAAGCCTTTTGAGACTGCCCTTTTAGGATGTAATCATGAAATACTGCACTCTCATTGTGTACAAGATGGAAAAAAGGCTTGGCACACGGATTTTCAAGAAACTGTCTTAGAATAGTAGGACATTGTTTGTGAGACGAGAAATATACATTTAAAGTCTTGAATAGTCGAAGAATTCTTTCAATGGCTGGCTTCAAAGCCAGCCACCTGGTCCTACTGTTTCCTAAAATCTGTTGAATCTCCACGTCAACAGAATCAAAGATATCTTATAGTTCTTTTACCCTGACTGTATAAATGTAAATGAATGAATAGATTTTTACAACTACATCTTCGACATCAATAAGCAGACAATCACATGCACTTTCCAAGGCGTTATTTAAAACATGAGCTAGACAATTAACACCAATTATTTTTTTACCTAAACCTTGCTGTTGTCTAGAAAAGACATTATTTTTTCCCCATCTTGATGACCCCCCAAAGTTGAAATTTGTATTATCAGCACATAGTGCCTGTACTTTATTGGACATATTATGAGAATCTAAAATTTTCTGTATCAAATTGAATAATATTTCAGATGTCTCACCGACTAATTGGGCTACTTCTATTATTTTTAAATTAACTCCATTTGTAGGCAAAAAATAACTAACCAATAAAACACACTTTGACATTGCCATGGTTCGAACAATCACAGTAGTGTTACGTAGTTGGCAAGTGAAAGATCATCTTTTAATGACTGCAGAATATCAGGCTGAAAGACATTAGATAAAATGACTGCTGTTTTAGTTTGAGCGCAAGCAAATTTTTTATCGAAGCATTTTCTTATTAGTTTTGAAGTGCAAGCCGTGGATCTGAATGACTGGTTGTGTTTGATTGAGTGGTAAACCCAAGTTCCTTCTGCTATTGCTGTGCTTTTTTTCTTTTCATCGAAAGTTTTACCTATTAAAAATGATTCTAACGACCTACTTGATGATGCTTATCCGAGTTCAAATGGCGTTTAATATCACGTCTCCCTCGACTTGCAATTGAGAAGCTCGAAAAACATTTATCACATTTTACCACGCTCTCAGTATTTATCCTTCTAATGAATGGATATTTGTTCACTAAGTCTTCACTAAAGCAACACTTTCTTTTTGGAGCCATCTTAAAAAACGAAAGGGCCGTTGATATGATACGGCACACTAGTTGAAAAATCCCGGGATGACTGAGTGACAAATGAATTTCAATAAAAGAAATAATAACGAGTCAATGACTCAAATTAACTCTGGATTGAGTCATGACAGTCTGCTATTCGAAGCGGCGTTGCCAAATGTTGTCATATGATTGTTTGACAGAATGTCCACCTACATTTCCCAATGCTGAACTTTATATTGTCCAGTATTGATTAGTCATTTTTGCTTGACAAATGATCTAAAAACAGTAAAATGCCAGGCGGTCCAGCAAAATGCTGGACGTCTGGGCAGCCTAGATATAATATGCTAATTTAGGCTATAAAATGCTATGCTAGGATAGCATATACTGTGTTAGCCTAGAAATCACCAAGATAATCTTAGCTAGGGTATAATAGGATAGTATATACTATATTTATCTAGGATAGTTAACGCTAGGCTAGGTTATACTATGCTAGGCTAGACTAAGCTATGCTAAGCTATACTAGGCTAAATAGGGACAAGCTATGCTATGTTAATGTAGGCTAAAGTATAATAGGCTAGGGAAGGCTATCATCTGCTCTGCTAGATAATACTATGATATGCTACCATAGGCTAGCTAACCAAGGCTATATATAATACGCTAAGCTATGCAAGGTTATTCTAGTCTAGGGTATGGTATGCTATACTAATTTAGGCTATGATATGATAGGCTTGGCTCTCTTATGCGGTTATGCTAGGATAGGCTATAACAAGCTGGCCTAGAGTATGCTAGGCTAGGTTAGGCTAGGATATCGTATGCAAGCATATATTGGCTAGGCTATAATAGCCCATTCTAGCTTAACTACACTAGGGTACTCTAGTTGACCCTAGGCTAGGCTGAGGCATGCAATGCTAAGCAATAGCTAGTTAGGCTCGCCTAGACTATAGTAAGCTAGGCTTAACTAGGCTATACTATAATATGCTAGGTTAGACTAGGGTCTAATAAGCTAGGATAGGCTATAATAGGAAACGATAGGCTAGGCTATACTAGGATACGATAGGCTAGGCTATACTAATCTAAGGTAGGATAAAGTAGCCTATATTATGGTAGGTTATACTAGGCTAGCAGATTATACTAAGCTAGGCTAGGTTAAACCCGGCACAGCGAGGCTATTCTATTTTAGGCTAGGTTCTATAGAAATTTGAACCCCTTATGTTGTTTTGCATTCTCTTCCGAATGATAGAATGGCGAATAATCTCCCAAAGTGAGTCCGGGAATTATTGAATGTTTTGAAGATCGTAAGGGCATAAATCAGATAAGTGAGAGCAGACGACTTTTCTTGTCAGCAGACCTTGTTTTAACTTGGTGAGTATTCACATTGGCGCATTGTAGTTTTGGATGAATTACAGGTGGTGTAAGTTCGAGTAAAGCCGATGCAACCTCTTCTCATAATATTCTTTTTTATCGTCTTGTTAGTAGCTTTCTTTTAGATCACAGATGCATTCACCAATGCCATTCTGAGAAGCATTTCCCGCCTCAGTTTCCGGTACCAAATTACACCTTGCCTAATGTTGTCGCATATGATGTCATCTGATCAGATAAAGATAATATCAGTTTTACCATTATTATAAGCAAGGATTGCTGAGTTTTTTCTTGTTCTTTTTTCTTCTTGCTCCTCTTATTTTTTCTTTATCTACTGTCTTTTCTCACTCTGTCTCTTCCTCTCTGATGTTCTCCGCAACCGGGCTATGCTTTGTGGAGAATGAGCGCACATCTCTACTGTCCTTCCATTACAAGACCACAATTCATTTAGCATCCTCACGGCTAGCATCTCTCCTTTCTTAAGATTTGTCTTCATCACTTCTTTTGGCATTTCGTTTTTATGTGCACTTACTGTACCCACCAGGTGAGTGTTCTAGCTAAGAATAATTTCGACAGATCGTAGCTGGAATGAAAGTTGTCCAAATACAACGTACGCCCTTCATTCTTAAAAACAGATGCCATTTTTTTCACCAACATTTTGAGCCATTTCAACTTCTGGAATGGCACTTGCAGCTTTTCCTGAATATATTTTAACATTATAGGTATATCCTTCTGACGAGCACTGTTTGAATAACTTGATACAATATTTATTCTCTTTCGGTGCAAATACTGACAGAACACTAATCTTTTTCACCATGGGATGAGGCTTTCTTTAATGTCAATATCATGTCCCGGTGAAAAGAAAATGTCGCCTATACTTTATTTAGTAGCATGTCCAGTAGCGGGTATTGTCGGCAAAGGGAAGCAATTTTAACAATTCAAAGCCATTTCTCCTCATGGTCTTAGATGCAATGTTATTCTTATATAGATAACTGTTACTCCAATAATCTGAAATTCTCCATACCCTCACAAGGCCGATCTATGTACATCGCTAAACCAGAAAATTTTCTCATTTTATTGCTGGAGGCTGGAGTCCATTTATGGAACCTTGAAGAGGTCTTGATGGACATATTGGCAAGAACTTCGGTCGCATACAGATTGGTTTGCTTAACCAATTCGTCTATAATTTAATCATCCACAAAGACATTATAGAGATAATATAGGCATATATAAATCTGCAATCTTGATTTACCGGTAAACGCCGAAGATTTCTGCCGTTCCCGAAATGTCTCCCATTAAATGAGGTTTCCAGGATCAATATTACTTTCTTGACCTTCATTTTCAGCTTCTTCCTATTAATTGGCAATCTGAGAAATTAATTCAGCAACATTCTCATGAATCACCGCTTCATCTTCATCATGTGATGGAATTGCATCTCGTATATAATCCGGATCGGGGTCCAAACCATCAAGATCTGACGATTCAAATCGACTGATTTCACTAAGGGCAGATGCCAGGTTACATTCACCGACATGTATCGTTCTTTTTCTTCTATTATCAGAACTATCCGCACTCAGTTTAGAAGGCTAACTAATAATTTGAAATTTATTATGTCAAATTATATAACTGAAATATAAGAAAGAAAGTGAGATTATTAACAATACTTATTGTCAAGGTATTGTTGGGTCCTTATTCATCTCTGTCAGAGAATTCTATATTTAAGGACTCAAGAACGCCAGTCTGATACTTCTACTTAGGAAGGGAAACCATTTCTTGATTGGCTGAGTGGTCTTATTAACTAATGTATATACTCGTATGAGAGTGCCAAGCGTTAATCCGTTTTAAGGAAGAGCTAGTCAAACACGTAAGGATCTAGTGAAACAAAAATAATAACCAAAAATATATCCTTTTAATTTATTCATTAACTCAAAATCTTTTCAATAACATGTATAAGTTTAACATTGTTTACACAAATTGAGAATGTGCCTATTCCACACGAGATTCATAACCGACGCAAATTAAGCCCCACGTAAATATACCAAACACCAGTTAGTTAATTTATGAGGACCTTTTAGTATAGCGTTTAGCCACAATTTACGGGCCACTAATCTTAACTAGCCATAAGACAGGAGTCACTAAATAATATCTCTCCTTTAGTAAGCTTGAGTACAGTATTAAAAATCTCACTTAATTAAAATAAAGATAAATCGTTATTCGGACCTACATGACCTAGGAGGATCAAGGGTTGATGGATGTCGCTATATTGGATTTTTCACTCTTCTTTGAGTTGCAGCGGCCGACTAGACTTTTTCCACGAGAAGTGGGGGGAGGGGGGGAGGTACGATGTCAAAAAGCTTCTTATAACATTATCTCCGGTTATAAGTTTAAAAGACAGAGAGAGAGGTTGTGCTCTCTGGTTCGAGAAGTACTCTTCTGGGTAGCTCTTGAAGTCCGTTAGTATCCTCGTCTTCTTCAAGGGGTTGCCCATCGTGGTTTTAGGCTTCTCCTCTCTCAATTATTGAGGTTCCAATTTAAGAGTCACTCGAGGGTAAACGGGTCTTCTTTTTTCTTGCTCCCAAAATTCCCGTTTGGCACTAGGAATTGTGATCCAGCCAGACTTCTTACTAAGTGTGTGAAGTATAACTCGGTATAGCACCAATACGAAAACTTAACGATCTTCTAAGATGTAAAAATCGATTTCGAAACTGGCTGAAGGACCTATCTCTTTGATCAGGTTCTCTATCGTCTCTCACAGAATAATCTTCTTTCTTTCCTTATGGGGCTTATTTATAGTCTGGCGCCCCCCCCAAACACACATTAGAGGGTGGGGCGAGGCCGCTGAAGGGAGTGCGAGGGGTGAGGGGAGGGTCAGAGCGCGTAGCCCAGGTCGGCTTCTTAATCAGAGACACCTACGACCGTCACAATCCTTGATTTTCTTTTTGATCTGGCACCGCTTTTTGGGCCGCTTTAACCGCGGGCCTCGTAGGTAATCGGATCTTTTGAGAGCTGCTTAATTCCCTTTTGTGGTTACCTTGGTACAGTATCTCGCCACCGACTACCTATTCGGCAGGGAGATCAAAGATTCGGCAGTTTGGCTGTTAGTCTGCCGACTACGTACTCACGCCCCTTCTCTTTTGGGTACGTCTCTCTCGCTGTCTCCGACGAGGAACTTTAACATATATGTACGCTTGGCCTTCTGGGTGGAGTTATGTTATAATTTCTCTACACTTATGTTCTGGATTGAAATATAAACGTTAGTCAAATATAACTGCAAGTGATGCGTGACCACATTACGTGAGTAAACTACCACCAGGCGCCACGTCAGTCAAAACAAAAAAATGACCTAATGACTGACTACGAAAAGGACCAAACTAAATAATAAATGGTACCAACGATTTCAGAACATCACAAATATCCTATTTATGTATGTGAAAAAAGTACCATGGCACCCAGTGACCCGTTTCAGGTCTGCCCCCTTTGCAGTCTATGTGTTAAACAATCTACGACACCTGGTTGAAGGAGAAAAGCACTTTCACAGATAAATGAAGAACGGCTACATTTCTCGCTTTTCGAGGGACAGGTAAAGACACAACTAGTCTACAAAGCTAATCTCCAATTGCCTTAGGGTTGAGTTTCCTAAAAGCATTCATTATTGACCTAATCAACAGATATTAGAGTTCTTTCATCTGAAAACTCTTCGCTAAAATGGTGACTGTGCACCTGACGTGATTTCTTGAGAGAAAATCCCACGTATCCCCATCACAACGTGGATTCCCAAAATTAGATTTAACCGCCGTTGCTCTCATCCGACTAAGACCTTGGGGCCTATAATTCGTTTGGTATACAATGCGTGCTCCAACGGGTACATTTAATCAATTTTGATTTATATTTACGCAAGTTGCAGTTCTTCGCTGCAAATTCGACTATGGAGGCAAAATCTATTACTCTCCTTTTGGCTGCGTGGGACTGATCTCCTCACTCATCTAAAACCCTAGTCCATAACGCAGGGCTGATCTTCTATGCCATGTTTTTATTTAGCTTTAATTAGCGCGTCGTCACTGGAAAGTAGTTTCTTTCTACATTGAAAGATAATTTAATTCATTTTCGTACGTCTCGCAATATAAAACAGAACTGCAGTTATATATTTATAAGTAAGTTCCATTATTTATCACCAGTACCCTTCAATATGTCGAAGAGCAATGCTAGTGAGTTTGACAAAGCGATCATTCAAAAGGCAAATGAAAATAATGATGAATTTGATGATTCAGGAAGTGAGTTTGGTGATGCAGATGATAATCCTGCCTTGGGGGATTGTCCAAATGACAAAAATCTTAGTGATCCAGAAGATGAAACTTTTGCACTGGCTCAGAAAACACGACATAAATCTGATGCTATAGGCCTATTTTGAACAGATTTAGCCGATTCAGTCGGAAAAAATCGAACTTGTGAAACTTTTCGTGCCACTGATTATGTTACATTTGAAACTTCTATTAAGTTCTTTTTAATTTCTTGAAAAGACAGTGTTGAAGCTAAATTCGCGCTATAGGCAGTGGTTCCCTAATTCTTTGATAAAAATGAAAAACTTTATTGCGCTAAAACTCCTAATGGGAATTATTCATAAGCCTAGCATAAATAGTTATTGGTCAACCGATAATTATTTACGTTCTCCAATTTTCAGTGCTCTCATCAAAATAGACAGTTTTTCTAACATCTCTAGGTTCTGGAGTTTTTCTGTTGTTTCTGAGGAAGGTAATAAGAGAGTAAAGAAATTAAATGCCGTTCTTGATATCTTAGAAAGTTCTCACAATGATAAGTACTCACCTGCACGAAATATGAAGGTAGATATATCCCTGTTGCTTTATAAATGAAGGCGATACTCCAGATAATACATCAATAGCAAGCGATCACGCTTTGGAATAAAAATATTTAAATTAGTTGATAGTAATGGAGTTACAGTTCAATATCGAAATTACACTAGAACAATGGAAACTAAAGGCGAGTTTCGGAAAACAGAAAGTGTTGTGGTGTCCCTCATGAAAGAATTTTTTGTCAAAGGCCATCATGTCTTTACAGACAGTTTCTATACTTCCCGAAAACTTTAGGAATTTTTAAAATCAAATAATACTGATGCAGCAGAAACCATCCGCTTCAATCGAAAGGTTGTGCATTCAGAAATATAAATTAGAAAAAGGGAAAAGATATGCTTTTGAAAGTGAGATTGCAAGTAGTATAGAAGATTTTAATAAAAACATGGGATTTGTGGATAAAACTGATCAAACTTTGCACTATTATACTTTAAATAGAAAAACTATTATGTGGTACAAAAAACTAGCTACGCATCAATTCCAGGTGCGAGTGTTGGATGCTCAAGGAATCTATAACTTAAATAAAAATAAGAAACTAACTTATTTATACTTTTGTTTGAACTTTATAAAGGGACTTACTTCAAATTACAATGAGTTCTTTCCTAAAAACTTGATGCCTAGACTTTCAGAAAGACATTTCATATAATTTGTCACCTCTGAAAAAAGCTCCAACCCAACAAAAGGATGTAGAGTTTGTTATTTGCATGGGATAATAAAACAATATAGATACCAGTGCAAAACATACTCAGAGAAACCTAGACTCTGCATAATTCCTTGCTTGAAAAGAAACCACACTGAAATGAATTATTAGTAAACCGATGCTTGTGTGTACAAACTTGATAGCAAGAGCACATTCCTCTTTCTTATCTGTGCCCTAGGAATATAGAAAACAAGTGTCATATCTTTTGTGAACATGAATGCTGAGCTGCCAGGTGTACGGGTGTCCATCTGCCTCATCACCTCAGGGATTTCTGCCAAGTTTGCCTTCACTGTCCCCACCACTGGCATCCCTTTACTGAGCAGGTCTTGTTTGAGGAGCACAGAGGTGAACCAGTAGTCATTGGTGATGTTACTGCTGGTTTGGCGGTAGAGGCGTGTGAGGTATTTTGTGAACATGTTGCCGAGTTGCAGTCCATGTCGTGCTGTTGTGCCCTGTTTTCCTAGGTAGGGACTACTTTGCAACATGTACTTACTTTCCACACCGTTCAACATAACACTTTTTATCCCATATTTTGCTGGCTTTAGGGGGTATATATCCTAAAAGGGCACTTACCATTAAAAGCCATAAATTGCCTATGTCCTCACAGCAGGCCATAAACATGTCTCTCACATCCCTGACTGTGGCGAATTTGTCAGTGGCGCGCCTCTGCTACCGTGTGGCTATGTAGTCAAACCTGAGGCAGTACAGCAGGAAGCCAAAACGCACTTCATTCATTTCTGCTTTGTACAAAGAAGCCCCAGCCAAAAGGGCAGGAAAACTCCTTGATATTTAGGTGGTTATCTTTTCTGTAAAAACTTTTCAGGTGTGCTGACAGTATCAGCTGATTGTGTGGGACCTGGTCTAATTGATGCTAATTTTATATCGGGTTGCTGTCCTGGTTGTTACAGCTACCTGAGGCCTTGTGTGCCATACATTACTTGACCGACCTTTGACTGTTGCAGAGTAAAAGGACACTAGCAACTCCCCATTGTCTGCAACTCATCGACATTTTCGCTGGAGAGAAGCAGAAGCAGCGGCAGGGGCAGCAGTAGTATGGGTGGCAGCAGGAGAAACAGAAGCAGCAGGGGTGACAGCATGAACAGGAGCAACAGCAGCATGGATGGCAGTAGGAACAGCAGAACTAGAATAAGGATCGTTAGGATCATCAGTGCCTGATGACACAGCAGGGTAATTACTGTACATGAAGAGCAGCAGAGTTGCAGTATGGGCCAGCAGTAAGCTTATCAGCTGTGGTAAGGGGTTAGGAGGCGAGAGGGGAAGATGCCCTAAGCCTATTGGTCTTCCCTCCACCCGCCTTTGTTTGCTTGCGTCGGTGAGGAAAGTCTTCTCCAGATACACTGCCTGAACGTTGAGCCCTTTCATTTGTCTCTGGAACAGATTCTTTATCATTCTCACTGTCATAAAGTACATCAGTTTCAAAACAATCATTATCGTCACCACTATCTTGAGTAAAGAGAATTTCACCGATCTCCACCCTACTCAGGTTTTGTTCTTTTGCCCTTTCAGGCCCAAATTCGCACTATTAGTCACCCAAAATACGAATTACAGCCTGAAAAGAGAGATATTTATCATTACACATTCACTGTAACTTCTCTTTGTACGCTATTACCACTGAACTCGGGTAAAGTTGCCCAAGCAGAGAAGTGGACCGACGTGGCCTCACTCTATTAAAGCGTTCGCTAGACTGAATCTACAGACTCCCAGCATCCTGCCTTGGTAGGAAAGGGAAGAAATGCTTATAACGTCACTAGCCTCGGGCAAACTATACACATGTTCATGCTCCAGGGTTAAATCCAATATTAATTCACAAATATATATAAACAAAAATAACCATTTTATAAAATTGAACATTTCTTAACCTGTGCTCTCGTCAAGGAAGGAAATTTATGGACAGCAGAAAAAGGGTTAAGGTAAGGAACACCTTGCCCTTAAAAAAGACAGGGGCCAATGGAAGCCTTTGCATAGTTACCGGGGACTTTCTATCCCCCTAACTTCGTTAGGTGAAATCACTCTACGCTTCTTTGCTCGCATGACCGACCACGAACGCTGTACTGTGTGCAGCGTTAAGGAAGAGGTGTACGGTTGTTTTAAAATTAAGGTTTCGGATTCCTTATCACATGTACGAAATGGAGCGAATCAATTCAGCACACCAGTGTAATTTAGCCAAAATATTTGAAAAATAACGAGAGTAAAATCCATTTGTATCAGGTAAACAATTTGTTAATTATTCATTCACCTTGGGATCGAAGCTGAAAGGAAATAAGCATCGCTATATGATTATGGAAATGGATTATTTATTCACTTTAAGAGCTACACTTGAATCAAAGAAAAACATTTGTTCATCTCTCCTTTCTCAACAGAAAAATTAAATATTTAGGAGTAGAACTGAGACAAAAATTTGTTTTTGTACAATAGTCTTAAATGTTGGAGATAATCTATTAGTTTTGTGAAAAAAACAATATCCCACGAAAGATTCTTTTTTTCGTTCGGTCGGATATGAATGAATTAATCTATTTTGAGCTTAATCCAAATCAGACTATCCCAATAGAGGATTATTTTAACCTATTAGACATTGAACTTGTAGCATATGAAGGAAAAAGGCCATCCTTACTCAATATAAGAAATGCTCTTTTATTAAGACAACGCACGACCACATCTCGCAAGCAATACCATACCCAAGCTCAATACTTTCAATTAGGAACTAATGAGTAGTCCTGCACACTAACCTGAAGAGAAGCTCATCAGACTATAAAGTTTTGGGAAGTTAGCAAATCATCTAAATAAAATAAAGATCTCAACCACAAGAAGGTTCGAAGAAACCTAAATGAACTTTTTTAAATCAAAATAGTTTTTTACAACAAAGGTATTGAAAAGTTAGTAGAATGATAGAGACTACGGGTAGAAACGGGTGGAAATTATATTACTCATTAAATTAATAAATAAACACAATTTAGATAAATTCAAAGAGTTGATGGATTTTTATCTATACAATAATAAAAAACATGAAAAAGATGCCACATAATATATATAATGTGCAATATTTTCGTAAAACTAGGATTTAATGAGCGTGAGTCCTCAGAATGTCATTAAGATTTTATCAGTGGTGATAAAAAATATTAAACTTATCTATATCATTTCCTAATTGTGGGTTTATTATTTCATAATTGCTCGAAAAAGGTGGTAATAGAAGATTTGATTTTGTACAATCAAAACTATCTAGCCCTAATCTATTATAATTAGCTCTCTAAAATATATGGGACTCTACTCAGCACAATAAATATTATTGCGTGCACTGTATGTAAATTTTACAGTAATTTGATTTTCACAGAAACATTAGGTTCTATTTTAGTTTATACAATATTTTACTGTAGGAATTATAGTGAATCATTAGAAAAATATAGTAAAATGCAAGTCATTTTTTTCCATAGAGTATTTTCCTTTAAATTTTGCAGTAACATGCTCTTTTAAAAATACAAAAGGGGCTTGCCAGTCGGAACTAACTTATTAAGCACATTTAATGTAGTGAGCATAGAAGAGAGCCTCAAACTACAAAGGTATTCTGGTGAGCAAGAATATCGAAGGTGCCACCAATTGCTTTACCAATCGTGCAAGCTACAAAGAGGGATAAACCTCGTTGCAAAAATGCATGTCGCAGCTACAAAATATGCGAAAATGTTGACTAAAATTAACAAACCAATATTAATTTCCGTATTATGATGATTTTAGTTGTCATAAGAAATTTATTCCTGCTAGTATATTAACTTTTGCCTTTTAATTAATATTTTAGTAATAAAAAATCCATTAAACTAAGCCAACAAATTTTAACTTTGTCTCTGCTACTTGAGTAAATGTTCTTGTAAGGTTCCTGAGTGAGAAGAATGAGACATTTGTGGGCAAAGATTTGGAATCGGGGTACTCTATTTGGCCTTATGTACGTCCTTTTGCATACCTAGACAATATATGTCTTACATATAAAATAGGTAGTACTCACATATCTATAAATTTCTTTAAAAATGTTAGAGACTCTTGCTCTTGCGCTTTTACTTGAATATAGGATCCTCCCGTTAAGGAACCAGCAGTAGTCACCCATCATGTTTTCGATAAGCGAGCTTGATACCTGCTTTCCATCCTTGCGATATCTCCGTAGAACCTTTCCACATGTTCGCCACTAATAACACCCATATTAGATGGAAAGAAACTTATATGGAAATACATAAAATGCATCTTAAGTGATATCCGACAACCCATTCGTTGATAGGCCTTTAGCATGTTGTCCAATAGTTCTTCATAGGTTCCAGCCCTATAAATATCAAAGAAGTTCTGCATTAACATGGACGAATGGATCCCATGCTGCCAACTCAAGTAGAGTTAGTTTATTTCTGAACTCCTTTTCACGTATCAATTCCCTGATCTCCGGCCCTACAAAACTACCAGCTTTAAGCTTAGCATGGGTTTTCTTTGCAGTAAATTTCTCTTAGAGATACTAGTATGCATCAGAATTATTTGCCATTGCTTAAACAAAATTCGTGATATGGTCAAGTTTGATATAAAGTGGTGAAAGGTAGATCTTCGGTGGATGTACCAAAGGCATGTGCTTCACATTGCATCGGCGAACTAGGTGTTCTTCTCCTTCGTGCCACCTTTTGCCAAATAATAATTCCTGTCGTCATAGCTGTTCCATAGGCATAAAAGGCACATATTCTTTGTATATCATAGCTGAAGTCCAAAAAAGTAAAGTAATTACCTTTAGATCACTAAGATATTCCACTTATGATGCGAGTAATCAAAACTTTCTAAAATAAGTTCATTGAGTCATATGTCTCTATAATCCCAATAATAAGTGCGACAGGATTTGAAGGTTTTTGTTACCATTAAGTAGCCATACAGCTTTGTGGCTAGCAGTGCTTGCATTGATGAATAGTCTCCATTCATCTGCTAAATCCTTTTTTCCTAGCTGATTCATGAGGCCATTAAGATCAGTACAGAAACAAGGACCATCTTCTTCTTTATAGAAGGCAGCTAAGGCATCATGACGTTTAAGGAAAGAATATATTTTTGCACCGTCCTCTATAAGATTCCATTTCTCTTGTATGGAGCCCAAGAGTTCTGCGTTCTCCTTTACACTGACGAATCCCTCACCAAATCATTCAATCTTTCTTGATTTATCAACTGGATCTTCTTTTCCTTAGAATCATCTACATACATTTCATCGTTATTGTTATCCTCCTCTTCAGGCGATGGATCATCTTCTTTAACTCTACTAGCTGATGGAGAAACTTGGATTGACATCTCCATATTATGTGGGACTGGTATAACACACAGTACAAGATTTGTGAGTTGTCCAGAGCTTCTCTTGGTCACCAACTTTACAACCAAAATAATAATTTTATGCAGTTTTCACTCTTATAGCTAATTTTACCGCTAATTGTTTGGAGTATATCTTTCACAGATATAACAAAAGTTGTCTGGGCTACTTATATATCCTCTCCGATTCAAGTTTTCAACTTAGTTGTATACATCCTGTTATATACTTTGGTACATTCTTAGTTAAATTACAAATTAATTGAGAGATAAATCTGAAAGAAAAATAAAATTAATCACTGTATGTAAATAGCGTTTCAACACCACTACCATAATGGTTAAATTTAACAATGTTATAGAGCAGGAGTGTACCGCAGAAACCAAACACACACAATACATCCTCTCACTACGGTAGCCAAAAAAACACTGCCCATATGTGTAACTAAAGTGTATGTGTGCAACTCAGAAACCTTACTTGCTAGAACAATTCTGATTACAGAATTGGAATCAACATACTCGCTTTAGTATAAATCACGAGCTAATACCCATTTATCAAAACCATTGTTGACTAGTGATATTTGTTTTATCTAATCATTCTTACTGCAAAAAGAAATATAAAATACGCTCTTTATATTAAATCACCATGCATTGGCTTCGCTACTTCTCCCTATGGGGAGAGCTTGCGTTCGCTACTAAGATTAAAGTTTTACCCCTTTCAAAATATCACGTTGCTAAAATATAGTTAAGAAGAAGAAGAGGATATATGAAAAAAAAAAATCTGAACTTCAGCATTTGTAATTCTTTGGGTTTTAAAATTTCCCAAAATTTCGATACTTATATTTATTTTTGAACTTCACCATTTTGTTTATTGATATTATAAAATAATTATTAGAAATAATTTGATAAAAAACATAAGTGATAACTAAACTAAGATAAAATTATTATTCAAATACTCAAAGAAATCCCTTTCTTAAATTATAGAGTTATTGATGATGATAAACGGCAAATGCCTCTTCACGAACTAGCCAATTCAAATTGTTCAATTCACGATTTGTGCAAATGACTGTATGTTTCTAGAAATGCACAGTTTAAATGTCCATTTTGTGAAATGTGTGAATGTATAACCGTTTCACATAATGACTGTAAATGGCAATTACTTGAAATAAGCACTTAAATGAACGGCAAATTTTCGGTTTTATGAAAGTATCAAACGAACAAACATAAATCATGCATACTATCACACCATAATAGCACTTATTCCCTAGGTTATTATCTTCCTACCATTATTTTTTAAACTATTTAACCTGCGATATTCCGTATCTAAAATATCGAATTATGTAAAAACTCCTTACTCAGACCATATCTTGACAACAGCACAAAGTTCTCAACACAGCCCCCAGAACATTACATTCCTCTCTACATAAATACATTAGAACAATGCTCTGCACCTTATTGAATGACATTCTTAGCTTTCAAATCATCATTGATTATTTTAAGAAGAACTGAATATACAATGAAAAAATAATGTTGACCTTTATCACGAATAAAGTTTATTCACTACTTTATCTAAATGTTCTTCAAAAGTACGTCATATTCATAATGACAAGAGTACTTAGTTAATTGGACTAAGGTTTTAGTCAAAGTGAGAAATATATTAATTTATTAGGCAAAATGTCTTAATTTAAATGACCAAAATATTTATTAGTGTATCACTTATCTTTCATTCATAATTATAACAGCTAAAGATGTAAATCCGAGGCCTATGTAGGATCGACGCAGCCAGCGGATATTATGTACATACTCCTATTTCTAAGCATTTTTTTGCCAGCAATATTAAACAATCCATCATCTATAACCTTAAGCAGTCAACCATCAGATTATATTCTGTCTCACCCTTCTTATCACGTATGTCCAGTCTCTTTCGATGATTCTTTATTATAGACACTGAGAAGGATTAAAATAATGCAAATTTCTATAATCAATTCATATTAAATTCATATTCCGATTTTATATTTGATACAAGGTCCCATGACTATATATAAATATTTAACTCTATAATATCGTGTTTTATATAAAAGAAACGATTTAAATCCAAGGACTAATTTGGATCGACGTGTCGAGGTGCTTTACTACTGACCTTCCATAATTTAAGAAGCCTTTTATATCTAACTGAAGACGTCGAAACATAGGATCCAAACTCCGAGTATCTACAATATATGACGCACCACCTGGTAGCCTAATTGATACATAATTGGATTTCTGAAGACCAAGCAATGGTTTTATCCTTGGAAGTATGCCTCGTCAGTGAAGATTATTTTCTTTGCAAAATTTTCCACAGCTCCGAATCTCTCCACCAACCAGTCAGCAAATTACTTCCCCTTCCTGTGGCCAGGTGGCTGAAGATGAAGCGTAAGTTGAATTTTGTAGGCATGCATAAGAAGATCTTTATACAGCATTCGATGTAATTAGGTGGTTGGGATTTCCAAATGCTGCGAACTTCGATATATTAATTTTTCCGGACTCGGAGTGACACTGTCTCGCACAATAGTAATTTGTTGCTTTTTCCGACAAGAAAGATTCCGCCCAGGCAATTTGGCTTTTGGAACTGAACCACTAATTTTATACTTCGTCATTATTCTCGAACCCTAAACTCGTTGGTTGATTCATTTCCGCCCTAAATAGTACGAAGGGTTCGAACTGTTGCGTCGCAGTTTCTCTGTTTTTGTTTAATGTCTTCACGATGAGAACGCACTGCTCAGTTGTAAACTGCTCCATGACACGCCGAAAATATGCGTGCTCAAAATAAAACAAAAACAATTAATTGGGTTGAAGTGAGATAAAAAACATGATAAAAGCATAGCTTCAAAGTTGAAAACAAAAATGTGTGGCCAAATTCAAGTTCAATGCTCTTTATGGAACACCATATATATATATATATATATATATATATATATATATATATATATATATATATATATATATATATATATATATATATATATGTGTGTAAATCTTGGAATTCGAACCAAGCAAACTGAGGCAGCGAGCAACCAGTTGGATCTCAATTAAACAGCTACTTATGTCTTGCGCGTGGCCAAGTGGTCTAAGGGCCGGTTTAATTGAGATCGAAGCGTTTGCTCGCTGCCTGAGTGTGCTTGGTTCGAAAACCACGCCTATACGGAATTTTTCGAATTAGGAAATAACTTTTTCCGATGAAAATGATCCTGATCTTCTGTTTCTTGTGGATTGATTGATTCATATTACCACATTGAACAGTAGGTCACATACTCAATTTCATCAAATTCAAACAATATTTACTGGTCGCTATATGGATCTTAAATTATTAGTCTGCTGGTAAATTAATTTTGGGGATAGAAATGAACAGTCTTTGCAAATACTAGTTTAGTTGAAACATATCTTGGTGTTCAAAGAAAAATGTTTAGAAAATATTTATATTAAGGGGAAAAGAAAATAGTTAAATGGCAAATGATTTCTTTTTAACACAAATTCTAAATAAAATTGCTGATTAAACATTGATCCTTTTGAGCATGAGGGAAAATTTTGGAGATGTTTTGAAACAAGTCTGAGAAGCAACTGTCTGTTTTTTATCTTTAGTAAGAGATGCATTATACGATTTGATAAATGCAATATCTCTTTCTGCTGGATCGTTAATAACCATTTAGTTAATCGCTCGACGTTGATATTCTTGAAAGCACGCATTCTCTTCCCAAGAACTTGGACTAGTCTTCAGGAAAGTATCCTCTCCAAACTTGTATCCATCTTTCATTAGGAGACTGAAGATTAGCTTAGTTTTTTGAGTTACCAGTGATTGTAAAATTCAATCAGCGAACAACTTTGGTATTTTCATTACTTTGGAGTTTGGAGATCTTCTGTTTACCCTCAGCATTAATTCTATGATCAAAAACTCAAGAAAGATGAGACTCAGTCGCAGCAATTCTTTATAATGGTCACGCAACTCACGAAATTTCAAAGCTTCCTGAAAATATAGGAGCATTTCTCCTCGAAGATTATACATTAATGGATTGACAAATAAACTGCTATCCGCCTCTCTAAAAGAATCCTTTTTAAGTGACGACCATTGTTCTTTAAAACGTTCAAAGAAACTCCCCTTTGGACCACTTGTAGGCACAAGTAAAATATTGCAAGCACATGACAACATAATTTCGAAAATAGGATGAAGGCACGCAATCCAAACAGGCTCCCTTTCTAATACTTTCTCCATTATGGTAGATGCTCCTTTTTGTAGGCCAATATTTCATGAACTTGTGTCAAATACAAGGCCTTGAACTTCGTCACGAAGATTCCAGTCATTAATTGATGAAATGCATGCCATAGCCTGTTATTCTCCTGTTGCTCAGAAAGAACTCATGGAAAGTGTCATAGCTGCAATATCCTGACCCAAGGCTTCTGCTATTGATCCAGCAACCATTGTTGCTTTGTATCTGTAATATATGCACGATCAAGAACAACAGCCACACCTGAAGTTGTAAAGATATTTTTCGAATTTGAAGGACTACATTATGCATTCTTTTTTCTAGTTAAAGAATGCGGACAAAACTCTGTCTGCCGCCATTAAACTTTCTTCTTCACATGATGATGATTCGAAATCTGCATGATTTTTAGAAGTATATACTTTTCTTTTTATTGTAAAGCCTTCTCATGTCAATATCTTTTGCGGGATTCCTTGGCTGAAATAATATTATCAAGGCACGACATACTGCAGGATAAAATGTTCTCTCTCTGCATCAACAGAAATTGCCGGTCTTCTTCATTTTTTACTACATTTCAAGCAATTATTGACGCTATGTCAAAAAGTTTTGAAAGAGTAGATTCGAAACTCCGCTTATTTATTCTACATGAGTACAGTTCAGTTTTTCGATTCTTCTCTAAAGTAAGGTATTCTTCATACAACCTTAAAAATTTCCTAACGCAAGTGTCTATTCGCTGTGTAAAAATTTTGGCTCTTTCCCCTCCTTTAAGACTTTTTTGCAAGCGAGGTTGTGACTTTGTGTCAAAGTCATTGACTCCACTTTATGGTGGTACTGAACAACATAAAGCACATCACCACATGCTGGTAGTCTTGCATATGAAAGCTCACTAGTCAGATGTCCTAAATGCCAGACTGCCACATATGAACGAATACTTCCAGCCATCATCTGAAACCGAGTGAGCTCATGGTTTCCCTCCATTTAGTTATGCTTAGAAGATATCTTGTAAAACTTAAAATATCTATATATTTAAAATTCATGAAATAATAAGCTTTCATTTGACATAAATAAATAGGCTCGTGTGTTTGTAAAAAAATTACGGCAGTCATGCTTAATTAAAATATAAACATATTGTGAGTTAAAATATGAACATAAAGTGTGTTAACATATAATTCTAATATTCTTTAAGTAAGTGTGATATTGATAAAAAACTGAAAATTATCTATACACTGAATAAACAAACTATATTAGTTACCTAAATAAATATATATATACTTGCATAAACCAGCACTTGTATTCATTTGTATTACGTCAACTCTTAAACTTCAAACTAAAAATGAAAAATTAATTAATTCTCGCTGACTTATATAGGAATTGGTGCGATTGCATCACTATTTGAAACGAGAGGGCGTTATTGCGTCATGACTTTACAAATGTCCTCAGAAATTAACAAGCTGAAAAAACAATTATTATTGCATCATACGCCGAGTATGTGAATGTCATTTCACTTTTCAGATAATGCAATATCTTGATTTTTTGGTGATTTATTGTAATTCATAAGGAATGAGCTATCAATGACAAATATATGATAGTATATAAGTAACAACCAATAAATGCCTACTATTAAAAAGTTCCAATATTTTGACTAAAATTTAAAAATATGGAGATACATAGCGACCTCTAAATATTCACCAATTTAGTCAATATTATGCATCAGCTCTTTTAACATCTTATAGCATAATTTTAGCAATGTGGGGAATATTTCCAACTAATTTCAATTTGTTGCATATATTTTTGGATCACCCTAATATAAATATATATATATATATATATATATATATATATATATATATATATATATATATATATATATATTTATATATGTATAGGGTCTGGTGTTCGGTATGGTATTCGCTCTCTTGTAGTTTTGCAGGCTGGGTTAAGTGATCAATCTCTTCCTTATGGGATGAAGGAAAAATTTATATATAGTTATATATGGATTCTTTATTCCTGGGTATATGGCTGAAATAATATTCGAAAATGATAAACAGGGAATATAACTTTTTCTTTTCAACAATAATAATTTTCTGACTCTTCTGACTAACTTTTACACAAAAATACACCTATTCTAAATAGTTATTTCATCTACACTTAACACTATAACAATTCAACCAATGAGGCGCCATGATAGATAGAAAATGTAACTAACGTTCCAACCATTTACACATAAGCACGGCGAAATCAGTTTTCCGAAGACTGCGCATCACTTGACAGAGATTCTCAACGCTCATCAAGAGATTTTACAAAGTCCTATATTTTCACGGATCAGCTTTCGAAGTTCGAAGTAGGTAAAGAAATCCTCTACATCGTCACACATCAAGACCGCTAACCTTAGAGCTACCCTTCTGTAGTATTGCGGGCTGATCCGCGCAAGCCTGCGCGCCCAAGAGAAAGAGCAAGCAATGAATTCACTTTGGAGGACGCCGTATTTCGCATTGGTCTCAACTTCTATCCGTATCTTAGCAGCACACCTCGTTCCTGATAACTTATCTGCCAGTGGAGGCCTGTAGAGACAATCGGTTTCTATTGTGTCCGAACCCCGGGAGGAAGCCCTTCCGGGGGCGCGAAGAAGAGGGCCCCAGTAGGGGGCAGAGCAAGGTGGAACAAGACGACGGAAATAGGTAAACTACTCAAATAGGGACTTGGTAGACTACCTCAGAAGAAGCTCCCCCAGTGGGCTGTCATGGACGACCCCAGTGGTGAGTAGAGGTTCGCACTCTAGGTAAAGGAGCACTGTCCCAAACCGGCAAAGGAGACGGTCTTTGAGACAATCTTCGCTACCATAGGGGTTGCACTATGCTGCTTGGTGGACCCATCCTACGGCTACATTCGCGATCTCCGACAGCAACCACGACGTCGACAAACTTCTCAGCGTGGGATCCCGCGCCAAACTCGACGAGATCCATTTATCCCCCAAAGTCCCGCCCCATGTGTCTGCCCGAAGATCCATCATCTGTCGTCGCTTGGACCCCTGGGTTTGTTCGTATAACGCAGATGAGATAAAGGCGGAAATTGAAACAAAACAGAGCTGGGCGAAGGTAGATGAAGGTTAAAAGTTTAAGAACTGAGTTGGAGGGAAGGCCACCTTCCAGACATCCGAGGCCGGACTGATAATGTTTTGTACTAACGTCAATGCGTCGTGCATAGAACGGGAGACTTTTGTATCCATACAAGTTTGTTTCTCGTGCTATGCCTTGAAACAGCACGCAACAAAGGACTGTAAATTTCAAGGCAAAGTATGCTCAGAGTGCGCCGGTTCCAGGCACACCTGGAAAGAGTGCCCGAAGGGAGGTGATAACAGGGTGCCTCAATTGTAATGGCCCCCACCACACCCTCTCGATGCCCTGCCCCGTGAAGAAGAGTATGGTAAATGACAAGAAGATAAATATGCAAGAGGAGAGGACCCGTAAGGAGAACTCTAGCTAAGCCCAGGCGGCCAGAAGCCAGGAAAAGGAAAAGACACTACTCCAATTAGACCCGTCAACGAATCTGAACTAGGTCATGTGTGTAATACATGCCCATTTTGTTTATATTGCCAAGCCCGGTAGCTACGCCACATAACTGACTCGTATGCTGACTCAAAACGGGATGAAAACCATGTGGTTCCCCGATAATCTCCCATCTTGCGAACTGTACCAGACTCAGACAGGGATCAAATCTGACCTGGCGCCGAGGAACAGATCAATATCAAGGGAGCCCCGCTTGAACAAGCGAGATACCTCCGCATCGTCCGGAAGGATGGAGGTTAAACAGCAGGCCCCAAAAGAGACCCCGACTCAAAAAAAGATCCAAAAGAACAGGAACGCTAAAGAAAGCGCGCAGTCCGTATCCAAACATAAAACCACAGATTCAACCTAAAAGTCTATGCCTCGCCATCGGCCCCGCTACCAAGACTGACGAAAGTCAAAGAAATCATTGAAGGAGTAGTCAGAGGTAAATTCAAATGGGACTATGGTTGTGACGCTAGCGAAGATGACTTACTCTCAGCATTGAGAGATCACAGCATAGACCCGGACATTGTCCTAATCTCAGAGCCCGGCCTTAACGCAGATACCGACCTCGTTAAGATATTCAACTATGACACCATCACAACTAGCCTCACCAACGAAAGATTCGATGGTGTTGCATTAGCCGTGCGCAAGGTCATTAAGTACAGAGAGATTACCAACCTGGAATAATCATACCTCGCGATTAAGATTAGTACGACCATCGATGATCTTGTTGTAGCGGTGGGTTACCAACCCCCAAGAGGCTCGTACCTCCCTATTCCTAATTTCCTTCGCCTATTCAGAAAAAAACACTCTGCCATTCTCATTGGAGACCTTAATGCCCGTTGTATGGAAGCTGGCTATACCTCGACATTTAACGGATCAGGGGCCTCCCTGAGCCCCCTTATGGAACGAACGTGGTGCAGATAGTTTGTCCAGAGTTCCCCACGTATATAACTAGAAGGGCCTTCACAACACCTAATATCGCCCTTAATAATGCCAACTTTGTCTTAAATCACATGATGGTCCCAGGCCCTTATACTCCATCAGACCAAATTAGTATAGTCACTACGATTTCGACGTCCCCTATACAGGTCAGAGTCTCAACTCATAGATGTTTACCCAAGGCAAACTGGGAGGATTACAGAAGAATTCTACGAGAACACCAGGAGGAACGGTTGGACGAGCCTACGCTTGAAGACCTCGATAGACATCTAAGAATGATCATGTATAAGATAACGGAGGCGGACAGAGTGGCTATCCCAAGGGTGGAATTCAAGACTCTTCCAGCACCACGGTGGGGTGCGATCGTTATTCAGCGAAAAGATAGGTTAGAGGAACTAGTTAGTGAAATTAATGATTACGGCAATTCAGCCGATTGTTATAGGGAGTTCCGGAACCTTCACTTGGAGATCAAACTCTTAATCAGCGAGAAATCCAAGACTCTCTGGGACAGCATCATTGCAGGAATGGACATAGAAATCAATCCCAAGAAGTTTTGGCCCCAGGTCAAGAGACTAAGCGGCACTCTTTCCACTAAGTCAAACATTGCCATCAAGAGTGATAGGGAAAAAATCACCGATGATCAGACTATCGAACATCACTTTAGGGAACATTGCGAAAGGAAATTTAACATCAAATAGGAGAAAAATGTGGACTTTGACATGGAGTACGAAGAGGAAGTCTTAGCAAACCCTAACGCCCTTCAACTATGTGGACGTCACTCGGCGGGCGACAGAAGGAGAACGACCTTTTACCCTAGAGGAGTTCGAAGCAGCTCTATAAAGCTTTAAACAAAAGGCTTTAGAGATTTCGGGTTTTACCAAAGCCCACCTGATCAATGCCCCAGCTGACCTTAACTTAACGATACTAAACCTCTTCAATGCATGCCTGAATGTTGGGTAGTTCCCTGACTCACTTTAAAGAGCTAGGATGATTTTTAACCCAAAGCCAGGCAAGCCAAAAAGGGAAATCAGGAGCTAAAAGCCGATATCCCTACTTGATTTCATAGGGAAGCTGTTTGAAAAGCTGATTAATGACAGGCTAATGAACCACCTGAATGTAAATGACCTCTACATGGCTTCCATATAAAACTTGGGAAGGAGACAGCCCTTGCCCTGATGACCAAATACATCGTTATAGCAAAAGATGAGAACAAGAACGTCGATGTCGTGCTTAGAGATGTGTCATCAGCATTTGACCAAGTGTGGACGCCAGGTCTCAAGAAGAAATTAAGTGATCTGAGCATGGAGACAAACATCACAAGGCTTCTGTGTGACAACATTAAAGACCAGTAGGCTGTCATAAAAATAAATGAGTACGAAGGACAGCCCTTTTCCATGAACACTGGGGTACCTCAAGGAGGTTGCCTGAGTCCGACTCTATACACGTTGTATACAGGTGACCTTCCCCCGCCCACCCAAGACTACGCCTTATATGTCCAGTTGGCTAACGACATATCACAGGCGATAACCAGCGTCTATCGAAACCCAGCCGACATAGCAAACAGGACAGCAGGCAAGATACAAAATCTCCATACCTTCGAAAATCGCGCCAAGATACGAGCCAATTTGGATAAATTAAAGTTTTTTTTATTAGGTGCAGGAAAACAGCGGATATATTGGTCAAAGATGAGTTATAACCGTATACACACAAAGCTCGGGTCTTTAGACTCGAAATAACAACGAGGCGCCTTTGCAAGCACCTTAAAAAAAGGTCGAGCAGGCCAAGGGAAGCGTGCAATACTTATATAGATTCAAAGGACTCTCTCCCCGAACAAAAGAAAACTTTTCATGAGCCTACTGAGACCAATCCTGCTGTACCCCGTTATCCCTCTACATATGGCTAGCAAAACCCAACTCAAAAAGGCACAAGTGGTGCAGAATAAGGCACTGAGATACATTTTTGATGTCAGTTTAATGGACTTCATCCCCTTAAGCGCTCTACACAATATTGCTGGGATCTAACCCCTGAATGTGACCCTACATAACAGAGCAAAGGATATATGGAAAAAGATCTATGCATACATACCTGAAGAAGTTCTTCAAAAAGTTAGACTACCCGAACTCGACAACCATATCAGATACTACCGACGTGAATTCGGTAGCAGCCAACTGCGTACGCAGGAGGATTTTGTGCCACTGTACAGATAATCATACCTCCTGAAAAACGCCAAAACCCTAATAGGACAACTTGATTAAAACCTCCATACATGTGATCATGTATACCTTAAAAAAAACGAAAGCAAAGTAAAAATAAACAAAAGATCTGTAGTGGACAAATTAATTACCCAAGTAAAGAACAAAATATCAAACAAACAAATAAAAGATCCGTAGTGGAAAAATTAAGTGCAAAAATAGCAAACAGACGAATAAAAGATCCAAAAAGGACAATAATAATCTAATGAAGAAACGTACGCAACATACATGTATGTTAATACAAAAATGAGTAATCTCCGCTGTTACAATCGAAACAATCACAAAAACAAAGGCTTGAATGCTTCCATGTTGTTCAATTGAAACGTGAAAAACCAAAGAAGCCCAAATGAAGATATTGCCAGACGTACTGGCACATTAATTCTACTACTAAAATACCACCTTTTCTAACTTTACTCTCTTACTATCTCACACTTTTTTCCTTATCTTTTATTGAAAAGAAAAGCAAAGCAAAGTTTTCCGAATTTTTAGACTTGGAAGAAATCTACAAGAAAATTGAGCTCACCAAAAAGTTCACAACCGGCAAAGGAGGAAAGAAATCGAGGGCAAGGAAGTCACTTCAGGAAAACGCCATTGATTTTTATCTTTTCTATTTTGTACGGAGCCACGTATGGCCGACCCATGATATCGTACTGCATACCGGGGAGTTTAGCTTCCTGTTTACGAAGGAGAAATACTACTAAGCGGGAAGTTCATCTTCCTATTTACAAAAAAGAGAAAATAAAGCGGGAACTTTATCTTCCTATTTACAAATAGAGATACTAAAAGCGGGAAGTTTACCTGTCTATTTACACCACAAAGATATCAAAAGCGGGAGGTTTATCTTCCTATTTATAAGGTTCAATGTGTGAACCGTTCAAAATTTTAAAACAAATGTTTACTAGGTTCGACCCCAACAGTACTACGGCTCGAGAAAATGGAGTGTTTAATACATAAAGAGCTTCTAGTGGCTTCCAAACGCGATCAACATGGATCCACACATGCGTAGCATCACTTAATTCCTTGGGTACAAACGTTTTTGGTACCAATTACACGGACCTTCAGAGGTTTGTGTGAAATCTATCTGCGACATACTATTCGCTAGTTCTGAGCTAAATTTCTAATCGGCTTTGGATGAAGAAGAGTCGACCAAGTGCTTTGGGCAAAGAAGCACCATCCGGATGACCGCTGTAAAGGGTGAAAAACCCGAATAATTAGGCAAGGACCAGATGCCCAGAAGAACGATTGATAGAGCCAACAACAAACCTTGTCGTAGAGTCATTGTAGAGCTCTTCAAAGATTGATGCGACCTTTCCACGATCTCGTTAGTGGTAGGTCCGTACGCCGTGGCTCGCAAGCGATGGAAACCAACGAGGGCCGATAATTCTTTGAAGAGTTCGGACTCAAATTGCGCTCCTTTGTCGCTGATCACGTATAAGGGAACGCCAACCTGGATATCCAACCGCCCAAGAAAGCTAAAGCAACCGTTGCAGCACTGATGTCTAGAATCGGTATTGCTTCGATCCACCTGGGGACTCTGTCTATACATGACAGCAGGTACCGGTTATGTGATAGGTATGTCTGCCCAGGTAGGGTAAACGGCGGGAGTGGACCAACTACATCGATGTGAACCGTCTCAAATCTTGAAGTGGGCATACTAATAGGCAGGAATGGGGAATTAGTGTGGCGATTTATTTTAGCAGATTAACAGGAGAGGCATTCACAAGTCAAGGAACGTATATCTCTGTCCATATTTGGCCAGAAATACCTCGCTTTTACAAACCGAAGAGATGCCTTAATCCCTGGATGTGAAATATTATGAAGTTGCTTGAGAATAGCTGATTTGCAGGGTGAAGGAACAAACGTTCATGGGTATTTAGATGTTACCTCACACCACAGTTGGGAATCACCGTGAAAAGGAAATGCCTTCAGTCCAGATCAAGACGACTTCATTTCTTCGTCTTCCTCTTGTGCTGCTGCCAAAGAACGGGGATCAAATGTGTCCACTTGGATAAAATTGACATTCCGAGTAGGCAGTCAGCAACCACATTGTCCTCACCACGTACATGAGCTATTTCATTGACATACTCCAAGATTGCGGTCCAGTTCCGTTTTTGCACAAAGTGGTGAGGAGAAGGCAGAGACTAGTGGTGGGTGGTCTGTGAATAAAATCACTTGGCGACCTTCGATCATCTTCTTGAAATAAATCACAGCAAGACATGCAGCCAGGAGTTCCCTGTCATAAGTAGAGTACGCTTGCTTGGTTTTACTAACTTCCCGGAAAAGAATGCCCAAGGAGACCCATCCACCATCTGATGGAGCGCAGCACCAACTTGCAATTGGGAGCTGTCCGTCACCAATTGGTAAGGAGGGTCATTGGGTAATGGGTGACGTAACTTAACGGAATTCCCTAGGGCCTCCTTATTAGCCTTAAAGGCTTTCCTTGCAGCATCATTCCAAACAAGTTGCTGAGCCTTAGGTTGAAGCCGTGTGAGTTCAGTCAGAGGGGCAGCAATTGCAGCAAAGTTAGGCCTCATAGGTCTGTAAAAACCTAACATGCCCAAATATAGACGAAGTTCTTTGAAACCAGTTGGTAAGGGCATTTCGGTGATCTCGGAGACCTTCCTAGCTGGAGGGCTCAGTTCTGCAGCTGAGACATAGTGGCCTAGGTAATCGATTTCTTCCTTCATGAACTCGCACCATTCCTTAGAAATTCTAAGGTTGTTTTCTGACAATATTTTGAAAACTTGATCGTCTAAATTTTCCAAAAATATTAAAATATCGTCAACATACACAAAAGTGAACGCCAAACCTCGAAATAAATTGTCCATGTGGCGTTAGAAGGTGCAACTAGCATTATTTAGTCCAAACGGTAGCTTTAAAATTCCTACCGTCCAAAGGGAGTTGAGACTCGCAGTCTTTTCAATGTCCGTTGGATTCATTGGAATCTGGTGGTAGGCTCGTACTAAATCAAAGGGAGAGAAAACTTTCTTGCTATTAAGATGGTCTACCATGCTCTGAATCCTTGGCAGGGAATATTTGTCCGCTTTAGTTATCACATTTAGGGATCAAAAGTCACCGATGACTATATACTCGCCTGGGATCTTCTTCTGCAGCATGTGAATGGGTGAAGACTATGAATATTTCGACGGTTACACAACACCTTCTTTCACCTAGTCTCGAAAGTTGCTTTTCGAATTTGTAGTTTATCCATTGGAATTGGCCTTGGGTGGGCGAAAGTTGGTGAGGCGCTACCCGTCTCAATGGTGTGAACAACAGAATTACCGTTGTTGCACTAATGTCAACGCAATTTCGGGTTATATATACTATCATATTTGTGGAGAACTGTCCTGCATTAGGTGGGATATGCGAGAGGTCATTAATGATTAACGAGATCACTGGTTCTCTTCACTGTTTCACTTTATAAACTAGGCTAGTCTGGTTATCAATTAGGCCACCACGAGCACAGTCTACTAACAGGTTAAAATGAGTAAGAAAATCGGCTCCTAATAATGGCGACGTAATATTTGCTACTACGAACGTCCAACAATAGCCGTTGCGATGTTATCACACGATTTGCGCGTCACACATAATTGTACTAAATTAAATGGAATTAAGGACACGCTCGCGTCAGTGTCTATCAGAAATTCGCACATCCTCTCATTAATACGTGCAGCCACAGTGAGAAGAGTCGGCACGCTGGTCGTCGCATTTACAGCGGCCTGCCGCTTCCCTTTTCCGATTGGGTTGGGAAAGACGGTTTAGACGATGTCTGCATTTAAAGGTCCTCACCACGCTGTGGCCAACTGCACTACGATTCACAGAACCTCACACTCGACCCATAGTATAAGTGTGTACGGCATACCACTGGCTTTTGATTCCGACAGAAACGGTGTACCTCAAACTTACCCCTTTTTAATAATTCTCATCACTATTATACCTATTATGCACAAACCTAGCATGATTACCTCTAGGATATACGGCCACGGGCACGGAACGCGAATTTTTAAATTGCACATTATTTACCGGTGGGTGGATACTAAGAGTACCTATATCGGGGAACGCACAATTATCACTAGTTTGACTCTTATTTATATTCTTGCACTGTGCCTTGTAAAACGGCACAGAGTTAAGTCCTTTTGCGTGGCGATGATGGTGGTGATGTTTGGAGGCGAAAACTGGATGAACTTGTGTCTCACCATTCCTCACCCACTCCAACTTGCAGTGCTGTATTCCTTAGCTCTTCAAGATTTATTGAAGGTCGTCCGGTCTGCGAAGAAGACGCGATTAACTTCTCGAAGAGCTCAGGTTTTATCCTTTACAAAAGTCCCACGATTTCTCTTCGTAGGAACGAGTAACTCTGCAACGAGACTACTGCAACTGGGAGACGATCGACCATCCGGGCAGGTAACGCAGCCAGGATATGGTAAAAAAAAAATTTCTTCTCGATGTATTCTCGAGATATGAAATTGCGTCTCCACAATTTTTAACCACCCTGCGACTGCTGTTTTATTAAAAACTGGAGGTCTGATTGAGATCGCGTTCGCGAGTTCCACTCCTTGGCGTGGAATAAAATGAGCAGCTTGTTGATGTCCTGATGCGTTGCCTAGCGAATCCATTTTGTTGAATGATGACGTATTTCATTCGACGAAGAGGGGTCATCAGTTATAGTGTCTGTGTAATGTATGGTATTCTCTCTCTTGTAATTTTGCAGGCTGGGTTAATTGATCAACCGCTTACTTATAGGATGAAGGAAAAATATATATATATAGTTATATATGCATTTTTTATTCCTGGGTATATGGCTGGAAAAAGCTTCAAATATGGCGAACAGGGAGTATAACTTTTTATTCTTAAACATACTAATTTTCTGACTCTCCTGACAAACTTTTACAAGGATTAAAGGATAATAAAAGATGAGAAAAATGGGTGTGATAGTAAGAGAGGTAAAAGATAGAAAAAGTGTTAATTCAGTTGGAGAATGTTTTTCAAGTACGTCTGGCTATGGCTTTCCATGCACTTCTGTGATGCTTCCGTGCATGTTGTTTTAAGTATTCAAGCCTTTGTTTTCGTATTTTTGCCTTTTTTTGTATATAGAGCTATCTCGGTTTCGTGATGATCTATTGCTATTTTGAAGTATTTTTGTCCACTATGGATCTTTTCTATCGTGTCTTGATTATTTTGTTTACTACGAATCTTTTTTTTCATATTTTGTAAGATTTAGTTAAACATCCTAATTACTCGGATATTAATATTTATCGTTTTTCCGGTGAGAAGTAGTTATTTATAAATTGGTTCTAGATATTTTTGCAACCGACGTTGGCCGCTGGCAAATCCTTGTCGATAACGTCTATTCGGGTTGTCAATTTCGGGTATTCCTATGTTCTGCATGACTCTTTCTGGTAAATATTCATGTATGTTCCTCCATATTTCTGTTACTCTTCTGTGCGTCGTCACATTCAAGGGGTTGATCCCTGGGAGATCGTGTAATCTAATCAATGGGATCATGTCCAGTAAGCTGAGATCAAGGATGAAGCGTAGTGCTATATTTTGCACTACTTGTGCCGTGCAAGTTTGTGTCTTGCTTGACAAATGTAATGGGACGGCGGGATATAGCAAGATTGATCTGACTAAGGCCAAATATAACTTTTTCTTGTTGCGAAAGGAGAGTCTTCTGAACCTATAAAGTTGTCTAAGTTATGTTTGGCTTGCGAGACCTTCTCCTTGATATGTTCATTATACCCTTTTGCTGTGATCTTTAATCCCAGAACTCGGGCTTCTCGGGTAAATGGATAGTATTCGTCATTTGCTCTAATTTAGGCAGTTTTGGTACTTCCAATAGGAAGAATCCTAAACTTATCCATATTGGTGCGAATCTTGTTTCTTTTCTTATAGAGGTTGAGATTGTTAATTTTCCCAGCTCTCCTATTTGCGACGTGATAATTTGAGTTATGTTGTCGGCTAGCTGGACATATATAGCGTAATGTTGAGTAGGAAAAGTGAGGTCACTCATGTAGATAGTATACAACGTTGGGCTCAGACATCCCCCTTGAGGCACCCCTGCGTTTATCGAAAAGGGTTGTCCTTCGTGATCATTGTGCTTTATGGTTGCCTCTCTATCCTCTAAATAATAACGAAGGATTCGAGTGATATAAGTTACCATCTCAAGGTCACATAGTTTGTTCTTTAATCCAAGCACCCAGACCTTGTCGAATGCAGAGGCCACGTCTCTGAGTACGACGTCCACCCACTTATTTTCGGCCTTTGCATTTCCAATGTACTATGTCATAAGGGCAAGGGTAGAATCTGTACCGAGGTGTCTACGGAAACCATGTTGTTGCATGTTGTATCCTTCCCCTGTTTCTAGGAGATTTTTTAGTCTGTCATTCAGAAATTTTTCAAAAAGTTTCCCAATAAATTCTAGAAAGGATATGGGTCTGTAACTTTTTACTTCCATTTTTAGGTTCCCTGGTTATAAAATAAAGATCATTCTGGCCTTTTATATAGATCTGGGAAGTAGCCAACGTTTAAGCAGGCATTAATGAGACTTAGTATGGCTTCATTGATGCTTGGTGGGGCATTCACTAAGTGCACCTCGGTGATACTTGATATGCCAGGGGCCCTCTGCTTGAAGTTCTTTAAAGCGGTCTAAAATTCTTCCTGAGTGAATGGTTTTCATTCGGCTTCTGCTCGTCGAGTGTTATCGATGAAGTGGTATGGTATTATAGTTGGTCCTCGCTCTTCCAGATATGACAAGACTCTTTCCTTATATTCCCAGTCAAAATCGTCGTTTTCCTCCTCCGTGATGTCGATTTTTCTCTTCCAGTGCTCCCTAAAGTGGATTTCTATCGCTTGGTCCTCGGTGATCGTTCTTCCCTCCGCTGTGATGGGAATATTGGTCGTTTTTCACTGAGTGGCACTTAATCTTCTAATCTGAGACCAAACTTTTTGGGGGTCGGTTTCCAGAATTATTTTATCAATTATGACATCCCAGGTTGTCTTAGATTTCTCGCTGATGCAAAATTTAATTTCCATGCGCAGGTTTCTAAGTTCACAGGATCGTTGCGCCGTGTTCCCGTTCTCGTTTATTTCCGAAATAAGTTCCTCCAGTCCATCTTTCCTTGACGTAATCTCCTCATTCCATCGTGGAACAGGGAGAGTTTTGTATTCAACCCTCGGGATAGCTATTCTATCTGCTTCCTTAATCTTGGTGATAAGGTTTTCGAAGTGCTGATCTATGTCTTCGAGAGTGGACCCGTCCAACGGTTCTACCCGATATTCTTCGAGGACTTTCTTGTATTCGATCCCGTCTGCCTTCGGCAAGCATTTGCGGGAGGTGATTTTGGCCTGGAAAGATGAGACTGAGATTTTGGTTATCATACTAATGTGATCAGATGGAGATTAAGGGCATCGGACGCTATTTTGTTTCAGAGTGAAATTGTTATTTGTTAGTATGATGAAGTGAGTATTATAGGATCTCCTCGTTATGTATGTAGCGAAATCTGGACCTGCTATATTTACCACGCGCGTTTTAAAAGAAGCCTCAGGGAGGTAGGGTACCTTCCCCGTTGAACGCCGGAAGAACTTAGGTCTGGGAAAATAATACCGGCTTGTGGCTGGTACCCTACGGCTATAACTAGATCGTCGATAAGCGTACTAATTTTTATCGCTAGGTATGGTTTTTCCAAGTTACTTATCTCCTTGAATTTGATGCTCTTTCGCACTGTAAGAGTGACGCCGTCATATCATTTATTAGAATGGCTAGTTGGGAAGGTGATGTTGTTATATAGTTTTATAGGGTCGGTTTCTGCATTAAGTCCGTTTTCAGAAATGAGGAGGATATCTGGGTCTACCTCACGGATTATAATGTAGTAAATGAATTTTTTACCCATCCAGCCATTAACGTTCGAGAAAATATCTTCAGTTTATTAATGTATCTCGTCGCGTAGTTCATATTATTCCCCGTGAAGGTTTAATACTTTTGCTGGCTCAGCTCGTGCAGGCGACCTCACTCTGGTGGATCTCTTCTTTTTAAATTGATCGTGGGATAGTTTGAGACATGATTCACTACAGATCTTGAACCTGCCTTGCCTGAGTGCCAAAATCATGTATTCTGCACTGATGTCAAAATCGTAACCCCACTTGTATTTCCCCTTGATCATTCCTTCAATGGTGTCTTTTACTTTTGCCGTTCTTGGCACTGGGACTGATGGGGCACATATACTAGTAGGTTTAGGTCGGTAGACTTGTAAGATAGTGAGGATTGTTTGGTCTTCTTGGGGCTCTTGGATTTTTGGCTCGCCTTTTGGGAATCAGTTCCCTCTCGTTCAGGTTTTTCGGTCTCCATTATTGTATGGAAGTCAGATGTGCTGGGTTTGTTCATTCTTGGATCCCGAGATCTAGAATGTTTTCTTGCCGTAGCCGTAGGCCTACTTCCTGTCTGGGTTTGGTACAGTTCGTTTGAGGGGGGATTGTCAGGAAACCACATTGGTTTCATCTAATTCTACGTTAATATATGATTCAACTCGGTAGCGTCACTTTCCGGCTCTGCGATGTTAACAAAGTGAGCGTTTTTAAAAAACATCATAAGGTCTAGGTTCATTGAAGGGTCTAATTGTAGAAGAGTCTTCTCCTTCGCCTGGCTCTTGGTTGCCTGTGCATAGGTGGTTGTTGCTCTGCGGTTTTTCTCCTCTTGGATTTTCTTTTCTTGTCGTTGACTAGTGTCATTTTCATGGGTTACGACATCGACAGGGTACGGTGAGGGCCCTTGCAATTAAGGCATTTCTTGGTAGCCCCGCTCGTACACTCTTGCCAGGTGTGGCCATCTCCAGTGCATTCGCTGCAGACCTTTCCTTTGAATGTACAATCTCTAGTGGCGTACTGTTTCAGGGCATAACACGATAAGCATACCTCGACTGACACGAAGGTTTCCCTCTCGATGTATGAAGCAGATATTTTGGTGTAGAATAGGACGAGGCCAGCTTCGGATGGCTTAGTGGCCATCTCAAAGGTTTGGAAGGTGGCTTTAAATATATGGGAATATTCGCCTCCTTCAAGATTTTTGAACTGATAGACCTCTTCGACTTTTGCCCAGGTTTGCCTTGCCTCTATCTCATTTTTTATCTCCTCGATGCTGTGGGAGCCGACCCATGAATCCAGGCAGCGACAAATTATGGATCTTTAAACAGAGACATGGGAAGGGATCTTTGAGGTCAAGTAGAGTTCCTCGAGCTTCGCTCGTGCATTAACACTGAGAAGCCTGTCTACGTCGTGGTCAGTTTCTCAGATTGCTAGATAGCCGTAACTTTGATCGACTAAACGGCATAGTGCAATCTCAATCAAGCCGAAAATATTTGAGAACACCTTTGCCCTCGAGGGTTTTGAGCAATTTTCTTTTACTCAGAGGGGGATTCTTTTCTCTCCCCTGGGGTCGTCCATGACGGCCCTCTAGGGAAGCTCTTCACCTGGAGCCAACCAGGCTCCTATTTAGATGTGTCCCTATTATAAAGCTCGGACCACCTTCTCTGTCCTACCTATATTAATTGTCAATCAGGACCCACCTGCCGGTACTGACCACTCCGCCCCCGAAGGGGGCCCCCTTCTTCACGCTTCCTGTGGGGCTTCCTTCCGGGGTTCGGACACGCCAGCTACCGGTGTTATCTACAAGTCTTAAATGACAGAGAAGTTATCAGGACTCGAGATGTGCTGCTGGTCTTAAAGAGAGGATTAAACGCTGTTGCGAAAAGGGGTTCAGTGCAGGTATTCCACCGTTAACGCGTGCGTGCCCGTGACCTCTTCAGTGGGCCAGAGACGTAAGCCGTCAGTGGTCTTGATTAGCGCGAAAGATTCTTCACCTACTTAGCAAGTAGGATTTTATGCTCTCTTCAGTTGAGTGTAGAATAGCTCTTTGAACCGAAGTGCAGTCACTAAGCTTTACACAAAAATACACCTATATAAATAGTTATTTCCTCTTCACTTAACATTATAACAAATCAACCAATGAGGTGCTATGATAGATTTAAAATGTTACTAACGTTCCAACCGTTTACTCATAAACACGGCCGAAATCAGTTTTCCGAATGCTGGGCAAATTTTTGACTGCGTAGCATTGCCTTAATATCTTCTAAAGAACGATTTAAAATACTTGTGCTTAATTTACAGACTTTTGAGCCTCGCCCCCTAAGAACGAGACTGTCCTGAGAGTCATCAGGATCCCAGTTGATCTGCAAAGATTTAAGATATCGTTTTTCTGCGAGTGATGAAATATAATGAGGGCTTAAGCACCTCATTGCTCCCGTCCATCGCCCTGCGTGGGAACCTGTTTAGATTACTGCCCTTCATTAATTTCATCTTAACTATGTCGGCCACTTGGACTGGCATAATTGAGGGCTTGCGTGGAAACTCGTTTGAGAACTAGCTCACAGCCGAAGCACAAGTCAGAAATTTTCTTTAATCTGGGGAAAAACTGCGAGTACCGGGCGGAGTGGAGATCCTCATCGCACGGGGGATTCGGCCAGAATCATAGACGTAAATACACCCGTCTCTATGTAGTTGAATGCAGTTTTGGCATACGTAATCGTGAGGGGGTGGCAAAATCTTAGCGTTCATTGATTTGGCTGCTATGTATCAAGTCCACAAAGCTCAACTCTCTGAGGTCCCCACTCGAGACTCATCCCCATCCATCATCGTCCATCATCCTGGCACCATCCGAGCGGGGGACCAACAGGAAATTAGACGGGAGCGTTTTTCTCATTTGACGCTCCAAACACACTCTCAGCTCTGCCTCCATTACAATTTCTGATATCACTTTTCTCACCGAAAACATAATAATTACACATTTCTTACAGAGAGGAACAAAAATACAAGAAAGAAGAGAGAAGACGCCCGCGATGATGGAGGTCCTCCCTAAGAGGATCTCCCTAAGGACCATACCAGAAAAAAAGGCCCTGGATAAGAAGACGGTGTGCCAATCCCGATTCACAACCTAGATTGAGATCCCAAATGGATTAATCGCGATATGCGGGAAAAATAAGTATGTAGACCGGCTCCTATCCGAAGAAGGGGCCAAAGTCCCAAAGACTATCAACATGGAAGCTAAAACTCCACCAGCAATCTTGGCCAACCGCAGCATCTGCCGAAAGGCAAAAAACTGGTAGGGGAAAACTCCCCCGACGAGATCAAGACCAAAATCGAGACTAATCACACATGGGCTATTGTCTGGGATGTGATCAAATTCCGCGACCATACCATGTCTTTATGGTGACTTTTCGAACCAGCGAAATAGCCCACAAGGCGGCAACGGAGGGACTACTCATTTTTAACATGAGGATCCCAGGATGCAATATTAAACACGAAAAGTATCATAGCAACCAGATGTGCTTCGTATGCTATAAGTTCGGAGCACAGACACCGCCAACTGCCCACAAAATGGACAGACATGGTGCAGTGAATGCGCCACTGAGGGTCGTAGATATGTCTCGTGAAAAAGTGCCAAAAATTGCAAGGAGCCCCATCGAACAATGGCCCTTAACTGCCCCCAAAGAAAGGAAATCATAAAGAAAATGGAAGAAGAGGTGAGAAAGAAGAAATCGAACACCTACGCGAGCACAGTGAAGAAAAGTGAAGGGATGGCCTCAGCAATGGCAACCCCTTCACAGATGGTCTTCACAAATGACCTAAGTGCCAATATATTAATTTGCATGACACATGCAAACGTGGCAAATGCGGTAAAACCTGAATGCTACGACTAGGTTCTAAACGCACTTCTAAAAGCGAACAACCTACCATTTATCGTCGTACCCGATAATCCCGAATACTCCAAGGCATTCAAGAGTGGCGTTATAAAAAAACAACAACCAAGAGAAAGCCACCGGACTAAAGGAAGTAATTGAATCTCCCTCACCGGAGGAATCCGAATAGAAGCACAATAAAGAAGACAAGGATAACGAACAAGAAGAAGAGGAAAACACATCTTCGGATAGTAACGTGGGCCCATGCACTCGCACTAAAGCGACGAAGAGCAAGTCAAAAACTCCTAGTCCGTCCCCGAAGAGTGAAAAGCCTGGGCACACCAAACCTGCCCTACAGGCCAAAAAGAGAAAGAAGAGCAAGAAGAAACACAGATAAATACATCTCACAATGGAACGGAACGCACTGAGGATTTTGGAAGTCAACACCAACGGCTGGACAGCGAAACGAACTCTTTACGGAAATTTGTTCAGAAAAATTGATGCAGATGTCATCCTGATTTCTGAGCATGTAATTGACACTCGTTGCTCCGAAATGAAGATCTGGAACTACGACGTGTTAATTACAAATTACTTTCAAGAGCGGTACAACAATGCCGCCATCCACGTCAAAAGAGGGATCAAGTACAAGCCAGTAAGAAACCGCGAAGAATCCTATCTTGCAATAGAAGTTGAACTCGATATAGGTAAGCCACCGAGATGAGGATATTTACCAATTCATTCTCTCTCCAGCCCATTTAGCAGAAGAGTCCACACCATATTAATTTTGAATCTTAATGCCAGATGTCGGGAATCCGGGTACAGCTCCTTCAATGGAAATGAAAGGTGCCTGGAAACTATGCTGGACCGAAATATGGTCCAGAGGATAGGCCCAAACTTGCCTACCTATATTCGAGTTCAGGTAACATGTAGTGATAATATAGGGATCCTACTTACCATCAACAGGAACCCCTTTCAATTCCCAGCACCAGTCGGAAAAGACTACAGAAGAGCAGACTGGGCACGGTACGCGAGTCTTCTCGAAGCCTACCATCCACCAAATCTGGATGAGGCGATTCTCGAGAGGATAGACGAGTCACTCGATGACCTTAACGACCACCTTATATACGCAGATAGGGCCTACATCCCCAATACCGAGTATAAAACCATCTAAACATACAGATGGACTGGGTACATGAAAGAACTCTATAGAGAATTGAGAGCAATGTACGAAATGAATATCAGAAACGCATCAGTTGACTCACTACAACGAAGTAAAGAGATTAAAGAAGAGCTTAACCAATTGATCCTTGATCAACAACAGAGACGATGGAACGATGCGATCGAAAGCCTTGATCGAGATACATCCCCCAAAGAATTTTGGAAGAGTCAGATATCTCAGAGGATCATCTGGAATAAGAAGAAAATGTAAATTCTAAAAGATGATGGATCCATTGAAAGAGAAGACAGAAACATTGAAGTAATATTCCGGCGTTATTGGGAAAAAATCTTCAGTATACCTGAACGAAGATTTTGATATAGTGTTTAAAAATAACATCGTATACGAGCTTAACACGGAAATACACAGAACGCATCCTCATCACCAGGTGGACAGACTGCGTAACGGAGACGCAGAGATCACCTAAGAAGAGATTCCGGGCGCACTTCGCTCATTCTGCCAAAAAGCCCCAGGCCAATCGGGGCTTACGAAGTGTAACTTCAAAAAGGCACCAGCAATCGTCATCGGACGAATGAGACAAATATTCAACGCATGTCTGAATACGGGGTACTTTCCAGATGCTTAAAAGACGGAAAATATGATCTTCTTGTCCAAGCAGGGAAACGACCCTACGTTGAGAGAGAGCTATTTCCCAATTTTACTTCTGGATTTTGGCGGGAAACTCTTGAGGAAATCCTCAACAAGAAACTGGTGTCTCACCTGGAAGAGAACTCCCTCTACAACCCTTGACAATACAAGTTTAGAAAGAAGCGAAGTACGGAAATGGCAATCAATTTTATTACGGAAAAGCTTGCCCAAGCCAAATGGGACAACAGTTACGTGGATATTGTTTGTCGGAATGTATCAAAAGCGTTTGATTAGGTGTAGCAGCGGAGTATGCAGTATAAGATCTTACGGCTGGGTCTAAGTGTAAATTTGGAAAGAACTCTCTGTGACTACGTCATGGAGAGAGGGGCGATGTCAGTCTAGGGTGCACGGACGGACCAAAGTTTCCTCTCATTCCGGGCCTTCGCAAGGGGCGGTGTCTGTCCCCCACCCTTTACTCGATATACACCGTGGATGCCCCAGCCCCTGTGTACCTCTCTTCTCTCAATATTCAATACGCCGATGATTTCAGACACATAATCATATCTCCATGAAGGAATGCACCGTGGGAGGCTCGCATGACACCGAAAGAAATTGAAAATCTAAACACCTACGAGGCTCAATGGAAAATTAGAACTAACCAAGAGAAATTCAAGGTGGTCCCCATTGGACGCACCATTAGAGTAGACGTGAGATTAGGGGATACTCGTTATCCCTACACCAACTAATGCAGTGTACTCGGTATGAAAATCACCTCTACCGGGTACAAGAAGCACGAAGAAGAAAGAATTTTTAGAGCCTCAGCCGCTGTCAGAAGTCTATATACGTTCAGAAAACTACGTGAGAGCAACAAGAAGAAAATCTACAATGCCCTTGTAAAGTCTACGTTGCTTTACCCCGCCTCCACCCTCTCTTGTGTCTCAAAAACACAGAAGAGGCGACTTCAAGTAGTGCAATATAAATGTATGTACCTAATCACAGGTACACGCAGGCAAGAAAGAAGACGCCAAGAAGACCTGCACAGAGAGGCGGGGATAATTCCCATTAACAAAGTCATCGAATAACTGACTCGGAAGATGCAGGATCTGGTTAATGGCGAACTAAGTGAAGAAATTACTCAGATGATTAACCAGAATAGAAGAGCAGAATGTCGCGCCAGTTTTCCAAGCTCTGCTAACCGAGTGGCTAGCGGGGATGAAGTGCCGTTCTATGCATAATGAGATGTAGAATCTAATCTAAGAAAACAACTGAATCAAAAATAAAACTCACAATTATGACTAAAACTCACCAAAGAAGAGAAACGTAAAACCAAGAAAGAAGAAAACTACAGAATACGACGAGAACTCAATCGATTATGAAATAACAAAAAAAAACTATAACACACACATACAAAGAATACAAAACAATAAGCACGCACTTAAAGGTTCCTATTTATAAGGTTCAATGTTTAAACCGTTTAAAATTTTCAAACAAATGTTTACTAGGTTCAACCCCCACATATGTATATATATATATATATATATATATATATATATATATATATATATATGATTCAAATTAATGCTATGTAATTAATAAAATAGTGTCTTCTATGTGAACTCATATTTTAACTAATGACTAGACAAAAGCTCTAAAACAAGATTACAGGGCACGATTTAAACCTTCACATAACCAAGGGTTATCACAAGTAGAACTTGCTATATGATTCCAATGTTAAATATATGGTGTCCAAACCCCTATAAAACTATATCAAGAGACCAAGAGCTTTGAATCAAGGAAAATAAGTGTCATTTCTCGTCTTATCTCACCTAGGGAAGACTGATCTATCATTTACATTTCAACACATGATCTATCTCGGAAGAACAAATTTAGATTTCATGATAGTACAATGAAAATTCAAATTCATAAATACCAATCCAAACAGTTAGAAGAGGACTTAAAGATCTAAGGTTAAATGAATATTTAAGGTAAAAAGAGTTTTTATTGTGCGTTTACATGTAATTTGTAATTACATTTAAATAAATTTTCTAAGCAATTATTTTCAAATGTTTATTATTTTATTCCAAACATCCAACCATAAAATGAATTGGTTGGGAGAAATGCGGATCATCCCTTTGGAGTTTCCACCACAGTGCTCCGGCTTAAATCCAAGACAACACTTGTGTGGAGTGAGTGCAAAAACTACAAGCTGAGTGATGAAAGATTGCGTCCTAAATTTGCGAGCATTGGTGAAATCTATTCCAGGAAGGACTATGGCTGTAATTAAATCATAAGTCGCTTCAGCTAATTATTAAAATAAATAATTATATAATATATATAATGAATTCTTTAGCCACGAATATATAATTATATTATATGAATGATTCATCAGGGTGTTTTATATTTTGGCCAAAATTTACTACAAGATGTATAAGAGGGTAGTGAACCCCTTCTTTCGGGTTATTCTAGATTAATGTATTACGAGCAGTCACCTGACTATTCTTCAATAATCTTGCCAATTTTCTACCTTTTACGCTACCGTTGGTATTTCTTTTTAAATTCGAAGAAGAAAATTTTTATAATTTTTTAAACGATGTGGTCAGTGCACATCAATGCCCGTGCAAATATTTCACCATCTTTTTTCTATATGAATTATAAGCCCTAAATTTTCTATCCTTTCTTTCCTACATTAGCCACGTCTTATCGACAATGCACGACGTGCTCCATCTCTTCCATTCATGTTTTAGCCCAGGGCAGATAGGGCACAAAGGGCACACTTTTCATCTACTGGTGCCTCACAAAAGGATATATGACCATAAAATTAAGACAATAGGTCTTATACGAGCTCTCTTTAATTTGGCATATTTCAATACTTGAATTATTCTATCGTTTTCAGCTGCAAGGTAAAAAAAGAAAATAAAAATATAGGAAAAGATCAAATAAATTAAGATAAATAAGCAAAAAATTTTAAAGGACTGAATTTGGCCGAATTTGATTTATCTTAATTGATTGCTCAGAGAAAGCAGAATAAGACGAGATAATTAAATTAAATAAGTTCTGATTGTAAACAAGACCTATATAAAATTCTTGAAGAAATTAATCAGCTTTGATTGACAGGTAAAGGGCAACCTTTACTTAATTAAAAGGAAGAATAATGGGAGCACACAAAGACCCTGAGACCTTTATTTAGTGTATCCTAGTTGGTTTTGTGCTTCAATTCCTAACGTGGTAAAGTTAGTTTTCTAAGGACTCTAGTTTCGTAATTGCCCTGCTCTATTCTGTCCTATAATCTACAAAATATTTGGTTGATGATAACTTTGCTGTGATTTTTTTTCTAGTTCCTGTTCCATTTTTTAAAATTTTTTTTAAACAATGTAAACCATATTATTTCTTCTTTTTAACCGACTTAAGGTTAATAACACATTGCGATTTTCCCATATTAATATTTTTCATGACCTTTCCGGCATTGAAACCAACGTACAAACTTGCCGTCATGATAACACTTCTTCTCTTAAGAGGTTTTAACCTGTCTTCACCTACCGTAAAATGTATTTGAATTAAGTTTTTTAAAAGAAAATTTTATAAAAAATGACTACCCCTTATCCTTGGTCTAATGTTTTATTAGTGAATTTATCTTCAGAGTATATAACACCTCTCAGTTTTTTAATGTTCCCAAAGGAATTAGATCCGTCATTATGCCGGATATCAGACCTTTAATGACCTGTTCCTGAAACGTTTAACTGCTATTCTAAGGAAATTTCATTCTCAAATCAATTTTAAACTTATATTCATAAATAACATATATAATGTAAGTATTTTAGTCTGGAAGAGAGTATTTCCACGCAAATGTGTTCGTACATTGTATATTGATTTACTGACCCCAGTTGAAAGAAAGCGACCTTTATAAGAAACAGAGTACCTTCCCTTCACTATCAATTCTGTTCTCTCGTAGGTAATGGCTATAAATTGGGAAAAATATTAAAAAAATACAGAGTAATCTTCCATTAGGAACATGCAATTAATTACAAAGCTGATTAAATATATATCCATTCTCTCATTTAAAGATAAAACAACCCCAATTTAAATAATGATACGGCGTCCTTTCCATTGGTTCTAACCAAACAACCATCCTAGCTATATTCCATGTTAAAATTTCTTTTCGTATTCCTTTGTCATTGTAATCTGACCATGTAAGGTAATGTTCAGTTTTTTTATTCAGGTTTTACTATATTGTATGAGAATACAATTATCTCTAGTTTCTTCATTCAATTGTAAAATACCTTACAGTTACTTTTATTTTAGCATTTAAAGTCGTTCATATGGCATTTTCTAAGATTGATAATCTTACACTATTGTATTTATAGTATCGTATCTAGTTTTAGTATTAGTTTTTTTATGTATTAACTTTGATTTCTTAATAGCTGCTGACGATTGGTTATGTAATAAAGCGAAACGTTAAAATTAAATTTGGGGCCCGCCTCCTTCCTTTTGTCCTCCTTAATAAGGATTAAGTTCAAGCTTCGTAGAAAAAATCATGGTGAATATATATATATATATATATATATATATATATATATATATATATATATATATATATATATATATATATATATATATATATATATATATATATATATATAAATATATATATATATATATATATATATAAATATATATATATATATATATATATATATATATATATATATATATATATATATATTTCTGTCTTTTTGGTAAAGGATTGCCTTCATTTTACGGCCGTCTGCTCTCTTTGATTCTAGTGTTTTTGTAATGTCCCTTTCTCTTGAACTATATGTATATATAGTCTGCTATCCAAGGTTTCTGCATCTTTCTTTCTATCTTCAAAATTGTTTTGAAAAGGACTAAAATAAAAATGTGGTGGTTGTTGTTAATACCCGTAAAACTTGTATTTGCTCTTGCTTTGTAGGTGACATGGACAATGAGCCTTTAAATTTTGAGCGGGTAAGAGGATGTGATATAAAAATTCCTTGGAGGTACCTAGCTTAGGGAGATACTGGGTTTGATAGGAGAACGCTTTGGGCGAAATATAGATACTGTGCATGGTAGCTTAGCGTTAGAGCATCTCACCGGCAATCAGCAGACTCCAGCTCGAGTCCAGGCTAGGAATTTTCCAAAACTTATTCCCCTGGCGTTATTTCTCTCTTCCCGGTAAAGGATTGCCTTCATTATGCCCCCCCCCTGCTTTCTTTGATTCTAGTGTTGTTCTAATGTCCCTTTTTCTTGCTTCTAAACAGACTCCTGTTTCTTGTCTCATTGATCATTCGCGTCCAGTTTTCTCTTTCTCTTGTACTATATGTATATATATATATATATATATATATATATATATATATATATATATATATATATATATATCTGGTGGCCAAAAGCATTTTATAAAATGTTTTTCTCCTAAATAATATAAATGTACCAGTATAATTATAATTAAATACAAAATCATTGATCTCTCCCCTGTAGTCTCCACAATATTTCGTCGTTCGTGCGCCTGACGTTTTTTAGCGTATTTACGGAGAATAATAGCTTTTTTGCTTGCTGTCTTCATTCTTACATATTATCTTAAAAGAAGCGATGCACTTTCGCAACCTGTCAAATGATATATTTTTACACGATTGAATTATTTATTTTCTTACTTGATTTGCATTAAATTTATCTTTCTGCATATTGTAAATCATTGGAGTATAGAAAACCGATTGAAGAGTCCATTCGTTTATTGTGATAAAATTAGATCACTTTTCTTCTAGATACTTGTGAGTTCCCCTAGTTTTATTAGAAGGAGCTCTATCTCGCTGACAATTGTATTTCACATGTGTATATATCGTACGGCTATTCATAAGCAGCAAGCTATCTATCAATAGTGTGTGTCAATAAAATGAATTCGTGCTTTTCTTTTCCACGATTTTCCTATCGAAATCAATATTTTCTTGAAGAATCAAAAGGTTTCATGATTAACACGAGAAGGTCGAATGACCCTTTTGCTTCAAGCTAGAAACTGTTTTTTTTTCTTGACCTCTTCGAAAGTGAAACATTTTCGTCGGTGAAAACAATTTATTTTATTGTTTTTAGCTGAAAATCAAACGTAATACAATATACTGCGACTCGTTCTACGCTGTCTTACACTAAAATCACTCAGATTAACAGTAATTCCTCTATAGGACTTCAGTTTCCTTGTCTTTAAATTAGCTTTACAGAAAATAATAAAATCCCTAAGTGGCATGCAATCTTTATTTGGAATTGATGAGTCGTCAGATAGACAAAGTTCCTCCATAACGACCTGGATTTTCTCTATTGTAGCACTTAAAGGTCTAATACTACCTTGTATTTTGATATTTTTCAGTTAGAATTTTTCTTTTTTATAAACTTCTAAACACCTTTATGTCTCCAGTTCAAATTAATTTTGCTATTTGTTATAAACGTAAATGTGAGTTAAAGATTGCCAAATATCATCTGTAACCGTTTTGATTTGTTTGAATTATTCAAGCTGGAATTTATAATTTAATTATTATTTTTTTCTCCCCTTCATATAATTGGCTTGTTTTTAGGTAATCCAGAAAAAAAATCCTATTTCCATTCTAACCTTTCTATTTGAATTATGATTCTATAATGATTTTCTCACATTCAGACACGGCTATAATAGAGGCATTTTAAAACAAAAATATTTGCTTTATCCCATGACTGTCAATCAAATGTTCTTCCATTGGCAGGTCCACGAGCGGCAAAGTAATTTTTGACAGTATATTAAATTTATTCCTGTAAATCAACTACAAAATTTAGTTCAATTGAAATTTGCGATTGTTATAAACATAAATGTGATTTAAAGATTGCCAAATATCATCTGTAAAAGTTTTGATTTGTTTGAATTATTCAACCTTGAATTTATAATTTAATATACATTTTTTATCCACCTCATAAAATCAGCTTGTTACTAAGTTCTAATCAATGTTAGGTTATTTCTTTCTCCGACGTTATGTAAATGATTAGAGGTATACATGGGTTTTAATTATTTACTCCATCCATGGCCTAGCTTCTTTTCAAGATATTTTCTATTGATTCTTTTATTCAGAACCATGATTGTCAAGGATGATGGTGGCATGAGCTTGCATGAAAAGACCTCTGCTCACCAAAGGTAGAGAACTACATCGGGAGCACTGTCCTAGCCTTTTCAATGAGTTGAAGAGTCATGGAAATTGAATTCTTTATTTTTATGAAAATATTTCACGTTCGATACGGGCATCAACAAACAGATCAACCTCATGATAAGCTTTGGTTTGGCTGTCTCCAAAGTCCACAACGTGCATATGAACAAGCATCTGGCCTCCATAATGATGCTCGGAGTTGTGGCTTCCAATTGCAAGAAGGTGCCGCTTGTCTGTTTTGCGACATGTTACAGGAACACTGCGCATGTTTCAATGGAGATCTTGGCAACAAAGCTGCTGCCATGGTTGAGAAAGATCACAAAGAAGGTAAAATAATGCTTTCACCAGGAATATGCCCCGACCAATACGGACAAGAGAAGAGTGGATGGGGTCGAACATTGAACTTCTGGTTGAAAGAATTTTGGCCGCTGAAGTCGCCCGTCCTTAATCTCAACAACTACAGCGTTTGGACACATGTCGAGGGCAGGACCTGCAAGGTGAACCGCAGCAACTTGGAAAAGCTGCATTGATGCGTCATCCGCTTGTGGGGCAGCATAAGGAAAAGTTTAGTCCACAACGTGTGCGTGGCCTTCAGTTCTTGCCTGGAACACGTACTCGCCGGCCAAGGGAGGTCACATTGATTGATCTTGCCCTTTTATCACATATTTATATGGTAAACCAATAAAACACGTGTCTAGCTGAATCAAAACTATTATTTGTTGTTTTGAGAGCGTCGTAACGAGTGTAAGAGTTCTTTAAATGAAACATAACTAATTTATATTTGAAAAACACAGATTATCATTCCTTTATAATAAAAATATCAACCCATTTTCCCTAAACAAATTAAATCGCTCTATTTTTACCATTGAATAAGGTTACTAGAATTTTACTTATAACTTTGAAAATGCAAAAGACTGACTGATCACCATAATTCACTCTCTCCACTGAAAGGCACAACTAAAATATTTTGCCTAGGTTAAAATTGAAGCATTTAGAAAAATAACTTAGGAATTTCTATTTTATGCGCTATTATAAACGTATTTAGAATTTTTGTTACCCAAGAAGTATGTAGTACACCTTAAACCTCATGCTTCTTATAGGCTCTCAAGGATAATTGGTATGTTATGATTATAATTGGCTCTAATATTGCATATTTATATTGAATAATAATCAAAATTTAATAAGTTCATTAGGTATAAGCATTTATTCATAAGAATGCACATAATACTACGCACTAAACTAATTCCTCATGATAATAGAATATTTGAAACAAATCTATCGATTTTACAAAGACAATTTTGCAATTCTACGATAAATACGAAATAATTGAAGTAGGTTACTATCATGGAAAAAATAATAACAAAACAATTTCCTACACGACTTGCCTACACGAATGATATGTTCGAAGGACCAGAAAGACATGCGTCTTAGCTTCGAGGGGGACCGAGGGAAAGAGTGAAGGAAGGAGAGAGCTGTGTTTCACCAGATAAGAGCGTTTCTATCTACATTCCGATTTCCTTGAGAACGCTTATCTCCCATTAAGGGACACACCAAACTGTGCCGATTTGGGAAAAAAATCCAGTCTCTAACGTTAGCTATCCAAACTACTTTTCCACACGCTATAAACTTAAAAGTCACATTTGTCTTAAAAATCATTCCATCTCTCATGGAATTTAGAGTCATAATCGCATTTCGAAGCAAATTATCGCACTCTTTCTCCATCAACGAGCGAAACTTCTAGGAGCCTAAATTTATGTTGTGGAGCAAAATTCACAATCTTTTCTTTATAAATTCACCAAACTCAAAGATTATATAATTAAACCTACGCGTTATCAAGAATTTGAATTTTGGTGAAACGCATGTATATTAATTTCTATTTAATTAGTGTAACAAAAGTACCTAAAGTGATGTGATATATCCAGTGCAATAATAAATTAATACTCATTAAGGAGTTCCGGAGAGGGGAATAATTCCATCTTTTATGTGATAACATTTTCTTCTTCATATTCAATTAAGATTGTTTAAATAATTATTTATTATATATATCCATAAGCTACAACAGACATTCAATATTACAACCCTCCAGAGTAAAGCATAGACATTCTCCTTCATTCAAAGTCACTCCAATATGCAATATTCTTGATTATTTCCAACCTGGACCAAAGAAACAGCAATATGTGCTACTGAAATACAAAATAATGTTGTATTCCTACTTGTATTTATTTCCTTGAATTTTTTTTCTCATTGAACTATTTAAATTAAATGAATAGTTATGAATATTCCCTAAAAAATACTTAACATGCTTAAATGATAAAAGATGTAAACAAAATCTCTTCAACATTTTAATCCTTTACAAATAAATATTGATCACGGAGAAAGCCCAGTAAAATATATCCTGAATATTTGGACAATCTCAAATAAAACTCAATCATAGCTAATAATAGCAAAAGCTATATCTTACATCACTTGATATGCTTGTCGATTAAAATTCAGGGTGATTAGAAAAATTAAACCGTTCAATTCTCTAGCTTAGCATAGAAAATGATAAATTTCGGGAGGATGTGGACAACATTCTCACTGCTCTTTCCTCCTAAAGCATATGCATTGTTATGAGATTCATTTTTATTACTGCTATATGCTTCATATAGGTGTCGAGGAGATTTTGTTGGGTTTGCAGGAGAAAGACCTCTGATAAAATGACAACAATTTTATACGGGGAAACCAAAAACATTTTGAAATATTACTTTCAGTTTTTGTTAATTTATATATGTATATTTATTATGGTGGTCCTCACAAAAAAAAATTAGGTTTTTATGTCCACATGCCTGATTGTATTGCCACATTGAACAGTAGTTCACATACCTAATTTCATCAAAATCGAACAATATTTGCTGGTCGCTATATGGATCTTAACTTTATTAGTCTGCTGGTAAATTAATTTTGGGGATAGAAATGAACAGTCTCTGCAAATACTAGTTTATTTGAAACAGATCTTGGATGTTAAAAGATAATTTTTTTAAATATTTATATTAAAGTAAAAAGAAAATAGTTAAATGGCAAATGATTTCTTTTTGACACAAATTATAACTAAACTTGCTGATTAAACATTGATCCTTTTGAGCATGAGGGAAAATTTTGGTGATGTTTTACTACAAGTCTGAGAAGCAACTGTTTCTGTTTTTCATCTTTTGTTAGAGATGCATTATAGGATTTGATAAGTGCAATATCTCTTTCTGCTGGATCGTTAACAACCATTAAGTTAATCGCTCGACGTTAAAGTTCTTGAAAGCACGTATTCTCTTCCCAAGAACTTGGGTTAGTCTTCAGGAATGTATCCTCTGCAAACTTGTATTCATCTTTCATTAGGAGACTGAAGCTAGCTTAGTTTTTTGAGTTACCAGTTCATGTAAGTCCAAATCCTCGATGTTTTTTGTAATATTCAATCCGAACAACTTTGGTGTTTTCATTACTTGGAGATTGAAGACCATCTTCTGTTTGGTCTCAGCATTAATTCTATGATCGAAAAATGCCAGACCAACAAGATGCTCTCCAAGGTACCAAATGTTTCTGTGAAGGGCTGTGGCTGCTTCTTTAGATAATGTCTGATTCGGGTACTTTTTCGAAGTTGTAAGAGGCAGAATGTCATTTAAAGGAGAATTAATTCTAAAATGAGCTTCATTCCCAAAACGCGAATAGACCAATGCAATAAAAAGAGAGCACTTTGTAATATTGGCCTTTACACGTTCCTTTAGTTTCATTTGATGCTTAAACAAGTATATTTTCATTACATATATAGCCTTAGCCATCCAGGTTGCATGATGAGTTGCTCCTGGGGCTCTTAATGTAACTTCTGTCTTATCAATGCCCCCAAGAAAGATGAGACTGAGTCGCAGCAATTCTTCATAATGGTCACGCAACTGACGAGATTTCAAAGCTTCCTGAAAATATAGGACCATTTCTCCTTAAACATTATGCATTACTGGAGTGACGAATAAACTGCTATCGGCCTCTTTAAAAGAATCCTTTTTAAGTGACGACCATTGTTCGTTAAAGCGTTCAAAGATACTCCTCTTTTGATCACTTGTAGGCACAAGTAAAATATTGCAAGCATATGACAACATAATTTCGAACATACGATGACGGCACGCAATCCAAACAAGCTCCCATCCTAATACTTTCTTAATTATGCTACAGGATTCTTTATTTAGACCTGTATTTGATGCATTTGTGTCAAATACAAGGCCTAGAACTTCGTCACGAAGATTCCAGTCATTAATTGATGAAGTGCATGCCATACCCTGTTCTTCTCCTGTTGCTCGTGTTATTTTTGTCACACCAAGAATATTTTCCATTCTATTTACAGAAACTATAATTGCAATTCATTCGACTGTTTCCTCTGCCCCATCAATAGCAGGTAGTAGTTTTCCATCCCAGTGAAGAAGGAACGGTCCTTCAACAGACAACGAAGCTTTGTCTTCATTGTATGTTGCCTCTCTTAATTACTTTCTGGAACGTCGTATAAAACTCATGGAAAGTCTCATAGCTGCAATATCGTAATCCAAGGTTTGTGCTATTGATCCAGCGACCATTGTTGCTTTTCTATCCATAATATTTGCACGATCAAGAACAACAGCCACACCTGAAGTTGAAAAGATATTTTTTTTAATTTGAGGGACTACATTGTGCATTCTTTTGTCTAGTTGAAGAAGGTGGACAAAACTCTTTATCTGCCGCAATTAAAATTCTCCTTCAGATGATGATGACTCGAAGTCTGCATGAGTAGCAGCCTCTGCTTGATTTTTAGAATTATATACTTTTTCTTTGTATTGTAAAGACTTCTCACGTCGATATCTTTTGCGGGATTCCTTGGCTGAAGTAATTTTACCAAGGCCTGATATACTTCAAGAGAAAATGTTCTCTCTCTCTATATCAACAGAAATGGGCGGTCTTCTTCATTTAAAGTATATTTTGAGGCTATATCAAATGTTTTGTAAAAGGGAGATTTGAAACTACTCAAATTCATTGTACATGAGTACAGTTCAGTTTTGCGGTTTTTCTTCAAAGAAAGGTATTCTTCATACAACCTTGAGAGTTTACTAACGCAAGAGTCTATTTCCTGTGTGGAAATTCGGCTCTTTCCCATACTTTTATGACTTTTTTACAAGCGAGATTGTAACTTTGTGTTAAAGTCATTGACTCCACTTGATGGTGGTACTGAACAACAATAAGCACATAACCACATTCTGGAACTCTTGCATATGAAAGCTCACTAGTAGGATGTCCTAAAAGCCAGACTGCCGCAGATGAAAGAGTACTTCCAGCCATAATCTGAAACAACAGAAATAAAAATTTATTGTAACTGAGTGAGCTCACGGTTCCCCTCCATTTAGTTATACTTAGAATGTATTTGTTTTATACTCTAAAATATCTAAATATTCAATATTCATTAAAGAATAAGCATTCATTTGACATAAATAAATAGGCTCCTGTTTTTGTAAAAGATTACGGCAGTCATGCTTAATTAAAATATATATATATTTATTGTGAATTAAAATATGAACATAAAGTGTCTTAACATATAATTCTAATATTCTTTAAGTAAGTCTGATATTGATAAAAAACTGCAAATTATCTATGCAATCAATAAACAAAGTATATTATTTACCTAAATAATTATATATATATACTTGCATAAACCAGCACTTGTATTCATTTGTATTACGTCATCATTTAAACTTCAAACTACAAATGAACAATTAATCAATCCACGCTGACTTCTTTAGGAAATGGTGCGATTGCATCACCATTTGAAACGAGGGGGCGTTATTGCGTCATCACTTTACAAATGGGCTTAGAAATCAACACGCTGAACAACAAATATTATTGCATCATACGCCGATTATGAGAATGTCATTCCACTTTTCAGATAATGCAATATCTTGATTTTATGCAGATTATTGTAATTAATAAGGATTGAGTTATCAATGACAAATATATGATAGTATTTAAGTAACAACCAATAAATGTCTACTATTTAAAATTTCCAATATTTTGAATGAAATTTAAAAATATAGAGACACTTTACAAATGGGCTTAGAAATCAATACCAATTTAGTCAATATTTTGCATCAGCTCTTTTAACATCTTATAGCATAATTTTAGCCATTTGGAGAACATTTCTAACTAATTTCAATTTTTTGCATATATTTTTGCATCACCCTAATATATATATATATATATATATATATATATATATATATATATATAGTGAGAGACAATGAGATTGAATGAAAGAAAGGAGATTACGCGTCAATGAGACAATGGGCTAGAAATACAAAGAATGAGTGGATGGCAAAAAATGAAAAAAGATTAGACTAAGAGAGAATGTAAGGTTGCTGGTGAATGAGCGAATGTGAGAATGATTTTATTAGAAAATGCCATAGAATTATAAAATGAGCATGAATGATAGAAAATAAGAGAATGACATTTTAATGAGGAAAATTAGGGAATTAGATTGAAATATGATATTGCAAATAAAAAGAAATAATGAGAGAAAAATGTGATAATGAGAGAATGGGAGAATAAAAGATTTAGAGAATAGTATGACTAAGAGGCTGAGAAAATGCTGAGATGAATCAGAGAGCATGTGACCATAGAAGTAAATAACGAGAGAGAATGATAGAAAATATGTGAGAGAAAAATGAGTGAAAAACAAAGAGAGAGAATCCGAGAGTGGGAAAGCAAATGAGAATTAGAGAGTACGCTAGAGAAAAATAATCAAGGATAGAGAGAGAAAATGATACAGAGAATGAGAGAGAATTAAAAAATAGAATAAATTGAAATTCCTATGAAAATAAAGGAATAGTAAGTGAGAGAGTGTGAGATAGAGAATAATCAAATGTGAGAGAAAAATCAAAATATTAAAAAGAATATAAATTGGAGATAATACGAGAGAGAAAATAAGAGGATGAGAGGGGAAGAGAGAGAGAGAGAGAATAGATAATGAGAGTCAATAGAGTGACAATGCAAAGGAGAGAATAATCGAGAGAGAGAGAGACAGAGAAGGAGCGAGATAAAGAACGAGAGACAAAAGGGGGTGGTTGAGTGTGAGATAGTGGACAAGAATGAGAGTTTAAGAGAGAGAAAGAGGAAATCAGGCAAAATCAAAGAATGAAAGATAATCAGTTATTGAGAGAGTTAAAGGGAATAAAAGAGAATGGTAGAGAAGGATAGAATTCTTCGGATCGGAGGAAGAGAGAGGAAATCAAAGAAAGAGGCAATGAGAGATAAGGAGAGAGTGAGATAATGAGACAGAATAATATAGAATGACAGATTGAGAAAATACCAGAAAAATACAAAGCATTAGAGAATGACAGAGAATTACATAATAAATGATATTGGAATAGAGTGATAGAGAAAAGAGAGAAAAAGAGCAATAGGAAGACAGAGAGAATGAGTGTGAAAAAAGGAGGAAGAACAAATAAGAGATTTGGAATGCGAGAGAGAGTGTAACAATTAAATAGAATGGTGATGGAAAGACAGAATAAGAGATGAATATAACCAGAGGAAGCAAAGGAGAGAAATAAAAAGAAAAATGAATAAGTAAGAATTAGAGCTTGAGAAACAGATTGAGAGTGAGTGAATGAGAGAGGGGGAGAAATTGTGAAAGAGAAAATGAGAGCGAGATACGAATAGAGATAAAAAAGATAGAGAAAAGAAAATGCGAGAGAGAATGTGAGAATAATAGAGCTATAATGCAAGAATTGATAGGAAGTGATGCAAAGAGAAAGAACCTAACCTAACCTAAACTGAATCTGTAATCATATCAATAAGAGTCGCTCGCATCAAAGTTTAGATTAGATACATTTTTTTTTTTTATAACCTAACATAGAAATTTAAGTTTCAGATGTCATTCGGGTGTCAGTGGTTCTCCATTTGGATCAACAATGAAAGGCTCTGGTGCCAGAAAAAGTGCTCTTCTGTTACCCTAATTTGGTCTATATTGCTAAGCCTCTTCTAGTTTGAATTTTCTTCACCGAAATTCTGTGTCATAAATATTCTAGTCTTATTACATGGACAAATTCTCGCCTGCTTTTATAAAAAATCTGATAAAAGCGTAATAAGGGAAAAGAAAATGCTTTTAAGCGAATGATTTTCGGATAATAATATTATTCAGAATAGCTATAGAATTATAGTTTTTTTTAGTTTTTTTAAACATCAATCAAATTGGTGCGTTAAATGGCATTGCTCTTTATAAAGGTTCAAAAGCCTCTTTTTTGACTTATCATAGAGTAGCTGATACGGTCCATATAAGTACCTACCACAAGAGTAAAATAACATGGAAGTTTAAAAAAAAAAGAGTCAAATGAGGACCAGCAAGTTAGCACCATACCGTCTTTATGTAATTAGAGACAGTGTTAACAGTTTCCACCGCTGTCTATGCCATTTATACAGCTCTTACTTTAGTGAGGAAACAATGTTAAGGAAATATCGAGTGGGTTTTGTATGCCTACGCTCGCGCTCCTACGACCACAATTTGGAATGGAGAATTTAAAGATATGAAAAAGATATGAAAAAGACCGGATCTAGAGTAGCAATTTCACAACTCATTAAATGTATCGGTATTACTATTGGCGTCTTCACATTCATTACGGGTCAGATGCCTACAGGGCACACGGTCCTCCACATGTAAACTCTGGTATGGATGCACATTTCAAAGTGAAGCTTTTATGCGCATATACATGGGCCACGAGCATATGTCGCTCCTTTAGATCCAAATTGTAACCATCTACTAGACGGGGTTGCAGGGAAGAGAAATTTGGGGTGACGAATTGCAATTGGTATGAAGAGCGAGGCATATTAAAATAGTTGTTAGCCCAAGACTTCTTTCAATGAATTTGGATCATATTCCCTCATTTTCCGTGATAATAACAAAATCTCGATTCTAAGAAGTATTGAAAAATGAAACAATGATGTGGAAACCAAATTAAAAAAATTGAAACAATAATTGGCTGATGACGTGTAAGATGATATTAAGAAACAAAATCTTAGTTTTTTAAAGTGGAAAGGATATATATATATATATATATATATATATATATATATATATATATATATATATATATATGATAAATAACACCCACAAGGAAAATGGAAAAACAATTCCGAGCGCTTCGTCTTTATTCTAAAAGACCTCTTCATGAAAAAACGTAGGTCAGGACAGACAATGTCTTAAATAGTAAGAAGTGGGAGGTTAAAACGGCTACCTGCATCAAACCCTAACTAGGGGGTACAAATACTTTAAACACTTTAATTTGTGATTTAATATAATTAGATATGATAGGATCTAGGCTAAACAATCCTGGTTGAGACAATCGCACAGGCGAAGTACGAGAAACATTACATCGACATCGTGATAAGGGAGGTACAAAAATCCTTCGACAAGGTTTGGAGGATCATCTAAAATTCAAGATCAAGAGGTTAAGCCTACCCTAAGCTCTCAAGAAATGACTTTGAAACTAAATCACAAGTCAAAAAGCATATATTTCGCTAGAAAGATACGATGAATTCGCTATCGAAGTCCCACAGGCACGCTCGGAACATGGGAGAAGAGAGTCAAAATCCCAACAACTATGAGCCTAAATGGAAGATCTGTACAAACGCGGATAAGGTGTGAGGGAAAGGGCAGGCGCAATGTTTATAGAGTGGAGGAAATAGGTAACGATATGAAAACTAAGGGAGAGTTCTTGGATTTAAGATCACCAGGCATGGGTCGCCAATCACATAAAGGAGCAAATCTACATGACGAATTGGGTCTCACCAGAATATTACAACTCAGAGGTGTGAATAGACAAAACTAGATCAAGATTACAACGATCTCTGCAGGGCCACTCTGATATACTCATCAATTCTCTAAATAGAATCCAAAAGTCTAACGCAATAAAACTCAAGAGAGTTCAGAACTCTGCAGTATACGTAATCACGGATACGAGGTGGAGAGAGCACAGAAGACTACGGACCTACATCATGAAATCGACCTTCCAGCCTGTCGAGGCATACCTGTGTAGACTAGCACGGCGCTCTGAGTCCTACCCAAGCAGGGGCAACAGCTGACCACAGGCAGCTTGAAATAGTTCAGGGCGATTAATAAAGAGTGCGATTTACGGTTGACAGGGTTTTTTGACTAATAGCTTGCCAAAAATGCAGTTCTTTTAATTATAGCATCTATTTTATATAAAATAGATGCTATAATTAAAACATTAATACTCAAAGAAATTAGTTTTGTCTTGCGTTCCTAGTGTTTTTTGTTTATATACATTCTATAGTTATGTGGCCCCTATTTTATTTTATTTTTTTTTTTATTATTGATTTTTATTTTTTAATTGTCACTGCTCTGTATTGTACTTTGCATTTTTCCCCCTTTTGCTCATCGTGTCTTATAATCTCCCTCGTTAGGCTATCTCCATTTCTTTGAATCTGTTACCCTTTCCTTCGATTTAGTTTGACCTTACTACCTGCTTCTTGTAATTCTTAATGTGTTTTTTTACCTTCCCCCTTCCCTCTTCCTCACTGGTGATTTCTTGTTTTTGAGGTGGTCTTTCATATTTTTTCTTTCGTATATATACCTCTAATATAATACTATTTCTTGTAGTTATCCTTGATAAGGAACTTAATAAAGTTCGAAAGTACTTGGAAACACCTTTTCATTTTTTTCTGCGGGATATTGCATCCATATATATATATATATATATATATATATATATATATATATATATATATATATATATATATATATATATATATATATATATATATATATATATATATATATATATATATATGTATATATATATATATAAAATATACATATATATATATATATATATTATACAAAAGAAATAACAAATTACTTATGGTAGTTAAATGAATTAAGTGAAGATTAAGGAGGTTATCTGGGGATGTTCATAAAAGATCGCTTTACATTCAAGCGCATGCGAATTGAATATGGAGGGAAAAAAAATGGCACAGGTCATCAAGAAGATACTTTGGAGAGTCCTGACAAGGAGGACTCTTAACTCGAGCCGATTATGCAGATCGGCAGAGAGTCTCAGTCTAGAAAGAACGAAAATTTTGGAGTGGTGGTGAAGATGAGAAAGACACACAACTCTCCGGGAAGAAAGGGGCTCGATAGATTTCCTCTGAACAGGGGCCTAAGCTTAACGAAGAAAGATCTGCTGGCGTGATCTTCGACGAAGTACGCCGACGGGTTACTTGGGTTCACGGGACACAGACGGCAGTCTGAACGGTGTGGAAGGCTGGCTTTCAATCTCCTCGAGAGATAGTGAGCTTCGAAGCAAATTCCGGGGTGGCTAATCCGATAGACGCCTCAGGGCTTTGTGCTCCCTAGGGGATTCTTGGCACCAGTCTAAGCAAACACATTTCATGATTACGCCTCGTTCCAGACGATAAAACTTGCCTCGCGATAGAGTTAATGCGGCTGCGCAAAGCGTTATCGCAGGGGAGGGGTGTGTATGGCGTCCGAAAGCAAACACAGCTGTGTGGTGATTAAGCGAAGAACCGATTCTTTCTCCAACTTTCTAAAAATCTCCCGCTGGCTCACGTGGTCTTCCTCTCACAGTGGTCTTTCGAGAGCATTCCCTCACACGCCCTTCATTTCGAAGATGACGTTTTCCTGATTTGAAGTGGAGGGAAAAACGCATCCTAAAAAAATGGGAGGAGTTGGGTATGGGAAAACTTCACCTGAGTCTCGAGGTGCCCAATAAGGGTTGACATATTATTTTAAGTCGACACCAAGGTCACTAAAGGAATGAATTATTTCAGTTTAACCCCTAGCGCAAGGTATATTTTAAATGGGTATGGACGTCAACCAGCGCCAAAAAACACACAAGGTAAATATAAAGAAAAATAACACAAAAAAACAAGCCAAAACACACGCAAAGGACAAATATGTACAAAAAGAAAACAAAATTTTACATGAGAACCAAGGAACATAAACATACACGGTTAAGACGGAGTTCTAGATTTAGAAAAACAAAACGAGTACACAGAATCGATTATCTGCATGGTAGTACAATACTTAACACATTTTACTTCGCAGAGGGAGGATCATCGACCGGATTCCTACTTAGACAGTCTGCAGCACAGTTTTCTGTCCCTTTAATTTACCTTATTCGGAACTGGTATTCCATTAGAAGTAGACTCCAACGCATAAGCCTTCCGTTCTGGCTTTTACATTTCTTTAAGTAAGCCAATCAGCGATGATCTGTATCGATCACGAATTCCTTACCTAACAAATATGTTTGGAATTTCTGTAAACTCCATAAGATCGCTAGAACTTTAAGTTGTATGAACGCATAGTTCCTTTCGCGTGCCGAGAGCTTCCGGCTCGCGTACGCAATGGAGCAACTGTTGCCGTCTTCTTCATACTGGGTCTAAGACGCAACCGATGCTTTCATTACAAAGATCCGTGGTATCCCAAAAGGTTTGTTCCAGTTCGGGAGTCTCAATATTGGAGCTGAGGTTAGTCTTTCCTTCAGCTGATGGAAGTAGGCGGTTGCTTTGGGGTTCCATGCGAGGAGGTCCGGGGAACGTTTCTTAAGTATGGAGCTAAAGGAGGGCGCTAAGGCAGCGAAATTCGGGACACAACGTCGGTGAATGGATGTCGACCTGAAAAAAGAGCGTCATTGCTTTTTATTGCGCTGGAGGAGGATGTCGGCAATAGCCTTTACCTTTTCTTTCTAAGGGGACACTTGATTTTCACCAATGTGAAAACCAAGGTATTTAATAATGCTAAGGGCGAAATGGCAATTGATAGGTCTTATAGTGAGTCCGTTTTCACGAATCCTATTAAGGAGCGATTGTAGGGAAATAAGATGCTGGTCCCATGTACGGGTGGCCATGTAAACGTTATTAAAGTAAAAGGAAATGTAACTTAGCCCATCCAGTATCCTGCTCATTATTCAATTATAATTACTACAAACAGTAACGAAACCAAAAGGTAGGCGCGTAAAACTGCATAAGGCGTTTTTCTGTGAGAAATACGGGGTATTTACGGGCACTATCTTCAAGGAATATGGCTAGGGGTGGTTGGATATTTCCCCGACTCTTACATATATATATATATATATATATATATATATATATATATATATATATATCCTATTATCACGAATGCGGAGGGGTCGTCATACTACTCCTTATATTTCATTCGGCCCGTGCCCTTAATAGGTTTATTGACTCAGAGTGCTTAGAGGTTGGCTACGTTGGGATTGGAATAAACTTTGCCAGCAAGTGACCCAAAGGAAGTTGATACCCAACAATAACAAGAAAAAAAAAATATATATATATATATATACAAATAAGGTGCTTTGAGAGATAAATTAATAAGTGAAGTTCGGATATCGCACTTGGCTTGTAAATAACTGTTTTTAGGGGAATTGTCACTCCCCTGTTCCCCCGCAGTGGAGTCAAGAGGCGATTACCGCAAAGACATCCAGCCCCAGGCACCGTCGGGTCAAGCGCGTAACCGCAGGGCCGCAGCACTCGTCGCTATGAAAGACCTAAAGGTTAAAATGCAAGATCTCCCCCAGGAAAGTGAGATTCAATTTCACGCCAAGTAAAAAATTGGAGACGTGTTTCACCCAACTCGAAGGCTAACGAGGAGCCGATGTATGACTTGGTGAGAAAAACCGTTTAGCATAAGAACCCTCGTGGGCCCGTCATCTAGCCTCCCACCCTCTTAGCACTCCCCCAGTGGGGTGACAAGGTATAAATGAGGAACACTGAGGAAAATCGTGGTAGAATACGTCAGTCTCCAGGTGACGAAGTCCTCGGAATTAAGCCTTTGGGCTACCTAGATTGGATTGGTAGTTTACTTGGCTCGCCAGACCAAGAAGTACCCTGCAAGAGAGGCAGGGCTACCTACCTTAAGGGGATAAGGAGCAGCTCATCCTCGAGCTAGTCCCTGGTTATCAAACCAAACGCTAAGTTAACTTTGGTAAGTTCAACTTACTTTCGTCAGAGAGACTCCTCATATCCTGGTGCATCTTAAACACCAGCGGTATTCCTCGTCCTTGAGGAATTAGGAAACGAAGAAGGAAAAGGCTCTATCTCGAGCTCGTTACTCGGTGGCCACACCGAACTCACAAGTTAACTTGGTTGAGGAACCAAGTTCAACTTATTCTCGTCAGAGAAACTCCCCTCCGTTATACTCGTCCTTGAAGAAGACTGAAACTAAGAAGAAGCTAAACCTCGAGCTAGTTCCTGGATACCAAACCAACCTTTAAGTGCAACTTATTCTCGCCAGAGAAAGCCCCCTCCGCTATCCTCGCCCTTGAAGAAGACCCTCCCCGAGTTCAGTCCTCGCCTATGAGGAATTAAGTAACGAAGGAGAAAAGCTCCCCCTCGAGCTCGTTACTTGCTGGTCACACCGCACTCCAAGTTAACTTGGTTTAAGAACCAAGTTTGACTCACTGTCGCCAGAGAGATCACGACTACCTTGGTGGCGCATAAAGCACCGTAATTGTTCTCGTCCTTAAAGACCCCCCCCCCCGGAATACCGGGATCTCGTGATCCCGCCCACCTACATCTGGCCAAGCGGCATGCGTCGTGAGACAATAACATTTTTGAGGTATTTAAACTCCAGTAGAGTCCGTAAGCCTAAATCTTATATATTGCCCTTGTGTAGCGAAATTAACCAATTTTAGAGGGTCAAACGAATTGAACTAATTCTTGTGTATGATAATATTCGGAGTATTGCTGTGGTTAATGTTTAAATTTTGTATATTCAATTGTTAAAGTTAAAATATAAGTTTATTTTAGGAATTATTGTGCGTTTCTCTATATCCTTACGTGTTTCCAACGGCTCTCTTCTTCAAGATATAAATATTAGCACTCTTAGAACAAAAAGGGGGGCATTCTACGACACTGTTCACTAAGTAAATCCCAAAACACATTTAATGTTGGTAGGCACATACGAAAAGATTGAACTGGCTTACGTACCATCACTATCGGGGAGTAATAATCCGACGAGGAGGGTGGAGACGATGAGATAGGTTCTCCAAGGACCAACCTGATCCCATAATTCCGTCACGATTCTGCTGGAAGAAGGCGTTGACAGGAGCTTTTTGTTAAAGAGGGCCCTACGCTCTTGAACTCCGAGGAATACTGGGTGCCTCTGTGAGGGGAGGGGGAACGAAGTGACCTATGGACGCGTAGGGCCACTGAGAAAAGCCGAGATGTAGTTTTCTCGCTTAGGGGACCAGAGTGAGGCTATTTGTAGCTTCAGCTGTGAAAACGTGAGTACGAGCCTGGGTCGGCACTGATTTGCAGACCAACGGGATAAGGACGCTCCATAACTGGGACCGATCTTGTCTCTGAAGACTTGTTGCTTTGACGATTTACCACAACACCGAAATAGTTGGCAATTCCTGATACGCCAGACACTGTGAAAGTTCTACTACCGAGGTTTAAAAAAATTGATCTTTTATACCCTAAACTTGGGAGAGGTTCACATGGCTCTGGGAGTAGATTTGATGTCAAGTGACCTTCTTATGGTGAGAACTGCTGTATTATCTCCTCCATTTCTTCCTTTGTAACTTTCCGAAAACCCCGGAAGCCAAGATGGTCTCCTATCTATCGTTAAACAGTCCGGGAAGGAATTCGGTGGTTAGCAGAAATGGCCGGCGGGTTCTTCCGGCAGGAGGCCACCAGACATTGGGCCCAAGTGGAATATTTGATATCGCGGCCGGCTCAGAAGGGAAGTTCTGAAACGTGTGAGCATTAGGCTATTCTCCTACATGCCTATCTAACCGGAGGGGACATTATTCTGAAGTGGAACGAGGAAAAATGTAACAAGATATAATCTACTCGCAGTTACTATCTATAGCCAGAATGAGATTCCAAGAAACATATATATGCGAAACACACGCAAAAAATTAACATAAGGAAATGGCACTATTTCGCAACAGGGTCTTAGAAATTATATGAATAACTAGACATAAATAAAAAAATAGAACATACATATATACAAAAGAAAAAAATAACAATGGCCAGACCGTTCCGGTTATTAGCCACATTAGGACCTTCGTCTATCGGATTGCGTGATAAATTATTAGCAATGACGTTATACATTCCTTTTACGTAAGATACATTGTATTGGTATTCTGACAATAAGAGGAACCATCTCATAAGTTTGCCGTTCTGACTTTTACAATTTTGCAAGTAGGCTAGTGGGCTATTGTCTGTTTCGAAAGTGAAAGATCTACCAATCAAGTACATCTTAAATATTTGAATACCCCAAATGATTGCTAAAGCTTCAAGTTCTAATGTAGCGTATGTTCTTTCGCGAACCAACAGCTTCCGGCTCGCGTATGCCACTGTAAATGGGGTTCCTTGTTCCTCATATTGTAATAAAACGCACCCAATGTCGAGATTAGAGGCATCAGTTCGGATGCCAATTTTTTTATGAAGATTGGGAAAATGAAGGATAGGAGCGGAGACCAATTTTTTCTTTAGCTCGCCGAAACTCGCAGTCACGGCGGAATTCCATAGGATTGGGTCTGGTGTGGCCTTTTTAAGAAGGGTATTGACGGGTGACGCTAAGGAAGTGAATTGGAGGATGAACCGCCGATAAAAGGAGACGGAGCCAAAAAACGATCGAAGCTGTTTCTTGGTTTTAGGGAGTGGCATGCCTTCTATTGCCTTAACTTTGTCCTCTTGGTTAATTGCACCTCTCTTAATTTGAAACCTTTGTAAGAGATAGTGCTATGAGCAAAGTGGCACTAGGACGGCTTGATTGTCAATCCGGGGATCCTTAGCCGCTTTAAAGGTGGGCGGGGGGATTAAAAGTGCTCCTCCCTGGTGCGTATGGCAACGTATACGTTGTCAAATTAGAAAGAGACATTGCTCAGCCCATCTACAATTTTTTGCCTCATCCGGTTATAACCAAACCAAAAGAGAGACGCGTGAATTGCATTTACCCCTTTTCGGTGGGAAACGCGGGTTTCTTCCTTACGTATTTTCGTAGCGGGATTTAATAGTAGGCTTTGTACAAGTCTATTTCAGAAATGTACTTGGCCTTCTCAAATAAGTGCAGGTTCTGGTCGATTAAAGGGATGGTTCGGCATTGAATACCGTAACAGCATTTAACTTTCTAAAATGTAGGCACATACGAAAAGATTGAACTGGCTTACGTACCATCACTATCGGGGAGTAATAATCCGACGAGGAGGGTTCAATTATTCCTAATTTTAGGAGGTTCTCGACTTCTTCGTTGGAGGCCTTGCGAAGGTGAATTGGAAGAGGGTAGGGTTTACTCATAATTAGCTACGTCGTGGTGAGAGAGATGTCATGCTCAAATTGTGTAGAGTATCTTGGAACTCGGAGATTACGTCTGGGTATTACTTCAGCAGAGAGAGACAATCAAAGACGTCTTCGTGGACCCGAGGTGAGGATTCACGTCGACTGCGGTGGCCAGATCTTCATGGGAAGAAGGGGAGGAAAGCAGAGCAGGCAGAGGATAATCTTTATCCGCCTCAACGCATATTTTTTGAACAATATTGATTGGGTCCCAAGGAAAGGATGCTTCCATTGTCCCTTCTTTGTCGAAGACAACAATATTGTTAACACATGCTCGCCGGTGATATTTTTTAACATGTTAATGTGGAACAACTCTTTGCCAGATTAGGACTTAATGACATAATCCACGGGCCCTCTAGATTCTAGTATCAGGAACAGTCCTTTCCATTGGGATAGAAGTTTGTTGTTGTTCGTGGGGAGTAAAAGCAGAACTTCATCACTGGGTTTAAATTTTCGTGCCTTAGATTTAATATTAAATACCTCCGATACTTCTCTAGATTGAACTCGGAATTTTGCAAGGCAACCTCCCAGCATTTTTCTAGCATGTCAAGCAAGTCTTGAACATACGAGTAGGAGGTCTTTAGTTCCTCATCCAATCGAGAGTTCGTGAGGAGCTCCTTGAGAATGCTCAGTGGACCTCGGACATCGCGACCATAGAGAAGCTCGAATGGGAAGAATGCCATTCCTGGGGCTGGTCGTCGCACAACTTTTTAAGCACACTTTTTAAGGTCAGCGTTTAACTTCTCGCACATACCGTTTGCAGAGGGGTGAAAAGGCGTTTTGAAAATGGGGCTAATTTGGAGCAACTTACAAACATGCTCCATCATTTCGGACGTAAATTAACGGCCCCTGTCAGAGAAGACCTCTTTAGGTATCCTTAACTGTGGAAAAATAGAGATTAATGCCTCAGCAAACGAGATTCTATCAATTTTTTTGAGAGCAATTGGTTCAAGGAACCGGGTGGCCCAATCGACGGGGGGGGGGGGAGAACGTAGGAGTGTCCCTCGGTTAAAGGTGGGTGTATCGGTCCAATAAGATCGATGGCAACCCTAAAAATTGGTTCTGATATAACTGGAGTATTTTCAAGGGGAACGGTTGTACTGGTACTTTGGCGGTCACTATTTGACATATATTACAGGTCCTGCAAAGTCTGATATTTCTTTGGCTGGACCAGGCCCCCCAAAATACTTAAATACGCGTTGCAAGGTCTTATTATGGATGAAGGGTCCTGCAAACGCATCTTCATGTGTTATTTGTAAAATCTTGGCAACGTAGGCAATAGGCACGCAAAGGACCTTGAACGGGGAGCCTTCTGGATCCAAGAAAGTACGAAATACCAAAGCGTCATCTATCACATATTCGTACTTCTATTTTTGGTCTCCACGAACCGATTCTGTCTCCCTTCGTTTGGCCTTTTCCCATAAGGGTTTCAGGGAAAGGCAGTCCTTTTGGGCATTGATAAATAGAACGTTATTCAGTCCCTTGCATTTGAAGATGCATGGCGCTTAAAAGACGCGGGGCGAGGGTGGTAGGCGTCTATACCAGCCTAAGCCCGGGTGACTACAGCTTGTGACACAGCAGTAAGAACCCAGTGGAGTAAGAAGCCTTCGGTGGCCCGTCCACAAGATTCTCCCCTCCTACCCCTACCACCAGTAGGGTGACGAAGTATTAATACTAAACACTTAGCAAAAACGAGGTAGAATACGTGAGTCGCCAGGCTACGATATCCCCAGCAATGGAGGCCGGGGTACCAAGACTGGAAAGATAGAATACGTGAGATGCCAGGCTACGAAGTCCCCGGCAATAGAGGCTGGGCTATCAAGACTAAACTAAGAAGAATCTCATCCTCTAGCTAGTTCCCGTTTATCAAACCAAACTTTAAGTTAACTTGTTCAAGTTCAACATATTCTCATCAGAGAGACTCCTCCTATCCTATTGCATCTAAAAGCCCAGGCATAGTCCACGCCCTTGAGGAATTACGAAAAGAACCCGTTGTCCGGTGGTCGCACAAAACTCTGAGTTAACTTGGTTTAGGAACCAAGTTCAACTGATTCTCGTCAAAGAAACCACCTTCCCTTATCGCTGTGTAGCACAAAGCACCTTGATAGTCCTCGACCTTGAGGACTTCCGAAACAAAGAAGAAAAAGCTCCTCCTCGAGCCAGTTACCCGGTAGTCACACCGAACTCTAAGTTAACTTGGTTTAAGAAGCAAGTTCAACTTACTCTCGCCAGAGAGAAAGCCACCTACACTGGTGCCTCCTAAAGCACCGTGATAGTTCTTGCACTTGAAGAAGACCCTCCACCCCTGAATAGCGTGTGGTCCTCCATCTGCTATACTCCCCAAAGTACCTTGTGACGGCCAAGTCATCCGGTCCACCTCTAACAATCTGGTCGAAGCACGCGTCAAAGGACCCACCAGATTCGTGTGGTGCATGGGCTCATGAGTAAGTAGCGAGTTAGCCAATACTAGAGGGTCAAGTTAATTGTAGTCATTATTGTGTATTTTAAATTCTGAGTATTTCTGTGGTTCATGTTTTTTGTGTAGTAAATTGTTAAATTCCTGTGCGTTTCTATATATCCTTGCCTGTTGAAGTGGCTCTTCGTTAAGAACAACAAAATTAGCACTTTTAGACAAAAGCATACTTCAACTAAAAACCGTGTATCACGACAAAAGTATTACTCGAACAAAAAACAAGTTATTTTACGACAAAAGTGATATCAGGTCGGTATTTTTTTATTTGAAAGAACCCAGAAGCTTCTAATTAAGGGAGAGCCAACACGTAAAAGGAATACCAGGAAAAATAGATTAATTGACAGGAGGAAAATTGGTAAACTTAAGGGAGGAAACAATCTGAAGTTAATTGTTAGGCCAAGTGGTAAATTTGTAGTTGGAGTGGTATTACAATCAGCATATTAGTGTGATTAAGGGTAAGTTAGGCTGCGCGCTACCTGGTGAGTGATGGCATAAGTACTTGAGAGTACAGCAAGTAAAAATCGATCGACAAACACAAAATGGATCTGGTCGAAAGATTGTACCAACAAGCCCAAAGTCTGGGACTTGAAGGCAAACATATTTATGCCTACGTCATTGCAGAACTGAGAATAGAATGCGAAGAAGAAAGACAAGATTTGGATTGAGAAGAAGAACAAGAAATAATACAGTTTGATAGAAAAATGGAAGATATTAGAAGAGAGAGGTAGAGTGAATACGAAGCAATGGAAATACAGATGGACAGTAAAAGAGAAGAAGACAGAATGCAGTGGAAAATCGAAATAGAGGAAAGAAGAATATCGAGCAGAAGTAAAACAAACAGTTACAAAGAGAAGCAAAAGAATCTAGAATTAGGTTAGAAAGAGAATATGATGAAAGAAGAATAAAGATGAAGATAGAAGATGAAGAAAGAAGAACCCGACGGGAAAGCGAACTAGCGAAAGCGGAAAAAGAAGCCGAGGAAAGAAGAATGAAGAGGGAAAAAGAGTCAACAGAGAGAAGATTAAACATAAAAAAGAAGTAGATTAAAGAAGAATACAGAGGGAAAAAGAACTTGCCCAAGCTTAAAGACAAGAGAGAGAAGAAAAAGAAAGATTGCTCGCACTTGAAAGTGCATCTATCGAGAACCAGATGGAGGTCGAGGAGGTTTTAGCTCGGCCTGGGCATAGGGAGGGACCATCGATGGAAACCCAGCCAAATGCGGTAACGATGGATGAAGTAGTAACTAGAGAAGAGGTAAAAACAGATGTACCTGAGGAATTACCTACGATGAGAATCGAGTCAAATCGGTTGATAAGGAAGAAGGAAAGAAGTGTTAATACGATACACCTAAGTAAAACTAGTCAGATCGTAGACGCGGATGATTAACCCCTACCCCTAGTAGTCTTCTCGCCGAAGGGAACGTCCATGGAGTTACAAGGAGTTACAAGGAAAGAAGGTACCCTAGGAGACCTTACGGTCCATTCAAAGAGGGTACCTTGGGACTAGCAATCGAGCGGGCACATGGCTGCTCAATTGTTTTGCGTCCCTAAACGGCCACTTTTCAAGACTTTGTCTAGTCTTGACTTGAACTGGTCAACAGATTCACTGTTGACAACTTCCACTGGAAGTGCGTTCCACTTACCGCAGATACTGTAGGTGAAAAAGTTTCCACACAGATTGTGGTTGTAACGCTTCAGTTCAAGTTTGAAGCCGTGATTGCGCGTTCTGTTCTCACTCAGTGTGAAAATATCCCGGTAGTCAACATTGTCGAACCCTCGAAGTATTTTGAAAACTTCGATGAGCTGACCACGCAGTCTACGGGTTTCCAACGAGAACAGATCTAATTCCCTTAGTCTATCCTCATAACTTTTATGTCGGATAGAGGGAATCAGTTTGGTTGCCCTGGCTTGTACGCGTTCCAACCTTGCGATGTCCTTTCGAAACGAAGGACTCCAAAATTGTACGGCATACTCCAGGTGCGGCCGAACTAGGGAGTTGTACAGACAAAGTACTATCTCCCTGTTACGGTATCCAAACTGGCGCTTTATGTAGCCTAACATCCTTTGGGCTTTCTTTTCTGCCTCGATGCACTGTTTCGAGAACTTGAGGTCGCTAGTGACAGTAACATTAAAACTCCATTCGTTTTGAGCTCCACGCCCATTAACGACCCCGGAAGGAAAATTTTATTCGACCCCCGGAGAACGAACCCAGACACGATCTCCCCGTATACCTGGTTAAAATAGAACTATGGGACCCACGCTCCCATCACTTATGCTTCATTGCAACAGGTCCCGGTAAGGAAAATGGTTTCCGAACAAATTAGATCGAACACAAACTCGATCTCCCAAGGTACCTTGTTAAAGGAGGATTATGGGACCCCGCTTCTAGGAATTATGCCCCACTGCAACAGGCCGCTCTAGCCATGAGTTTTAGTTTCAAAGTATCTAAGTACCATAATACGGGTAGTTCGTATAAGTTCGAGTACCACTGTCATTTTGTGACTTACTTGGGTAGACCCCATAGATCGAATGGCAGACTCAGGCGCGGTAAGGTAATGGTCATAGAGCACCATTTTAATATTTGCTACATCCTAAGGGCCGATAAAGTACAGCCGCTCTATGAGCGGAGACGACAAATCATTAAAAGTTATGTCAGTACCTAATAAGCGTGAAACTATGTTTTCATTTATTTATCGTGTTAGTAGTTTTCGGTAGGATTTAAGTTTTTAATAACTTTGAAATGTAAGGAAGTAGCTTGTTTTTTTTGTTTTTGTTTGGTTGCGTGTAATCGATGAATTAGGTCTTAGTTGTTTGAAAGTTAAATTGGGTTGCGAGTAAGTTAAATTCTGTTTTGTAACATAAACCCCTAGTAGGCTCATGATGCCTAGTTCGAACCCATGCGTGTGTACGTGCGCGCATAGGCGCTCAAGTTTGAAGAAACTTAAAGGAAGGGAAGGCTCAAAGATATATAACTTTGCTGAACTCGACTAGGTTGAGTTAGTTGTTTGAGTTCCCTGGAGTCCTTCCTCACCCATTAAGTTCTTCGAAGGGAGGTGTGTAGGGGAATCCTCCCTCTCCCGTTCTCTCCCAGTTATGACACGGGACGTTTACCGCAAAAACATCCGGGCCTGGCATCGTGGGTCAATCTCGTAAACAAAGCTCCTCCCCACTCGTCTCTATGAAAAGCAAAACGGTTTTAAACGGCAAGTTCTTCCCTAAGAGTGTATATTTGATTTCACTTCAAGTACGAAGTTGGAGACGCGTTTCTCTCAAGCTCGAAGTCCAGCTGGACAGGAGGTAAGACTTGCTGAGAAAAACCGTTGGAATAAGAACCCTCATGCGGCCCGTCCACAAGCCCCCTCCCTAATACCCCTACCCCCAGTGGGGTGACGAGGTGGAAATACTAAGCACTTGGGAAAAACGAGGTAGAATACCTGAGTCGCCAGGCTAAGAAGTCCCCGGCAATAGAGGCTGGGCTACCAAGACTGGAACTAAGAAGAAGCTCATCCTCGAGCTAGTTCCCGGTTATCAAACCGAACTTTAAGTTAATGTGTTCAAGTTCAACTTACTCTCGTCAAAGAGACTTCTCTTATCCTGGTGGATCCTAAAGCCCATGGTTAGTCCTCGCCCTTGAGGAATTACGAAAAGAAGAAGAAAAAAGCTTCCCCTCGAGCCCATTACCCGGTGTTCACACCAAACTCTAAGCTAACTTGGTTTAGGAACCAAGTTCAACTGATTCTCATCAGAGAAACCCGTACCCCCACTATCCTGGTGGATCTTAAAGCCCAGAGATAGTCCTCGACCTTGAAAACTTCCGAAACGAAGAAAACAAAGCTCCTCCTCGAACCAGTTAGCCGGTAGTCACACCGAACTCTAAATCAACTTGGTTTAAGAAGCAAGTTCAACTTACTCTCACTAGAGAGACCTTGCCTATCCTGGTTCCTCCTGAAGCACTGTGATAGTTCTCGCACTTGAAAAAGACCCACCCACCCCTGAATACCGTGTGGTCCCCCATCTGCTATACTCCCCAAAGTACCTTATGACTGCCAAGTCATCCAGTCCACCTCCAACAATCTGGTCGAAGCACGCGTCAAAGGACCCACCAGATTCCTGTGGTGCATGGGCTCATTGAGTTGAAGGTCAAAATCTAACCCCCCGCCAGAGCAACCAAGGTTATTAAACTCCGGTAGAGGCATTTAGCCTATTTCTTTTATTTTAAAGTGAGAAGCGAGTTAGCTATTATTAGAGGGTTAAGTTAATTGAAGTCATTATTGTGTATTTTAAATTCGTAGTATTTCTGTGTTTCATCTTTTTTGTAGATAATAGTTAAATTTAAAATATATGTTTAAGAACAACAAAATTAGCACTGTTAGACAAAAGCATACTTCAAAAAAAAGTATATCAGGACAAAAAGGTCGACTTCGACAAAAGTATTACTCGATCTAAAAAAGTATTCTGTGACACTTAGGATAGAATTGATGATTTGTGTCGTAGAGATCCGTTTCTTCGAGGCACTCGTTAAAGTAAGAGGCACGCCTATCTTGCACATATGCACGGACTTCCTTAGGGAGGGTGTGCATTAGCTTGTCCTTAAAAAAAATTGAGCAGTGAGTCGTAGTAACCACCGACTCTAGCCGAGTCCCACCAAAATTGGATGTTTTTCTTGAGGATGAACCCGAACTGTCGATACTTCTGTCTTGGCTGGATCCTAGCCGATCGATATTTTGGTCTGTAGCACTCGGGGTTTAAATTAATCGCGGATAAGTGTTCGCCTTTAAGAGATGCATAATCTATTGTGTCTTCTGTTGGGAGGGCAATGAAGATTTCTCTGAGAAGAGAGATGAACAGCGGGAGCAGGCGGCCTACTCCTTCAGACTCAATGTCCCACCCATTGACTCCGAAGATCTTTTCTAAATGGGTTAAGTAAGTGCAAAAGTCTTCTTGATCACCATAAGGTGTGAGCTTTAATACGGGGGCCTGAGGTTGGTGACTTCTGGACTCGATGCAACTGACTTCTACTTGATCTCTACTTAACTCACGTTCGTGTTGACGAATTTTCTCCCTCTATTCTTCTTGTCTTCGTTGATCTTCTCTTTTTTCTTACGTTCATCTTTTTGTTCGTTCTGAACGTATTCGATCAATTCCTTGCCTGAAAGGCCCAAAGCTCGTTCCTGTTTATGGAACATCTCAAATGAGGAGGAAGACATCTTGGATACGCTGTCAGATCTGCTGATTCACGAAAGAGCTTAACGACTTAACCCCAGATTATGCGTCAGCGACAAATAATAAAGAAAATACAAATAGTCAGTATGCTTGGTGAGACTTTGTGCTTCGACGATTTACTACAACAACAAGATAGATGGAAATTTCTTCTGCGCTAGACGCTGTGCAAGCTCTACTACCGAGGTTTAAAAGAATTGATCTTTTATACCCGAAACTCGGGAGAGGTTCACATGGCTCCTGAAGTCAATTTGATGTCAAACGCCGTACTTAGGGTGAGAGCTGCTTGATTATCCTTTGTAAACTTCCGTAAACCACCGAAAGCCAAGATGCGCTCCCATCTATCGATAACCATTCCGGGAAGGAATGCGGCGTTTGGCTGAAATGGCCGGCGGGTTCTTCCGGTGGGAGGCCACCAGACATCGGGCTGGAAGGGAAAGGTTTGATATCGCGGCCCGTTCGGAAGGGCGGGGGGAAACGTGGGAGCAATAGGCTCTTCTCCTACACTACCCTTAAGGAGTATTTGATAGTAGGCTTTACACAAGTCTTTCTCTGAAATAAACTTGGCCTCGTAAAATAGATGTAGGCTCTGGTTAATCAAAGGGATATGCTTAGCGTTAAAAACTGTTATGGCCTTCTTCGCTCTAAAGTCTACGCATATGCGAAAAGGCTGATCCGACTTTTTGATCATAACAATGGGAGAGCAATAATTCGACGTGAAAGGTTCAATTATTCCTAACATTAAATAGTTTTCCACTTCCGCATTTAAAGTATGGCACAAGTGAACGGGTACGAGCTAGGACTTAGATTTAATAGGCTCCTGGGTGGTCAAGGTTATAAATACAAAGAGCAAACAGGCTTCTCAGAAATGACATTGGGAAATTCAGTTAACAAAAGAGTCAACTGCGTTTCTGAGGAGGTTCCAACTGGAGGTTTAACACTAGAACGTCCGCAAAGTTGCACCACCGAGAACGACCGAGCGCTAATTTTGACCGCTCTTTCTCTCTTTTTTGTAATACGCTTATATTTATATCTTTGTTGATATATCAAAGTCATGTATGCAATATGGGATAAGATAATAATATATTTTAAATCAAGTTTTAATGATACATTCCATAAATCATTGATATAATTATAAAGTAAGAAAAAATGTATTTAATAAAAAAATAAATGCAATTCATTTAATTTCAAGAAATACTATGCCTTTTCATTAACAGTAGGTAAATAACTTTATGATTCAAACATTCTTACGCATAAAATAATTTTTCCATATATAGTTAATTGTTATAATTAGTTCAAAGTACTTTCTTCATCACTTTGCTTGTGCATTTGCCACATACAGGTCTCTTACATTTGTAACAAGCTTCGCATGTTTTATTTTTATTGCAACTTCCTACTTGGCATTGTTTTCTCTTCCTAGAAGTCTCTAACGATTTATCGTCATCGCTACTCTTATCTACAGCATCGCTATTCTTGAAGTTTATCTGCGGTTCTTCAGGTAATTGTAAGAGGAATCCGCGGCCGGGCATTTTCTGTCTAGTAACTTCTCTGTACAGAACTACTGCAGCTAGATCCAAAATTTGGTAAAAAACTTGCACTGGCCATCTCCGCGAACCACATTTTGTGCTGTACTTTTGAGCCATTTGATGTACTATATCTACACCATATTTTGTAGAGTTATAAAACTTCCCAGTTTCCGGAATTTTCTTTCTATCATCCCCAATGCAACAGTTTTATGAATGGAGCTCAGTAAGAGTACATTTTTAGTAGGTTTACCTTAACCACTGTAAGTTTGCATTTATTGTTCCTTAGTATGTGTAAATTGAACCGGTTTTAACCAGTTTAACTAATGGTCTCTCAAATTTCTCGTCTAATACGATTTACTGTACCTACGATACTCGTACTTTATGCCTGTAGTTTTTCAGCGTGATTTACTGACGTGAAAAAGTTATCAGTTGTCACATATCTGCCTTTTTCCATGTATGGTTCTATTAAATGGAGAACCATGTATTCATAGAGTGGTTGATTTAGAGGACGAGCTTGATCTTTTCCAACGTACGGAAATCCATTCACCAAGTAGTTACACTCTATATCGTCTGCTAACCAAAATCTGTTATCAAACTTATCAGGCTTGCAGGGCAATATATTGTGTGAATTGGCACCTAGTCTCACATGGAAACAACTGCTCATCCACTGCTATATTGCCGCTTTGCTTATAGTAAGCAATGCAGTTCCCAATGAATCTTTCCCATATTTGGGATACCAGAGCAAATTTATTTGTTTTCAATCGAGCAGATCATGTTGATCGTATATCGAATCTGATGAATTTCATGATTTGTTTAAAAGGCATTTGTGTCATTGATTTGTGGAAGTATGGAACATCCCATTGTATGTACCAGAGATGTTCCACTGATTGTCTTTTAGCTAGAACTCTTGGTGCAATCATCAGGCCTATAGTAGCATAAACTTCTTCACATGATATAGTCCAAGAGTCACATTGCAATTGTCTGCGAGCTTCAGTCTCAGTACAGTTTGGTATGTGCTTGATAATGAAATCATCAATCATCAAGTGGTGTAGGCCCAGGTAATTCCCGAAGAATTTTTTGAGCTCCAAATCTTCCTCTGTCATTTTTATTTGGTTCTATAATTTCCCACTGTGTACCATCCTTGCCGGTGAGAACTGTCCTAATTTCTCCTAATCCTACTGTTGCAGCACGTTGAATGCTTTCGTACGTTCCACGTTCTCTTTTATTTTCTGAAAGTAACATGAGAATGATTTTATCAGTCTAAAATTATAATTCAGAATATTTCTATATTATAGTAAAGGAGAAGCTGTAATAATCGCAGTAAAATATATGAAAAATCAGGTTTTCAGAACTGTATACGAATAATATATCGAAACAAACAAATAAATCTTATTTCCATAAAATAAAGTTTATTACTATCAATTATAATAATTAGTGAATGCTGCTCTACTAGCCCGATCTGCTAGCTTGGGGGTATGCCCGATTATATATATACGGACCGTATAATATATTATATACACTATATATATATACCTATATACTGTATATGTTTGACTGGATGTGCTGGTATATATAGTTACATATAATTACTAAATACACGTATATGTACACATAAGTTTATATATATATATATATATATATGTCAAAAAGCGGACAGACAGACAAATAAATATCTGCTCCATTATGTATAGGTGAGAGCTGCTATTGAATAGAATATATTTAACTCACCAAAAACATCAGTGACCACGTCTTTCCAAACTTTCACTATTTGGCATTGCATCGTCTTCATACTCAGACGATGAACTTTTACTAATATATGGAGTATACTCCACCTCACTGGTGTGAGATAAATTATCAGCTTAAGAGTCAGATTGAGGAATTGTTCGAAAAAAACATTCAGAATTTCCCCATCAGAAAAAGTTATTTTTTTAGCACGAGAGTAGAGCAAGCAATGACTGAGAAGCTGTCACGTAACCCTTTGTATCAGTGGTGATGAACTTCAACCAGAATTAGCATTTTCCTACAAGTCTCTGTACTGAAAAAAACATGCGGTCAAATTGATCGCTCAGTCGTTTTAGGTATAGCATGTCAAATAACAAAAGCTATTGGAGTAATTTTTTCAAATATTTCAGCTCAATGCACTTCATCATATATCAGGAAAAGTCAGTTAATCTCTATTTGTCGAGGAAAAAATATATGGGATACGTGCATTTTAAAATCAAAATGCTGTCAAATTGACCGCAAAAACGTTCTAGTTTTAAATCGAGTTCCGGGGCAGAGTTTACACGGGAACCGGGGAGCCAAGGCAGAGGGTAGTTTTCGTCCGCTTTGACACAGTGTTTGAATTAAATTAAGAGATTCGGATGAATAAGAAGCTTCCATTACTGCCTCTTCGTCAATTGCAATTATATTATTAATGCAGGCTCAGCGGTGATAGCGCTTAAGCATATTTAAATAAAACAATTTGTTCCCTGAGGGGCTCTGTATTACGTAATCTACGGGAGCACGAGCTTCTAGGATTGGGAATTGGCCTTTTCATTGGGACAAGAGCATGCTTGTCTCCGTAGGTAGGAGGAGCAGCACCTCTTTCCCAGGCTAGAATCGCCTCTCTTTTGACCTACCTTCAAAATTGGTCCTATATTTTTCTAAATTTAGGTCCGAATTTTGGTACGCTATATCAGCGCATTTCTTTAGCCTGGGATTAAAAAAAAGTTCATTCAAAATGCTCATTGGTCTGCGTACATTTCGGCCATACAAGAGCACGAAGGAATCAAATCCCCAAGTTTTGTGGGGGATTTTTCTGCAGGCGAACAGGGCAATCAGCAGGTATCGATGACATTCTTGGGGCTGAGCATGGCATAACCTTTTTAGAATTGTTTTTAGAGTGCCATTCAACTGTTCACAGACGCCATTATCGGCGTGGTGGAAATGGCAGGTGAATAAGACCTTGATCTTAAGGAGCTTGCCGACGTGTTCCATTAGCTCAGAGGTGAACTGTCTACCTCCTTATGACAAAGTTTCCTTCGTCATGCCGACGCGGGAAAAGATAGTATTTAGGGCCCCCACACAGGTCACGCTATCTATTTTCTTAAGGGAGACTGTCGAGTAATCTTGTGCAAAGTCAAAAAGAGTGAGGACGTCCGAGTATCCTTCGCTAGACGAAGGGATTAATTGGGCCAATTAGATCTATGACCCCTCTAAAAAATGGCTTCGAGAGAATTGAGGTCTTCTGGGGGGGCAGATGGTATTCGTCCTTTTGCTGTAGACTTCCGACAAATGTCACACAATGTACAAACCTCGGCAATTTCTTTGGCAGCATCGGTCCAGAAGAAATAACGGAAGATTCTCTGAGCATTTTATTGTGCCTGTAATGACCAGCCATTATTCCATCGTGTCCAAGTCGGAGGACTTGGAGAACATGGGAACGGGAGATACACAAAGAGTGAGTGGGGGTTTTATCCTCAGTCGAAAAAGAGCAATAAAGGAGTCCGTCGTTGATGAGGTTGGCGACTTCCTTTGACCACGGGCAGATCCACGTTCGTCACTCCTCGCTTTTTCCACAAGGACTGGAGGGTGGTGCATTCCTTTTGAGCGCTTGCAAAAGTCTCGTTCTGAAGGGCTGTAAACTCTGGAGCATAATGAGATTCTAAAGACACGGGCCAAACAGTGTCCTTTAGCACATGGGCCCTCGTGATGATGGGCTGAGCGACGGGGTTAGGGGAGAGCTGCGGGCTCTTATCGATCAACACGGCGCAGAATTTAATGAGGGGCTTCTATCACTAGGGCCCAACCAGTGAAGTATTCGCATTCGAGTAGCATCAGACTGCATGAAACCTATTTGCACGTCCTAAGTAGTCATGGACTACTGCGAATTTATCGTGGTTGGGCCCACTGAAGAGAGCAACTTTTCAGAGACGACGAAGGAAGTGCATCCGGTGTCTCTTACGAGGGGTAACACTCGGGAACCATTAACACTTCCATTTTCAAACTCCAACCCACCGGGCGAGCTTTTGTTGAAAAGAAAATTAACTTGCTGTGCCGGGTGACTGCTTGTTGGGGAAGTTGCTGGCGTTTCAGCGCGAGCGGGCGGATGAGAGAGAGGCACTTATTTGGTGGATTTGATGAGTAGGAGCAGAACAAAATTGGAAGTGAGGGGGACAGTGTGTTCTTACGTAGCCGGGAACACCGCATGAAAAACAAATTATTGGCTCACGAGGGTAATCTGAAGCTGAGAAAGTATTTAAGAGGGGCTTAATATCCCTCGATTCTCGCGGGAGATGGTACTTGCATTTAAAGTTCCCAGGTACCTTCGAAAACTTGGGCAAATTCTTCGGAAGAAATTTGGAGAGGATATTTTCACTTTTCAGGAATGGGGGATGATACTTCTTAGGGTCTTTTCAGTATAGATGGTGGCTTGATGCGTGCACATCCGCTTCTATACATTCCTTAAAAAAGACACGTTTATCCTAACCGAATGCGCGGATTTCAGAGCGTAGTGCAGCCATCAACTGATCACCTAAAACGAAATCAATTAGGGATTGGTAGTGGCGATGGATTTGGGCTAAGTCCAACCAGAACTAAAAAGCTCTCTGGAGGGTGAATCAAAATTAACGGTAAGTCTGGCCCGGGATTATTTTCGCCTGGCGGAACTTTAACCTAGAGTAATCGGGATTGATATTAACAGCCGATAATAAATCTGACTTAAGGGAGGAGTAGTCGAGAGTAGCCTCGGCTGGGAGTGAAATGAAGATTTCTCGGAGGTTAGTATTAAGAAAGGGGAGTAGTCGAGCGACTCCATTGGCTTCAATATCCCAGTGATTCACATCGAAAATTTTCTCAAAGTGAGTTAAAAAGCCGTTGATATCCCACTGTCGTTAAACACCAGCAACTTTACCGAGGGGTTTTGAGAGGATTCATTTCTCAAGCTAACAGAAAGGGTTTTCAAATGATTCCTGTCAAGTTCACGATTAAGCTGATAAATTCTGTCTCTTTCACTCTCTTCAGCTTCGCTTCGTTCTTTTCAGCTTCTCTTAATGCATTTTCTCTTCTCTCTTTAGCTTCTCTCTGTTCTCATTTTACTGCCCTTTCATTTCTTTCTTCTTCCTAGACATATGCAACTACATCCTTGCCTGACAACCCAAAGATCTCTCCTTGTTGATAGGAACGGTCAAATGAGGACATCTTGTTGATGTAAATGTGCCTCTGACCACTCGGTGCGTCCAAGGAACTTACGGAAAAGATTATGAAGCTCTGTCGATCGTATCAAAATCCTAACTGAGATTTTGTCACCAAAAGATCGCACACAATAAAGAAAATAAAGTAAAAAATAAATCAAAACCTGATCTCTATGTGACAGATGATTATAGGCCTTTAATCCTAAAGGGTTTAGGGGAGATCGTCCCCAAAAAAGCAACACTCACAAAGACAATAGAATTTGAAAAAAATGACCAATTAAAAAAAAGAATTTGTTCCACTTTCTTTGGATATCCTTGTACGAACTTGACAAACTAGTTACTCAAAAAATTTAGCTTGTGGGGGTAACTTAAAAAAGGGTTCTTTTAAAAAAAATAAACCAACTTTACCTGACACTAGATAAAGATAAGGATAATGATCAAGAATCTGGGTTTCACTACAAAGAGTACCCAACTATAATTGATACCAGATAATGATATATATATATATATATATATATATATATATATATATATATAGATAGATAGATATATTTATGTAAATATGTCGAGGTATGCCTGTGTAAACTAGCTCAGCGCTCCAAGTCACACAGAAGCATGGGCAGACAGCTGACTCCAGCCGCTTCAGATAGTTCAGGCAATTAATAGACAGTGCGATTTACGCTTGACCTGGTTTTTTGACTAATTGCCCTCCAAGTTTTAGTTCAAAATATATATATATAGACAATACCCTGAAATATAATTTTAATATATATAATAAAAGGGGGCAATTTATATATATAAAAAAGGGGAACAAACTACTTATGGTAGTTAAATGAATTAAGTGAAGATTAATCTGGAGATGACCATACAAGATCGATTTACCTTCAAGCGCGGGTGAATTGGATGAAGGTGGAAGACAACGGTGCAGGTCTTCATGAAGATACTTTGGGGAGTCCTGATGAGGAGAGCTCGAAGATGGGGTTGGATTACTTCATGATAATGAATGACATTTTCTCTGTTCCAGAGAGACGTAATCTCAACCCGAGACGATTCTGCAGGTCAGCAGGAAGTCTCCCTTTCGAAAGAATGGGAATCTTCAAGGGGTGGTAAAGATGAGAGGGCCACCCCTCTCCGGGAAGAATGTGTCTCCATAGTTTTCCGCTGAACTGCGGCCAAAGTTTAACGAAAATAGATCTGCTGGCAAGATCTTCGACAAAGTACAACGACGGGTTACAGGGTTTCACGTGAAACAGACGGCAGTCTGACCAGAGTGGATGGTGCGCTTTCAATCTCCTCGAGAGATGGCGAGCTTCGGGTTAAATACCCGGGTAGCTGATCCGATAGACGCCGCAGGGGCTTGCCATCCATAGGGGATTCTTGGTGCCGGTCTAAGCAATTACAGTTCATATTTCATGATAACGCGTCGTTCCAGACGATGAAACCTTCCTCGCAATAGGGGGGTAGGGTTAATGTGGCTGCTCAAGGCATTATTGAAGGGAAAGGGGCAGACGTCTGGCTTCCGAAAGTAAACACAGCTGTGTGGTGATTAAGCGAGAAACCGATTCTTTCTCGAAATATTTTAAATTATCACACTGACGCACGTGCTCTTGAAAGAATAGAGGGGTATTTCTTAGGGAGCTTCCTCTCACGGTGGTCCTTCGAAGGCATTCCCTTACATAGCCACTAATGTATCCCTACACAACAGGTCTTGTAAAGTGTAGAATAAGTTGATTAACATCCTAAGCTATGAAAATCCAGCAAAACCGCCGTCTCAACAACAGAGGCAACTTTAGGAGCAGAGACCCGTTCCGAAGGGGAAACCGGCTCCTACCTACACATACAGCTGAAGCTGCCTTGCAAAGAACAGAACAACAGGAAAAATTAATCTGCAATACATAGAAAGGCTGAAGAAAATAAAACGCAAAAGAGGCGTGAATTCCTTTAACTAAAGAAAAGAGAAGATTGAATATTAAGATGGAAGATACAAAACCTAGGAGATGGCTGGCACCCAGCAACTACAATCAACTCAACGTTTTCCCTTTCTCCACTCTTCTCAACAATCTCTATCCACTCAACTTCTACTATGCACTTTATTTTAATTACTTCTTTAATACGTAATGCGTATGATCAGCAAAGCCAAAGGGCAGTTGTTATATTCTGAGTGATCAGCATCAGAAAGCGATTACCCCCCTATTTCACCCAGAAGACCAAGAATAATAAATCGAGAAGAGACTCGATAGGACTCTACTGGACTCCGCCTCGACTGTTGACAAAACCTCTCCTTTCCTCCCCCACCTCTACTAGGGTATATTGATTACGTAAGCTTGTGTCTCCACAGATATATTCACGCACAGAAGCCATATCTCAAACAAGCGGCTAGCTCAGCGCAGGCTAAAGCTTAGCCCAGGACAGGTTAGACCCGTGCGAGCGGCAGATCCGTGGGGCTGGAGCAAAAGGTGCCAGTGGTATGAAGGAAGGGCTTACTACCACGTCAGTAGAATAAGCCAGAGATATTACTGGATTAAAACCGCACTTTTTTTCATGTTCTCACTTTAAACCTCTCAATAACAAAGGTAAGAAGAAGGAATAAATTCAAAATGGAATCATCGAAAATGGTTCCCTTGCGCGCCCTAAAAGTTATCCAAAAATCTCACAGGACATCGGCTTTTAAAATCTTATACGGTGAACTTGGAATAGGTCTGATTAGTTTACTCGATTAGACCACATCTAACGTCACAATATGCTAAACGGAGAAGGACGAGCACAAACTACTTAGTGAAAAAACCTCATTATGCGATGAGGTCAATGTCAATGTCAATCCCCACTTCGAGGCCACAAATCAATATACTGTCACAGGATAGACCCATGGATAGGAGAACATACAGATACCTAAATTAAAGAAGAGATTGAGCAACGTCAAAACTGTGGCATAGTAAAAGAAGTGGTTAAATTAAAAACTAGACCCACCAACGAAGATTATACTCATGTATTCAAAGTATTATCCAGGGCGACAAACATGGCTCAAAAAGCAAGAGAGAATGGAATCTTAACTTATAACCTAAAGAGAACTGGTGAACCAGACTTCGGCAGATATATTAAACATAAAATAGAGTACACCAGTTCCGGTAACAAAACGCTCCCGGGAAAACAGAGGGACCCAAGGATCAGACAAAAGAAGACTCAAGATGCTAAAGAGAAAATTAATGTGGAACTACTATTAATCAATGCGAGCTGCTTAGGAATCGAACAAGAGGAAAAAGCAGTAGAGGCAGAGAAAGTAGGAGATAAAGTCACCTGCCACTCGCAAAAAAAGAACAGGCAGGGAACGGGCGTAAAACTGAAATTTTACCCCCCACATGATAGGCCCTTCCCAATTGGAAACACAAAAGAAAACATTCTAGGAATTAAGAAGTGAATCTATCAATATGAATTCGAAGGATTCTTCTCAGGTAACGAAGTCTACAAAATCATCATGAGCTGAAGTATAAAAATTTCCAAAGGAATTTGTTTTAATATAAAGAAACAGGAATACAAAAAGAAAAGATTTGGAAGAACCAAGTCCACCTGCGAATAAGAAATAAAGAAGACGGAGAGAAGATCATCATTAGACCAATAAGAAAGCACGAAAATGAATAAATTAAGAAAATTGAAAATATTAAGTAACAACGTGACAGGATGGGATGGCAAAAAGCATTCGCTATACCACTCATTTTTAAAGTTAGATCCAGAGATTATTACCCTAAATGAAATAAACATTGACCCGGAAACTGGCCCAATAAAAATATAGCACTACACAATAATATACAAGACTACAACAGATATTAACCACTATGGGGTAGCAGTGGCCATAAGAAATAACGTAAACTTCTCCAGATTAAAAGAGCAGGCTGAAGTCTACCGTGCCATCTAGATCAAAGCAAGTACAGGAAATATTCACATTATGGCGTGGTACTAATTCTCTAGGAGAGGATACGTGCCACTCCATCACTTCATTGAATTTTTTGGCTAAAGCGACCAAGTTTTGTTCATAAGAGATCTGAACGCTCGTACAAGAGCTTCATGGTACACCGGAAACGAAAATGAACTAGGAAGAGATTTCAACACCCTAATGGAAAGACGCATAGAGGAAAGAATTGGTCCGTACTCTCCATCTTATGTAATTTGGCATAAAAAGAGCAACAAAACTTGAAAAACTGCTTGCGTCCACTTAATTCGAGTATAATTCTCTAATTGAAAGAAGAACGCCATCCACCAGTGACCACGAAATGGTGGTAATGACAATATCAGTGGAACCTATACAGATATAATGTCCCATCAGAAAAAATTCAGAACGCAAACTGGCACGGATACGCCGAAGACCTGAAAAATTACCATCAGTCATACTTTAGAGAGGCCTCAGTAGAAGAAATAGATGTAATCATAGACAACCTACTGAAGGCGATAATTGAAGCAGACTTAAAACATACAGTATTTTAAGAACAGTGTTTAGAACTTTGTCCCACTACGCCCATGCACCACAAATTGCAGAGTAAGAAAAAACTATACAAACCTAAGAGAAACAATGGGCCGATTTGGTCCCCCAAACTGGCGATAAGGAACACCTCCTTAAAATAAAAAATGAACTAACTACAACAATTTCAGCTGAAAGAGACGCAAAATTCGACTAAAGCGTGAAAGCAATTGATGAAGAGCTGAATCCAACGAAATTCTGATGGAAAATTATTATGGCCAGAAGAGACAGAAAACCGAAAATGAAATTAGTTATTAAATATAAAGGAGAAGAAGCGCAAGAACCACAGCAAATAGAAGCCGCGTTCAGGGACCATTGGCGTAAGGTATTGGATAAATCTCCGCAGGAAAACTAAAATTTTGACCCTGAGCACGAGAACACGACAGCAGAAGATATGGAAAGGGATATAGGAGAGATAACGCCTAACTATTTTGCCTCCTCTGCAATAATGGAACAACAAGGCGTTCAGCCAAAAATGCTTGAAGAGCTAAAGGCTACTCTAATCGCCACCAAGCAAAGAGCCCCCGGTGATTCAGGGATATCCCGCGAGAACTTAGTAAGAGCAACGGATGCCTTTCTTGCTGAAGTCACTGATATTTGTAACGTGAAAATCAGCGCATGGTATTTTTCCAGATGCTTGCAAAAATGGCAAGATAATATTCTTGCCTAAACCGGCTGCGCCCCGAAACCATTCATGAAATTTAAGACCAATTACCCTGCTTGAAACAATAGCCAAACTCCTCGAAAAAACAATCTGATTCCACATCATCAACATGGGTGTAGGAAAACCAAAAGTACAGAGAGAAAACTGACAATACTTGTGAAAACTATAGCAAAAGCAAAGCACGATAAAAAAATACACGGATCTTGTGCTAAGGGACGTCTAAAAGGCGTTCGACAAGATCCAGTGAATAGGACTAAAATATAAACTAAAAAGATTATGACTCACCCCAATCCTGAACAAGTGTATATGCGATTACAAAACGGACTGCACCACATACATGGCTGTAGCAAACGATCGGGGACCGGAATTTGAGATCCACCAGGTAGCACCCCAAGGTAAATGCCTGAGTTCAACGTTATATGCCCTCTACACTAGAGACTTGCCAGACCCAGTCTTCGAAAGCATAAAATATATACAGTTTGCGTATGGCATATTGATCGTCACTAACAGTCTGTATAGACACGCACCAATAATGGCCAGAATGACAGCAACATAAATTGAAAGAAATGTAAAATCAGAATCAACGCTGACAATTTTATAATAATCCCAATAAGAAGACGAAAAACGTCAAGAGTGCTCATAAACGACGAAGGATATAGATATCGATAGGAGGATAAAGTTCTCGTGCTCAAAATAACCACCAATTAATATAAAAACCACATTGCAAAAAGAATTAATTTAGCAAGAGCCAAATAATTAAAAATGTCTTTAGCTTAGAAACGTAAATATAAATAATAAGACAAAATTTTTAATACATTATGTAAATCTACACTACTATCTGTCAATCCCACTCAACCGACACCACAAGACTAATACCGTTAAATTACAAAGAGTGCAGAAGAGTGGAGTCCTTTTAATTACTAATTAAGACGGAGAGGTCGCAGCAAACAGAGAAATCACTATCAAGAAATATACTTAGAACTAGTAAATCTTTCTCTAAATAAAAGAGCTACCAAGATATGGAAAAAATTAGAAGTACTTCGTAATGAAGAAGAAAGGAAAGAATTGAGATCCCCATAGAATATAGAGAGAGCAACACGGAAAACTTTAGGAGTGAAAGAAACTATCATTAACTGCACATTAATCATATAAAACAAAGAAATTCATCCGGGAATAAGAGAGGCGCTCGCACTGTAGGGAGCGCTGTTTCTGGGCTACATGTTAGCACTATGAAATCAAACGGTAGCTTCAGATGTGACCAATCACGGTATTGTATTTTTTTGTTATTTTGTTTTTAGCATTTATTCTTCATTATATAGTAAATTTCTGCACTTTTACTCAAATATATTACAGGATCCCCCTCCAAAACGGTCATGCACACACTTTTTCTGATATATTCTTTATGCATTCACTAATCTCCCTTACTTTGCAAGACATGACTGAAACAACGCCTGTGAACACAAGAAAACTTAAATAGGAGCTCAAGCAAAGAATATACTGCGTCAAACATTACTACAAGACAGGCTCGTTTAGAAAGCGTAGGGCACTTTCGCGCATCAGTTCGGATGTGAAAAAGCTCCCCCAGGACAGGATTCAGGACTAAGTAGACCACTTCGAGAACTATTGGACAGGGAAGAACTTCAATGCAGCCAGTGACAACAGTCCCTCCATTAAGGAGTCCACCGAAAGCGTACAGCTAAGCTGGCCGAGAGCATGAGAGAGTCAGTCATCAGAGTCCAAAACGCTCTGTGCGCAGGCGAAGTCAGACCCTCGGTATATCCCATGATACTTGCAGGAGAGTGGTAGTAATGGATGTAAAGCCATAACTATGCATAATACAAACGAAGCAGACCCTTACGCCCTTAGGCAAGGAGCAGAGAAAGGCTATGGCAGTCAAGATACTGGAGAAGATTCAGGAGACCCCAACTTTCCTTAACCTCCTTTGTACCTCAGATGAAGCTCATTTCCATCTTGAAGGAAAGGTAAACTCGAATACAAATGTCTTCTCTGGGACCTCCAGATCAAATGTGATAGCTACCGACCACCTACACTCCCCTAAGTGCACGGTATGGACTGTAATCTCAGCTAGAGCCATCATCAGACCATTCTTCTTCGAGGAATCTGCGCACAGTGACAGTCATCAAGTAGTAGTATGTTGAGGTCTCAAAACCTTCAAGATTGAGCTGCAGACCCTGTTTACGTCCCTTTTAGGGATGTTCTGGTCCCACCAAGATTGACCAAGCTCTCACACCTCAAACCTGTTCAGATATTGGCTTAAAGAGAAATCTGGTGGCCGTGTGATCAGTCTCAAGACTGATTTAGAGTGGATACCTCACAGCCCAGACTTTAGCCCCCATATTTCATTCTCTGGTGGTACCTTACAGATAGAGTCTACGCAGAGAGACCCATGGCAATCACGAAGCTCAAGAAAACCATCAGGGAGTATATCAGTGACATTAGTCGGTCGGTTTGTAAGGACGTCATAGACAACTTTGTGCTGCTCCTCAAGAAATGCACAGAGCTAAATAGAAGTCATCTCGAACACGTGCTCTATAATAAGGAATAAAAGCCCAAAGACTTTCATGTTTTAATATAATGTTTTTAAACAAAATAAAATAGTTATCACCAAAGTTTCAATCAACCATAGCAGAAAATTAAGAAATGAGGCCTATTGAAAGTTGTGTCCCGTTTTTTGGGGGGTAATCCTGATTTAGTAATGCATTATTCTTTTATGTTTACTAATGTATTAAATTTGTTATTTTACGTTTATCCATTTTTTTCGGAAACTAAATCATTATTTTCACACAGTGGCAACTCGTTATTCCACCTTATTTCAATCATTGGCAATCCTGGAGGCAAGCAGTTAAAAGAGAGCGATTCTTGCGAACTCGATTTGATCAACTTTAATACTCCTTTTGCCACATTAGTGGAAAAGAAGCGCGGCTCGATTATAATAGTGAAACGTGGAGATAATTTAGCTTTTGTCGTTTATTGATTATTTATAATGTCATTTAAGAGGACGATAATGCCACCGAAATTTAGCAATCGCATTTTGCATTCAAATCTGGTGTTAACCTTTCCAATTAGGAATATTACTAGGAGGATTTTTATGGTGATGGAGGTCTGGGTAATATGGATTGCGAAGCCCTCCATTTGGAAAGAAATTAAATATGTTTATTTTGGGGCGGCAATAGGCCTAATTAAGTGTCATTATCGTCTTTCAAAATTTGATAAACTTTCGATCGGCTCTGCACGTTTATCGAAATGATAAAGACGATCGCGTCGCCTACTTTACGCTATTTCTGCCAAAAATTAACAAATTTAGTTCCTTTTAAAAATGAGGGGCTTCGCCTTATGACGTATGACGTCATATGGCCTAAATTGTAGCTCAGGAAGAGCGCCCAATACCGTTGGCCCCCAAACTGAAATATTATCAAATCTAAATATAAAAAAATAAGAAAAAGTTTTATTTAGCAGTGATCCAGCCAACTCTCTTATATCAAACAATTTCCCTGTATACGGTTTCAAGAAGCAATCTAATAAGAATGCAACGTATACAAAATAAGGCAGTATGCATCATTAAGAACACACGATGAATAGAGAGGAAAAAAGAAAGAGACTTACACAACGAAGGACAAATATAACAATTGAAAAAAGAGCGAAGAAAATCATTGACAAAAACAGGAAGAAATAAGGGAGAATTTAATAATCAGATAGCACGAGTAGGAGGATGGACACAGCATATGTTGTTTCCTACTGTTAAAAACAGCCAACCGAATGGAGGAGGAGGAGATTGACGTGTAAAACAAATACTGAAACCCGATTACGACAAAATTCACGAGTAATGACAAAACTCACCGCATTGGATTCAATACCAACAAGGAAAGAAAATAATAACCATAAAGTGCAAATTAACGAATAAAATGGAAATACAACATTCAATAAAGAAGACAAAAACAAACAAATAAATAACTAAAAAATATGAATTCGCACAAGAAATACGAGAATATAGCTACAAAACTAACATTAACTCGAGTCATTCAAAACAAACAGACATACTTTCACTCTTACTTATTTCGAACATAAAAACTAGTTTATGGTAGAATGAATCGCGTGACCTCCATGCACTTTTAAACCTCTCTGCAAACCTCAAATTACCTTTCCTTTCAATCATCTTCCTTCTTTCCCGCTCCCTCTTCCTCTCCGGGGCTCTCTTTCCTCGGTGCCTTCAAGCTCCAAAGGAAGAGGGCTCCGAGCAAACTTGGGGGAACACGGTCTCGCTCCGCCTTTCCATTGAGGTATCTCCTCCGGGGACGACCTTTCGGGGGTTGAGAGTGGGGCAAGGTGATATATCACTTTCTCTCCCACATACCCTTTTCATTTCACTTTATGATCAGCAAAGGAGGCAAAGTAAACGGTAGGAAGGCTATGATGTATTGCGGTCGGCATTGAGACCTGGCGTGCTGCGTAAACTGGTTTCGGCTCGAGCTGGACGTTAATTTTTGGTTTTCGTTTCCATATAGTTTCAACCCAGCGATCCGCAGTCGTCGTTTATGCGAGTTTGACTAAAGACCTTATCGCTGACGTGAGGTGATTCGGGAAAACAGCTGATGCTTCTCCCGGGTTGGTGGTTGACGAGAGTGAAGATGCTTCTCTCGCCGTGAAGATGTATGTGAGGGGATCTTGGATGAATGGAAGTGATCCTGATTCCTATGTTAACATTTATGGCTTCTCGACGATGAGCCTTAACCAAGATGTGAATCTCTTTTCAAATGGGAATTCACTTTGGTCTTCCTTAATGGTGAGGGATATATCTGGTTTTCAGCAAACTCAGATACGTGATTTTCTCTGGACAAAAAGGATAGGAGAGTTGGTCTCGATACCACTGGTCTGCTCTTCTAGGCGACCAAAGGAACATCCTATGGAGGGTAAGTCCCGCTTGGTTCCAACTATCTTCTTTATCCCCTATTTGACTCAAGGACTCGTATTCTTATCTCGATGGCTGCACTAATTCTCTTCTAAATTTCTAAAGATCGAGTTATATAAGTCGATTATCCCCTGTAGGGAGGGGATAAGATGGAGTTTATGAGGGGCGGACCCTCACTAGCCCACAGTTAAGCCCCTCTACTAGGGCATAACTTTTCAATCTGTAACACTTCGCCCCTTCAGGTTTACGCCCGGGGTAAGTGAGATTTCGTCTATTTGGCGAAAATAGACATAAGAAAATCGGATGGGACAGTGATCCTATTCATAGATTTTCTGCAGACGAAGCCTTAGGCAGCAAGATTTTTATTCTAAAGGCTCTCACACCCTCCTATGTTTATATTAACAGACTACACCATCAGTCTCATAAATTACGAAATCTGCTGACCGAAATCCGAAATCCGTGTTTGCGAGCGACTTCGAAGTGTATTTGGGCAACGGGGAAAGGGGAAAGGCTAAAGTCTACCCCAATACGGAGCGTAAAGGTTGAAGCTGTATAAACAAACTAGCGTCTGCTTGTCCTCCTTATATTCATTCCTCCACAGTTATACTTTTGCTTCGTTGTAAAGGTCTCTTTGTTTTTCCTCCCTAATCGTCGCGTGTTCCTAATGACATTTTCCACCTTATTCTGTATACGTTTCCTTCTTAATAGATAGCTTCTTGGAACCGTATATATGGCAATTGTAGGATATATCAAGGTTGTCTGAATCATATCCTGGTAGTTCATTTTCTTTATTTTCATGTTCAAATTTCTTAATCTGTGATTAAAGTTGGCATGCCTCGTGATTTGTCTATTTTTTCGGTTACCTGATTCTTGTAACCATTTTTTGTAATAGTTGGGCCTAAAATCTTGCCTTCTCATATATATCTATCGCTTTCGAACTACATAACATCAGATAAACTTTAGCGATACATAGGTAGAATTTTCAATTTTCAATTTGCGTTCGTACTTGTTTAGAATTTCTATTTATGTCACCGTTATTTTGGCCGGCATCTCTGGGTCCCCATAAACATATATAATTAATTGAGTCAAATGATCTGCTTATTCTAGGTGCGCACACCCCTTGCTCCTGGGTGAGGGAATGTCCGAAGTATACACAAAGTATAGCGATGTGCTTAAACACCCTGCCTCAGCTAGGCCCGCATTGAGCTTGAATCTTTCACCTTGGCAATTCCTTGTGTCTATGTATCCATATCTCTCCATGACGTAGTCGCATAAAATTCTTTCCAAATAGTTGTTTATTTCCAGGTTTACAATTTCATGCCACATGCCCCTTTGTTAGACTTTATCGAATGACTTCAATACGTCCCGGCATTCAATATCCATACTGCATTTCTCTCTTATCACTGCTTATTTTTTCTGTAATTACTCATTGATGCCCTTCTCCGTATTACTGTTTTTTTTTGTGAAGCCGAGTTGTTGATTGTTCAAGAGGTTGTTTTCTATGAGATATTCTTTTAATCTTGTGTTTAGGTTTTTTACAAAAGCCTTCCAGATGAAGTCGAGAAGAGATAAAGGTCTAAAGTTTTCAACCTCCTAAGGGCGAAGGTGGTTTTTCTGTCTTCAGTATGAATATCATTTTGGCTATCTTTATCTCATTGCGGAAGTATCCTGTGTTTATACATTCGTTAAACACGTTCCTTATTCCCCCAAGTATATTACCCGGTGCTTCTATATAGTTATTTCTAATCAGGCCCGATTTTCCAGTGGTCTTTTGTTTGAAGTTTTACATAGTGTTCTTTAATTTCTCGATTGGGATTTCGGTGTTAAATCCTTCGTTTGCATACCCTACGACTTCTACGTAAAAATGTATAAAAGCCCTCTCAGCTATTTCATTTAGTTCTTCATTTATTTGGTTCTCGATGTCTATGTCGTAGTCGTCGTTTTTCTTTTCGCTGATGTTGAACACTACTTTTTCAGTGTTCCCTGAACAGTCTTTCAATCTTGTATTGGTTTCTATTAAAATCCCGTTTCTGTCCTCAATGTTTATTTTCTCTTTTCATTTAGTGTTTGCCATTCGTTTCATCTTTTTGCAAAGTTCTCGACACATTAGCTCGTTGTCAATATTTTAAACGGCTCTGTCTCAGTATTCTTTTTGTTTGTCCGATATTGCGCTTAGTAGTTCCCTGCCCTTTGTTCTCAGATTACGGTATTTTTCTCTTTATATTCCATTTGTTATAATGTCCTCGTTTATCGTTTTAATTTCTGCATTCGTATTCTTCATTTTGTCTGACTATATAGAGTATTTACTAGTTTTGTCGGTGTTTCTGTTTATAGCGATTTTGTCGCCTGTTTGTATCTGCATCCTAATTTTCCCTACTCATCGTCTATTTCCTCTAAATTTGCTTCATTTAATCTATTCGGTTCGTAGTCGTTCAATTCCTGTCTGAATTTTCCCCAGTCTGCTCTATGATACGCATTTCACTGTTTAGCGGGTATTTGTATTGGGTCTTGGTTTATGGTCATTTATGTTGCTTTATGGTCGCTGCTAAGAACATCCACATGTTCCATATTGTAGTTAAAAGGTAAATTTTAGTTTGCAAAGCAGATATCTGGAGTAGTGGCCGTTGTGTTTGTGATGTATGTTTGGAATTGTGGCAAGAGTCTTCTTAAAATTCTTCTTTCTATTAGAGTTTGTAGGTCCTCTCCTACTTGGTTTCTTCTTCTGTAGCTGGTATCTGAGCATCTCGCGGTTAGACCAGCCTTAAATTAAGGGGTCGAGGTGGTTGATATCTCGTGGCACTTATTATATTACAGAGTTCCATTTTCTTCTCGATAGCGAGGTAAGATTCATTCAGTCTTTGGTGCGTTTTGTAGCCTAGTCCTCTTTTATCGCTATCACTGCACCGTCTTGTAGTTCATTTGTGTGGTTAATTATAATTCCATCGTAATTCCATATTTTAATATATTCTGTTGCCATATTTAATTCGTGGTCCGAGATGAGTATCACGTCTAGGTCAATTTCTCTAAAACTGTTTCCGTATATACTTTTCTTTTCCTCCATCCGTTTGTGTTTGTATGTAATATTCGTAGCTTTCTTCCTTCTATGTTTGGGGATTAGTTTTTAGTGGTTTATTTTTATTGGTAGGGTGGAGCTTTAATTTAATCTTTTAGTGGTATCTTTCGGTTGTGCTTCTTCTCTTCCTTTCTATTCTCGGTGAAATATGCCTTTGCGCTGATCCAGGGTTTGGCGTTGGGCGTTTGGGCATTACTCTGTGAGCAGACTTGTCTTTGCTGCATTGTTTTTTATGTTAATGTGTCTCTTTACTTATTTCCTGTGGTTCTTCCTCCTTGGATTCCTTAGTATCACTTTCGGAGTCAGTTTCTTCTGTTTCCGTTTACCTTCTGGTTCGGTTTCTTTCTTTCTTCGCCTTCTTTTTTGGTTAAGTCTCTTCCGATGTGTTAATGTTGAGGATAGCAGACTAGTATACTTCTTTGGGAAATTTCATTGGTTCCAATCCATTTTCCTTTACCATTGCATTAAGTGTGTTTGCGTATTCAAGAGCTATATTCATAACTTGCGAGTAAAGGATGCACGTCATTATCTTTATGTTTAGTGTTCGGTCTTTCTCTTTGTCGGTAGCTTGGTTCTAGCGTTGGTAGTTTTGATTTTCTTTTCTCCGTATTATTTCCCTTCTCTTAGGGCAAGACATAGCCCTTGTTCTGTCGCTTTCGTGGCAGTTGATGCATCTCTTGTTGCTGCTTGTGAAATGTCTCCACGAGTGTGGTACACTGCACTCCGATCAAATTTATTCATTCCTGAGGTAGTTGGCGGCGGTGTGCTTTCCATTTTGATATAACGGAAGCACATCTGAATATTATAGTATTGATCTCTTTGAATATTTTCAGCGGGTATTCTCATGCTAAATGCAAGTAATACTTTTTCGAGAGCTTTAGTTGCAACTTCTGTAGACTCACAAACGATTTTGAACACGAGTGTGTGTGTGTGTGTGTTCCTTAAATTTGATGATGTCTGAATCTTTAGCCAGGGTCATTGTTCCATTAGTTCCTGTTCAGTTCATCTGGAGAGTGTTTCTCCACCCATCATTCTACCATCCGACATACAATGCTCTGGTTGGCAATAATCTGGGGTGGTACTTTAGCCTCTCATTCAATTTTCCTTCATTGATGGTTCCTGTCGATGAAAGTAAGAGTTCGGTATCATTGTTTTCTGCCCAGACAACAACAAATCCATTTGGTGTTTCAATGCATTTGATCAGAACGATTTGAAGATCCTTGAAAAAGCTCTGTGCGACATCATGAGGTTTCCGTTTTTGTCAGTTCGGAATTATCCGAAATGGGAGCCTAATCATGAAGTCCTGTGGGTCAATGTTCAATTTTTTTGCTCCCAAGGGAGGAGATTCTCTGGAAAAATGGTTTGTAGATTATTGATCATGCTCCACTAGTAGGAGAAGACTCCTATCTCTTCCTAATACTATATCGCCTGTCTGCTTTGGGGCGCACACTTCTTGACCATCCTACCTAATTAGGCGTAGCCCTATAAGCGGTCCTACAGTTAGATTCCGGCTCGTCACCGATAACCGGGCTTCTCTCTGTCCCCCTAACTGGGTATCCTTCTGGAGTTTACTATAGATTACTACTGACTGCTTTTGAAACCTTGCTGGTGGTCAGGTTATACACTGCTAGATGGAAATATTGCGGGAGTGCATCAGATATAAAAATGGAATAGAATGAGATATGGAAGTTTAAGGAGTAACCAATTTGGGGTAAAACCCCTCGAATGGGAAATAGGAGGTCTCTTTAATCAGCCCGATTCGCGCAAATATGTATTTCTTCTTTCTTCTCCCTCTCTCTTTCATGTATACTTAAAGATGTAAAGAGAAAAATGCTTTCCTTCGCGAAGTTATTCAAGTCACTTTTGTTCTTTGATGCTTTTTATAGGACAGATTCAGAGTACGGTTAACTCTTTTAGCAGAAAAGGTGCAATCCTTGTTTCGAGGAGAGCTTCCTGAATGTTCAGTCGGCGAACATCGGAGTTTTGTTCTGAAGGTAGTGATTTCAACAAGAATCGTTCTTGGGGGCAACCCCTTCTCACTTGTCTTGATGCCCACTCTCCCCTTGTCACCACTTCGAACTCCCGTTGTCACTGTGCCCCTTGGTACTCTATGGAACTCCTGCGTTCTAGGCAGTCTATGCGTGCCCAGGAAAGAGTCCTTAGAAAGGCGCGCACCCGTGGTTCAAGACACAACCCCTCTCTCGCTGGCGTTCCGACTTGCGACGGCTACCTACGTGGCGAAATTAAAATCTGCTCGTGAAGTCTACTCACGTAATCTGCTTATTGATAATAGGAATGATCCCCGTACCGTCTTCCGCCTGCTCTACCGTCTTACTCCCCCAGCCCAGGTCTCCCCACCCATTAGCCCTGCTACTCTCTCGAATTTCTTCGCAGATAAGGTCACTGACCACCGTTCCTCCCTCTCTCAGCCTTCTGTGCCGGCTCCTGCCATTCTCCCTGACTTCCCGTTTCAGCCGCTTATCGTTTTCCCCGCTGTGACCGCGTTGAAGCTTACAGCCCTGCTTTCGCGTTCTAAAAAATCAGGCTCCCACAAAGGACATTTTTCCGCCTAAACTGTTATGTAATATTCTGCCTGCTATCCTTCCAACACTTCTTCACCTGTTCAACACTTCACTTGCAACTGGTCTTGTTTCTTCTTCCTTCAAACGTGCCCACATCCGTCCAATTCTTAAAAAGCCTCAACTGAACCCCACTGACCCTTCCAATTATCACCCGATTTCGCAACTTCCTTTCCTCTCTAAGGTTCTGGAGAGAGAAGTTGCTTCACGCATCAACAGTCACGATTGCTTACGAAGAGCCGCGGACAGGGCTGGTGCCTCCATCCTCGTTCTACTCGACCTCTCCTTTGCCTTCGATACTATTGACCATACTGTCTTATTTCATCGTCTCCACTCTTTCCTTGGCATATCAGGCACCGTGCTTGACTGGTTCCGATCTTACCTCTCGTCTCTTACCCAATCCGTTGTGATTTATGGCGCTTCATCCGACTCTACCTCTATTCACTTTGGAGTACCACAAGGCTCTGTCTTTACTCCTCTAGTATTTCGTATCTACCTTCTCCCTCTTAGTTCCCTTCTCCATACTCTCGGTCTATCCTTCCACCTATATGCTGATGACTCTCAAATTTTCGTTTCCTCATCCTCCACGTCTCTTGCCTACTCTATCACTGAACTCCTTGCTTCCTACTCCTCCATATCTGACTGGCTCTCTACCAACTTCATCAGGGTTAATCACTCCAAAACTGAGGTCATCATCGTCGGCACCCCTGCTCTTGTCAAAAAATCTAAATCTCTCTTTCCCTCGCTTACCCTGATGGTAATACTATCATTTTCTCTGACTGCGTTAGGAATCTGGGTGTTGTTTTTGATGAGCATCTCTCCTTTAAGCCTCATATCCGCAATGTCAGCAAATCCTCTCTATGTTTCTTCGTAACTTCTCTCGCATTCGCTCCCACTTTGATCGCCAAAGTCTTGAGACTGCTGTTTATGCCTTCATCACCTCACGCCTTGACTACTGTAACTCTCTGCTTGTGAATCTACCATCCTCCTCTCTCCGTCCCCTTCAACTTGTACAGAACTATGCCGCCCGGCTTTTCCTCCGTCGCCCTCGCTTCTCTCCCTCGAAACTCTTGCTGCATGAACTGCACTGGCTCCCTGTCAGATCCCGTACTCACTTCAAGATACTTCTCTTCACATTTAAGGCCCTAAACAACAAGGCCTTGTCTTACCTCTCTTCTGCCCTCTCGCCACGCCATGTCCCTCGGGCCCTTCGATCCTCATATGCACCTCTTTTGAATATTCCTCGTTCATCCCTCTGCTCAATGGGGGACAGCTCCTTCTCAATCTGCGCTCCTAAGCTGTGAAATGCTCTTCCTGCTGAAATCAGGTCTTCTCCCTCTCTTACCACATTTAAGCGTATCCTGAAAACGCATCTTTTCAGTATTGCCTCCTTCCCCCTCTTGAATTTTTATTGAATTTCCATTCTTATCTCAGCACAACGTGCTCTCTGAAAAGGCCTCAGGCCTTGAAGAGCGCATTACAAAAGACTTATTATTATTATTATTGTAATTTGTTCGTTGTGCTGGTCATTTTAGTGTATTTTGATTTCTTGAATGTAAGTGCATTGTTAGGCTTAGGCTGAGGGTAGTAGCTGCCATATCTATATTTTGGTTGTTTGGATGAAGCTTGCACTCCGCATGGTGGAATTCGAACTTTCACAGCATATTTGTTGCCTGTACGATGGAATTATCAGGATTTAGAGAAAATTGAGAAACAGAAAGTTCGGAAACTAAATCATCAAATTACGCTCATGAAAGTCCCTATCAATGATTTTCGAGATAACAATGACACCATCATAAGAAGTCCAATACTTTATTTTATTTAATAAAGAAGAATATATGTATAAAATAAACAACCTCAAAATTACAAAGAATTACGAAACACTCAGAGGCCTAACTGGAGAAAAGAGCTAACAAACTAATATCCGAAAACAACAGCATCCACAATCAATTCCAACTCTTTCAGATGAAAGGTGAATATAGATAGCTATGGGAATGTAAAATCACAAAAGCAAAAAGACATTCTTCACCTAATCGTCTATCAACTCCCAACGCCGTCATATAAACTCTCCAAATGTTTGAATTCAATTATTACTCCATCTATCACGTCAAAGTTGTCCATAAATTCGATTATTGATTTCGTTGATATCCTTCACAGTTACTCACCAAAAGGCATTCCAGCTTCTCTCGATGTCGAGAGCCTTTCCACAAATGTGCCAATAGAAGAAACAATTGAAATAATTATAAAGTGCGTCTACGAGAACCCCGACTTTCCTTTTAAAAATAGGCACAACCAAAGCTTCATTCTGAAGCCCAGATGCAATACTTTACCGTCAAATTAATGGAGTAGCGAAGATGTCCACAATGAGCCCCGACTTTTGCCAACTTATACATACGAAATCTAGAGGAAATGCTATTAACAAAAATGACGACCCCAACACAAATTTAGCACAGATTTGCTGATGACATATACCCTACAAATAAGGACGAACATCAATTATTACAACTGAAAAGAATCTTCGAATCCCATTCCGTTCTCATATTCACATACGAATTGAGTTTAAACGGCCGTATTCTTTTCCTGGATGGAGATATAGAAGAGAACTCAAACGGAAGATATATCACCATCGTCTATCGAAAAGAAACAGAATGCGTTCAATGCCTTAATACAAAAAGTGAGTGCACCTAAAATTCTAGAAAATCGGTAATCAGCAGACACATAAAAAGAGCTAACAAGAATTGCTCAACGTGGACCACAAATGACGAAGAATTTCGACAATCTATGTAGATCTAATATACAATGAGTTTTGCAAACGAGAATTTGACAAAGTACAGAAGAAAACTCTCAACTCAAAGTTTGAAGTATGAGAGGAAATAGAAAAATACAAAATAATACCAAACTTCTACAAGAACCAAATAACGAATGCTTACAAAACAGACGAAATAATACTACAAAATATGATAAAAGGTAACTTTATCCAGGAAAAAGAAAATAAGTTATCTCTACAAATATATTTTTACTTACTAGTAAAAACAACCTAAGAGCTGTAAATATTCTGTACCAAATTGAAATGCCGCCATGAGGTTGCAAGCCTTATCCAAATAACCAACATATAAATATGACCACTACTACCCTTCTCCGATTTCTAACGATGCAATTGCAAGAAGGAAGAAACAAAACACACTGCAATGAACAGCACAACGAACAATTTACAAGAACTCTTCGTGTTGAAAACACAAATATAATCAAAAGAAAATTAGATCTTAGCCACCTAAAGATTCTCTAAGCTCTCCTCATCATAGAAATAGGCAAAATATAAATACACAGTCCACCAGCTCGGAGCGAGTATTGCATCTTTCCTGCTAAAAGAAAAGTACCGACCTGTCAAACATATGTCTTTCACTCAACCTGGAGGCTAAAAGTTCTGCAGCTTTCTTGGAGAGCGCCAAATCACGTATCAAGTCATTCAAATTCTTTTGATTGAAACAGTGAGGAGCTAATGACTGTTCAGCATCTGATAATGAATCTGCATACTCTGAATCAATTCCGTCGACTTCCTTATCAGGTACATCATTTTCATCCTCGGAAGAAGCATATCCAAAGAAAATCGGAACTGGTAAAGACTCAGAATGAGGTACTGGCCAGATCGCCGAAGGAATGTTGAGGTAGTCGATCTTGTGCCGATTTTTCTGGCCAATCCATTTAGTATCCACCAGACAAAAATAACAGTCTGATACATGATCCTTTGGCTCTCACCACACCATTGGCGATTCCTAAAGGCAGACCATTTCTCTTTCCTTTCTCCACTCACGAAGATGTTCCACATAACTATGGCAAACAGCATGTGAGGCCCACTTCTTATCTTGATCGCCAAGAGGAACATCAAAATATGACTTCTAAGTACGGATCACAAAGTTTGATATATTGCGCCTTTAAAGAACTAACATGTAACAGCCACATTTATAGCAGAAGGGGTCTGGATCATTAACGACATTTCCTCTTGACAAAGCTATGACTCTAACACGAGACCTGAAAAAGAACAATAATTTCAATATTTTGCACAATAACACTTATTACTATCTTACTACTATGTAAGGTAAAGTATTTGCTTTCTACTAGCTCTCTCTCTCTCTGTCCGTCCGGATGGCAGTTTTCGGGTAAACGAGAAAATTGAAATTACACAATAACTACTGCATGTATGTAAAAATGTCATATATTTGAAATCAGCATGAAAAAACGAATTAAAATTGGCAGATAAATTTAAGTCACCAGAAAATGTGATTAAAGTCGTTCCCCTGTGTTATTTATTGTAGGTAGGTATCATTCAAACAACTGTATGAACAATTACTTTTTATTAAATATTGATTTTTAAAAAGATTATAATTCCTGTAAGGTTCTCTGGACCTTGTTCAATGTGGGAAATTTCTCCTGAGGGTTTTCCTGCTAGGCTCTGCCACTTTATTATAAATGGAAAATTTTCCATGTATTCCTGTTCCCTCTACTATTGGGGTAAACTTAGAATAGGAGTATCTGCATCTGTATTATTGGGGTAAAATTCTCATTGGGCTGTAAACCATGTAATATTGGATAAAACTTCTCCTGAGGTAGTATGGCCTCTACACTATTACGATAATGATTTTCTGCGAGTCTCAGTACCCTATATATTGGGGTAGACTTCGAATGGGAGTCCCTATGCTCAGTAATCTTGGGTTTTCTTCTCCTGATTGACCGGGAAACCTGTAATATTGAAAAAAACATTTCTTGAAAGTCTTGGGACCATGAATTATTGAGATAAGCTTCCTCTGTTGGTTTCTAGATCTTGTACTATAGGGAAAAAAATTATCTTGTGATCGGCACTATGGGCTCTTGAGAAATGTTTTTCCTGGAGGTCTCCGACATTGTATGTACTCTTAGGTAAACTTCTTCTGTTGCCCCCTACACTCTACTAGAGTGGTTTCTTCTTGACAAGGTTCTCTTGAGCCTGTTATATTGGAGTATTTTTTTCCTGGGAGACTCTGGCCACTACTATTCAGTTAAAATTCTGCTGGGGGCTATTTTCTTACTGTACTATACGGGTATACTTCTTGTTGGGGGTTCTAGATCATATATTATTGGGTTAAAGTTTTCATGGGGGTCTCTGGACCCTGAAGTATAAGTGTATAGTTGTCTAAGGAGCCTTAGGGCCCTGTTTTATTGGATAAACTTCTTTTGGTGGTCTCTGAACGCGAATACTCTTGGGTAACTTTTGCCTCGGATCTCTGAACCATGTCCTCTTTGTGAAAATTTTTCATCAGGGTCTCTGGATCATTATTGTTAGGATAAAGTTAACCTAAGAATCCATGCACTCTATACAATTGGGGGTAAACTTCTCCTTGGTGTCTCTGGACTCTATACTTTTGGTTCCTAATCGATTGGAAAATACTTCTCTTGGAGGTCTCTAGATCCTGTATCTTGGGATTAAACTTCTCATGTTGGTCTTTGAATCCTGTCTTATGGGCTAAACTTTTTATGTGAAGCCTCGGATCCTATACTCTTGGGGAAAACCTTTCCTGGAAATCTCTGGACCATGTACTATTGGCGTAAACCTCTCCAGATGGTCCCTGCAATCAGTAATATTGAGTTAATTTTCCTGTGATATTAAGGTGTAAATTTAGAGTAAACTTTACCTCTAGGTTATTCGAACTTATACTATTGGGGTGAATGCTCAAGATAGTCTCTGGACCGTCTGGTATTAGGGTAATCACTTCCATGGAATCTATGGACGCTGTGCTATTGAACAAAACCTTTAACTACTCATGTAATACATTGGAACCTTTACTTTTCGGATAAACCTCTTCTGGTGTTTTCTGGGCAATTTACATTTAATATAAACATTTTCTGGACAACTCTGGACCCAGTTGTATTGTGGTTAACCTTTCGAAGGGCTCCCTGGAGCCAGGATTATTTGGATAAATCGTCCTATTGTTTTATAGAGATTGTACTTTGGGGATAAAACTTTCATGGGCTCCTCTCGACCTTCTGTATTGTTCTATTCCTATGATGATGGTCCGTGCAACCTGTACTATTTGGCGAATTCTGATGGCATCTGGCTTCTCTACTATTGGAGTTAACTTATCACGGCGTTCTTTAGGCACCATGCCTTTGAGTTAAAGTTCCCCTGGTAGTTTCTGGACACTCTACTATTAGGGAAACTTAACTTCTGTGTTACTTTATCCTGTACTATTGTGCTAAAATAGTCCTTGGATTCTCTAGTCCCTGTACCTTTCAGGTAAATTTCTCTTCTAGTCTCTGAACTATATACTATTTAGGCATCCTCTTTTTGTTGCCTCTGAGCACTGGACTATTACGATAAACATCTTCTGGGCGTCTCTGTACTGTGAACTATTGTGGTAATCATCTCTTTGAATACATCTGATGGGGTGCTCTGGAGGCCGTTTTATTGTGGCAAACATTATAGGACCCTCTAATGTTGGCGAAAAAATATCTTGGGATTCCAGACACTTAACTATTGGAATACATTTATCCTGGGAGCCCTTATACCCTTTACTTTTGGTTTAAACTTCTCCTTATGGTTAATAATCCCTTTTCTATTTGAGTAAACATCTCTTGTTGTCTCTAAACTCTGTACGTTTCGAAAAATTCTTATGGACTATTGACTGTTAAGGTAAACTGCCCCTTGTTGTCCCTGGATGATGTACACTTTTTTAAAACTATCTCGGTGTCACTGAACCATGTACTATTGGGTTAAACTTTTCCTAGGGTATCATGACCCTGTGCAATGTGGTTAAACCACTCCAGGTGGTGCCTTAAACCTTATTATTTGCGTATATTTCTCCTTGTATCTTTAGACCATACGCTATTAAGATAAACTTCTCTTCCGTGCCTCTAGACACCATTTGATTTAACTAATCTTATCCTGGTTTTATCTCGACACTCAATTATTGTGTTATACTAAACTTGGTAGTCTATAGACCCTGTGCTGATTGGATAAACTTCTCCAAATTGTTGCTGGTCATTTTTTTATTGATGTTAATTTTTTCTAGAGATGTATGGGCACTACTACTTGGTTATTCCTTTTTGTGGTATCTAAACCCTGTATCATTGAAGTACCATTGGTGGTTTTTATTGACCCTCTATTATTAGGGAAACTTCTTCTGCCTCTCTCTGAGATGTAATATTAGGGTAATCATCTCTTGCGGTTTCTATCCCTGTATCATTTTGCAAATTTTCTCATGGTGGACCATGGATCCTATTCTATTGGGTTAATCTTCTGTGAGTATGGACAATTTACTTTTGGGTTAAGCTTCTTTTTGGATTCTTGGAGTAAACCTCTAATGAGTGTCTCTAAACCCTATAATATTTGGATAAACTTCAATTGAGTGTCTCTTAACTCAGCATTATTGAGGATGCTTCTATCGGTAGCATCTGGATCCTAAACTTTTGGGTTAAAATTCACATGGGAGACCAAGGACCCTGTAATAATAGATAAGGTTAATTTGTGTGATTCTAGTCCTTGTTCTACTTGGGTAAACTTCTCCTGAGAGTCTCAGAAACATGTATTATTACGATAAACTTCTTGACTATTAAAATAAACAGATTTGGGACCGTGTACTATTAGGCTACTTTTCTATAGGAGGCTCTAGACCCTGAAAAAGTTCTGGTATAGTTCCCTTGGTTGTCTGTGGACCCTAAAACTGATGGGATAAACTTGTCTTCGGAGTCTCTGGACGCTGTTCGATTGGGTTATTCCTCTCATGATGATCTTATGACCCTCTGATAGCAGGATAATTTTTTCCTGTTTCTTTGGTGATGTACTATTTGGGAAAACTTTTCCTGGTGGTCCCTGAAGCCTTTACTAATAGATTAAACTTTTTCCCCCTTGAGGGAAACTTCTCCTCTATCTTCCTGGATCCTGTACTATTGGGGTGACATTCTTCTGGGATGTTTTCTGCCCCTTTAGTTTTGGGGGTTAAACTTCCCATGGGGTACACTGGACCCAGTTAAATTTGATTAAACTTATCCTCTTGGTTTTTTTATGATAATGGATTCATTTCTCATCACCAGTAACAAGAATGGCCTCAAACTGTGCCTGAAGGTATCGCGAAAGCAATAACTTACAGCGAGCAACACGCTGTTGCAGATTTTCTAGATCTCTTTCCTAATCACTGGAATTTTTCTAATCATTTTCCTTGGATCCGACTTTTAGAGTGACAATGACACTTTGGAAAGGGCAAGACCACCTCTCGTAACATTTTACATTCACTGTATCATCCCCATAATTGCTCTGAATGGATTTTGCCACTATACTTCTAATGAAACTCTTATGACACTTATAGATTAAAACGTGTCTAATATGATATTTAAAGGGCAAAACATCAGGGTGAATTTCAAAGAATTCGCTGAACAATATTTTTATCATCTGAAAGAAAAAGGTATAAATTACTGATTCTACCAATTCTAAATGACAACAGGAGGAACCACTTTAATAAATACTATCTAAATCCTCATTCTAGAAAATGGGGCAGTAATTTAGTCACAACTTGTTCGTTAATCTCGATTTAATACATTGTATCAATTTATATTAGCGAGTATATTTATATAAATTAGTTTCGTTTTTAAACAATCCGTTTTTTAACCATTCGTGCTGTTTTCTATCTAATTAGCTGAAACTTTGAGGAAGAAATTTTAAAAAAATCGTGCATTATATAAGTAAGATCAAAATACGCATTACTACGCACCTATCTTTACCTAGCATTTATATAAGTTGGACTTTCAAACTAAATGTTTTACTAAAAAAAAGCCGGAGAGATCTTTGAACAGAATGCTGTTAACATCTTTAAAATGCATGTCATGCGATTGAATTTGTGCTTTATTACATCCAATGATACATCTAGGATTTAATCTTTATGGGCCTGTTTAATGATTCAAGAGAGCAAGGGTCCCTCCTAAATAGTAACGTGACCTGTTTTGAAATCTTCAACCAAGATAAATGAGAGGTGAGGGCTAGGAAACATTGTATATTGAAAATTTAATTGAAATAAAATGAATAATAGTTTCCAACTTTATTTAACAACTTCACTGGCATGTATTGCAGTTAAACTGAGCTGCAACCTGTAGTTTCAACTGATTAATTGCGTCAGCACTTCAATTTTTTCAGTGAGATTTTCACAGAGGATTAAAATTGATAGCAAGCCCATGAGCAATTGGAAACGGTTCTAGTAAGTGAATAAAAAAAACGGTAATCCTGTGTGATTCAAAAAATAGAAAGTGTGTAAACGTTTGAGGTATTAATGGTAAGATTGGTTTGATAATCATTTGCCGGATATAAAATTAAAAGTTCCTTCCTGGCACTCTTACCTAATTTCACTTTCACGTCCCATCTAAAGTGTAACTTACATATATCGCCGGATGCAGACAATTTCATAATGGCGAAAGTTATCAATTTTGGAAATGAAAAACCTTATAAAAACAAAAAAAGGAAGTATTATAAGTGATTGGTTTGTGTGCAAGGCTTATTGGTCTGCAAGTTTTGCAAACACTCCTGGGTAGCCAGGTATGGTTTTTTTTTTCTGCTTGAGGATACTGGATTTTATTCTTCTAGCAAACCCTTCACGTGAGGCAGTGATACCAAGTGGTAAAGTTATCATTTTTCTTAATAAAGGCTGGCTTTCTTGAATGCAGGCGGGGTAAAGTTGATAAGTCTTTAATTAAAAGATTAAAAAATCTTCGGTGCTGGATTTATTTTTCTTTATACTGTGGGAACTTTGAAAGTGTTTAGAACTATCTCTCTTCTTATGTATATTTCTTCATGTATTTATCGCTTTATATGTAAAACTCTTCATTGGGGGTACTTTCAAATTTTGCATTGAAGTAAACGCTCCGCATCAAGGCGGAAAATAACAGACCCATTAATTTAATTTTTGTTCATTGTGTATGAGTTCTAAATAACTTTAAATTTGTACATTCTACTAAAATCAATTAATTTTCAAAATGTTTTACTTTATTATAGAATCTTATAAATGATAATTAGTCATACATAAGTAATTAATGAGATAGTTTATTTTAATATTTCTTTGATAAAATGGGTTCATATTTAGAGTTTTAAATAGATTCAAATTCAAGTTTTTGAAGCTTAGTTTACCGTATATAGTTTGTTTTTGATTAAAAGTCTATTAATGGCCTCAGAAATTAAAATACCATTATATTTAATTTTTATTTTATAAGAATAGATTCAATTAGTGCCTGTTTTGATATTTAATTAGCCGAAATGGTGGCTTCTGGAAGACATTTCTTTAAGTGCTCCGGCAATTACTTTAGGCTCTCTCTATTATTTTTTAGTTTTGTATATTTAATAATTATAGTTTGTATCGCTTGCACAAATCACACCATTATATATAACCCAACAAAAAACGATGATTTTACCATTGTCCATTAGGAATTTTCACAAAAGAGATGACCAACAATTAAGAGAAAGTCTCAAGAAAAGAGCTAGCTAGTTTGTTGATTGACAATCAAAAACCGTTCGGAAGATTTCTTCTTTGTTCAGTGACTTATTTTATAAAACAACACAAAAAATACCACAAATTGCCCCTATGTTCTGTACTATGAAACACTAAGAAGTTATTATTTTCTCCACGCAAAAATGTACTTCACTTAGATAGGGCACTATGTATTATAGCATTTCTCCAGTTATGATTCATCCCAGGGCATAAACATCTCGAGATACTCTTTCACCACGGTCATCCCTTTCTCTCTCAAACACTCATTATTATAACAAAGTTATCTAGCTGTCTTTCAACGCTTGTCATATAATCAGGCCCGTATCTTCTCATCACAACTCTATCCTCTCCAATCTTATAACATGGCCATTGATGCTCATTACAATGTAACTTTTCTTATTCAACAGTTCCATCCTAATCAAGCAAATATTCTTTAGTTTTCTAAAGAATAATCAAATCCCTTAGATTTTCTTAACTATTAAATAGAACAAATACCTATATTTCCTAAAGATCTGCTGTAAAGATTGTGACACTAGCACATCAGTGCGTTTGGTATCATTTTCGACTAAAAAAGAGAAATGAATTGTGGTCAATTAAAACAAGGAAGTGAAAGAAAGAGTTATCCAAATTTACCATAATTATTCACATTTGGGGAAAGTTTTTATAACCCAGAAAAAAAAAAATTGTCTGTAAAATTTCGATAAAAACATTGAAAATCATTTACGAATTTTAGAACACCCTAAAACAAGTTCAAGAACGGCAATATTAATGAATGAATTCCTTGATGGGGTTGAGTTCTTTTACAAAATCGTAAAAGATGGGGGTCAAATTAGAAACCTGTTTAATAGATAAAAAATTAGGAAAAGAGTAATTCAATTTGCATATAACAAAAAAATGATGGGCGAAATAACAAAACAGTTTTATATAAATAATATATTTTACATAATAATTAAAATTGGTTGGGTACCTAATAATAGTTGTCAAAGAGAGTATAAATAATATCTATCTCTATTTTTCTTACAAATAAACCTACTATTTTTTTAATTGGTTATTCATCTTTCTCCCTCCAAAATTTATAATAATTAATTTTTAAAAATAGTTAATAAACATATAAAGAAAACACTCCTTTGCAAATTCTGTACATTATTAAATATACGAGTAATTTGAACTGCAAATTTCACCCTAGAAAATTAAAATTGCTTCCAAAGTCTTATTGTTCCTCGAAGAAATATTAAAAAATCTTTGTATTTTTTTAATTTATATTTAAAATAAAATATAAAGTGCTTAAATAGCTTATTACAATAATATTGCGTTAATTAAAATTTACAACTTTTCAACTTTTAGTCTCATCATGTACTTGATAATAGTTATCAATATAAAACAATAGAGTAACAAATATGTCGTAGAATAGGCTCCCGATGATATACTATATATCTATTCTTTGTGGGGATTATTCTATATTCGAGTGCGGGTTGATCAGATGGCCGACTATGACTCTACGTTAATAAATACGCCTGGAGAGGGCTTATTTATCTTGAATATACTTAAGAAGTAGAACGGAGCCCAAGGATAAATAATATTGCAAACATTAATAAAATAGAATTTTATTAATTAATCTAACTAAGAACACATGGAAAATATTTACATTACCGGGGAATAAAAGGGGAGATACACAAGAAATGAAAAAGGTCTTGGGAATAATTGACTAAGCGGAGGATTAAGATTTGGAGGGATTTAAAATGACACTCCACCTAGAAGGGAAAATAGCAGTCGGGGCGAGATTTTGGAAGAGAATAGAGGTTCGGTTTTCATAAAAGGCCTGAGGGTTAGAGTATTTGGGAGGGATCATAAAGGAATGGTTCCCTGATATTGGCTTGAGAGGAAGAATAATCAGGTTTGGCTTGTAAGTTGTACGAATAGTGGAAAGGGCATAGGAGGTTCGGATTTACGGAGAGATCGTGGACTTAGAGATTTTCGATGGTAACTGAGGAGTAGGGATTTCGTGAGGGACTGGGGTTTGGGGAGGAGACGGGTGTATAATATGTCTAGGGCTTGCTCTTTGTGCACGAAATGTAAAGACATTATTTGCAAAATTTTGAGCAACTCTGCAATTTTTTCTGAGTAATATTGCATAATATCCATTTTCAGTACATTTATTTTATTTTTTAGGATAGAAAATTAACTCCCAAGGAATATCGGCTCAAGAAAATATGAAAACAACGCTATCAAGGATTTACTTAGACCGAAGATATTTTAAGAGCTACAGAGATTCCTTGTTTTATCCAGTTTCTTCGTAGATTTACCTAATTAAACTGCTGCTACCACTTTCATTTCTATCGCGAGAATATTACAATACCTCAACGAGTGTCGCCCATGATGTATATTGTAATTGTATGACAATAAAAGACGATATATGTAGTGAACTTCACCTCTTTACTCAATCCCATAAAGATACAGTAGAATCAATTTGCATAATTATGCGTATAATTTTGGCCGAGCAGGTGTTTTGAAAGATTTTTCAGGGAGAGTGGATAACAGATTCTTTAGTAAAGATTTTAAAGATTGAGAATTAAAACAATTTATTTAGTGATATAGCTCGCCCAATAAAACAGTTCAAAAAACTTACTCGAAGGCAAAATATTTTTTGTTCTTAGGGACTGCAAGACAATCATCCCCTCCACTAAGTCTTTCACAACCCCGATCTCTCTCTAAAGGAGGCCCCTTCGCATTTGAATTCACAGGTCAGTACACTAATGCTATACATCACATAGCCAAAATAAATAATCATTATGATGCTCTGTACCGAGTAACCATAAAAGATTGCAACATGCAATCCCTGCAACCCATTGCATATTCATAAGCATTAAAAACAGCGAGGTAACCATATAATCCTCTGAAGTCATTGTATCAACTTAACATTACTTTCTTTCTCTAGTATTGACTATGAAGCTTTAGCCTAATTTCAGTTGAAATTTAAATATCTACAGAAGAAGGCCTCTACATGACTTCACTTTAATAAGATTGGCCTAAAATTTTCCTCACTTCTATTAAGTGTGAATTACCGAGGGTTTTGATTGACCTTATCTCACATCTGATTTGCGCAATCATCTCATCTTCAATTATCACATTTTGGTGATTTAAGTAAAGGTCCTACCATCAAATCAATATCCGAAAAATTTTTCTTGTGTGGGTTGACAAAAGTTATCAGGAATCGGCTAGAAACTGCAATTGATGTAAGAATTCGAAGGTGCAAGGAGATACGAACCTACACTTTACACAATTCGCTTCGCCTGTATCAATGTCTCACATCATCTACATATATGGACATATTAAGTAGTTTTACAGCCAGAAAAGAGAGTTACAAAAGGCCACTATTTTAAATGATTTGAACTATACCTTTGTTTCAAATATTCTTCATCAATTAAGTATCACGTTATATTGCTCTTGTTAACATATTCTCAGATAATGTTTGTTCGAAAAACCACAACTAACTATTCGAGCATATCTCCAGCTGCACTGACATTATCGAGAATGGTTTGACAGATCCCATTCATTATAATTTCAATTGAAAACGCATTAAGCTAAAGGCACAATCTTGCTCTACTAAATTGGTCTATGACAATCGACTACGCATTGCAAGTGGCATCAGTTACTAGAGATGGTCACCCATTACAACATAGGTCTATACAATGATATCAGATAGCCATAAATTCACTTGCTCTCATCATATCTCGCCCTTTTCTCCACAAGAACCTTACATTCCTAAACATCTAGAGTACTGTAGATATCTTTGAGTAAGAATCACAAAAAACGTGTTACCTTCTCCAGCTCATATAAAAGTCAATACAATGTCATACAAATAGGTAAACATACCACAAATAGGCAAACATGTACCACAAATGATAAGCGAGCAATTTTGATACACTTATCCCAAGTGACTGTTTGGCAATATCAGTGATCTCTTTTGAGTGGCGTTGTTAATTAGTTTGTCGTCTAAAGCGATCAACGAATCTTCGTTGTACCCGCCAATCGTGGCCCTCAGTGTCTTTCTCCTTTGTCTTAGTTTCCGAGCTTATTGCTCCTAAATGCTCAGTACAAACTCTACTCATTTTTTATGAGTCTTGCACTAACATTGGGCACTCGTTAAAAATTTGTATCTTTAAATATTTAGTAACAGTAGGATTTCCCAACCTTTCCAGATCTCAGCAGTACAGGAAACACAAAAAACCCGGTAATTTGACCATTGACCATTTGGACTATTGACAGGAGAGGTATAACTATAGAGGAACATTGTTCTTTTTTTTATACACTGGGATTCTCTTACATCTAATGTTATTTTGGTTCATCAAGACAAACTCACGAGTGCAGCTATCTTCAAATTCATTTCTCCTTAATCATCAAATTTATTTTTTTACCATTGACTTCTTTGCACATTAGGTCTCTTTCTAGAATGTTTGGAAAAACCCTGCAGATATATAATGATATTTTAAAATAGATAAAATTAGCTTATGATTAAATTTTATATATGGATCTTAAAGATTCTCTAATTTATATATTAATTATATATTTATACATCAACTATCTTAAGAGTTTTCATTAGGATTACAGTTAATAATTAAAGTTGACTCGATTTTTCACTGCGCTATCAGGGTGACGATGGGGAAATTTTGGGGAGGGAAAAGTTGCTGATTGGTTTGAAGTCATAAGATATCCACCTACCTCAGTTGTACCCACCACACTCCTATTCTCTGATTGCTTTGATGTCATAAGATATAATCTACCAAGCCTTTCTCAGCTGTGTCTGCCCCTAACACTCTCTCTCCTTGATGGATTTAATGGAACTAGCACACTTACTCTTTACTGAAATTTCTAAATGCGTTATGTCAACTATTGTTTATGAGAAAGAGGTCACTATCATTTTACATCGGTAAGTATAAGAGCGTTACTCAAAGGTTATAAGTCTAGACAAAAATAAATCAGTTTGGCAGAAATATTCTAACTAGGAAGAGTAAATAACTTTTCTTTTTATTATTGAGATGTCTATACCTTATTTCTGAGATAAAAGTCACTACTCCGTCATTTTAGTGAGTATAGCGAATTTTGCTCACCGAGATATTATAAGGCTGAATTATTCTACATAAGAAGTGAGACGAGCTTTCCCCCCTCATTTTTAAGGTATAATAGTGCATATCAAGATCTTTCTATTTGTCATATAAATAGTAACTTGCTGGGAAGAGTTTTTTACCTTATTGTTCAGCTGATCAAACTTGATATTTGTAATTATATACATACAATAATATGGAACCCCTGTCGGAAATGGAATCGAAATTTCGTGAAGAGATAAGTAATCTTCGATAGCCTATTACCATTTTAAGTTCATCGCAACGATTAAAGAGTAAGCTTTACTTTATTTTTTGTAACGTGTTTTCTTTTAATTCCATATCGTTATAATGATTTATTTTACAGTTAAATTCGTTTATCGATATATTTATACAGATTAATTGATTAAAAAAACAAAACAAAGTAATTTGAACAAATTATTTGAAACTATCCAGATTACATGATATAATTTAATATATACAATATATGAGAGACTATATATACTATACATTTTTAACTATCAATGAATATTTCTTGAACGTATAAAATCGTCGTTTATATATTCTACAAGTCTTCTATAAGACCATCTCTTCAGGGGAGGTGGGTATTAAAAGAATAAAATTGTTCTAGCAAAGCTAGATACGATTTACTACCTGTCATTCGATGAATAATATAGACACAAATTAAACCAAAAGTCTGAAAAATACTATTAATCTGTATGGATTGACGATGACAATTTTATTCTTTTTTACAAAGGTTTTAAGAATATAAACATTATTCTGGAGCCATAGACATAGGCTATTTAAATAACACACAAATATTTGTGTATAATAAAGCTACGCAATGTTATCCAGGTCGTTTGATGCACTAAAGAATGATTTTCTAAGCTCTGGTAGTATTTTAGGTAGACATGAATGAAAGTCTCACAAAAAATCCATGAAAAACTAGTTTGGTAATTTTATTTAGATACAATAGTTCTATTACTTTTCCTTTAATTTTATTTAAGAATAAATTTCTAAGCTTATGTATCTCAATAACAGACCGAAACTCTTCATATATAAAAAGGAAGACCGGATATATTAATCTTCATCTAATTTATAAATTTATTGATAATGTACCCTGTAGTATAGGACTGGAACAATTGGCAAGAAAATTTGTACTCTTGTCCTGATTTAAGTTAATGTAATAAATAGTTTATATTTTAGAAAGGGTTCCTCCGTAAGCAACTCCATTACAAACTACTCCTTGAAGCAACTGGATCCGCATCCTCAAGTTCTCTTATTTAAATGGGATTTCAACATTATTTATTTTCCTAAAAGTAGTAATGCGATTTCCATTATAAGATTTAAAGTTGATAGTTGATGAATTATAACTAGCGAAAAATGTCTAATGGTATTCTCTCCATGAAAATACTATCCACATTCTTCGTTGATTTTCCCCTCAAAATTTTGAACTTTCGTATACGAATTTGTGTGAAAGATTAGTTAGCGTTTGATGCCAGCTTCCTATTTTCCATTTCCAATTTAGTAGCTTTGAAAGGTAATAATTCTATATCTGATTCTAAACTGCTTTTGGTTCTAAATAGTTTAAATGAATGTGTTGCGAGAATTAATCGCCGACTAGTTTTTTTTTACACAGCAATTAGTTTTTCATTCGATTTACAAATTTATGTTTCTATACTTTCTTTAGTAGAGTAATATCGGGAACTGAAAAGAAATGTGCATTTTTTGGTATACTTCCACAGGGTCTCTAAATATGGAAGATAGGGGTAATTAAATCCTAGGGGGCATAAAAATGTAGCATTTAAATAAATGTCAACGTGCCAATATTTTGTCGAGTCCGTCTCTCCCCGTTTTGCAGTTTATTGTTTTGGTATAGCATTGTAACTATTCGGCCGGTTCTAAAGAAATTTGACCACCTTATGATGTTTTATTTCCTCTTTTAAATGATATAATTGCCAAGGTCCTGCAAAGGTTTGTCTTGGAATTATTTGGTTTTGGCCCAACTCCTTTAAAGTTTAGCCGGGGAATTATTTGGCAGTAACATCATAACTACTTGGCCGATTCTAACAAAATTTGAAAGACTTATGTTGTTTTACGTTCTTCTTCGAATGATATAATTGCCAAAGTCCTCCCAATGTTATTCCAGGAATTATTGAAAGTTTGGAAGGTCGTAATGTCATAAATCAGAATAAGTGAGAGCAGGCCACTTTGGTCAGCAGAGCTTGTTCTTTATTTTTTTAATGCCTATTTAGAATATAATACTCTATCATCAACTCATCAACATGGTATGAAAACTTTTCACCTCCAAGCGTTCTTATATAGATATTAGTAGTTCTTGAATCCCAAGAGCTTAGATGAAATATCATTGAAAAAAAGGTAACTAATTCTCAGCGTCCTCGAATGGTTCCCGCTATTTAACTGGTAGTTTACTAAGTTACAGTAAATTTAATAAATGTAACATGATTTCGGATGAAATATAAGAGCCGGAAAATTACTTTAAAGGGTATACAATCGTTTAATTTTTAAATATCCTATCTACTAGATCTTTAAATTAATTACACTAGAAAATTATTCCACCAGATAAAAAAAAATCTTTTTACTTTTCAAATTGAGCAATAAACATGAAGTTAGCCTTAATACATTTTCCTAAGACATTGTCATTTTACGTTTTGCCAGATTGAAATAGTTAATCTTGAAATGATAATTTGTCTCATTTTAGATACATTTTATTGATGAAGGCTCTTGCTATCTATTTTTCTTCATAAGCATAAGCATTTTTTTATTGTAGTTTCCTTTTCTCTTTTCAATCTTCTATTTAATGGATAATTATTAACTCCTTGATTCTACCTTCAAATCTGGTATAACCTTCCTCTTTTTCTTCCTTAATATATATTTTGCTCAATGCGGAGGGGGGGGGGGCGAGTGGTGTAAAATGCCTTTACGTACAAATTAAACGACATAGGTTACCCTTTCCATCTTACTAAACATAGGTCTTACTATTCCTCTTCACTTCACTATCCTCTACACTACATATTTCTTCCTGGATTTAATCTTTCTTTTCTCTAGTTCTATTTCATAAACCTCCCCTTTATTATAATACAGGTCTAATACTGTTGAAATTATATTTATTCTTTACATTTCTTCCGTCCTGAAAACACGAGAGATCCAAACATACTGTAATCACCGATCTTATATTGAAAACACTTTTAATTTTTTCCAATACTCTGATTTGGTATACAAATATAATGCCTTACTTTGAACTGTATATCCAAATCACTAGAATGAGTAGAAGCGTATAAAAAAATCATCAGACATGTGGATATATTGCCAAGTATTATTAAAGTTAAAATATCTAAAATGTCTTTCCTTTATTGTTCGTTGTACGTGCTCTACATGACTAGCTTTGCTAACTGAGTGGGTATGATATGTTCCGATATTATATTCACTCAATAGGCCTTCCATCTACTTTCCTTTGAAATCACCTCTGTAATCACAACGTGTATAACCTGTAATCCATCCTGTTTCTTCTATGAGTTACCATATCTATTTTGAGACTAACTAATCTGTCTTCTCCTTTAAAAAGGAATTAACCATAGTGTCGTAGAATGGACTCTCGACGATATACCATATATAACTATTCGTTGAGGGAACTTATTTAATTATCTTTAGAGTGCGTGGATGTCTAGGCTGACCGATATTATGTTTCTTCCATATGCTTAAGAAGTGGAACTGAGCTCAGGGATAATAATATTGCTATCATTAATAAAATAGAGTTTTATTAATAAAAACTATCAACAGCACACAAAACGGAAAATATTGCCCTAAACTGAGAATTGTAAAGGGTCGTGCGAAATCGAGTTAAACCGGAGATTAAGAGATTTGAAAAGGTAAAACAAATATAAATTAAAGGGATGAGATGGTTCGCTAAACCATTTAAAGCACAGGATAGAGTTGGCAAAAGAGGTAAATACTCAAAGGTAACGTTCGGCTTACGTAATTATACTTGTTGTGCAGAGGAAGGCGACGTAAGGGAATTTTCGGTCCGCAGGCGAGTTCCAGCCGAAGGGGGAATGATAAGCGTTTCTTGACGAACAGCTTAAAGAACAATGGCTGTAACACGTTGTTCTCTTCTGAACAACAGGAGGGTGGGTGAGAACCGTCTCTTGTCTATGGGCTCGAGAACAATGGCTGTTTTAATGTTATTCTGTTCTGAACAACAAGGGGGAAGGGTGAGAACCGTTTCTTGGCGAACGGGCTCAAACGAACAATCGCTGTTCTACGTTGTTCTCTTCTGAACAACAGGAGGGGGATGAGAACCGTCTCTTGTCTACGGGCTCAAGAACAATGGCTGTTCTAATGTTGTTCTCTTCTCAACAACAAGAGAAAAGGGTGAGAACCGTCTCTTGGCAAACGGGCTGAAACGAACAATGGCTTTTCCACGTTGTTCTCTCCTGAATAACAGGGGGGGGGGGTAAGAACCATTTCTTGTCAACAGGCTCGAACGAACAATGGCTGTTCTAACGTTGTTCTCTTTCTGAACAATAGGGGAAGCCTTGTGGACTTGGCGTCACGAAGGCTTGAACCTTGGCACTCAACGGATATTGTCCTTCTTCTGGAAAACTGATGGTGAATCTCGAGGTCGAGGCCTCTTAGCGCACAAGGTGAGAGTGGATCGTAGGGATGTTTCGCGACGAAAATCTGGATCTCCAATCTGCTCTTAGTGGTAAAATTTTCGAATAAATAGTCGGGACACCCCCTTGGCGTGGGGGACAATGAAGTGGGAGCTTCGAGGGAATGCACAGCCGAGCCTGAGAACAATGCCTTATCTGCCCTTAAGCCTAACTCAATCTGGCGAGGGTGGTGCATGGGGCGACGGGGAAAGATAAACCTCCTTGTTTAAACATTGACTCAGGTGGCTGCGATAAGGCGCAAAGCTTCAAAGCGAAGATGCAGGTGGGTAGCATCGTGGTTTTGAAAACATGTGAAAGTAGTTGAAATTACGCGGCCTCAACCCGTTCTATCACACCCCTCCATTCCGGGGGGAAGTTGTCACCTTGAAAAAAAAAGAGAAGGGACAACGATAGAGCTCCGTTGTGGGGAACTCGTTTTCTTGTACCAACCGTACCTTCCTGCACCTAACTAGTATTACCTCAATACATATGATTATTTTGATCTTTTGATTACAGGGAAAAATAACCCTTAATACAAACTTAATCAAATAAAAAGGGGCATGGAACAATGAAATGATATAAAATAAGTACATATGGATCAAAATAATTTATACGTAATTAAATGGGTACAAATATATATACATACGAAAAAAAAATAGGCATTGAGCGTTACAAAATTCAGACATATCCATTCACTAATTATTTTACAAGAGAATTTAATTTAAGTCGTACAAGACGGTATATACATACATAGAGATCCTAATCCTATGAATACAATTACTCTACGCTATTCGGTAACGCATTCCTACTGAGTACGTCAGCGACCTGGTTATCGGAACCTTTTATATAATTTATTTTAAATTGATACTCTTGCAAGAGTAAACTCCAGCGCATGATTCAGCCGTTGGAGTGTCGCACATTCCTAATATAGGCTAACGGACGGTGGTTGTTTCCTATCTGAAATTCTTTTCCTATCAAGTACATTTTAAATTTTTCTATAACCCAGATAATTGATAGAGCTTCCTCCTCTATAGTAGCATATATATTTTCGCGTGGTAATAATTGGCGACTAGCATATGCAACTGGATGACTCGTTCCGTCATCCTCGTATTGAAGAAGTACACCTCCAATGCTCTCGTTGCTCGCGTCGGTCTTAATCCCTAGAGGATTTTTCCGGGTTCGGCAACTTTAAAAGGGTGGCAGAAATGAGCTTACTCTTGAGCTGTTTTAAATGGAAAACTGCGACATTATTCCAACGTAAACAAACAGGGAAATTCTTTTTTAGAAGCGAGCTGAGGGGCGCCGGAATTGCAGCGAATTTCGGAACAAATCGCCGATAGTAAGAAGCTGATCCTAGAAACGATCTTAAAAGCTTCTTTGTAATCGGGAGGGGCATGTCAGCGATTGCCTTAAACTTGTCCTCTTGGGCCCCTAATTTGCTTTGTCCTATTTTGAAACCCAAGTATTTTATGGTTTAGTGGGCAAAATGGCATTTGCTGGGGCCAATGGTGAGGCCATTTTCGCGCAGTCGCTCGAAAAGAGCTAATAGGGTGGTTAAATGGTGACTCCATTCAAATATTTCTTGTAGCTGACTATTTTGATGAGGTGTCAGCTGCGCGTCAATATCCAGGTCAGCGGGTTCAAAAGACTCGCCTGGTAGGGAAGGAGGAAGGTAATCGGCATCAGGTTGGTTGCACACTGACTGTATTACCTTAAGGGACTCCGCGGGGTAATCTTCTTCAAGTGCCGATGTTTCGTCCAGTGCTACGAACGTATCTACATGGGCGCGTTGGGGGTACTTTTTTTCTTGGGGTCCACGGACAGTCTCCGTGTTTTTGTCTTGGGCCTTATTGCCTAAGGGTGTTAGTAATTCACACTCCTTTTGGGACGTCGTAAAGTCCTGGTTAAGGGTCTCCGAGAAATCGGACGGTATCGGGGTTCTGATGGGGACGGGCTCCTGGGTTTCTTTCTTAGCTCAGCCTTGAGGCAGAGCGGCCTGAGACACAGGTTTGAAACTTACTTGGGGGCTTTGTCCTATAAGTATGGAACAGTATTGTATGGGTCCTGAAATGACTTCAGCCCAGCCATCATAATATTGACACTGCAGGTAACATCTAACGACGGGGAATTGGTTCGCCCGCCCAAGGAAGTCATGTACCACCGCAAATTTTTCGTGGTTAGGGTCAACTGGGAGGAGGAATTCGATAGACACGATGAAACACGTACATCCTGTGTCCCTGACGAGAGTCGACACTCGGCAGCCGTTCACGCTGCCCTCCTCAAATTTCAAAGTTTCCGATGAACTTTTATCAAATATAAAATTTACCTAGTGGCCTGACGGAGGGAGAGAAGTTGCTGCTTGGGTCTGCACCACCGGGGAGCCAGGGTGGCATTAATCTGGTGAACTTGGTGGGCTGGTTCGCTCTTAAGCCTAGAATTTTGGGGGCAATTCCAGCTCATGTGGTTTTCTACACCACAGGTGAAGCATAGGATTGGTCGCTTCGGGAAGAGAGATGGAGGAGAAATCTTAACGGGAGGTTTGGAGTCCCGTTGTTGGTTTTGGGGAAAAAAGTTTGGGGGTTTTACGGGGCTACAAAACTTCGTCGGCTTTCCTGTGAAGGGGCGCCATTCCTTCCTTCTTTCCTGGTTGGGGGGTTGGTTTAGAAGTTCGATTCTTCTTTGGGTATAAATTATGGCTGGCGGCATAGGCATCCGCTTCTTCGGTACATTCTTTAAAGGTGTGGCACCGACGATCCTTGACGAACGCGCGGATCTCCGTCGAAAGAGACGCTAAAAATTGATCCCGCAACACGAAGTCGGTTAAAGAATTGTAGTTAGGATCAACCATTGAGGATTCTAACCAAAATTTAAAATTCCTCTGAAGAATGTATCCGAATTGACGGAACGTCTGTCCGGGTCTAATACGACCTCCTCGAAATTCTTGGCGGTAGAAATCCGGAGTCATATTATGGGCGGCCAATAACTCAGCTTTTAAGGTGCTGTAGTTAATTGTACATTTAGATGGTAGAGATAAAAAAAATTCGCGCAATTTACAATTTAACAAGGGAAGTAATCTGACTACACCTTCAGCCTACAGATCCATGTTATTGATTTGGAGGATCTTTTCGAAGTGGGCTAAAAATGCTCCGAAATCCTCTCTGTCCTTAAAATTGGGGAGCTTTAGTGGGAGATTGGGGGATGCTTCTAAACGTAAACTGGATGACTGTATTTTTGCTTCAACACGAGCTAATTCAATCTGATGGTGAAGCTCAGCTTGTCTTTCCCGTTCCTCTCTTTCTATTTCTTCTCGCCTGATTTCTCTGTCTCTTTCTTCCCTTTGGATTTCTCTTTCTCTTTCTTCTCGTTGGATTTCTCTTTCTCTTTCTTCTCGTTGGATTTCTCTTTCTCTTTCTTCTCGTTGGATTTCTCTTTCTCTTTCTTCTCGTTGGAATTCTCTTCCTTTTTCTTTTTCTTCTCCCTCTTTTCTTTGCTCCTCTTGAACGTACTCAATTAGTTATTTTCCGAAAAGTCCCAAGGACTCTTCTTGCGCTTTAAAGATTTCGAACTGAGTCATCTTTGCACTTTGGGGCGCAATAGTCAACCAACTAAAATTCCTCGCAACAAGAATTATGCCTCTATAGAATTAGCCTACCTAAATATGGACACTGACCTATTCGTACTTGGTTTCTCGATCTAAATAACCACTGACTAAAATCACAAAAAAAAACACAAACAAATTATTATAACAGTTCCTTGAGCTACTCCAGCTTCTTAAGTTTCAAAAAGGGGATAGCAATCGTTAAAACAAAAGGGAACTACTATATTCTATTATTATAACGAATAACACTATGCTTTACTCGACTAACACCAGTGTGTGCGAAGATATAGCGTTAAACCTTACACACTTGATACCAAAATTAAATAGTATATATATATATATATATATATATATATATATATATATATATATATATATATATATATATATATATATATATATATATATATATGTCGTAGAATGGACTCTCGACGATATACCATATATAACTATTCGTTAGGGAACGTATTTAATTATCTTTAGAGTGCGTGGATGTCTAGGCTGGCCGATATTATGTATCTTCGATATGCTTAAGAAATGGAACTGAGCTCAAGGATAATAATATTGCTATCATTAATAAAATAGAGTTTATTACTAAGAACTATCAACAACACACAAAACGGAAAATATTGCCCTAAACTGAGAATTGGAAAGAGTCGTGGGAAATCGAGCTAAACCGGGGATTAAGAGATTTAAAAAGGTAAAACAAATATAAATTAAAGGGATGAGATGGTTTGCTTAACCATTTAAATCACAGGATAGAGTTGGCAAAAGGGTTTAAATACTCAAAGATAACGTTCGGTATACGTAATTATACTTGTTGTGCAGAGGAAGGCGACGTGAAGGAATTTTCGGTCCGCAGGTGAGTTCCAGCCGAAGGGGCAGGGGGCAATTAAATGATCCTGACGTTGCGTCTTGGGAATGATAAACGTTTCTTGACGAAGGGCTTGAAGAACAATGGCTGTTCTACGTTGTTCTCTTCTGAACAACAGGGGGGGGGGGTGAGAACCGTCTCTTGTCTACGGACTCGAGAACAATGGCTGTTCTAATGTTGTTCTCTTCTCAACGACAAGGAGGAAGGGTGAGAACCGTCTCTTGGCCTACAGGCTCAAACGAACAATGGCTGTTCCACGTTGTTCTCTTCTGAACAACAGGGAGGAGAGTGAGAACTGTTTCTTGTCAACAGGCTCGAACGAACAATGGCTGTTCTAACGTTGTTTTCTCTCTGAACAACAGGGGAAGACTTGTGGACTTGACCTCACGAAGGCTCGAACCTTGGCCCTTAAGGGATATTGTCCTTCTTCTGGACAAGTGATGGTGAATCTCGAGGTCGAGGTACCTTGTCACACAAGGTGAGAGTGGATCGTAGTGATGTTTTGCGATGAAAATTTGGATCTCCAATCTGCTCTTAGTGGTAAAGTTTCCAACTTTATAGTCGGGACACCCCCTTGGCGTGGGGGACAATGGAGTGGGAGCTTCGAGGGAATACACAGCCGAGCCTGAGAACAATGCCTTATCTGCCCTTAAGCCTAACTCAATCGGGCGAGGCCGGCGCATGGGGAGAACGGCAGAAGATAAACCTCCTTGTTTAAACATTGACTCAGGTGGCTGCGATAAGGCGCCAGGCTTCAAAGCGAAGATGCACGTGGGTAGCATCGTGGTTTTAAATACCATGTGATAGTGGTTGAAATTACGCGGCCTAAACCCGTTCTATTACACATAGATATTTAGAATAGGCGTTAATTAAAAACAGTATATTTCAGACACCATAATTCAAGATTTGAAACTTCCTCCATTACAGTGAGTTCAATCTTCAAAATCTCATTTCTAACTTGTGCTTTTGCATGTTTTGTGTCGAATCTTCTTCGTCCATGTTTGTATAGACTATAACTATATATTTCTAAGAGAAAGTTTTGCACATCTGATCTTTTAGCAATCTTTTTTGAAGATTGAAATAGTTGATTTACCCTAACAAACGATGACGGCAGACGCGGGAATGTATACAACCGTAACAATCGGCGATTCTTATTGAAGTGAATAACTGATATGTTTACACTTAAATAAACTATTCATTAAAAAACTTTAATTGTTAAAAACCTATTTGTTTTGTATACAGGCTAAAATTCATAATTTACATTTAAATTTTATGAATATTCACAACCTTATTTTGTACACATTTACTGATTCTCTGAATCAAAAGAGTCGAGATATTCCCTTCAGGAGAACGGCATTCGATATGTAGTGGATATAAATTATCAATGTGTATTTTTAATCCAACTTTATTGTTTTGTAAATAAATATTATATGTTTTTTTTCATATGATCGAGAATTTAAATGAACATATTTGTTAAGGAATCGTGCACCAATGAAAAAATATTTATTTGCTGTGGTGAATTCAAACTTTTTTATTACAACTTTAGATGTTAAAATACTATTACTCAAGCCTAGATTTTTTAAGGCGGCAAAGGAGCTATTCTTGCTTTCATAAGAAATTTAAAGCCAGAAACTTGAAAAACAACACGAAATATAAACATTAAATCACGAAGGGCTCTCCTCCAGATTGAAAGGTCTCTTGCAGTTTGTTCACATAAGGAGGGATCAATATTAATTAGGGACATGTTGGGCTTTAGCTCATCTTTGTAGCGTCACTTTGGGACTCCTCGTGGTCTCGTACCATTAGTTATAGTTCGCCATACCTCATGATCCTGCAGAGCTGGGATAGTTCCATCCTCATGACATGGCGTGCCCAGTGGATCTGATGGTGGGTGATGGTGGCTTCAACGCTGGTTACCGAGGCTCGCCTCAGTACCTATATATTGGTAGTATGACTTTCTCAGGGAATTTTAAGGAATTGCCTTAATTTGTGTTGTTGCAAGAGATCGAGGCTCTTGATGTCGCTTCGGTAGAGGATCCAAGCTTCACAGGAATAAAGAAGTGTTGACAAGACTACTGCCCGGAAGAGCATGATTTTAGTGTGAATGAACAATGCGTGGTTGTTAACTACCCGGGATCTGAGGCGACTGAAGGCAGAGTGGGCTGCTCTGTTCCTGTTTTACACGTCATTCCTGGGTGTAGAGGTGGTTGTGAGGATGCTCTCCAGGTAAGAAAATTGGTCCACTTCATCCTAAGGTTGGTTGTTTATGGTGGTGCTAGTGTTGAAGAGGACCTGACCATGTATATGTTAGATAAGGTCCTTGGTCTTGTCGCTATTAACTTGAATTCCAAAGCGCTCATAGGCAGTGTTGTAGGTTTAGCTGTTATTTGAAGACCATCTGCATTCTAAGTCGGAGTGGCATTTTCATCAGCATACTGCAATTCGCGGAAAGAAATATTGGTGGCCTTGGTCTTTGTGCGGACTCCTGCAAGATTAAAAATCCCTCTATCCTTGTTGAAATGCAGATCTATTGTGGGTTTCTCTGTTGTAATTTCACTGAGCATGGCTCCTGTGTATAGTGAGAAGCAGGTTAGAGATAGTACGCAACCTTGTTTTCGTCCAACTTTGATGGGAAATGTGTCTGACAGGGCGTTTTGATGGCAAACTCTGCCAAACATACCCTCATGTAGAGGACGGACCCGGATGCCAAAGTCAGGTAGGCATCCGAACCTGGCAATGACTGCCGACATTGCAAGATGAGGTACTTTATCAAAGGTCATATTTAGATTCCACAATATGAAGATAACTGGCTGCTGTTGTTCTTGAATCTTCGTTTGGAGTTGGCGAACGCAAAATATCATATCTATTTTCCCTCGAGAATGTCGGAAACCACATTGTGACTCAGATAGTAAGTCTTTGAGAGAAAAAAGGAAGCGGTCAAGGAGAATACAGGCAAAGATTTTTCTGGCGATGCTTAATAGTGAGATACCGCGGTAGTTATTACAGTTCCCACACTCTCCCTTCTTTAAGATGGTGACAATAAGTGCATTGTCGAAGTTACTAGGGAGGGTCTTGCTCTTTATTCATATATATATATAAAGGTGGCGTCAATTTTGTGGAGCTTTTTATGAAAGTTACTCCCATTTCACTATCTCATTTTACTTCTCAATTCCTTTACAGTTTATCTGCCATAAAATCAATCAAACTTCCCCTTTTCCACGCAGGGTGAGAGAAATTAAATCTTTTCCAAAACACCTGAGTAATATTAATAGGTGAGACAAGTTTGGAAATAATTTTAAATAATCGATCAGGAAATTTCACGAATCTTGAATTCCAAGCGCGGCACCATAATGGGCGAAAATCGGTCCATACCTAAAAGAATATGCGATAATTTAGTCGGACACTGGAATAATGAACTGGTATTAATGAATGACCTTCAAAAAGTACAGCCTAGGAGCGTACTTCTTATTTTTCTATATTTTAAAACCAGGAGGTGGACTTAAAATTACTCTGATGATTTTCTTGAAAAGTTCTATTTGCCTTTCTATAAGATGGCGCCATCTTATAGAAAGGCAAATAGAACTTTTCAAGAAAACCAGCCCCAAACTTGAAAGTGATGTTGAGGAAACGTTATCACAACTTGAAGAGCTCGAAATTCCACAAACAACACGAGACTCTATCACAAAAACTCTCTCCAATAGCGCTTTACAAAGGGAGAAATCCGAAAAAAGCATTGAGACCAAAAAGCTTAATAAACTGTACAGCATAGCATTGCCAGAAGCATCAACATCACTAGTGAAATAGAAGCTCTTAACCTTGGTTTGAATTGCCACCTACAAGCAAAATTCTATCTAATTTTTAAAAAAGTCCAACTAGAATCCCTGTTCCAATCAATGTTGAAGCTAAATGATCAAGCCATCATTGAAATTAACTCCAACCTAAAAGACGAACTAGGCGCAGAAGCGACCAAACGAAGATGCTTTACGGACAGCAAACTCATAACACCAGAAATACGTAAAGCCATCAGCAATCTAAAAAACAACAAAGAAATAGTCTTAAGAAAAGCTCACAAATCCAACATATACGTCATTCTAAAAAAAGAAGAATATAATAACAAATCAAATACCATCTTAAGTGACACTACTAAAATTAAACGCTTGAAAACAGATCCAACAGATGACTTATAAAATAAAATGATTGAAAAAAATAACTAAAGTCGATGCACTCATCGGGGGACCTCACTTTCAATAGATCATCGGTGATTACACACCAGGTTATCTGAATGGCAATGTAAAAATTAATAAGCCGAACAATCCATTAAGGCCTATCATTTCTCAAGTCACTACTCCTACGTACTATTTAGCTAAAGCCCTAAATGCATTAATAAAACAGTACATCCCTTCGAAATATAGTATAAAGTCCACGGAGGAATTCATTGACATACTCCACGCTACAAGACCGTCAGGAATAATATCATCCCTTGACGGAGAAAGCCATTTCACGAATGTGCCTATCGCTCAGACCATCGACATCGTTACAAAAAAACGTGTACCACCATCCTACAATGTTTCCTCCAGATATGGAACAAAACATCTTAAGGAGCATGTTATGTTCATGCACATCAGAGGCGCCGCTCAGGACACCAGATGGTAATCTATACACTCAAGTGGATGGCGTGGCTATGGAGTCAACCTTAGGGCTGACCTTCGCTAACTATTACATGGGTCAACTCGAGGAGAGATTATTGGACACCATGGAAAATAAGCTACACACATATTGCCGATAGGTAGATGACATCTACATCAACGTCCAAAACGCAGAACATCTCGTTAACATCGAGCAGCATTTTGAGGACAACTCCGTGCTAAAATTTACTTATGAATTGAGCACGGGAAATAAACTCCCTTCTTGGATGTTGAGGTAAATAACATTAATGGCAACTACATCACTAAAGTACATAAGAAATGTACGGACATAGGAAGATGCCGCAATGCAAATAGCGCATGCCCTAAATGGTACAAAATAAGCGCAATCGGCTCATACATCTGCCAAGCTTACAAATGCTGCTCTACGTGCAAACTTTTCCACCAAGAGATTGCAAGAGCAAAGCGAATACATGTGAATAATGGTTTTTTAAACAGCATGATTGATAAAGAGCTCCAATCATTTTTCAATAACCATTAAAAACATGCGGATAAAACTGTAAGTAATCATGGATAAGTCAAAAACATCACAGTGTCCTACAGAAACCAGATGTCTACAGCCTATTATAAAGATGAAAAAAACTTCGAGGAGATTATTAACGGTGACATCACGGTTAAAAATCAAACCGATAAAAATCCATCTCATCATCTATTGTAAAACTACAAAAGCCAATAACCTTCTGATGAAAAATAACATCTGCCCTAACTCCTCGAATCTCAAGTCAACTAACATAGTTTACGAGGTCACCTTCCCCAATAAAGACTGTAATCATTTCACGCATAGAAGTGGTCCATTTCCTCTAAAGTTAGGTTCAACTAAGGAGAATAAATACCCCTTAAAACCGGTTTTTTTCACTTAACTGACGGGAAAGAATTCTCGGTAAAATACAGCTCCGACAGCATCTCAGATCCGGCAGAGGAGGGGAAAATTCTTATACGCCTCCGAAAACTCCCAAAAGAGATTCAATACTCATTTTTCATCACCACTTACCATCATACTAACTTCATCTTCCCTTCTAGCAGCCCCACTTAAGCAGATTACTGCCTAAGTCACCGGCCCCACCCCCTGCGTGAACGGCTGTCAGATGTGAGGGGGATTAGCCATTTATGTTTCGTCCCAACTATGCCTAGTAGTTGCATTGGCATAATTGGAGGCATTGGAGGAAGCTGGTTCAAGGATTAACCCACAGTAGAGAACAATGTCAGAAATATTCCGGACAAGGGACCGACTGCAACCTTTGGTGCCCATTACGGCTAAGGCCCCTTCCAGGACGATAGAGGGACATACAACCGTCTCTATGGTATATTGGGGAGCGGTCGCGATTCAAAACCCTTGGGGGGACGGCGTTGTCAATAAGTCCGCCATACAATCACACCCCCGAGAGGATCCCACCCGGACTCATCTCATCCATCTTTCATCATCCACTCAAAGGCAAATCCCTTTTTATATGCAGGCAGCGGTTTTTACGACGGGTGGCCCTCTTCTCCCAAAAAGGAAAAACCAAACATTTTTTATAAAAAATAACCAAAATTCCCCCATAAATTAAAACACATAATAGAAAGTCCCGAATCAAGAAAAAGTCTATCTACTGAAGGAAAAGTGTGTCCCCTCTTCAAGGGAAGCCCACCTGGAATAATGACAGCACAGGATGCACCAAGGGTCCCGCTTAGGTGTATTGGCGGACAAGCGAAACCGGACAAGGGTACTGTCTATAAGATCCTGTTCGGTAAGCTCAGCGTGGGCGTGCTCAGGTTGAAGGTTGATCGACACTCCAGTCGGTTATTTCGCTGTGTGCGAAAAAGAAAAAGATATTGAGACGCTCACAAAAGAGGAAGGGGTAAGGCATCTAATGGAGATAAACCTCCAACCAACCACGCCTCCCCAAATACAGGCGCACAGGAGCGTCGTGTGCAAAAGGCTTGACCCATAGGTCGGCCAGCACACAAAGGACGAAATCAAGGAGGAAGTAGAGAAGAACCAGAAGTAGGCAAAATTGGCCGAGGTCATAAAGTTCCGTAATAAAAGGGACAACTCGGATTACTCCCACGTCTTCAAGGGTGTCTTCACAGACACGGAGTTGGTGTCAAAGGCGAAAGAGATAGATTTACTTCTTTTCGACGCCACAATCAGTGGGGAGCAGATCGAACGTGAGGAGTACATCACCGTGCAGATCTGCTTTAATTGCTATCGCCTGGAGCATCACACGACCAAAGAGTGCAAGAAGCAGGAGGCAACCTGTTCCAGGTGCAGCAATAAAGGACACGGTTGGTGCGAATGCCAGACCAAGAAGGAAAAGTGTCCAAACTGAGGCCAAAGGCATGGGGCAATGGCAATGTCATGCCCGAAATAGAAGGACATTATCAGGAAAAAGACTGAAGCAAAGAGGGCGGAAGGTATAAGGCGGTTAAACACCTCCTATGCCCAAGCAGCAAAAACCACCCCCTCAGCAAGCGCCTTAAACAGCCAAGCCCCAAGTACCTACGTCAAGGTAGATAAGAACGACAAAGACGCCACGAAAATACTTACGTGCATCCTCTATGCGCACTTAAGAAATCTGACCAGCCCATGCTGCTTCACCGGAGAGGTCAACAATATGTTGAAAAACAATGGCCTCGCAGAAATGTGGTTCCCGGAGAACCCCCCTTCAGGGGATGTCATTCAAGTTCAGATCAGAACACAGAAAGAGGCGCCCGCGAAGTCCTTCCCACGGGAGACCGAGGAGAGAGAGGGTAGCACAAAAGAAGTGAAAAAGAAGCTCACCCCACAGAGGTCCCCTAACAAGGACCCAAGACTAGCTGCGATGAAGAAGAGGGAAGAGAGTGCTAAGAGAGCAGCCAGACGTCTCAAGCAGGTGGAAGGAAATCTGCTAAGCTCGGCCTCGTCATCCGAGGACGAACGGGAGATCTCTCAACCCATTAAGAATAGGAGCAGGATTAGGAATCGGAAGTAAGTACGGGAATTTGATGGAGGAGAATTCAACATCAAATTCTTCAGAATGGAAGAAACTTCCTTTCCGAAAAGCTCAAAGGTGGGGAAAATCATTGAAAGAGTGAAGAAAGGACTACTGAAATGGTCCTATGATTCCCCAGACCGTGAAGCGCTGGTAGTAGCGGCGCTCATGGAGGGGCTCCTTCCTCGCCGTAAGCGAAGCAGAGTTCAAAAGAATTCGGAACGGGAAAAAGACACACAGCGAAAACCACTAATCGGGACAAACCAACACACACATACACAACAGAAGATAAACATGGAGAACACCAATAACACACTAAAGATCTTAACAATTAACGTCAACGGATGGGTAGGAAAACACATTCATTACGGAAACATTTCTCGTAAAGTGGATCCCGACCTAATCCTCATCACAGAACATGGCGTCAACACAAACATGAACAGCATAAAAATACTCAATTACACAATCATCAGCAAAAAACATACACAAGAACGGTTCGATGGCGCTGCCATCGTGATCCGGAACAACCTAACATATAAAACACTTCCAGGTCTATATGAATCATTCGTGGCAGTAGCACTACCTACCCTAGTTAGAGACCTGACCGTAGCGGTGGCCTATCAACCACCGCGACGAGATTACCTGCCGATCCCTAACTTTTACAACCTCTTCGAACGTGGGAAATTGACATTGCTTGGCGGTGATCTTAATGTCAGATGCCGTGCATCAGGCTCCGGAAGCACCGATCAAAGTGAAAGAAACCTGGAGATGCTACTCGTAAGAGACAGACTCCAGAGGGCTGGGCCAGATTTCCCGACCTTCATAACACAACGTTCGGCAACAAAGCCGGACATTGTGTTGACATCCAAAAACATCCCCTTCAACATTGTCAATGAGCCCGGACTACCATCTCGCTAGCGTCAATACTCAAGCCCGTTACACTTAGGGAAGGTTACACCAAAGCTGACTGGGAGCTATATAGAGATATAATCAGTACATACCAACCAACTGATCTGGGAGACGCTAATCTCGAAGAAATTTATGAGGAGATCAAAAAGATCACCGATCTCCTCATTCAAACCGACGAGAGATGTGTTCCCAGAATCTCCTATAAAATGCTCCCACAACCTCCGTGGACGGACGAGATGAGAGAAATCGCCCGAGAACATAGAGCAATCTATGATGAGATTGGCAGGACAGGTACCGATAGGGAAAGGATGGCCAGAATGAGGCATCTAGGCATGAAAATGAAAGACATCATAATAGAAATGCAAAGAACGATATGGAATGACATCATTGGGTGACTGGACAGGGAGAGTGATCGCGTAAAATTCTGGAATAACATCCGGAGAATTAGGGGATTACCTCCCAGACACAGAACCCAAATTAAGGAAGGAGACGACATCATAGAGGACCCAGAGTCTCTCGAAAGAAGATTTAGATCGCACTGGCAAACGATTTTCGCTATATCCCTGGAGGAGAACGATGACTTCGACCAGGACTTCGAAGACCAACTGCTCGACGACCTCAGCACAATGATACATAGAACCAACCCCCATCCGCAAATATCACAGGAAAGAGTAATGGCTGCCCACTGATGCCCGATAACTGTAGAAGTGAGCCTGAACACCATAGGGTCCTTCAAGCAGAGGGCTCCAGGCTGGTCTGGGATTAAAAAAAATAACCTCGTAAATGCCCCAAGGCAAATTATTCAGGGATTGGCAAACACGATGAATGCCGCTCTGAATACAGGCTACTTTCCGGATGGATACAAGATCGCCAAAATCATGTTTATCCCAAAGGGAAACAAGCCCACAGACCAGGTGGCAAGCTATCGTCCCATCTCTCTTCTTGAGATGCATGGTAAAATCTTTGAAAAGATTTTAGCAAACAGGCAACAAGCTCAACTGAGCGAGTTAGAAGCGCACAACCTACAACAACACGGGTTCCGAGTTCTCCTAACTGAGAAAGTAGCATACACCCAAGCGAGCATGTTCTATGTAGACATTCTCTTGGGGGACGTGCAAAAGGCCTTCGATAAAGTCTGGCTGGGAGGACTTCAATACAAGATCCTGAACCTTGAGCTAGACCTAATCCCGCAAAGGATCTTTTGTGACTTCATCATGGACAGAAGGGCGTGTCTTATGATTCAAGGGCACAGAGGCCCCGAATTCGAATTAAAGTCTTGCGTCCCTCAGGGAAGCTGCCTGAGTCCTCTGCTTTTCTTGGTCTTCACCATCGACCTTCCAACTCCGATGCACAGGGACACGATGTATCTGCAATACGCAAATGACGTCACGCAAATTTTCCCGTGGCCGAAGAGGAAAGCAAGGGCGCAGGCGGCCCACACTATAGCGGAAATCAACAACATCAGCCGATTCGAGAGACGATGGAAAATCAGGACCAACAGGGACAAGTTCAAAATTGTCCCGTTGAACCGCTAGTTGACATGGCCCATCATCTTAGATTGGAGGAGGTACGGCTACTCCGCCGAAGGCACCGTCCTGGGCCTTAATTCACCGACCATGAATACTCGAGACACCACACGGAGAGGCATTATTTTAATTGTTTTTTTAAAAGATTAAATTCATTTAAAGGAATCAATATGATATATAATTAATAGAAAGAGTCTCGGGAACAGCCCTTCATCGATACCAAATGCAACAATATCTCCAATTTTAGTGCTTAAGGTACAAACCCTTTTTTAAAATCGTCCATTCATTTGAATTAAAATAAATTTTATAATTACTCAACTCTAAATATTATATTACACTCCTTTTTTTATTTTTAAAACAGTACTACTTATGTTCCTAGAGTTAATGGAAAGAAATAATGATTTCGTTGGAAATACAAAAAAGGAACTGCATACCTAAATGAAATTAATTTGAAAACAATATGATTAAACTATTTATTATTTTTACGTAATAGCAAATATAAATTTTAATTGTGAACCTATTTACTGTTATAAGATAACTAACTACTTTTCTGCCGAAGGTTGAACTTCAAGAGAACGGTGATTTTAGTTCTTAACTTAACGTTGATAAGGTCTAGCACGAGCTCTCTGGCCTCATTACCTTAAGTGTCCTGTTAGTATCTTTAGGCGCTCGTTATTATGGTTTATTTTTTGAATATTTAAATATTTGTCATTTTTTTCCGCAGAAAAGATAACACATCCCAGTTTTACCGAAGGTTGCGTTTCACTCAAGTTATCTTTCTAGTGAATTACGTGTGTGAAGTACGATCTGAGGACCATGATTACCAGAGCTTTCAGAAAATATAATGGAGTATAGTGATGAAAGCCTGTGGCTTGTACAAAAATCACCTGGAAGATGTTATCGATGCCACAGGTTGGTTCATTGAGAGTGATCAACATAACATGTCATGATGGCAACTGACCAAATTTGACGAATATATCTCCAAAAATAAAATAACTTTTATTTTTTCTAGAGACTGTCATTATTTGCAATAATACCGTCCTTGCCCTGTGCATGTAAGAAAAATTAAGTTTGATTTGATAAAAAATAGTATTTATATTGCATAATTTAGAAAAAAGAAACATGTCAGGCGGGAAGGTGAGAAAGTGAAAAATGACTATTTTAACTAAAATCTATTCCTTCCGGCTAAAGAGATGTATTTTAATTTTTTTTTAATTTTTAGTCTATATATTCGAGGGGAAGGATTTCACAGGAGCAAATATTTTCGTCATTCGCACATGGACGCAACCTTATAAACCCTAAATACAACCTCTCATCAGTATTCTTTTTTAATATTAGAATATAAGACGACAGGCCAACCTCGTTAATCCCTGATTGGTACTATTTAATGAATCAGGATAACACTTGGAAATATAGAAAACAACATACCAAAATACAAAAGCCAAAGAACACTTCCAGTGCATAATAGATTATAAAAATCACAATAATAGCTATAGATCTTCATAATTGACTTTAACTGTTGTCCTCGACAAACTACATACCAACTTTTCCATATAGTAAAGAGTGATTTATTGACGGATAGAAAACTATTCAATACCGAATGAATAAATACATTTAAAATCAAACCTTGAAGAGTTACACAAACATAACCAAGAGTGTTAAAATTAGGTAAAGTTACATAAATCATGCCCTTAGAATATTAGTATATAATTCAAATTTATTGAAGCTTGACAGCCATTTATAAAATTTAATAAACCTAATAAAATTTGCAGTACTTTGAAAATAAGTAATAATTCCGATTTATCATCTCCAAATAATTCTTTTTCATTTACATCGTTGATACGGAGACAAAAATTTACCATTATTTTTTTTGCTACTTTTTATCTCCCTTAGATGGTGTCACCATGTAATCAAAGATCCATGAAAACTTTTCTTTGCTATTGTAAAAAATATATTTTTTAGAAATTTAAAAACTAAGGGGATAATTTAAATGAATAGGAAAAATCGAAAAGGGAAAATTCTGGGAATCGTCCCGGTTGAGTGCCAACGACAGTGGCACTCTTTGCGTCTTTAAACAATAATATTTATCTATAAGAAAAAGAAGGGAAATTAACGGATTATTTCAAAAGGAATGGGTGTAAGATGATTTAGGAAAATGGTAAATAGAAAAGAAAGCAAATGACACTTCATTAAATTATCCAGAACCAGTAGTACCATGATGTTTAACTTTAAATTTGTTTAATATAACTTTCAGAAAATGAGGGAGAGAAAGAGCGAGCGTGTGTGATCGAGTCACGAGAAAGGGATTTAGAGCGAAGGACCCTGCTTCCAGACCGTTGGATAACTTCCGGAACGATATGCGCCAGCGCCCCATCCCGTTTATGGTGTTACGACGTTCACAGGTGATTCCCGCCATCGAGGCTGTGGGACTGAACCGATAACGCTTCCGTCGGCAAACAATGAAACATCCGTCGTAGTCGTATCTATTCTTCATCCCAAGAATAACACTGGGAAACATTTTGAAAAATAATTTCTGTTGAGTTAGAATTTTCTGCAGATTTAGACTAAAATTAGCATGCTGATTCCAAATTTGTAGTCAGTCAGCTTTTTTCTAGCACGTCTAATTTTTTCCACAGCTTACCTTCCAGAGAAGTAAAATTTCACTGCTTAGCTGTAATAAGATTTGCCTGCTGATTAGGATGGAATTCATCTACAGCTACGTGGCAACTTGCTATGCAGTCAACATTGAGACTGTGCGGTGAGAGGTGTGTGTTGTACATTCTATTTCGTTATATGCTGTTTTTTTAGCTTTCAAAGCTGGTAACTATTCCATCTTAATGTTTTATTTACATAGGTATATATTTCCTTTGTTTCAGATTATGTCTGCTCCTGCAACCTCTCGTCGTAAATGCCTAAACAACCCTAACTCTTTCTGCTACATTTGTGGCAGTTTCATCATTACAAGTCAGAGGGCAAACATTAGTGCATTTGTCAAACAAGCATATTTAGTATATTTTAAAGTAAAACTCGGGGATCAAGACAAGCCATGGGCCCCGCATGAAGTGTGCACGCAGTGTGTCGAGAGTTTACGGATGTGAACCTCGTACAGCTAGGACTCACCGCTTTCACTCGGATAATTAGTGTACTTTTTGAGGCTAGTATAGCTAAGACGATTCATATTTGTCATTTCAATTTAATTCACTTAGTAAACTGTGTTAACTAAAATGCCTGTATATTATTCTGTGAATATCTATTGTTGTTTGTATAGGATTAAAAGATTATTTGTGTTTGTTGTGTTGAAATCCTCCAGCTACCAATGCCTAATTTAATAGTAGCAATACCAGTCAACAATTATTTCCCTCTAGCCATTTAAAATCCGTACGCATTCGAAGAGGAAACCTTTTTATAATTTGGGCTGTCCCCTTTCCTCCCCTGCATCTTTGGGGTAAATCCAAAGGTGTCAGGTTCCGACTAGTTGAATTTTACGACACACTAAAATTAAAAGTGGTGTCAGGTCTCTAAAGGGTAATTAATGAGGATTATTTTAAAGGCTTCTAAAATTTGTGGTTTGTGGATTAAAAGCAAAGAGTAATCTTCTCATTTAATTAATTGAAACTGTTAGATAGACGAAGGATCTGTTTTAAATTTGGTTGCAGTGTTATTTTAGTGGTATTTTGCGTGTGGTTACCGCTATTTACGCGTTCACTTCGTAAGAATTAAGCGAATTTCTTTCCTGGGGGATTGTTGTCGTTTGGTGTGCAAAATTCGATTCAAAACCCATTTTTAATCTCTTCTATGTGCGTTTTGGTAAGCGAACCCGTATGGCGTCATTTGAGATCTACATAGCCAAAGGGTAATCATTTGGTTTATCGGAAAAAGATCTAATGTCAAACATATAGGCAGACGAAAGGACTGCGAGAGAAGAAAGAAGGGAAAGAGTAAAAGGAAGAGAAGGGAAGGGGAGAGAAGAAAGGGAAAGAAAAGAAATAAGGGAAAGAGAACTTCGTGTACATAAACTAGAGATGGCGAGGGCGAGAAATGAGGCCCTATCTATCCCTGTTGGGCCCCCACCACAACCTAGGGCATCCGTTAAGCTGCCAGCTTTTAAAAACCCGGAGAATTCGCCTCCTACTTACCACAATTTGAGAAGTTATTCGAGGTAAATTATTGGATATAGAATCGGACAGCGTAACGAGGTTGTTGCCCCTTCTAAACACACACGTGAGGAATATTTACATGTCCGTGTCGGCAGAGGCATCCATCGATTACTCCACCTCAAAAGCGGAATTGCTCTCTGCCTGAAACAAGACTCCCAATTTCTACCGCGTTAAATTCAGATAATGCCGAATCCAACCCAAACAGACCTCCAGAAACTTCGAGTTTAACTTTAAAAGACTCCTTATTTTTAGGTTGAACGCTTCGAAAGAGCCCCACGATTACGATGCATTGATTGACTTCACTCTGATCAATATCTGAGATCAATTCCATTGGAAATCCGCCTTTATTAAAGACAAAAGATGCACCCGCCTCAAAGAGTGCGTTGAAGAGGCGGACTTGTCTGCCGCCAGCAACAACTCTTACCCTTAATAAGGGAAAAAGATAAAACCAGCTCGCAAATGTCGCAGTTTAAGAATCACAAATTCGTTTCCCCCAAAAAGATAACTTCGCCAAGGTAACCGGCCCAGCAAAATCCAAACTCAGCTGACCACTCGTCAAACAGAAAGATCGAAACTTCTTTTCTACACCCCCTTTGTCAGTGTTCACCATGGGGTGAGTCGTGTGTTTTTCGTGCGGAATCGAACTCACGTGAAATATAACTACCCTCACAACTCATAATTGATAAATGACTTCTCCCACCAGATGACCAGGTGAATGCCACCCCTTCTCAGACCCTGTATCCACTAGAATCTCCTCTAAATTCAAGTGAGCCCAGTCCGTCTGGCCACCAGCTAAACATTTTGTTCAATAAAAGTACTCCTGGGGCCTAGAATTTGAGTCAGGTGAGGTAAATGTCTGCCGTATATCTACCCTAGTTAGAGATACTGGGTACACGTGTATCGTGGTCTCAGATAAGCGCCTTCCACCAGCAGCACTGGATGACGAACGCTTCGCTATTGTCCATGACTATCTGGGAGGCGCGAATCGGTACTGTGGGAGGAAGCACCTCGAATCACTCCTTTTCAGCCCTCTTCGAGCACCAGACCACGTGGGAATTTTAGAATTGACGAGAAGGAAACTCTCTCGCGTGGAGCCACCTGACCTGGCTGTATTTAATTAAGCGGGATGCACATCCCCCCCCCCCCCGCAAAAACGCCAAGTCCTCCGCTCCGCGCACGGCGCACATTCCCTATCCGCGCAAACGCGCTCGTACAAACTCAACTCCCAATCCTGAGGCAAACTTCTTCATTCGATCCAGCCCCTTATCTCGAACTAAGTTTGCACAGACTGGCATCGTGATTCTCTTGGGAGGGCTATGAATTGGGGGCTATCAAACAAAAAGCGCTGCTCGCTGTTTCGAAAAAAGGTAATAAAAATATTACTGCAAGGAAAAAGTATTACGTTTTCTCTTTCAATGTGGTTTAATGGATTTATTTCTATCATTCTCTCGTGCTACTTTGAGATATATATATATATATATATATATAAATATATTCTTGTATTTTAATCTCGTGCACTCGACCAGGATGCGGTTCTCCCCTCCTCCAATTGCTCCAAAGCCCATCCAAAGCCCATCGTAGACGGCCTCGTGTCTGCTCTCTGCCCGTGCAAGTGTACGCGCCGTTACACTGAATGGGTATACACCGACAAACATCCACATTATACGAGGGGGAGTCAAAAAGTTCTCAGATAAATGGCATAAAATTTTTATTTGTAATAATACTGTAATCATTTTTCTACATAAGTTCCATTAACATCTATACACTTTCTTAATCTATGAATCCAACGGTAAAGACCATCTTTGTAGAATTCACGGGGTTGTCTCTGGCACCAAGTAATGACCTGCTTTTTTGCTTCATCTAATGATTGAAACCGGGTTCCTTTTAGGTGTCCCTTTAAATTTGGAAACAGAAAAAAGTCAGAGGGTGCTAAATCAGGGCTATAAGGGGGATGAGCAAGAGTTTCCCATCGAAATTTTCGTAGCTGAGATCTCACAGCTTTGGACGAATGTGCAGGGGCATTGTCATGGTGGAACAAGATTTGCTTGTGGAGCTTTCCTCGTCGTTTTTTGGCTATTGAAGTTTTCAGCTTCCTTAAAACTCCTTCGTAATAGCTGGATGTAACAGTTTTTTGTCCTTCTAAGAAGTCTATTAAAATAATTCCCTCCGAATCCCAAAAAACTGTAGCCATTATCTTCTTAACGGACCTCTCTGTCTTGAACTTGATAGGCCCTGCTGCCCCCCTTGGGTGCCACTCTTTTGATTGATTTTTACTTTCAGGATCAAACTGATACACCCAAGTTTCATCTCCCGTTACGAGGCGCTCAAAAAAACTATCCTCGTTTGCTTCAATCTTGGTCAAAATAGCCAAAAAAAGGTTGGCCCTATGATTCAGCTGGTCTTCTCGCAACGCTTTTGGGACCCAACGTGCTGAAAGCTTGCTCAGGCCAAGATTTTCAGTTAGAATTCCAAATGCTGAGCCATGAGAGATTTCACATGCATTGGCAACTTCATCAATAGTAATACGGCGATCTTTATCCACTAGATTCCTCACAAGCTCGACATTTTCTGGGTTAATGGAGGTGGAGGGTCTCCCTTCACGTGGATCATCTTCAACTTCTTCTCTGCCCCCCTTGAAGCGCTTAATCCAGTCGTAAACTACCGCTCTACATGGCGAAGAGTCACCATAAACCTGTTGTAGAGCGTCAATAATCTTAACAGGCTTCCAATCAAGTTTAGTCAGGAATTTAATGTTCGCTCTTATCTCAAAATTTGCCATTTTATGGGTTCAAAAAAGTAACCTTTTTGAAGCACATCTAATACAAAGAGTCTCGACAAATTGAATGACGAATTTTGTAGGAATTGTTCAGAAAACATGAAAGTCGTGTTTGACCCTGTATTTACTTGTACAAAATCGAACATTTCAATAATCTGGCATTTGTCTGAGAACTTTTTGACTCACCTACGTATATATATATATATATATATATATATATATATATATATATATAACCATATATATAATAAAATCTGGTGAGAGGTAAAGTTTGGTTATTTTGTATTGAAAGAACTTTGAACTAACCCTTTTCTTTTTATCTCCCTCCCCCCAGTTAAATTGTTCATTAACCATTTCGCCAAGCTCGTTCAATGTTTTCCAACGATAGTAAAACCAATTCTTAACCTTTCGTTTTGATTGATAATTTTTTTGTGTTGCCTGTGCGGCCGTAATTTTCCCAAGTTTATTTACTTTTGTTTTGTTTTTTTCAGAAACGAGCTCTCTCGAAATCTCCTACTAATCCCGTGAAGGATGAAAAGGCACTATAACCAGTGTTCATATAAGGATCAATTTTTGAATTGCAATTTATTTTTATCTATATTTATTGTGTTGCCATCGTTTTGTGGGTAAATCTCTGTTAGGATTTTTAGTACAATCGTAAGAGTCGAATTATCTTTTTCGTGAGTTCCTTGTAGGTGCCGAGCGGCCAGACCGAATTTTACCAGCAAGATATCGTCATTCGAACGATTCCGACACCAAGGAGAGGTCCTTGGGTTGCCGGCAAGGATTTAATTGCCTATATTCAAATTAGAGGAAGGAAATGAACTTGCAGTATAATAATAACAGAGATTAGTTGAAGAGAGAAAAGAGTAAAGAGCTGTCGAAGAGAAAAGAGAAGGAGAGCAGAGAGAAATGGAAGAAAGAGAAAGAATTCGTCTGCACGAACGCGAGCTAAACTAGATCTAATTGGAAACCCTTTCCATTAAAAGACTTTAAGAAAATTTTCTAAGTGAACCACTGGGACATTGAAACTGATAGAGTCTCCCCAAAACACTTCCTCCTCAATACACATCTCCTAGAAATTTTCAATTTCCTTCCCACCAAATCCACCCAAGACTATTCCACCCTCAAGTCGGATGTATTATCAACAATTATTAGGAATCCTGATTCATATAGGGCAAAGTTCCGCCAGACCTCCCGCTAATTTGGATTCACCCTCCAGAGAAATTTCCGATTCTGTTTGGACTCAGCCCAAGTCGACCGCAACTATGAGTCCCCATTTGATTTCATCTTATGGGATCAGTTGATGGCTGGTCTGATATCTGAAGTCCGCGCATTCGTGAAGGATAGACGCGTATCTTCCTTTAAGGAATGTATCGAAGAGGCGGATATGCACGAACCAAGTCACAACCTATACCCGAATGAGCTCAATAATTAGCATCCTCCATCCCCTTAAAGTAAAATAAACATGCCCCTGTTTGTTAATGTCCCTGGTCCTTCCAAACCCAAGTACTATCTCCAGCCTGAACTCAGGGATATTAAGCATCCCATCATAAATCCCCCTACGTCGGATAACCAACGAAGTCCCTCGTATGTTTTTCCTGCTGCGTAGTCAGTCACGTGAGGACTAACTGTCCCCAAAACTCACAATTCCTTTCTGCTCCTAATCAACAAGTCCAACAGATAAGTGCCTCTTTCTCTTATCCGCCACCTCGCCCCACAAACCCAGCAACCTCTCCAACGAGTACTTACCAGAGACATCAAGTCATCTTTTTGTTCAACAAAAGCTCCCCCGGGAGGTTGGAATCGAAAACAGAACTGGTAATGTTTGCAGAGTGTCAACCCGCATAAGAGACACCAGCTTCACCTGCACTGTCATCTCAGAAAAGTTGCTCTCCGCAGTGGGCCCTGACCACGAAAAATTTGTAGTAGTCCAAGACTACTTGGGGCACGCAAATCGGTTCCGTGTGGTACAGTGCTATTTAAAATGCAAGTATTTACTGTTTGGGCGGACGCGATAGCACCCCCATTAAGTTCTGCGCCGTGGTGGTCGGCCAGAACCCTCAGATGTCCCCTTTCCCAGTTGCACAGCTAGTCGTTAAAGGACTCTGCGCTCCACGTGCCATTAGAACACCCTTATTCCCCAGAATTTGCAGGCCTTATCAAAGAATAAATTGTAAGCGCTCAGGAGTGCCCCACCCTCCCTCTCCGAAGGAAAAAAGTGAGAAATGACAAACGAGGGTCTGCACGCGGTCAAATTAATGTCTCTTACTTCGTTAGTGAGGGACACCTATTTCGCTATAGCTTGGCTGAGAATAACTCCAAAACTCGCTCTTAATGTATACCCCATTCGCATGTACCCAACGTCCTCCCACTTGCCCACGATGGATTACTGGCTGGTAATTTCAGCCCCAATAAAACCGCCCACAGAATTTTCCGTTATTTCTTCTAGCTCGGCGCTGCAAAAGAAATTGCAGAGTTTGGCAGGTCATGTGCCATTTGTCAAAAGACTGCGGCAAAGAGGCGCATACCACCTGCTTTCCTACAGAAGACTCCAATTCTCTCGAAGTCTTTCCATACAGTCGCCATGGACTTGATTTGCCAATTCACTCGCCGTCTAGCAAAAGACACTCTTATGTCCTCACGCTTGTCGATTTTGCCACGAGATTTCCTGACGCAGTATCCCTTAAAACGGATAGATAGCGTGACTTCGGCGGAAGCACTGGTTTCTACCTTTTCCCGCGTCGGCATCTCAAATGAGATCTCGTCTACCAGAGGTAGACACTTTGCCTCTGGACTAATGGAGTACGTAGGGAAGCTCCTTATGATCAAACCACGATTTAACACCCCTTTTCACCCCGCCGCTAACGGCGACCGCGAAAAATTAAATGGTAATTTGAAGACCAATTTGAAGTAGATTTGCCATGTCCAGCCCCAATAATGCCATCAGTACATGCCTTTTGGCTTGTTTTCCTACTAAGAAATCTCACACAGAACTTTAGGATTTGCCTCTTTCGAACTTTTTTATGTCCGAAACGTCCGAAGACTAATGAGTTTATTAAATGAACTATTTGCCAATACCCGCCTGAATGAGGAGATCAAATCCTCATTCATGAAATAGCCATAACCACTGAGGAGCTTATTCAGTCTAAACCATTCCCCTTGCCCGTTCATTTGCGTTCAGCTTTTAACTCCAAAGTAGAAAACCTGCAAGGGAAAGAATTTGTGATCGAAACCTGCCATCGCCCCTTGGCCTATTTAAAAAATTGAAAAAGCCAGAACGCCAGAACGGGAGGCTTTATGCAATGGAGCTTACTTCTAATGGATTACCAGTTCTTAATTTTGTATATTAAAGCGGAAAAAACTGCATTGCAGACAGTCTAAGTAGGAATCCGGTAGAGGATCCTTCCCCTTCAAGATAAATCATTTTGTTAAGCCCTCTACCCCTGTTTGTATATATATATATATATATATATATATATATATATATATATATATATATATATATATATATATATATATATAATTAGGTAAAAGGCAATGTTTTTTTTCAGATTCTACTGAAGTCTACTGCTGTCTGAACGTTATTAATTTTAACTTGTAGTTTCTTAAAGGGGTCTTCGAGGCAAGAAAAAACATCCGCGAATGACATTCTTTATTCCTAGGCTTTTTTTGACCATGTTAGGTCATCTTCAGGGAATGAACAGAAATGGTATTATTCATTCATTCATTCATTTACTATATAGAAAAGACAGAGAGGGATAACTGTGTAACACAGCCGAACAGGCTGTCGAAGAGGAAAGGTTGCGGAAATAACTTACGGAGCGATTGCAGGAGTTGATAGATCGGTGGCTAGACACCGATTCGTGCTTTAGTTAGATTGGACTCGGTGTGATCGTGAGTGGACGAAGGTTGGATGCTGGTCAGGAACGAAGGCGTGTCAGCTTGGTCGGAACCGCGTTATCCATGATGCGTTTAGTTTATGCGAAGAACGGTATGGGTTGCCGGTGGTCATGGGCCGCGGGGTATCGCGGTGCCATCACATACCTTCTTACATGGAGTGTGGTATATAATAGGTCTCTGGCGAGTTTACCGAGTTGGTTTATGAGTCTGGTGTGAGCGTCGGTGTTAAGGGGTGCTAATTTGTGGTTGTCGCGTAGTGTGGCCATTCTCGTGTTCAGGGAAGAGCGGCAAGCGCTTCAGAGCGGAGTTCTAAATGTGCTGAGACTTCTGCTGCCACGTAACACTCGCGGCTACGACTAAGAGTGGGGTGACGTGAGAATAGGTCGCACGAGTATTTTATATAGGTGTAACTGTAGTTTGAAGCCCGCAGGGTAGAACCTGCGCAGCGATGTATTTGTACGTGAGGCTCTTGCTTGTGTTATTTTATGATGTATATTGAACCTAAAGCTCTTGTCAAAAGATACCCCGAGAATTTTTGTATGTTGTGTATATTCGAGCCTTGTTGGGTTTAGATGGTTTCTGTCTGTTGTGTGTGAGAATATTTGTGAGTTTTACATCAAGTGGTCTCTTGCACCGTAAAGTGTTATCTGTGTCCTCTGAGGGTTCGTTGGCAATCAGCCATTTATCTTCGTAATCTGCCTTCGGCTCTAGTATTCTTTGTGCGTGGAGCGCGATTTCTTCTAGTTCACTGCCACTGATGAGAATGGTCTCGACATCAGCGAGAACAATGTGTATGTGAAACAGCAGTTTTCGAGTGGGGGTGGGGTGTCCTTTGTGTAAATGATGTATAGTGTGGGTGCCAGTACGCTCCGATTTCCCATGGGGAACGGCTAAGCGTGGTGTGAAGGGTTGTGAAAGGGTGTTGTTGTATTTTATGTGGCATCTCCGTTCAGTGAGGAACTGCGAGAAGAGCCTTCTGGTGCAGAGAGGTAATTCAGTATTGTTGGTGACACTATATCAAAGGCCTTCTCCATTTAATCGCTGATGGAGAGTGTCTTTTAAAGTATCCGACATGTTATTTTGTATTCTGGCATGAACGATGGTCAGGGCCGCCTGATTGAACCGACCCCTCCTAAAAGCATATTGATGGGGGGAGAACCAATCCCTCTCTTACAGGTATTTACGTAGGCGGCAGTTGATCATGCGTTCGAGTATTTTGCCTAGGTGCTCTAATAGAGCAATAGGCCTACAATTGTTTAAGTGCTCGGGGCATGTCTACGGTTTGCGTAGTAGTATGTTGTGAGAGACTTTAAATATTCTGGGGAAGTAACCTGAGGCGAGTGAGGCGTTAAATAGGTTACAAGGAGTTACAAGGAAAGAGAGTACCCTAGGAGACTTTACGGTCCATTCAAAGAGGGTACTCTTCGACTAGCAATCGAGCGGGCACTTGGCTGCTCAATTGTTTTTCGTCCCTAAACGGCCACTTTTCAAGACTTTGTCTAGTCTTGACTTGAACTGGTCAACAGATTCACTGTTGACAACTTCCACTGGAAGTGCGTTTCACTTACCGCAGATACTGTACGTGAAAAAATACAACAAAGATTGCGGTTGTAACGCTTCAGTTCAAGTTTGAAGCCGTGATTGCGCGTTCTGTTCTCACTCAGTGTGAAAATATCCCGTTAGTCAACATTGTCGAACCCTCAAATTATTTTGAAAACTTCGATGAGCTGACCACGCAGTCTACGGGTTTCCAGCGAGAACAGATCCAATTCCCTTAGTCTATCCTCATAACTTTTATGTCGGATAGAGGGAATAAGTTTGGTTGCCCTAGCTTGTACGCGTACAAACCTTGCGATGTCCTTTCGAAACGAAAGACTCCAAAATTGTACGGCATACTCCAGGTGCGGCTAAACGAGGGAGTTGTACAGACAAAGTTCTATCTCCTTGTTACAGTATCCAAACTGGCGCTTTATGTAGCCTAACATCCTTTGGGCTTTCTTCTCTGCCTCGATGCACTGTTTCGAGAACTTAAGGTCGCTAGTGATAGTTACACCCAAGTCCTTCTCAGTGTCACTCGATTCAAGAGCAGTGCCCTTAAGGATATACTGAGATTGGGGGTTTCTGTGGCCGATATGCATCACTTTGCATTTCCCCACGTTAAAAGGCATTTGCCACGTGTCCGACCACTCCCCAATCTTCCCAAGATCTTCCTGCAGGTGGGCTGTATTTCCATCCTTTGCAACGTTCATACCAAGCTTGGTATCGTCGGCAAATTTGGAAATCTTGGCAACCATGTCACCGTCCATGTCATTGACGTAAATGATGATTAGTAGTGGTCCCAGGACAGAACCTTGAGGCACTCCGCTAGTAACGGTCACCCACTCAGAAGCCTGTCCATTCACCACCACCCATTGCCGTCTGCCACTCAGCCATTTCTCGATCCAGCCGGCTAATTTTCCGTCTATGCCCAGCTCTCGCACTTTCCCGAGAAGGCGTTGGTGTGGTACCTTATTAAAGGCTTTCTGAAAGTCTAAGTTGACCACATCCACTGCCTTGTCCCGATCGTGCTCACTAAACACGAAGTGGAAGAATTCCACAAGGTTCGTCAGGCATGACCCTTGCCTTCGGAAGCCGTGCTGGGAACTCCTCAGTAGCAGGTTTCACTATAAATATGACGTTATTTTATCCACCATCATGCTTTCCATGAGTTTACCGACTATCGAAGTAAGACTGATAGGTCGGTAGTTTGACGGATGGCTCGGGGCTCCTTTCTTCAAGATCGAAGTCACCTCCGCCTCACGCCAGTCTCTAGGAACGCAGTTGGTCCGGATTGACATGTTAAAGATAGCGCACAGATGTCGTGATACTTCATCGCACACTTCCTTCAACACCTTGGATAGAAACCCGTCCGGTCCAGGGGACTTATTCGTCTTAAGGTAAGCGATCTTTTTCTTTATTTCTCCTTCGGTGAAGTCCATTGCTTCCAGCTTTTTTCCCGAGTAGGAATCCGTCGGCTGGGGAATGGGACCACACTCTTCAGTAAACACTGAAGAGAAGTAGTCGTTGAGGAGGTTAGTATTTTCTGCACCAGAATGCTTTAACGTTCCCTCCTCATTCCTCAAAGGGCCAATCGTTTGACGGATTGGTTTACGACTGTTCACATATCCAAAAAACTCCTTGGGATTCTCTTTACAGAGTTTCGCCACTCGAAGTTCCTTAGACCACTTAGCCACCCTTATGCTGGACTTTACTCTCCTAGCTAGCCTCCGGTATTCGTCAAAGTCACCCGAGATCTTCGATTGCCGGTACACATTTCTCTTCTCCCTAAGCATTTGCCCGATTTCTCGATTAAACCACTTTGGTTGAACAGAGGACCGACGACGGCATTTCAGAGGGATGAAATGCGATTGAAGACTCACGAATGTGGTTTTGAAACTGTTCCAAGAGTCTTCAACATCCTTGCACTGTTCTAGCCTCGCGTCAGTCAGTCCCGCGCGTAGACCTGCAAAGTCTGCTCTTCTCAAATCGAGTTTCCTTGATTTACTAGTTGCAGGCTCTGCCTTGGGGACTTTGACTACGAATCTAATTAGTCGGTGGTCACTGCCACCGACCTCTTCGCCAACAGAGAGGTCCTCAACGATGTCATCCTCAGAGGCTAAAACCAAGTCGACGATATTGTCTCCTCTCGTTGGCTCTCTCACCCATTGAGTCAGGAACCTGTTGTTCGTGAACTCCAGGAGTAGTACGTTCTCACCACAGGGTTCTCTGGGGTATTTGTTTGCGGGGAAGTAGTGTATTAATGTGGTTGCTAGCCCGAAGTCACCAGGAGCCTGATTTGTATGTAAAATCGGGCAGCTGCATGCGAATCAGGGGGGCGGGCCTTAGCTCGTGCGCGTGGGCCTAAAACCACTCCTTGACTTTCTTGAAGTACTCTCGCGCGTGTGTTTTTGGTGGGTTGTGTGTATGTACTGTCTCCCAAACGGACATAAATGCGTCGAGGATGACGTTAGTGTCTGTTACTGTTAGGTTGTTTATTGGGAGGAGAAAGACTGGTTTGCGCAACGGGTGTTATCCGCCATGTGGACGACCTCACGCCATTGCAGGTTCCTGTCTAGCAGCACGCAATGTAAGATGCGGGCACGTAGGTGATTAATGTTATGTTGTCTTTGGTATCTAGAATAGTGATTTTTGTACTGTGTGATCAGTCTCTATGTGTGAATGGAAAATGTGAAATGTTTTATTAAGGTATAGGTTTTTTGTGGTGTGTGTAGATTGCGTGCTGTGGTTATTCTGTTTATGATTGAGCGCCATCGTCGTCTAAAAAGTCTGGAACAGTGTGCTCTTAGTCGAGATTTTGTGGTGTGTTGTCTGTTATGGAAGATTTGGATATGATAAGGCATATCTGTATGTGGTCAAAGAGTACGTGGCGACCCAGTGATATGTGCCTGTGAAAGCGTATTGCCTGGTCGTTGCGCAAGACCACGTCCGGAATAGTGGTACCTCCGTGAGGACTGAAGAATGCGTACAAGGAAGGACCAATCTGCTCGCAGCCATAACGCGGCAAGGCATCGGCCAGGTACCTTCTTGCGTAATTCGTACTGTTTGAAAGGAGTGTCGAGTGAATGGCATTGAGCTCCCCCGCAAAGAAGAAAGGTAGGTTGTGGTTAGATAGAGCCCGGAGTGGGGCTTCTGTTCATCTAAAGGCGTGGTGGTCTGTAGTGTGTGGCCACTAGAATAGAGCTAACGCTTGTCTGTATCTTTCAGGCTAGAAATGAGTCCTCTTGCTTTTGGATGAATGAGTGCTGTATGGAGCGCTTTACTAGGATCGCTGATCCGAGGTGCCCGCGCCTGTGGAGATAGGTATGTGTGGTAGCCTACGATGCGGAATCTGTTGGTGGAAGGATGTAGGCTGGTTGAGTTCAAGAGTACTATATCCGGTCTTTGTGTGGTTAGGACCCAGTTGGCAACTGTATGGAGAATAACGTGCCAACTGTGTGCGTTTAGCTGTGTCACGTTGAGGCGACCTACTGGCACGAGCGGAGTGCGCAGTAGGCTAATTTTTTCAGTACCGTTCCTCTCTCCTTGGTTATTGCCCAGGAGGCGTGAGGAGTCAGTACCTTTACTCAGGTCGTCGACCGTGATTTGTAGAGGTTGTTATTGGTATTGTTGTGTAGGAAAGCCGTGGTGTAGGGGAAAGTATGTTCTGTGGGGAGGGGGGGAGTTAGGAGGAGAGGTGAAGTGAGTAGAGCTTGGAGATGAGGGGCTAGAGCTAGTAGGGAAGGTGCAGATGTTGAGACGAGCGGTATTCAGGAGGGAGAAGATGTTGAGATGAAGAAGGAGGGATGAAAGGGGCATGAAAAGGAACAGCAGCGTGGGATGTGGTTAGTGCTACGCGTGGTTGTGTGTTGGGTGGAGTTTTCGTACTAGGGTAATTATGTTTAAGACAGGGGGGAGAGCTGTGATGGGGTAGCGGGGGCGGGAGACGTTGTAGTGTTAGTGTAAGTAAGATTGGAGGCTGCAAGAGGTGGAGTGTGGACGGTTGGAGAGTGGTTGGTGTCAATAGGAAAAGAAGTGGAGGTGCCCAGGGGGGAGTTCTGAAGGTAGGAGGAGTTTAGGTAAAGAGATGAAAGGAGTGGGGGCTGTGGAGGGAGCAGATGAGGCAGTTGAGTGGAGATGGCAGCGGTGAGCAGAGAGGTAGGTGAAGGAGGTGCAGTGGCGAGAGGTGCAGGGACAGAAAGGCGGGAAGAGAGGGAGCGAGGTGAGGGGGGAATGTGTCGGGGAGAGGTGTGCGTGCCCAGCAAGGTAGGGAGGAGTGCGGGTCTCATGTTGGTGTGTTCATCGATTAGAGCGAACACCTTCTCCGAAAAGGTGATCTGTTCTAGACCGTACGCGGCCAATAATGTATTTAGTATGTTTGCGTATAGTCGAGGGTCACCCCTCGACATGTCTTTTATTACCGTTGAAAGCAAGGCGGCCAGGTATTGTCTAGGGTGTGTGGTCTCGTTAGGTTTGTTGTGTGGAGTAGGGGTGGGTGTGTAGATTGGGGTGGGTTTTGAAATTAGTGGGGGTCTCTGGGTGTGAGGTGTTGGGGTGGGGGCAGGTATCGGGATATGGTGGTTGGGTTTTGGTTGCTGCTGGGGTTGGGTGAGTCTGGGATGGGACAGGGAGCGGTGCTGACAGCGTTGCGCCGGCAGCCGTGGCGATGGTTCTTATGAGGGGTGTGGGGGTGGGGGCGGAATGTGTGGTTGAGTAGGTGGGTTGAGGACGCCGTATAGCCACTACAGCGTTAGAGCTAGCCTTACTTAGGTAAGGACATTTTGGGATGACGGTGACATGGTCGCCTCCACAGTTGGAGCAGAGGGGTGTGGTGTCTGTGCAGGTGATAAAGTGGTGGCATACTATGCTGCACTTTGAGCTGACTGAGTCTGTTTGACACTTACGTGTGGTGTCTGTTTCTGTAGCACCTTTTACATTCCGTGAGTCTAATGTTGAGTTGCGACTCTATGTTACGCGGGTGTGTTAGGTTGCCGCAGACCTTGATGTCTTGGTCTAGCAGCAGTGTTTTCTTGTGTTCGTTACAGAGTGTGAGTACTTCCCATTGCTTGGTACGGTTGAAGTATATGTCAGTGATTAACTTCTTCTTATAATTCTGTCTGAGGTGTGTACGAAGGTCATCTGTGTATAAGGCCAACCATTGGGGGTTGTTCTTCGTGATTCGTTTTTGATGTATTTTGGTTACAGCGACGGCTAGTTTTGTGTGTAGGTCTAGAGCGGCGAGTGTTTCGGATGCGTCTTCGTGGAATTTTATTGCGTCCTCCTGCGAGCGGAAAACGAGTTTGTGGACTGTGTGTGTCTTAATGATCTCCATGATAGTGGTGTCATGTGTAGAGGCTAGGTTTAGGAGTACGTGTTCATTGTTTGTTTTTTTGTTTTTTGTTAGATGCGTATAGTAGTGTGAGAAATGATGTGTTACTTGCTATTTTTCTTAAACTTCTTTCTCTTTTGTTTTGGGAGGCCCCCTGCCCCGCCAATAACGACCCCTGAAGTGACTCAGATATAGTGATGAATGATAAGTGAGTATGGTTTTGGTTGGGCTCTTGAGAGGGTAAAAAACATGGCGGACTTAATGAATACTGAGGCCAGAATTAACTGACTCCAGTTGTGGTGCCGCTCCCTCTATTTAGTTTTGGGTATTTAACAGTTACATCCAACATCTCACAGAGACGGTAGTGTCTCCCACTGTGGTCTTGCACGGGGGCGCAGGGTAGGGTGTTTATGCCTGCCCGCATTGGTAACTGAATCCCAATCCAGGTTGCTCCTTCCTTTGAGTTCCACAGCGGGCTAAGCCTCAGACCTCCTTTCCCCAAGGTTTGCAATTATGCTCTTTCTAATTTGAACGGCACAGTTTATACGGAGCTTTATGTGTAGAGTCATATTCACAGAGCCAGATCACGGCGGGGCAGGGATGGGGAGGGTTTTAGCACGTCATACCACTATACATGCCGGGGAAATAAAAGAATTTTTATTCAGAGGGGTGGGGGTAGGAGGGGATTGGCTCGAAGATACCGTAGGTAGCTAGGTGGCTGTCGAGTACCGTCCACGATATGTCCTGCAGGAATTCTGAGCGGTCTATGAGGTGCCTTTCATCGACTTTTCCTCCCTTATCCGCTGATAATTCTTGTAGAATGTAGAGAGCGACGATCCTTCCAAGTTGTGAGGTGTAATTATTGATGGTGATATACTCAATTTTAGTAGAAGTTTAGATAGTGGAAGATATGTAGGTAAAAATTTAAGATGGGGAGGGGGTATTTTGCCCTAGTAGGGAGGGCATCGCTTTAGTTTTATTTTCTGTTTATTTTGCCTTAATTAGTGTTGTTAATTTATGCTTTTTATCTTTTGTCTAGTTTTCTTAATGTTTTTTTCTTATGATTTGTTGGGTTTTTTTTATGGAAAATATTTACCATTCAAGCCATTTTTTAGCTTTGTTTGACAACAATTTTCCTTGTATTGCTTGTTTAGAGAAAGTCGTATTGTTTGCTGTTCTTATTTATTTTTGTTATTTCTGCAGCGTTTTTAATATGTTGTATTGTGTTATTACTATGTGTATAGTGGTATAATAATTTTCTTGAGTACATAATTTTGTGCTCGGGAATCGACTTCGGCATTAGGCTCACGCCTGTAGCCTTGCAGCTATATTAAGACTGCCACCTGTTCTCTATAGCTCTAGAATGACACCATTCGTTAGAGTGGAACAGATCTTTTTACCCAGTTTCTAGGTGAGGATATTGATGGGCTCCAAACGTTTCCTCCTGTGCAAATCACTTTGCCTACTTTATTGATAGGCTGAGAAGCAGTGTTCTGAAGACGTTGGAGCCTTTTCATCGAGGTTTTATTTGCCGCTTGGGAGACCACTGCGGGGTAGATCAGCTCAGCCAGAACATACATCAGATATATTTTCCTGATGTTGGCTGAGCTAAGATCTCTAAACCTCTAAAGCTTCGAGATTTCATAAGAACATTCGCAACTGCTGCCGGCACAACGCTGTCAGCACAACTACCTGTCCGATCACTGATTCACTCAACCCCAGCAGCAACCCAAACCCAACCAACATATCCCCACACCCGCCCCCACCCCAACACCTCACACCCAGAGACCCCCTCTACTTCCGTCAACCACCCCACACTCCACACCCACACCTACTAGACACAACACACCTAACGAGACCACACACCTTTGACTACACCTAGCCGCCTTGCTTTCAACGGTAGTAAAAGACATGTCAGGGTTAACCCTCGACTATACGCAAACATACTAAATACATTATTGGCTGCGTACGGTCTAGAACACATCACCTTACCTGAAAAGGTGTTCGCTCTAATAGATGAACACACAAACATGAGACCCGCCCTCCTCTTCACCCCGGTGGGCACGCACACCTCGTCCCATGACCAGTTCCCCACCCTCACCTCGCTCCCTCTTTTCCCGACCTTCTGTCCATGCACCTCTTGCCACTGCACCTCCCTCACCTACCCCTTTGCCCACCGCTTCCATCTCCGCCCAACTGCCTCATCTGCTCCCTCCACAGCCCCCACTCCTTCCACTTCTGTTCCTAAACCCCCTCCTACATTCAGAACTCCCCCCTTGGCACCTGCAATCATCCTTCTATTGCCACGACCCCCCCTCAAACCGTCCACACTCCGCCTTTCGCAGCCTGCAATCCCACTCACAGTAACACCACATCCTCCCCTGCCCCCGCACAACATTAAGCCTCCAAACCCCCCTGTCTTAAACAAAATCACCCTACCACGAAAACTCCCTGCAACACACGACCACGGGTAGCACTATCCACCGACCCCTTGCTGTTCCTTCTCATCTTCCTTCGACTCTCCTTCTTCGCCGAAACCTCTTCTCTCTTCCGAGACCGCCCCTTTTACAATCTACACCTTCCCCACTAGCTCTAACCCCTCATCTCCTAGCTCTACTCACTCTACCTCTGTTCCTAACTCTCCTCCACAAAGAACACACTCTTCTCTCTACCACGGCTCCTCCACTCAACAACACCAATGACAACCTCTCCAAATCACAGTCGACGACACGAGTAAAGGTACTGACTCCTCACGCCTCATGGGCAATTTACAAGGAGAGAGAAACGGTACTGGAAAAAATAGCCTTCCGCGCACTCCGCCCATGTCAATAGGTCGCCTCAACGTGACACAACTTAACGTACACAGTTAGCACGGTATTTGCCATACAGTTGACAACTGGTTCCTAAACACACAAAAACAGGATATAGTACTCTTGAACTCAACCAGCCTACATCCTTCCGCCACAGACTCTGCATCGCAGGCTACTACACATACCTATCTCCACAGGTGCGGGCACCTACGAGCAGCAATCCGAGTTAAGCGCTCCATACACCACTCGTTCATCTAAACGCAAGAGGACTCCTTTCTAGTCTGCAAGATACAGACAATCTCCAGCCCCATTCTAGTGGCCACACACTACAGACCACACGCCTACAGTTAAACCGAAGCTCCACTTCTGGCTATATCTAACCACAACCTACCTATTATATTCGCGGGGGAGCTCAACGCCTTTCCCTCGACACTCCTTTCAAACTGTACGAGTGACGCAAGAAGGTACCTGGCCGATGCCTTGCTGCTTTATCGCTGCGAGCAGATCGGCCCTGCCTTCCCCACATTCTTCGGTCCTCACGGGAGTACACTTTTCCGGACGTGATCTTCCACAACGACCACGCTACACGCTTCTACACGCACATATCACTCGGTCCCCACGTACTCTCTGACCACATAGCGATATGCCTTATCATATCCACATCTCCCATGCTCATACCTACACAACTTCTCTTTGACTACAAGAAACCAATCTGGGATTAGTCCAAGAGTCACATAACTGACAACGGGCCACAAACCTCGACTTAGAGCACACCGATCCAGACCTTTTAGACTACCACTAGTGCTCAATCATAACCAGAATAACCACAGCACGCAATCTAAACACACCACAAAAAAACCTATACTTGCATTAAACACTTGACATTTTCCATACACACTCAGAGACTGATCACACAGTACAAAAATCACAACTCTAGAGGCCAAAGACAACATAACATTAATCAATTACGTGCCCGCATCCTACATTGCATGCGGCTAGACAGGAACCAGCAGTGGCGTCAGGTTGTCCGTATCGTGGATAACACCCGTTGTAGTAACTCCTCTAACTTTTTCCAATAAACAACCTAACACTAACAGACACTAGCGTAATTCTCGACGCATTTAGATCTCATTGAGAGACAGTACATACACACAACACACCAAAACCACACGCGCGAGAGCACTTCAAGGAAGTCGAGGAGTGGTGAGAGGCCCACGTGCATGAGCTAAAGCCCACCCCCCTGATTTGCATGAAGCTGCTCGATTATACATCCATATCGCGTCTTCAATCCCTGCGGGCTAGCAGCCACATCAATACACTATCTCCTCGCAAACAAATACCCCTAACTTACACACCTATATAACGCCTCACTAGACTCAGGCCACTTCCCCAAAATATTTAAAGTCTCTCAGAACATACTCCTACACAAACCGTACAAAGACCCCAAATACCCGAACAATTACAGGCCTATTGCTCTATTAGAGAACTTAGGCAAAACACTCGACCGCATTTTAACTGCCACCTACGGAAATACCTGGAAGAGAAAGACTGGTTCTCCCCCAATCAATATGCGTTCATGACGGGCCGGTTCACTCAGGCGGCCTTCACCATCTTTGATGCCAGAATACAAAAAAAAACCCGCCAGATACATCAAAAGACACTCTCCGCCAGCAAGGACGTGGAAAAGGCCTTCGATAAAGTGTGTCAACGAAGGACTCCGTTGGAAACTCGCCAACAATACCGAATTACCTCTCTGCACCAGAAGGCTCCTCTCGCAGGTCCTCACTGAACTGAGATGACACATAAAATACAACAACACCCTCTCACAACCCTTCACACTACGCTTAGGTGTTCTCCATGGGAGATGGGAGCGTACTGGCACACACACTATACATCATGTACAAAAAAGGACACCCCACCCCCACCCAAAACTGCTGTCACACGTAGACATTGTTCTACGCCGATGACGTGACCATTCTCGTCAGTGGATGCGTACCAGAAGAAATCGCGCTCCACGCACAAAGAATACTAGAGGCGAAGACAGATTTCGAAGATCTATGGCTGATTGCCAACAAATCCTTGAAAGACACAGATTACACTCCACTGCGCAAGAGACCACTTGATGCAAAACCTACAAATATTCTCACACACAACCGACAGAAAACATCTAAACCAAACAAGATCTTCGGGTTCAATATACATCAGAACATAACGCAAGCAAGAGCCTCACGTACAAATACATCGCTGTGCAGGTTCTACCCTGAAAGCAAAAAAACAAAAGTTACCCCTATATAAAACACTTGTGCGACCTATTCTCACGTACGCCCCACTGTCACTTGTAGCCGCGAGTGTCACGTGGCAGAAGAAGGCTCAGCGCATTCAGAACTCTGCTCTGAGTCTTTGCCGCTCTTCCCTGTATACGAGAATGGCCACACTACGCGACAACCACTAATTAGCACCCCACAACACCTACGCTTAAACCAGACTCACAAAACAACTCGCCAGAGACCCATTATACACCACACTACATGTAAGAAGGTAGGTGATGGCAACGCAATACCCCGCGGCCCATGACTAGCCGCAACCCAAACAGTTCTTCGGATAAACTAAATGCATCATGGATAATGCGTTTCTGACTGACCTGACACGCCATCCTCCCTGACCAGCCTCTAACCTTCATCCAGTCACGATCACACCGAGTCCAATCTAACTAAAGCACGCATCTGTTTTTAGCCACCGACCTATCAACTCCTCCTATCGCTTCGTAAGTTATTTTCGAAAACTTTCCTCTTCGACTGCCTGTTTGTCCGTGGTACACAGTGATTCCTCTCTGTCCTCTCTATAAAAAAATGAATAAATTAATGAATAATTCCATTTCTGTTCATTCCCTGAAGATGACCTAACATGGTCGAAAAAAAGCCTAGGAATAAAGAATGTCATTCGAGGATATTTTCTCGCCTCGAAGACTCCTTTAAAAAACTTGTATGAAATATTAAGAAAATAAAAGTTAAAATAAATAACGCTACCACAGCTGTGGACTTCAATAGAACCGGAACACAACATGGCATTTTACCTAAGTATATATATATATAGACACACACAGGGTAGAGGGCTTAACAAGATGATTTATCTTGAAATGGGAGGATCCTCTACCGGATTCCTACTTAGACTGTCTGCAATGCAGTTTTTTTTCGCTTTAATATACAAAATTCAGAACTGATATTTCATTAGAAGTAAGTTCCATCCTATAAAGCCTCTTGTTCTGGCGTTCTGTCTTTTGCAATTTTTTAAATAGGCCAAGGAGCGATGGCAGGTTTCGATCACAAATTCTTTCCCTTGCAGGTTTTCTACCTTGGAGTTAAAAGCAGAACGCAAATGAATGGGCAAGGGGTATGGTTTAGACTGAATAGGCTCCTCAGTGGTTATGGCTATATCATGGATGAAGATTTGATCTCCTCATCTAGGCAAGGATTGGCAAATAGTTCATTTAATATACTCATCGGTTTTCGCACGTTTCGGACATATAAAAGTTCGAAAGAGGCAAATCCTAAAGTTCTGTGTGAGATTTCTTAGCAGGCAAACAAGCCAAAAGGCATGTACCGATAGCATTCTTAGGGCTGGACATGGCAAACCTTCTTCAAATTGGACTTTAAATTACCGTTTAATTTTTCGAGGTCACCGTTAGCGGCGGGGTGAAAAGGGATTTCGAATATTGGTTTGATTATAGGGAGCTTCCTGACGTACTCCATTAGTTCAGAGGTAACGTGTCTATCTCTGGCAGACAAGATCTCCTTTGGGATGCCGACGCGGGAAACGGTAGAAACCAGGGCTTTCGCAGAAGTCGCGATATCTATCCTTTTTAGGTGGGACTGCGTCAGGAAATCCCGTGCCAAAATCGACGAGTGTGAGGACGTAAGAGAATCTTTTGTAGACGGCGAGTGAATTGGCTAATCAAGTCCATGGCTACTGTATAGAAATGCTCCGAGACAATTGGAGTCTTTTGGTGGAGGGCAGGTGGTATGCGCCCCTTTGCCGCCGTCTTTTGACAAATGTCACATGACCTGCAAAACTCGGCAATTTCTTTTGCAGCGCCGAGCTAGAAGAAATAACGGAAAATTCTGTGGGCGGTTTTATTGGGGTTGAAATTACCAGCCAGTAATCCATCGTGGGCAAGTGGGAGGACTTTGGGTACATGCGAATGGGGTATACATAAAGAGCGATTCTTGGAGTTATTCTCAGCCGAACTGTAGCGAAATAGGTGTCCTTCACTAACGAGGTAAGAGACATTACTTGAAGCGCGTGCAGACCCTCGTTTGTCATTTCTCACTTTTGCCCTTCAGGGAGGGAGGGTGGGAAACTGCTTCTGAGCGCGTTCAAATGCTTCTTTGGTAAGGGCTTCAAATTCTGGGGAATCAAGGTGTTCTACTGCCTCGTGGAGCGCAGAGCCCTTTAATGCCTGGGCCCTCGTGATAACGGGTTAGGGGAGATCTGCGGGATCTGGCGGACCAACACGGTGCAGAACTTAATGGGGGTGCTATCGTGTCCACCCAAACAGTAAAACACTTGCATTTTAAATAGCACCGGACCACACGGAAACGATTTGCGTGCCAAAGTAGTCATGGACTACTACAAATTTATCGTGGTCAGGGCCTCCTGAGGAAAGCAACTTTTTTGAGAGGACAATGCAAGTGAAGCTGGTGTCTTTGTTAAACAAAAAGATGACTTGATGTCCCTGAGGAGTACTCGTTGGGGAGGTTGCTGGCGTTTTAGGGCGAGCGGGCGGATGAGAGAAAGAGGCACTTATCTGATGGAATTGCTGATTAGGAGCGGAAAGGAATTGTGAGTTTTGGGGACAGTTAGTCCTTACGTGACCAACTACGCAGCAGGAAAAAAATAGGAAGGACTTCGTTGGTAATCCGACGTTGGAGGATTTATGATGGGATGCTTAATATCCCTGGGTTCAGGCTGGAGATAGTACTTGGGTTTGGAAGGACCAGGGACCATAAAAAACTTGGGCATGTTTATTTTACTTTGGGAGAATAAGGGATGCTAATTATTGAGCTCATTCGGGTATTGGTTGTGACTTAGTTCGTGCATATCCGCCTCTTCGATACATTCCTTGAAAGAAGACACGAATGGGCTGACTTCGGATAGCCAACCAGCCATCATCTGATCCCATGAGATGAAATCGAATGGGGACTCGTAGTTGCGGTCGACTTTGGCCGAGTTCAAACAAAATCGGAAATTTCTCTGGAGGGTGAATCCAAATTAGCGGGAGGTCTGGCGGAACTTTGCACTATATGGATCAGAATTGCTGATAATAGTTGAAAATACTTCCGAATCGAGGGTGGAACAGTCTAGGCTGGATTTGGCGGGGAGGGAAATGAAAATTTCCAGGAGATGGGTATTGAGTAGAAAGTGTTTTTGTGTGACTCTATCAGTTTCAATGTCCCAGTGGTTCAGTTCGAAAATTTGCTCGCGGTCGTGCTGACGAATTCTTTCTCTTTCTTCCATTTCTCTCTGCTCTCTTTCTCTTCGACAGCTCTTTACTCTTTTCTCTCTTCACTTATCTCTCTTCTTATTTTAATGCAAGTTCATTTCCTGTTCTTTTTGAATATAGGCAATTAAATCCTTGCCGGCAACGTAAGGACCTCTCCTTGGTGTCGGAATCGTTCGAATGACGATATCTGGACGGTAAAAATTTTCGTCTGGCCGCTGGCACGTACAAGGAACTCACGAAAAAGATTATTGGACTCTTACGATTGTATCAAAAATCCTAAGGGAGATTTACCCCCAAAACAATTGAAACACAATAAATATAGATAAAAATAAATTACAATTCCAAAATGTTTCCCTATATGAGCACTGGTTATAGTGTCTTTTGATCCTGCACGGGATTAATAGGAGATTTCGAGAGAGCTCGTTTCTGAAAAAACATAACAAAAGTAAATAAACTTGGGAAAATTAAGGCCGCACAGGCAAGAAAAAAATGATCAATCAAAAGTAAAGGTTGAGAATTGGTTCCACTATCGTTGGATAACATTGAACGAACTTGGCGAAACGGGTAATCAACAATTTAACTAGGTTGGAGGGACTTAAAAAGAAAAGGGTTCGTTCCAAATTCTTTCAATACAAAATTACCCAACTTTACCTCTCACCAGATTTTATTATATATATGGTTATATATATATATATATATATATATATATATATATACAGGCGAGTACTTATAAAAATTGGCCCGGGTTTATATAATGACTTGCCAAATTGCGGTTCAAAGATACATAAAGGTCGAAAATATAACTTTAATATAAATAATAGTAAAAGGGTGGTGCATATATATAAAAGGAGAACAAATTTTACTTCATATTGATTGTTTGATCAGAACAATTTACAATTAGACAGAGCTAAGTGGCGAACGCAAATTTGACGTTAATCCGTATAATGGAGACTATTTAAGTTTGAGCCAGTAGTCAAATAAAAATGGATGCTGCTGAATCCAGTTAAGGAATTACAAAAGCAAAATTGCTTTACCTTGGAGCTTAGCGCTCTTCGTAGAGGGCAAGTCCAACAGCACAGGTATTCGAGGATACTCATCTAACGGTGTTGACAAAGAGGTCTAGTAGGTGAGGTTGGGACTACTTGTTGCAGAAGGACCAGATTTTGTCTGCTCCAGCGAGATTTGATCTCAATCACGAGAGACTGTTGTGTGACAAGGCAGGGAGTGTCAGCCACATGGCACGGAATTGTTGAAGAGTAGTGTGAGATGAAGAGGGCCTTCCGTCGAGAGAGTTTCCTTCTCGTCAATTCAAAAATTCCCATGTGGTCTGGTACTCGAAGGGGGCTGAAAAGCAGTCTTTCGAGGTGCTTTCTCCCTCAGTACCGATTCGCGCGTCCCAGATAGTCATGGACAATAGCAAAGCGTTCGTCATCCAGTGCTGCTGGTGGAAGTCGCTTATCTGAGACCACGATACACGTGCACCCAGTATCTCTAACTAGGGTAGATATACGGCAGACATTTACCTCACCTGACTCAAATTGGAGGCCCCAGAAGTACTTTTATTAAACAAAATGTTTAGCTGGTGGCCAGACGGACTGGACTCACTTGAATTTAGAGGAGATTCTGGTGGATACAGGGTCTGAGAAGGGGTGGCATTCACCTGGTCATCTAGTGGGAGAAGCCATTTATCAGTTAGGAGTTGTAAGGGTAGTTATATTTCACGTGAGTTCGATTCCGCACGAAAAACACATGACTCACCCCATGGTGAACACTGACAAAGGGGATGTAGAAAAGAAGTTTCGATCTTTCTGTTTGACGAGTGGTCAGCTGGGTTTGGATTTTGCTGGGCCGGTTACCTTGGCGAAGTCTTCTATGTTGGGGAAACGAATTTGTGATTCTTAAACTGCGACATGTGCGAGCTGGTTTTATCTTTTTCCCTTATTAAGGGTAAGAGTTGTTGCTGGCCGCAGACAAGTCCGCCTCTTCAACGCACTCTTTGAGGCGGGTGCATCTTTTGTCTTTAATAAAGGCGGATTTCCAATGGAATTGATCTCAGATATTGATCAGAGTGAAGTCAATCAATGCATCGTAATCGTGGGGCACTTTCGAAGCGTCCAACCTAAAAATAAGGAGTCTTTGAAAGTTGAACTCGAATTTTCTGGAGGTCTGTTTGGGTTGGAATCGGCATTATCTGAATTTAACGCGGTAGAAATTGGGAGTCTTGTTTCAGGCGGAGAGCAATTCCGCTTTTGAGGTGGAGTAATCGATGGATGCCTCTGCCGAGACGGACATGTAAATATCCCTCACGTGTGTGTTTAGAAGGGGCAACAACCTCGTTACGCTGTCCGATTCTATATCCAATAATTTACCTCGAATAACTTCTCAAATTGTGGTAAGTAGGAGGCGAACTCTTCCGCTTTTTAAAAGCTGGCAGGTAACGGATGCCCTAGGTTGTGGTGGGGGCCCAACAGGGATAGATAAAGCCTCATTTTTTGCCCTTGCCATCTCGAGTTTATGTACACGAAGTTCTCTTTCCCTTATTTCTTTTCTTTTCCTTTCTTCTCTCCCCTTCCCTTCTCTTCCTTTTACTCTTTCCCTTTTTTTTTCTCTCGCAGTCCTTTCGTCTGCCTATATGTTTGACATCAGATCTTTTTCCGATAAACCAAATGATTACCCTTTAGCTTTGAAGATCTCAAATGACGCCATACGGGTTCGCTTACCAAAACGCAAATAAAAGAGATTAGAATGGGTTTTGAACCAAATTTTACACACCAAACGACAACAAACACACAGGAAAGAAATTCGCTTAATTCGTACGAAGTGAACGCGTAAATAGCGGTAACCACACGCAAAATACAACTAAAATAACACTGCAACCAAATTTAAAACAGATCCTTCGTCTATCTAATAGTTTCAATTAATTAAATGAGAAGATTACTCTTTGCTTTTAATCCACGAACCACCAATTTAAGAAGCCTTTAAAATAATCCTCATTAATTACCCTTTAGAGACCTGACACCACTTTTAATTTTAGTGTGTCGTAAAATTCAACTAGTCGGAACCTGACACCTTTGGATTTACCCCAAAGAGGCATGGGAGGAAAGAGGACAGCCCAAATTATAAAAAGGTTTCCTCTTCAAATGCGTACAGATTTTAAATGGCTAGAGGTAATTAATCGTTGGCCGGTATTGCTACTATTAAATTAGGCTTCGGTAGCTGGAGGATTTCAACACAACAAACACAAATAATCTTTTAATCCTATACAAACAACAATAGATATTCACAGAATAATATACAGGCATTTTGGTTAACACAGTTTACTAAGTGAATTGAATTGAAATGACAAATATGAATTGTCTTAGCTATACTAGCCTCAAAAAGTACACTAATTACCCGAGGGAAGGTGTGAGTCCTAGCTGTACGAGGCTCAATACTGATTTTACTACAGAATTGTGATAGTAGTTTTCTATTGTAGTTTATTGCGTTGATTACGAATATAACCGTTATTTTTTATAAAATAGCTTCAGTTTTTGTAATATGCTATTTAATTTTTTATTAATATTAGATTATTCAGTATATAGAGGTAGAAATATTTGCTATTATTTTTATTTTATTTGCCAAAAAGTAGAAAGATAGTTGGAAACAAAAATCTTATTCACAAAAGAAATTAATAAATTCTTTTAAATATATAAAAGAAATTAATAAGTCCTCTTAAATATATAAAAATATATTTAAAAAAAAACGAAGATTTAAGATTTTTTTAAAATTGCTGAAATCTATACAATAGTCATATATTTTTAGAATATTTAGGCTTCCCTTGATGTAGAACATCTTGTCTGTCTTTGTGAAGGATCCAGCAGAAGTCAGCAAACATTGCATGAATCCAATAGGTAACACTCACCTAACTATAACGATTTTCTATAGTAGCAATAATTTGGTAGAATCTTTCACCAAGCTCATCGCTGAAGTCTGCTGGATTCTCTGGAAAGAGAGACAGATGTTGATGCAAAAAATATACCTCAAGTGACATACTACATCCTAACTCATTAGAAGACCTAATTAAATTCTGAAAAAGAAAGTGGTAATTTTCAGATTTGTTCCTTCCGAGGAGACTATTACATACACCTTTGAAACTATGCCAGGCCTCCCTTTTTGATTGCTCAATTTTCCCTCAAACTCACTATCTACCATAAGTTGTCGAAGCTGAGGCCAAACAAAGATTTCTTCTTTAATTTTAGCACCACTAATCTTAGGAAGTTTTGTTTTTAAATATAAAAAGGATGGCTAGTCTTGCTTTAAGGCTTTCACAAATTGTTCCATTAAACCTAATTATATTTGAATGGTGGTAAAATTATGCTTTCTTTAGGAACCAATTGTTCATGTAAGACATTATGACAACCTACTTTTGTCTCTGTTCTTAAAGGCCATTCTGAGCGTATGTAATGTTGTGCGCAAGCTCTAATGTCCCACTGGCACAAAAAAAACATGAATTTTGCGTAGCCTGAATGCAAGCTGTTTAAAATGGCTACTATCTTAAGGTTAGTACAAGTCAACCATTTTTGTTCACTGTATTTAATGCTTTTTAATATATCCACTTCTCATAAGTTTCTTTCAAAACAAGAGTCAGCTACTGATATCGATGGTAGTTTATTTCCATTTTGCAGAAGCATGGCTTTACTACTATATAAACAAGCGTCAATGAAAAGTATCCATTGACTGAGTTCATAATATATATCTAGTTCTTCAAAAAGGCGTGGAATATAATTTACATTAGCGTAAATTGTTGTAAAATGAAAATTTTTATTGTAAATGTTTTGATCGAATAGGAAACTTAGTAATTCGAACATATTCCGCTACTAAATTTTTTTCTTTCAGTCTCGAGGCCAGTAAATCACTCTTTTGCTTAGTTAAGTTTTGGATCTCTTACAAGATCAGCTAGATCAACTTGTGAGAAAGATTTGGGAGTAGTATCAACAGTTTAAGGAACATAAATTTCAGTTTCTGGTTCACATGATTCCATATTTGATTCATTAGAGTTAGAAAAAACAATTTCTGCAGGTGGTTCAGGTACTGGAAAAACTTTTGAAGCGCACTTCGTTGTTTTACCTAAAAGTATGGAAATTATATGCATAAAATTTAAAGTTATGTACATCTGTGTGATTACAATAAAGTGGTTCTAAATTTAATTAATTTTATATTTTGAAAAAATAGTATCACAGTATACTGCCTTAAAATATTGGTACAGTGGAGAATAAACACTTACTTACTTTGTATGTCTACCAAAACAGCAATAATAGTCAGTGGCAAGAATTTGGGGCTCTCGCCATACCATTGGAACAAGCAATTGAATGCTTTTTATTTTTTCTTTATACCATTTTGATAAAGAACTAAAGCAGATATGTGCTGCCCATGGTTTATCTTGGCCGCAAATTTTACCTTCAAAGTACAAATTATATAGTTTTTTCACTAGAGAAGAAATTTTTCCTGGGATTTTTTTAAAATGGTACTGAACCACATATGTAACAGAATTTATCCGGGCTATTTTTATACTGTCCTCTTGGCCTTTTAACTACAATTGTGGCTTTTATTTAAATGTTTATTTAGTTAAATAACCTGAAAATAAGAAATAAAAAAAATTGAATTCGTAAAAATCTTCAAAATTTGACAAAAATACTAATTGGCAACTTACAAAAACTGGAGTCATTTCGATAAAAATTACTTCCATTTTTTAAGTCTATACATAAAACTACATTAAAAATGTTATTCTAATCTTTGTAGTCGACAAAACGTTAAATTTTGTTAGACAGTGTTATAACAATAATTACTCGAGAGGTATCGGAGGAGATCACGAGGTGATTCGCTTCGTCAGAGAGTTTCACACCTCTTCGACGATGAAAGGAAAATGTAAGTCTGACGATTTTCTGGAGAAGAGCACGAGTATAGGTACTCGGTGGAAGGTATTCTTCGAGGAAACGGAGTAGAGCGCAAAATTCCAGACGTAGTCTTCGTCGTTCGAATATAGATTCCTGCTGCGACACAGAATCTCCCCGCGGGTTACCGCTCGAGGATTGCGCGTCGTCAATGAATAATTCTAAAGACCCCTAATGATGCGACGTGAATACCTTTCGTATTGCATGGGCTTGCTTATTTGGAAGTGACTTAAAAGCTCAAATAATACTTCGAAGATTATTCTTGGGATGGAGAATAGATACGACTACGACGGATGTTTCATTGTTTGCCGACGGAAGCGTTATCGGTTCAGTCCCACAGCCTCGATGGCGGGAATCAGCTGTGAACGTCGTAACACCATAAACGGGATGGGGCGCTGGCGCATATCGTTCCGGAAGTTATCCAACGGTCTGGAAGCAGGGTCCTTCGCTCTAAATCCCTTTCTCGTGACTCGATCACACACGCTCGCTCTTTCTCTCCCTCATTTTCTGAAAGTTATATTAAACAAATTTAAAGTTAAACATCATGGTACTACTGGTTCTGGATAATTTAATGAAGTGTCATTTGCTTTCTTTTCTATTGACCATTTTCCTAAATCATCTTACACCCATTCCTTTTGAAATAATCCGTTAATTTCCCTTTTTTTCTTATAGATAAATATTATTGTTTAAAGACGCAAAGAGTGCCACTGTCGTTGGCACCCAACCGGGACGATTCCCAGAATTTTCCCTTTTCGATTTATCCTATTCATTTAAATTATCCCCTTAGTTTTTAAATTTCTAAAAAATATATTTTTTACAATAGCAAAGAAAAGTTTTCATGGATCTTTGATTACATGGTGACACCATCTAAGGGAGATAAAATGTAGCAAAAAAAATAATAGTAAATTTTTGTCTCCGTATCAACGATGTAAATGAAAAAGAATTATTTGGAGATGATAAATCGGAATTATTACTTATTTTCAAAGTACTGCAAATTTTATTAGGTTTATTAAATTTTATAAATGGCTGTCAAGCTTCAATAAATTTAAATTATATACTAATATTCTAAGGGCATGATTTATGTAACTTTACCTAATTTTAACACTCTTGGTTATGTTTGTGTAACTCTTTAAGGTTTGATTTTAAATGTATTTATTCATTCGGTATTGAATAGTTTTCTATCCGTCAATAAATCACTCTTTACTATATGGAAAAGTTGGTATGTAGTTTGTCGAGGACAACAGTTAAAGTCAATTATGAAGATCTATAGCTATTATTGTGATTTTTATAATCTATTATGCCCTGGAAGTGTTCTTTGACTTTTGTATTTTGGTATGTTGTTTTCTATATTTCCAAGTGTCATCCTGATTCATCAAATAGTACCAATCAGGGATTAACGAGGTTGGCCTGTCGTCTTATATTCTAATATTAAAAAAGAATACTGATGAGAGGTTGTATTTAGGGTTTATAAGGTTGCGTCCATGTGCGAATGACGAAAATATTTGCTCCTGTGAAATCCTTCCCCTCGAATATATAGACTAAAAATTAAAAAAAAATTAAAATACATCTCTTTAGCCGGAAGGAATAGATTTTAGTTAAAATAGTCATTTTTCACTTTCTCACCTTCCCGCCTGACATGTTTCTTTTTTCTAAATTATGCAATATAAATACTATTTTTTATCAAATCAAACTTAATTTTTCTTACATGCACAGGGCAAGGACGGTATTATTGCAAATAATGACAGTCTCTAGAAAAAATAAAAGTTATTTTATTTTTGGAGATATATTCGTCAAATTTGGTCAGTTGCCATCATGACATGTTATGTTGATCACTCTCAATGAACTAACCTGTGGCATCGATAACATCTTCCAGGTAATTTTTGTACAAGCCACAGGCTTTCATCCCTATACTCCATTATATTTTCTGAAATCTCTGGTAATCATGGTCCTCAGATCGTACTTCACACACGTAAATCACTAGAAAGATAACTTGAGTGAAACGCAACCTTTGGTAAAACTGGGATGTGTTATCTTTTCTGCGGAAAAAACGACAAATATTTAAATATTCAAAAAATAAACCATAATAACGAGTGCCTAAAGATACTAACAGGACACTTAAGGTAATGAGGCCAGAGAGCTCGTGCTAGACCTTATCAACGTTAAGTTAAGAACTAAAATCACCGTTCTCTTGAAGTTCAACCTTCGGCAGAAAAGTAGTTAGTTATCTTATAACAGTAAATAGGTTCACAATTAAAATTTATATTTGCTATTACGTAAAAATAATAAATAGTTTAATCATATTGTTTTCAAATTAATTTCATTTAGGTATGCAGTTCCTTTTTTGTATTTCCAACGAAATTATTATTTCTTTCCATTAACTCTAAGAATATAAGTACTACTGTTTTAAAAATAAAAAAAGGAGTGTAATATAATATTTAGAGTTGATTAATCATAAAATTTATTTTAATTCAAATGAATGGACGATTTTAAAAAGGGTTTGTGCCTTAAGCACTAAAATTGGAGATATTGTTGCTTTTGGTATCGATGAAGGGCTGTTCCCGAGACTTTTTCTATTAATTATATATCATATTGATTCCTTTAAATGAATTTAATCTTTTAAAAAAACAATTAAAATAATGCTTTTGTTTTATTTATGCTATATTTAATATAGCTTTAATTAAAAAGACAAATATACAATAAATCAAACACTAAAAACTTCTATTTCAATCTATTAAACGCTCAAAGTATGAACGAACCCATATATATATTTAAATGACAATTATACGATCCTATAATAATTTAAGTCATTGTCAGATAAATATATGTGAGCAGAATGTACAAATTATTGTTATTTGGAACTCATAACAAATAAAAAAAAGGAATCCCATATGTATATTTTGTTTGCCGCATTGTGTTGTGCCGATTTAAATAAAGAGATAATTGGAAAGTACCTCAACAGGAAGAGAAGAAAACCAGGAGACGATACCAACATAACAAGAAATCTGAAGATTCCGCTTTTGATGATAGAGAATCTACAGGAGAAGTAGTGCCGATTACAAGTAATGGGTTTATCCTCTGTCAAGCGGGTAGATAAATCCATAAATGGTGTCCTCTCCTACATCGAACGCTGTTGATTAAGAAGAAAATAGATTCGTGCAGAGATCAATAAGCTGCTTACTTTACAAACCAAGAAAATGACCTTGCCCCTTCCATCGCTATCTAGTCTCCAGTCTTCAATGATGCATAGGTTACGGTATAGTTCGTAGTAGTAGATTTTTGCTGCCTAGCCGCCAGGGACGGTGAATCAACTTGACTTCCAGCTACGATCATTTCCCAACCGAGTTACTCACATAAAAACGAAAATCATTGGAGGTTGTGAGACTTCAAAGCAAGAATTATAAGATAAGCTCATTTCATTTACCGGACTAATTCATGAAACCTGGAAGAACTACAATGAAACACACATTAAGTGGTGCAAATTAAGACCTGAATACCTACCAAGGCAAGAAAGAGTTTGCCCAGTCTCTACCAACTAACATTGCACACATCCTCGCCGTTCAAAAAGAATTAACACTATATCAAAATAAACTCAGCCCACGAACTTATGCCATTTGTTTGGGCACGGTTTCAATGTGAATAATAGTGTTACTAATGACAATAGTATATATAAATTCCCGACGTAAATGAGTGACTATTCAGTTTTATCAGTTTAAATAGTGCAAAATTCAATTGTAGAAGAATGAGAGAGAGAAGGATCCCCCCGTCTCCCGACTTCCCCAGTTCGCCGTTGACCGCTCTAAATTCGTCTGCCCTATATACTGCGAAAATTAGAACAATATAAAGACCATCAAGTGGTTATCGCGACTTCGCGTATAGAACCTTATCGCGTCCCAAGCCAATTAAGGAAGTCTGTTGGCGATGAATTTCTCTCCCGGTCTAGATAATTTGTGGGTATATATTTGAGAGTTCAAAATTCACAGGCAGATTCTGTCTGAAGTCGCTGTCCAGTAAGTTAGCCGTTAACGTCTTCGTTACTCGAGAAGGAATCGACTACATTCTCGTCAGGAAAAGAATTGAATGATTGTCGAAGAGCCAAGGAAGAGCTAGTCGTTACTCAGTGTTGTTCGTGGAGATAGTTTTAGGCGCTCTTCAACCCTTCTCACCACGTCTTCGGATTTTAAGGATCGGAAAAGCTATCACCGAAGCATTCTTCGTTTGCTTCTAAGGATTTTCCTGAAGTTTGATTGAGCGTCTCATGAGACGCCCACAAGTTCAAGGTCGAACATACATCATTAGTCCTATTCGTCACGCTCCTCCCACCTTTACCGCGTCGAACTTAAAGGATCCTTTTTGCTCTAGATTTTGCATAAGTGTAAGATCATTTCTCAATTAATTATTCCTCTATTCAAACTTAATTGATGGTTTAAATCATCTTAGCCGTATACCGTCAATATTCAATTGCATTGTGATTTAACTTGCTTCATATGTATATATAATCTTAACTCTATAGAATATATTTTTGTAGCTGTGTTTGAATATTCCTTGGCCTAGAAACTGTATATGTACAGCACTCGTAGAACTATCCCCGGGTGGAGCCTTAATTTTGGTCGGCTATTAGGCCTGTGTGCGTTTAACGGCGTACACCGGTCATAACACGACATCAATTTACAGAGATAGGAATAATATAATTCGTTTTCTTTAAACCAAATATAGAGCCGAAACATCGGTCTTATCTTTAATTTTCGTGTATAAATACAATGTAACGTAAAAAACTATGTTGTATTTGCTGTGAGGAGTTGCAGCTCCTGTATTTTGAATTCTTGCTAGAATCTAAATTGCACAAAGAAAATCCGACTTACTGGGCAACCTAAAATTTATGTTTTGCAGTGCAGAATAACATAAATAAATTAGTAAGTAAATATAACGTTGTAGTACCAATCAAAACGTACTGTAAACATATATAAAAATTATATAGAAAACCTCTCACTTAAAGTATTTTGAAATTTATGTTTGATTCATAATAAAAAAGAGATATAAAGTCTAAGATAAAATTTAAAATAATAAAGGTAGGGTAAGCACATAGTAAAATATGTAAGAATAAATATAAAATTTGGTTCGTATTAAGGAGATGCAGATCTTGAATGCGAGAATTCATATAGAAATATTGAAACTTTAGCAAAATAAATTATACAAAGAACCTCAAAGCCACTGAATACTGTGAAATTTTGTGTTATAGAGAAGTCGTGTGGTGCCTAAACAAAATAAAACACACAAAAAGAGTTTTTTATGATGAGTAGTTGCAACACTTGCACGCGAGAGCTCAATTAAATGTTAAAAACATGGCAAAAAATAAATTGCACAAAGAATCTCAGACATGTTGAGCACTCTGAATATACTGTTTTCCAGTCCAAAATAACGCAAAAGGGAAATAAGTAATCGATGCACGCAGACAAAGTACAAAAAAATTTATACAGAAACCTCAGACTTGCTGAACATTTATATATTTATGTTGCAGTCTCTAAAAAAATGAAATGATAATGTAACTATATAAGTAAAACATAAATTTCAGGTGCGCACACATAAAACGTATGCAAAAATAATATATTTTGTTCGAAATGAGAAGTTGTGCTTTTGCGTTTGAACGTTAGGGCGTAGTGTCGCAACCAATTTTACGGCACGTTTCAGATTTAGTAGAGCAAACCATCCGAAATTCGCAAATGAAGAGGAAAAAAATCTGAAATAATCGTAAAACCCCCTTTTTGTGGCCAAATTTTGCTTAAAAATTATCTTCTCTGTAGGGTGAAGATAGTTGTATAAAGTTATTAAAGTTCTACTCTCTGAAGATAGAAATAGGTAATTTTTGTACTGGAAATTTTTTTAACTTAAGCTCTTACATATCTAAGGTTAAAACACTTTTAGATTGAGGAAGTCATGGTTTCTAAACTACTTGGAGGCAATATAAATTAATCGTTGTATGACTAATTTACGAGATATTAACAGAGTATTTCCTATGGAAGGATATGGCTTCACCTATTTGAATATATGTTATGGATTCATTCATCACATGTATTATTTCTGTTTTAAACTAAAATGAGTAAAAGAACTGGAACATCAACACTTCCAGATTTTTCTCACTACACTAGCCAACAAATTTTAACTTTGTCTCTGTTACTTGAGTAAAGTGTGTTGTTACCAACTAATTTTGGTGCGCTGATTCAAAATATGTGCTCAGATTTGTACTAGCACGTAAGGGTCCTGACTTATGCAACTAGGCTCTATGTCTCACTTTATCACCTGGGATCAATTAATAGTATAATGATTACGGGTTTGAGAAGAATAAGACGTTTCTGGGCAAAGATTTGTAATCAGGGCACCCTATTTGGCATTATGTACGTCCTTTGGCAGACCAGACAAGATATGTATTACATATAAAATAGGTAGTACTCACCTAACTATAAATTTCTTCAAAAATATTTAAGATTCTTGCTCTTGTGCTTGTACGTAGATATAGGATCCTCCCGTTGTAGAAACCAGCACTAGTCACCCATCATGTTTTCGTTGAAGAAGCCCTATGATTACCAAAGAAGTTCAGCATTACATGGACAAATAAATCCCATACTGTCAACTTAAGTACAGTTAGTTTATTTTTGAACTCCCTGTGACGTATCAATTCTCTGATCCCCAGCACTACAAAAATGCCAGCTTTAAGTTTAGCATCGGTTTTCTTGGAACCAAATTTCTCTTTGAGATACTGGAAACCATCAGAATTATGGGCCATTGCTTTAACAAAATTGGTGATAAGGGCAAGTTTAATATGAAGTGGTAGAAGTTAGATCTTCTTTGGATGTATCAAAGGCATGTGCTTCACATTGTATCGGCAAACTATGTGTTCTTCTCTCTCCGGACAATTTTTAAGAACATAATGATTCCTCTCGTCACGGCTGTTTCAGAGGCATAAGAAGCACATATTCTTTATATATCCTAGCTGCAGTCCAAGAAGTAAAGAAATTACCTTGAGATCACCAGAGATATTCTACTTGTGATGCGAGTAATAAACAACTTCCAAAATATATTTCATTGAGACATATGTCTCTATCATACCAAGAATAATTGCGACAGGAATTGAAGGTTTTTTGTTACCATTATATAGCAACACAGCCTTGAGGCTAGCAGTGTTTGCATCGATGAATAGTCTCCATTCATCAGGTAAATAATCGTTTCCTAGCTGATGCTTAAGGCCATTATCATAATTACAGAAACAAGCACCATCTTCTTATTTATAGAAGGCAGCTAAGGCCTCATGGCGTTTACGGAAAGTAGATGTTTTTGCTCCGTCCTCTAGATGATTCCATAGCTGTGGTCTGGAGCCCAAACGTTATGCTTTCTCATTTGACAATGACAAATCCCTTACTAAATCATTCCATTTTTCTTGATTTCTTAACTGGAACTTCATTTCTTTAGAATCATCCCCATATATTTCATCGTCATTGTTATCCTCTTCTTCAGGCGATGAAGCCTCTTCTTTAACTGCATTAGCTGATGGAAGAGCTTGGATTGGCATCTCTATATTTTGGGTGACTAGTTTTATAGCTGATTTACAATCTGGATATACAATTTTTGACTTGTTCTTATTTGAAGATCCCGCAATATTTATCATACAAAAGTAAGAATCAAAAACATGATTTGTTGGTTTACGCCACATCCTTGGTACAGCAAAAGCCATACCGTTCCGTTTGACATTTTACCACTGTGTGGACCCCGTATAACATACAATACAAGAATTGTGAGGTGCCCAGGCCTTCTCTTGGTCACCAACTTTACAACGAAAATAATAATTGTTGCATTTTTTACTCTTTTGGCTAATTTTTTCAGCTGGTTGCTTGGAGTATATCTTCTAAAGATATAACAAAAGTTGTCTGGGCTATTTACACATCCTAGCCGATTTATATTTTCAACTTAGTTTTTATATATCCTGTTATATACTTTTGTACAATCTTATTTCATTTTCAAATTAATTGAGAGAAAAATCTGAAAGAAAAAGGCAATTAATCACTGTATGTAAATACTGTTTCAATACCACTACTATAATGGCTAATTTTGACAATGTGATAAAGTAGGAGTGTAGCGCAGAAACCAAACACACACACAACACAACCTCTCACTACGGTGGTAGAAGCATCAATGCCCATATGTGTAACCAAAGATCATAGGTGGGCGTTATCGCTATCACAATATCGGGTTATCCGATATTTTTCCCTTGTCATCGATTTATCTGTATCGTCGATACTTTTGGTTCCAAACTAGCGATAATCGATAATTTCAGTTCAGTCTTTGGTCCCAGTTTAGCAAAGGGGCGAGCAGCGCGTGCCTTGGAGGCAGAAATATGTAGGTCCGAGCTGTGAGGAGGATCCTCAAAACCTATGAGGAGATGAAGGAGAGCCTCACCAGGTATGAAATCTAAGAAACAGTATTCAAATATTTTTAATATTGTTTTTCAAAATAACGCTATATATAGTAAATAATCAATATTGTATTATAATTTTGGATTTATCAATTATCGATTTAAATCTACCAACAAAACAACAGCTTGGAAGATATATTCAGTATGTAAAAGATAATAAATACAAGGAAGTTATTCCTGAAATATCCGAGGCCTTTAATGCGATTTGGAAAAAAAGCCACCATTCCAGTTCAGTTGATCACGAATGTTAACACCAAATTGCTCCGAAATGGTGGAAAAGCATCTGTGGTATTCAAACAAGGAATGAATGCCTATAAAAGTAAGAGTTTATCTGATTATTGGATCAAAACTTTTGATATAGCAGGCTGCTATTGTGCAAGTTTAAAAAGAACATGAAAGTGCCACATCGAGAGCACGAATTTTTTATTGATTAAATAACTGGGCGTCACGAAAGAATTGGAGGAGTGGATGTACAAACAAGTCAAATGATTAAGAAAAGTGAAAATCAAAGAAGATCGAATTCAGGAAAGAAGCGAAGAAGAAGAGTCACTAAAAAAAAAGAGGGAAGAAAAAACCTCAATTTCAAACTGAGTCTTGGATGTAGAATACTCATCTGACACTTATGATGATTAATGAAAGAAACTCTTTGTGGCGACCAAAAACAACATATTACCAATACCAACAATTGTCATAGAATAAGATCGATATTATGCATCAAATAAATCTGCTACCGCTATTAGTAGTGCAGCCCTATTCGACCCTCGTATTATAAATTCGAAAACTGCTCCCATGTAATTAATCATCACAAAGTATAGAGAGCAGAAAAAAGTTAAGGAAGAATTTAATCGAATATCTGTGAGAGATAAAATAATTATTGCTTTGGTTTTTCATGGCAGGATAAGCACAACACTATCTAAAAAGAGAAAGGAAACTATCTGCTTGTAGGAAAACCTGGTAGTCACTATTTAGATCATATAACTATTAAACGAGGAATAGGTGCAGGCATTGCCCCTTGAATAACCCCTTCATATTATCATCCCATTTCAAAAGTAACGCTTTAATTCCTCGATACGTACATCACCACGAACTAGCCAAGCGCAACATTCGCCTCTCCTCAGGTCGCCAGAACCTAACAACCTAGAGCAAGATCTCTATAGAGAAATCTCCTTTCCTAGGAACCCGTACGGACAAAAACTTCAAGAAGTATTTATTCGGGGTCATCATATATTGATCTAAGAAGAACACAATCGAGAGAGCAATCCGAGGAGAAGTCGAGACCTAAGAGGTAACTAATTAAGAATCTAAAAAATTTCGAGGTACAGGTTTCCTAAGAATTAATATTTTTCATAGTAAACAGAATTACTCGTATTATTGCATGTATTCACTGAAAACTACGATGTATCTTAAAAGAAAAAACTCCTCGGATACCTCCATGACACACTAGGAAAAGCAATATATTATAAAGTATTCTCGATACAGAGCATACTTGTAATTTCCTATAACGACGTGTCCATAAGTCAGAAGTAGCAGGCAAAATGACCCCGAGCTTCACACATGAATCAGGAAACTTTAATACCAACTATCTTTTCGCAATTGGAACCAACTTCATAGACTGCAACTACTTATCAGTAACAGAATGCATGGCTCCAAATTTCTACACAATATCCCCTGACACACGTACCGAAAACCTTCAAACAGGTTAAACTCCAAGGAGGCTCCTGTGCAAAACTATCAGTGTCAATAGGTCGAGAGTTACAGTAAACTTTCTGAGGCGTTTCCTGTTCTTGAAACCGTAACATATAGATTAAGATTATCATCCTATAGCGATAATGTCTTGATGTTGATTGGCCGCAAAAGAAAGTCGAACATTGGTGAAGGGAAGAGATGCTGAAATCCCACAGAAATATGGTGCCAGTACTAAGTAGAGACCAGTGAGGTAAATTGAATCCATGAATTTAAATTGGCTCTCACATTTGACAGAATAATACTAGTAACATTATCATATTGGAAAAAAGTAATAGGGTGTTCGTATCAACGTCCTACGGGTTTTACGCTAAAGAATGAAAGTTTTCTATTACAAGGTCACATGAGACCCAAAGTAACGGATGTTTTTCTCATAGGTATAATTTAGGTTGAACTCGAGACAAAGTAATCGATGAAAATCCACAAAATACATGCAAGCACCTTTTAGAAAAAATACAGAACTGTATGATGATTTTGATAGCGACATGGATTTACCAATTTATAATACTGAAACCCATTTGTTAGCAAAGCGAAAGAAGCGGCTCAGAAGCTCTTGAACCCAATGTTAATGGGTGTTTACATGCTGCACTAAAAGAGAACGCAAAGTCATCCATTTACATTGTAAATAAACGTCTTAAGCATCCTAAGCAAGAAAAATAGTCACTCTGATGACACTTCCTTATTTAAAAACTTCATCTCTCCCTGAAATCATGGAGAGCAGCCCCCCTAATCCTAGTCAAAGTCGACAATCTCACATGTCGTCCGCAACCTCCAGAGAATTGAAAGTCTCCATGATAACGTATTCTCAATCAGTCTCTAAGTAAAATATATGTAAATAAATTCGGCAAGCAATTTAAAACCTCGCAAATATCACTCTCCAACCCGAAAAGAGATTTAGTTTTAAGCGTCAATAGCGGAAAGGCACAATGCAGAAGAATGTATAATTCCATTGTAAGGGAAATAAATAAACTAACATTTAAAAAAGAAAATGATTGAATATTTGAGCGGAAACCATCCAATCTTGATTCTTCAATCCCGAGTGTGCCAAAATCAAGCATGCTACCCATTACAAGTTAGATGTCTAAAAATAGCTTCCGGAATATCTTAAGAGAGCAACGCAACTTGCCATGATAAATTTTGTTATTGCAGGGCAGAAAAAATTATTGGAGGTTAAATCAATCGAATAGAGCCTATAGAACTCATAACATATCTTTATTTAGGGTTTTCTTACATTCGATTGCCTATTATGGAAGCATACAGTGAATAAAGACTCAGAACGATATACAAATTGATTTCAGGCTCGAGGCATTGAGAAGTCCGGACAAAAACTCAACGGCCTTAATAACATCCCAAACTCATCCTAAACTCACATTCTCGGATGTACTCCATCGTGTTCGATCCAAGAAAGACATACTTGAATCAAAAAACAATCGCTGCTATGGAATTGGTATTTAACCACTTATATAAAGTCATGTTGTGAACAGGAGAGTAGAGGGCATGTTTAAGGCTATGGCATGAAAGGAAAGTTTTTTACGTGCTAGATACGTGAATTCCTGCGTATTAAGTGGATCAGCTTAAACTGCTCGCCAGTTCCTGGCATGGAATTTATAATGAAGCTCTCACATGGAAAGTATCTCCATTAAAGGTCCATGAGAATTAGAAATCGGCAAACTCGTAAGTGATGGCAAAAATATTCTTCATTGAACTTAAATTAAAATAGTGGAAAAATTGCAAATTGCAAATGAGAGAATACATTCTACAAAATAGCGGTTTGGAGAGGCGAATGAATTACCTAGATATTACATCGGCTGTAAGATTTACATCCTCCTGCCTTGCCATCTTTCCTTGGAGGCGGAGTCCCTAAACCATATATTCATTGAGTATGTGCATATATGGGAGGTTGCAGTTGCATCCAAAATGTTATCCTGAATGCAGCCACCTGAAATGGAGGAGACGAGACGAGTATTCGCACATCCTCTCAATTCTTTTTTGATAGCGTGGATGAAGGACTCCCTGGATTATTTGTCATGGAACGCGCCAGGAGAAACAATAGTTGCTTTGACTCGATGCGCAAGCCTTCTATATATCCATCTTCAATTTATTTAAAATAGCAGGGCACATTTATGGTCAGTGGGGTCACTTCAGGACGGTAGGAAACTCCTTATCATAATCCTTTTTTATGGAAGGACCTCTTAGGCAAAATAGTGGCGGACATTTCCATGCTAGATAAAGAGACGCTTAGTGGAGACCCTTCCATTTAAATGTGTAACCAGATCACTGTCAAGAAACAGGTTCGTGTTTGACTCTTTTAAAATTTATTGGTATTAGGAAAGAAAGCTTAATTGCCATTGCAACATGTAAACGACAAACGTTTAGCACCATAAGACTTTTGCGAAGGATATCTTCCCCTCCAGGTCTAGTGCAAGGGGGATGAGCTGCTGCCTAATATTCTATATATCTACCTTGTTTACTATTACAAAACTGCTTGCAGTTAATTTTGAGTAAAGATGGAAGCAGCTCACTAGCCTAAGTCGTCTTCTTAATAAAGATTTTCGAAAGAAAAATTATTTTCCATACTTTCAAACTCAATGCATATGCAAGTTGCTTTTTTATTATGAAGAGAGCTATTTTATTTTATATCACAAGTTCAGAACTACTAATTGATTGGATAGCTCCTATTAAATGTCAAAGAACTCATATCTAGGAAAAACGGATAGCCCCATATTTACAAATATAACTTTGGCGTTATGTAGTTAACCTATTTAAATATAGAAAGAAAATAGTCATTTTAATAACTTTCTAAGCAAACTCAATATACTCCATCCCTTTATTAAATATAAATTTGGATGGAAATCGAACTTTAATTATCCCTTTCTCAATATGCTACTCTATATAGCAATGTTATTCAATAAAATAATTGCATACATTTTTCCTTCTGTGCGGGCAGTAGATACTCGTATGATCCGGGCAGTAGATACTCGTATGATCCAAAATTGATCGAGAGAGAAATTCAAAATTTAACGAACATCGTCTATTATCTCTCATAACCTGCATTACTTATTAATGCATTACTGCAAGTCAAAATGGTTCACAAACTAAAAGAATATTTGTGTATACACTTTCAGGTAAAAATTGAGATAGAATGTAGATAGCTCAAGCTAGATGGAGCCTATCTCAATGTTTGCTAGCCGAAATATTATGTAGAGACAGGCTAAATTTATTCTCTATCCAATTTAATTTCTCGAAATTAAACTTCTCGTTCAGCCAGGTGATCATATCGATTAACACCTCCACGATCGGAATCACATGACCATTACGAGGAGCTGGTTCCTTTTGTAAATATTCCCTACCTCTGTGTTTGGATCACTCGTTCTCTCGAGGTAGTTGATAATATTATTATGTCGGTGTTGCTGTCTTTTTGTTAAGGAAACTTAACAAAAATGTAAGGATTAGAAAATTTCTGACCAATTTAACAGATTTTAAACGATTATATATCCGCATAATCAAAGTTCAGGAGAAATCGATCCCAAGGAAACAACTGAGTGTTTAACTTTGGAATTGTGCGCAGAATATAAGTGCACTTTTGCCGCAATTATTTATATCACACTTTAAGTTGAATTTCTTTAAGAGAGTGACAATTTAATATATTATTATTTGAGGAGAGAGGGATTGGTTGGGGTATATTAAGTTATAAATAAACTAGATAAGGAAATTTACAATAAAATAAAGTATATAATATAAGGAAATGTTTTACGTTATTGTTGTATTTGTAGCCGTTTGAAACGGTTTTGTTTACAAACAAGGTACCAAGTTTTCCACACTTTTTCTTTTTGTAGTTTATGACCTTTTATATGTATTTAAATTATAATAATTGATATCGTTATATTTTTTCCCTAACTGTGTTATCAAAAATTCTATTTACTTGGTACCAGAGCCCAGTCATCTAAAACTTTTCGGAATTTATAAAACATAAATAATTATATAATTAATTTACTTTTATCTGAAGGTTTTTGAAAACTGCAGATACGTGTTAGACGTAATAGACATGTGATGGAAAATATAAATCCAGACAAACTTCTCTTATTAACAAAATCTAAGTGAAAATGTTCTATTATTTTATCCCCATGGATACGAAGGGATATATCAACTTTAAATTTTTAGGACACTTTGAGGTGAAAAATGGTGATCCTCATGTTGTTTGTATTAACTTGGGAATATGGATAGACTGAACATTAAAAATTACGATTAAAATAAACATAGGCCATGAGAGGTATGTCGCAATGAAAGGCATTAGGGAGAAATGTAGGAAGTTATTTTAGTGGAATCAGGAATCAGGAGATAGCTAGGACATAACAGAAACTGCAGGAAGAAAGTACTGTTGACACTCTAAATTATTACAGGTTGATCATGATTGTGCTAAATAAGATTATTGAGAAAAACAAAAGGGCAGCCTAAATTAACTTCGCTCAAAATAATTATAAAAATCACAGAAAATTCTTTCGCGATTTAAAATCAATAAAATATCTAACAGATAAATAGGGCTTATAAAATATGAAGGGGTTTTGAACAAATATGATGCTGCAATGGTAGAGGTTCTTAATGATGATTTTTCTTCAGTAGTTACAAAAGAAAATCAAGATAGTTAAATGAAAATAATTTGAGGTAAAGGAAAGTGGTGTGAAATACCATTAATATAGATAGGGAAATAATTAGAGGTTATTATAATGGAGCTAAATACTATTAAGGCATCTGCTGGCTCAGAGAACATTCATTTTAGGTTACTTAAAGAGGGTAGATAGTAATGCAGAAGCTTTTGATAAGATAGTTACTAAATCTCTATAGTTTGGATAAATACGTAATAAGTTAGGAGATAGCGAATATTGCACCAATTTTTAAAGGGGGAAGTAAAGAAGACTCAACTAACTTTCGAACAGTAAGCTTAACCTTTATATTTTGGGAGTAAAATTCTTAAGAAGATATTTAAGAATGAAATTTATGACCAGCATAGGTCAAATTTACAAGATTTTATAGATAATAAAACTGTCAGAGAGAGAGAGAGAGAAAGCGAGTCGCGCAGACAAAGAAAAAAATTAGTATCTCACACACCAAAAACATTCCATCGGAACCCTTGGGGCAAACTTCCGGAGCGATGACCAGTCAAACTGGAGCCGGAACACAATTTAGTGGTATGGTGCTAAAACCATAGCTGCTCTGACTTTGGGACAGAGTCGGGATCGCTTCTGTCGGCAAACAAAAGAGCTTTCGGCGGAGTCGTATATATTCCCCAGCCCATGACTAATCAAATGAGTTTTCTGGACGCGAGCTGTATCAATGCCGCTTTCATGCAAACAATATTCACGAAGTGTTCACGCAATACTCTTACAGTACTTACGAAACATCTAAAGAGGTCATTGGATTCATCCAAAGACGAAGCGCACTTCTCGAGCCACACCCCGACACCACTAATTTCTCGTAGGAAGAAACCATTATTCGGAAAGACGGAGGTTATGGACGAAGGGCTAAGTCAATAATAACGCACTTAGTTACGCTTGCCGACAAGAATACTCCCCCGAGCAAATACTTAGGTCTCCTCCAGAAAATTGTATCATATCATCAAGTCTATTCATCATAGTTAATTTTGCCAAGTCATCTAGCATTTGCTTCCCTAATGGATGGCAGATAGAGCTTACATTTTACAACCGAGCTGTCTGCCACCCATTGCAATGAGCACCTAAATCTCAATTCAATCTGGAACAGAGATTAAAGATGAGCTTCATAATATGCATAGCGTTTTTTATAGAAATATCTCAATAGTAAACCTTCATTCCAAAATGTCTTCAGGAGTGCACTAAGCCTTCATGCCATACACACATATCCGTGCAAGTTTTACTACTCGCCCTCTATCCCAGCCGCTGCAGCATATACAGCCTCAAAATCATGTTTACTTATTAATAGTTTCGGGAACACATTCGCAACTTAAATCAACCTTTCACACTCTAAAACACGACATACAAACGACTGGCCTCCTTCTTTACACAGTCTATAAACTAGACTTGAGTTCAAACGGAACAGCATAAAACCAACTGACACATTGAAACCGATATTTTCTACCGAAAACTTTCTAATTGTCATTCAGCATACATCTCTATTTCTAGTTCAACTCTTCTCAACGTGATAATGTTAAATTGCTCTATCAATGATGCATCAACTTAGCCAATTATCTAACTGGTATAACATTCCCTTTATGTATTTATTGCGATATTTTACAGTCTAAATGATTATGAGCGAGTCTTGTTAGCTTATCATTGTAGTATTCGTCTCAGTGATGTAACGTATTTACCTATCCTGGTTGCAACGTTGCTACCATTTCCTCGTAAAATGTAATCACAGTGTGTATAAATGAAGAAAGCTACCACGATATGTAATGGTGAATAAGTTAACCACCATAATTTGTGTATCGACTAGGTTTTCATTATTACAAACTTGCCTAACACATCGAGTGTAAACCTCGCAACGAAATTCAGTCCTCTATAAAACTCAAATGCGGATATCTACTAATCAGATTACGAAGACAAAATATTGGACTCGTTATGCTTTGTTTATAGAAGATATGTACTTTTATATGCTGTCGTTATCGCGGACACTCAGAGTTGTTATTAACCTGGACCAGGCTTCATTTCCAGTCGTCAAATCAAAAAAATATCCAATTTGCAAATATTGTTATTGTAGCCACTATTTATAATATCGAACGATCATTTATTCATAAATATCATTTTTTATATGTGCATAGATAATAAACTAATCATCAATTCTTAGCAAAGGCAATTAAGGGATCATACTCGTATAGTTCATTACGGTAATTTTAGATACCACTAGCCAATTGATAGTGAAATTTTCGTTGCAACCGTGGAAAATGTTTAAGCACTTTTATTTCATATGAAAAAGAGGAATAAAGTACTGGATGGAATATATGTATTTTATAAATTCTAATAATAGAAAGTTCGCTGATGAACTTATAATATAAGTAATAATATATGTATAAAATTAATTATATAAATTTCATTTTTCAGTTTTAAATAGAAAGAATTCTAGAGATCTTAGAAAATAATGATGAAGAAACGAAATTTTTGAAGATGAAGGCGATCTAAATAGTACATTAAATATTGTATCTGTTGTTGCGCTGCTTCCTAATTATGAAGAAGAAACCAATGGAGATTCAGGGGACGAAAATGATCGAAACTTGAATCACATATTAGATCAGAAGCTGAAATTGTCTACAGAGTGCCCGATAAAAAATAATTTAGCCTTCAGGCTTAAAGAAAAGGAAGATAAGAAAGTGAAGCTCAAATGAGAAAGTTTTGTAAAGTAATCACTAGTGAATGTGAAGAAAACGCAAACCAGTTTCCAAGCCTTTCAATGGTAGATAGATGGGAATCCATCTTTACAGATAAGATAATGGTAATACTTCAGTTTGGGAGCGCAAGATAGGGGGCGCTGTTTCTTGGCTACATTTGGGGCCTTATGACGTCAGACGTCAAAAGGCGAAGCCCCTCATTTCAAAAGTAACTAAAAATGTTATTTTGGGGGCGAAAATAGCTTAGAGTAGGTGACACTATCGCCTTTATTATTTCCATAAACGTGCAGAGACGATAGCACGTTTATCAAAGTAAAAAAGACGATAGCACCGCCTAATTTAGGCTATTGCCACCAAATTTTTTTAAAAAATTAGTTACTCTGTAAATAGATTTCTACCGCAATCTATCGGGACCAAGTTGCTTTGTTTTTTCGTTTAGACGCGCAGAAACGATTTGAAAATTAAAAAAAAAAATCGTGAGAACATTATTCTATAAACATTTACGATAGTATACTGGGGGGATGCACCCCAGCCCCTAACCTCCCTAATTCCTTGAAACCTAGGGTCATCGCAGGCGATCCCCTTCACCAGCCGTAACTCGAAATTAGTCAAAAAAGGTGAAACGTATTGCAACATGGACGAAATATAAAGCGGCCAGGACCAGGGAACAACGGAGGCCAACGCGTGACGCAGATGTTCAGGTTTAACCTATCTCCACCTTTCACTATTATAATTACGCCGTGCTTCTTTTAAATTAGACCACGATCTATAGAACAGTCTATTAAATTGACCGAGGAATTAACACGTCGTATTGAAGTCGAACAAACCGTATTCACAGGTATCGCGCTCTTTTAACTGCTCCGTTTCAGAGTTGCTAATGTTTGAAATATGGTTAAATTAAGGGTTGCCAGTGTGTGAAATTAATGGTTTATTTTCACAAAAATAGTTAAACGAAACATACAAAGTTTAATACATTAGTAAGTATAAAAAAATCAATGAATTACTAAATAATATAATTAAGTAGAAGTGCAGTCATTTACTAAATAATAAAGAAGAACGGAAAAACAAAATAACAAGACAAATACAACGCGGAGATTGGCCTCCTTCGAAGCTACCGTCTGATGTCATAAGGCATAGATTGTAGCCCAGAACATGGCCCCTTATCGTGCGCCTCTAAACTGAAGTATTACCAAGATAATATCTCTATTATTGGAATTGTCTAATAAATATGCATGCTAACTTAACATTCTCTCAATTTTAAAGAAGAAGAAATGACAGTATACATTGTAATTCCTCTTTTTGACTCGGAGATATAGCAGAATATACACAATAAGTTTCATTCTATCAAAAGAAATATCAATTAATGCAACAATCGTACCATATTAAGCTAGGCATGGGTGTAAACAGCATATTTATGCCAAAACTTCTTTATTGATTTTGGCTATAAAATATGGTCTGCATGCAATCTTTTAAGCTATTTTACATAATTTATTCCTAATCATGCAATAACGGCAAACCTACTGCCTGATCAGCAGACCTATGGTCTTGTTGCTTCTGTTGCTTTATACTTCCTTTCCGCCTTGCCAAGCTGTGCATGCTATAAATTGTATTCTGCTAATTTGTTTAGAAGTTTGCCTTTTTTAGATAAACTCAGTGAAATGTGACATTTTGGTATATGAACTAAAAGAGAAAATAAAACAGAAAATTGTCCATTTGAGCCATCAAAAACAAATGAATAAGAATGAAAGAGGTGCAATTACAATAAAGATATCTTCTGAACTTACAATTGTAAGGTGGCGAGATAATAATATTGTTACTTTGACATAAAATTCCTATGATATACCTCCAACTTCGTCTGTAAACAGACTTGCTTGGGTTGTTAAAAAGAGACCTCAAATTACTGTTTACAAATTGGTGATAGATCTAATTAACATGTTGCAGTTCATAGAATTTATTTCAGGGGAAAAAGTGGTCTTTTCTTTTATTTGCGTTTTGTAATTGATGCAACTTTTCATAATCCTTGGACAAATTACCAAGCAGCAACAGAAGAAATATACTAAAAGTTGTGACTTACGCCGTAATATATGGACAGACAGAATTCACCCCCCCCCCCAAATCAACACAATATGGCTCTTCAGTTCGGTCATGGGTTTATATGTATGTTCTTACTGAGAATAGTTTGGGCGAGCAGAGAAAAGAAATTCGCGATAACGCGCATTGTGTACATTATCACACGAGAACAAAAATCCAATGCAAGAAATTTAAAGTCCCACTCCACATTCGTCGTCGGTATGTGTTTCATAATAAGTATGTAATTTAACAGCCAGTGTTCCCAGTGCTCTTAGACTTACCGCCCATTTAACTTTGAAAAAAATTATGTATATAAAAGTTTCTTATAAATAAAATATATTTGAAATCGTATTTTTATTGGATACCCCAAATTTCACTAAAATAATTGCCCCCCCCCCCCCAAAAAAAAAAAATTAGGCCTTTGATGGTGTAAGAATTAGAGTTGCCACCCTACATATAAATTATTCCTTTTGCATCACCCTACATATAAATTATTCCTGTTTGCATCTACCTCTATTGAAATAACTTGAAATGTACAAGTTGCTCACGATTGTTTACATTAACAGTAACTTGCGGTCTCTGCTCTTAACAATTAATGAGATATTTATTTTCTTATTTCAGAATTAAAATCAAGGTAATGTTTCGCTTCTTTGCCAAGAAATTGATGGCCGAACACAAGCACAAACGCAGCGCATCTACTATTCAAGTTAGTTTACTTCTTTTAAATCACCCTACATATAAATTATTATTTTTATTTTTTTGAAGACAATTGTATATTAATTTTAGGAACTTTCTATTTTTCTTATTATTTTCTTTTCGTCATCTTGTTGATGGCAAATTATTTCTCCTAACTTCTTCTATTTTTTAAATTTAATGTATTTGGTAAAAAACAAACTTTAATTGCTCAGCTTTGGATTTGCCGATCATCTCCAGAGTAGATATAGGTGTCCTTTTCCTCCTTTACCGATGAAAGTATGGTGACAAGAGAATGAGTTACCAATTAATGTAAGGTGTGTATTTGTATAGGGGAAAACAGGTGTGTGTGGATTGATAGCAGAAATAAAAGTTGTTATAAGAGAAAGTAATGTGGCAAGTTTGCAAAGGGATGCAAAGTATCTTGTTTTCAGGCTTCTCACTTTTAATTATTGTCTTGTCTTGTGAGTTATTTGGTTGTTATGAATATTGTTTTAATATAATAACGTTCAAGCCGTTTGTCTTAAAACTCTTAAATGTTAAATGTTCATTTGATGTTGTATTTTAATAATATATATACTCTAGTGCTTAGTTTTCTTTGTTTACTTTATTTTGTAGTTAGTGTGATTTTGTGTTATTTCTTTCTCCTTTTCTCTAGTCTTCTTTCTTTTTTTCCCATTTGATTTAAATATGTCTTAATCGGAGAATTTCACTCAATATCGGTGATTTTCTCATAGTTCGGAATTATTCGGTTTTAATTAGTTTTAATGTCTTAATAAAATAACGCTTTTTCACGCATAGAACGGTACTTTATCTCTAACAGCCACTTGGATGGTGGACCTTGTAAATCTAGCAGGGCTTCTAGCGCCTCTGTTCTGGTTTGTCATTTGAATGATTTCTTCATTCAATTCTTGATTAACCAGTTCTTGCATATTCCTTGTCCGTCCTCTATGAATTTGTTAGTGAGAATTAACCCCGCTTCACTATGCAGGTTTTCTCGGCGTCTTCTTTCTCGCCTGCATGTACCCGTGAATAGATATAAACGCATTTGTTCTGCACGACTTGTAGTCTCCTATTTTGCATCCTTGAAACACAAGAGAGGGCGGAAGCCTGGTATAGTAAGGTAGATCTTTTTTTTGTTGCTCTCACGGAGATTTCTAAATGTGGGGAGAGATTTGACTGAGGCCGACTGCTTTAGAAATTTTATCAGTGACATGCTTCTTGTACCCGGATGAAGTAATCTTTTTTCCTGGTATATTTTTCTCCATGGTGTAGGGATAGAGTATATCCTACACCCTGACATTAGAAAATAGTTTCCTGCCAATGGTCCCTAATTGGATTTTTTCTTGATTCTTTTGAATTTTCCATTGTGCCTCGTAGATGTTTAATCTTTCGATTTCTCCGGCTCTCATACGAGCTTGCATAGGCGCGTTTCTCCAAGGACATGTGATTATCTGGCTAAAATCATTGGTATATAATGTTTAGGCAAGTGGGGTCTGCAGGGGCCGGGACATCTGTGGTGCATATCGAGTGCAAAGAGAGGGACAGACATTTCTCCTGCGAGCGGCCCGCATTGACAGGAAACTTTGGTCCATCCCTGCACCCTAAACATAGGCTGCTCTCTCCATGACGTATTCACAGAGAGTTCTTTCTAAATTTTCACTAAGGCCCACCTTTATGATCTTTTACTGCTATCTTTTATCAAACGCTTTTGATACACGCAGACAAACAATGTCCACATAACTCATTTCCCGTTTGTCTTGAGGAAGCTTTTTCGTGATGACATTTATCGCAATCTCTGTCCTTCACTTTTTTCTAAACCCGAACTGGTACGGGTTGTAGAGGAAGTTCTCTTTCAGATGAGACACCAGTCTTGGTTTGATGACCTTCAAGAAGAGCTTCCCGCCAAATTCCAGAAGTGAAATTGGCCGTTAACTCTCTATCAACGCTGGGTCATTTCCATGCTTTGGCTAAAAAATCATTTTAGCCGTTTAATAGGCATTTTGAAAGTATCCCGTGTTTAGACAGGTGTTAATAATTCTTATCATTCCTTCTATGACATTGATTGGTGCCTTTTCGAAGTTTAACTTTGTAAGCCACGATTCTGTTCTTCATGAGCTCAGCATGTTTTTTTTAAGATATTTAGGTCAAGAAATAACACTAGGAGAGACTTCAGCTCCTCCCGATCACGGGGAGGCTGCCTCTCATGACCTATATATGATACAGCTCCACCAGGAGCACGCCATGGTCGTTTAAACTTCGTGGCAGCAACATCTCCAGACTAACTCTCTCTCGGTCTTCTCGGCTCATTTCCTCTTTCTTACTTCCCGGCAGCCTTGCGGCTTACCGGGAATGAGCCGGCTGACACGAAGCAGGGTTGTTCCCCCTACTCTTCAGGAAGACTCAGGTTCATCTGAACCCTCTCAGACAAAATCATCAAGTGATACGCGGTACATGGCTGCGAATCCCGCTGAGGCCTAAGCACAACGGAGGCTCTCGGCCGGCAGGATTCCGGTGGAATCTGATCGGGTTTTCTCGGATATCAGCGAACCCGTATTATTAAATTCACCTCCGCCCTCCCTACGGGGAGGTTCTGGCAGCAACATCTCCAGACCGACTCACTCTCGGTCTTCTCGGCTCATTTTCCTCTTTTTTACCTCCCAGGAGCCTTGCGGCTTACCGGGAATGAGCCGGCTGACACGAAACAGGGTTGTTCCCCCTACTCTTCAGGAAGACTCAGGTTTATCAGAACCCTCTCGGACAGAATCGTCAAGTGATACGCGGTACATGGCTGCGAATCTCGCTGAGGTCCAAGCACAACGGAGGCTCTCGGCCGGCAGGATTCCGGTAGAATCTGATCGGGTTTTCTCGGATATCAGCAAACCCGTATTATTGAATTCTCCTCCGCTCGCGTATTCCAACGTCCTTCAAGTGGACCCGGAATCGGCAACTCAGGAAGGACCTTACCCGGAAACTCCGAAGGCCCCTAGGGGCCCCCCGCAGCAGGATCTCACCCGGCGCTCCGAACATCAGAACATGAGATGATCGATGCTATTCAGTTGACTGTGGTAGTAGAGAATTTGCGTGACAAGATAAATAGTGACATTTTCAAAGTGCGTGATCGGGAGGAGCTGAAGTCTCTCCTAGAGTTATTTAGATTTTGCAATAGCCTTACTAGAAGTGAATTTCTCCATTTCCACACCAGGCTGCGCTTGTTTCATCGTGTGTCCCAATACGGTTGGCAGCCTGCGTTACGTGACGCGCGTGAGCAGGAATCCCTAGTGACTGGGATAGTGTTAAGTGAAGCCGCCTTAAGCGGACCTAGAGTTCAAACTATTAGAGTAGCTGGCAACGCTGCCCAACCTCGTTATGGCAGCTGGTTCAACTCCGGAATGGCTCCAAGAGGCAGAGGCGCACCCTGCGCTGGGTATAGACCACGCGGCCAGATTCCTAGAGGACGTCGTCGGTAACTTAGATGTGGCTTGGCGTGAACGGGTCTTCCAGATGGCGTGCCATATGTTCCAAGAGGTGCCGGATCAATCGGACTCCTCGTCAACATTGGCAACACCGCCAGGGGACCTCCCTACGCTTAGCATGCCATAACCCCCCATTTCCCCCATCCAACCCAGGTTCCCGGTTCTACAAATCTGTGACCTACCTCGACTCCCTCCGGTATCTCCCATCGACGCAACAGTATCGGAAGTTATCAACGTTGCTCAGGACGATTTCAGAGTCCTACACGTGGGACAAAACCCTATGACTGACTTCTTCGAGGAAGCAGCAACACACTTGGGTGCTCTCCACATTTATGAGGGAACAGATATGATCGCACATATCCCTATGCCAGGCTTGGCTGTACCCACGGTACTAGAAATACCGGCTCCAAGTGAACCCCCATATTCTATTTCCTCAAACCCTTCGGACCACAGGGACGTTATTATAGAGCCCATAAGCGCCCCACAGGATATCATGGACAGAAATAGGCAAGATGGAAACGAAGAATCTGGACAAGAAGATTCTGAACAAGAAGAAGATAATGAAGAACAAGAAGATAACAATCAAGAAGATCACGGCAACGAGGAGCAACAAGGAAACGAAAACAATAGGCGTAACCAGGACTAGGTGTCCCCAGGAATGGATCCCCTCGAACCCAGCCCTCCAAGATCCTTCGATGAAAACGCTAGACTAGACGTGAAACCTCTGGGCAACATCCTCTCATTGCCTCCAGCAAACCATATTATTAAAGCCGCCCAAGGTAGCGGCATTAAAGTCTTTATCAATCGACATTATAAGAGTTGGGTCAGCTCTTCCCCAGGCGTGGCTCCTCTTCTCCAACAACTACTAGATAACGGCATCATAGAAGAAAGCAGACAAGTCACAAGATGCCACCGGTTTTTCGCTGTTCAAAAACCCAATGGCTCCGTAAGAATTGTGTATGATATGCATAGGTTGGATGAGTTTTATACTCCTCCTTCATTCGGACTCCCATCAGTGCAGAAGGTGCTTAAGAAGACAAGCCCCAACGACCAGGTGGTCAAACTTGACCTTAAAGACGGATTTTACCACATCCCGTTAACAGAAAAATGCAGGCTTTGGTTCGGCATAAGATGTGAAGTCAGAACATATAGGTTCAAACGTTTACCCATGGGCTTCTCAGGTGCGCCTTTTATTATGCAGTCTACTATAGGACCCTGCATACAGGCACTGGTAATGGCACGGGGATGCCAGAGTTTTACGTACCTGGATGATGTTTTAATCATCGGCCCACCAAGAAAGGTACGCCTCTGCGTACGAGACCTCATCAATAGTACTCTTAATATTAATCTCGCTAAAAGCACGCTGATACCTACAAAGAAGATAACCTACCTGGGAGTAAAGGTGGACTTAAAATGAAAAAAAGTGGCGTTGGTACCATCCATGTGCCATAAGATCAGGGACGCTCTGCAATTTTCAGCTCGTAACCACGTCTCCTACAGGGGTTGGACTAGATTCGCAGGCCTAATGAATTTCATAGGTCCGATTATACGACTCCCGTTTATGTGGGTGCAACTAATGATGGACCAACCAACACATTACGATCCAGAGAAACTCCTAGCACTCGCGTCACTAATTAACACCAAATGGATTTCATGGAAGGACCCCAGGTCTCATTGGGAACCGGTGTACGCGGACGCCTCCGGCACCGGCATCGGAATTGCACTGGGCCCAGACACTATGGGTATCCTGTTACCAGTGGAACAGAGAGGCTCTATTTTTATGTCGGAAACAATCGCGTACTGGACTACCAGACTCCTATTCCCTTTTCGCCCAATTCTGGGGGATAACCTTCCGGTCGTGTACAATAGTAGAAGGGGTAAGCTCCCTATAAATCTCGTCAGAACCCTCTCTACTACCTCAAAGATAACCATCTTGGACGTATTTAGATTCGCTTCCAACAACCTTCGGTGGGTTCGCACCCACAAAAACATCGCTGATGGCGCCTCTCGACTCTTCGAGAATTTCAATTTAGCGTGGTTGGGAGGCTGCCTCTCATGACCTATATAAGAGACGCCTCCAGCAGGAGGACGCCATGGTTGTTTAAACTTCGTGGCAGCAACATTTCCAGACCGGCTCATTAAGGTAGTGCAGTAATTGAATGTGATTAGTCTTTTTCATAAGTATTGAATGCAAGTCTCTGCGCACTGTATCTTGGGCATATCGAGTCTCTGATTGGCCTTTCTCACCAAATTTCTTGGTTCATTTTAAAACAATTGTCGAATTTGTTTAGTTTTGTGGAAGTCAATATTTTTTCGTCCTCTTCCTTTCTCATCACGTAGTGATCCGGTTCTTTTAATTTGTTCCTTAGTGAAACTATTATCGTACTTCAATAAATATTGCTCCTCTGATATGAGATACCACCACAAAAATCCGCTCTTCTGTATTCATTAATAAAGGGTTCTGAAAAGGATTGAAAAAAAATTACAAATTTGAGATGTCCTCTTCATGTAACCCTACAATTTTGTGCAGAGCACAATTTGAACACGATGAACAGGAGTTTTTTGTAAAAGTTTTCAACTTCATCAAAATACGTAATCAATTTTGGGACAATCGATATTAAGCTCACTCGGGTACTTCTCACTTTAAAGATCTTTCTAAGGTTTTCTCTCTTACATTGATCTTTTGGTTCTATCAAATTGTTATGCAGCTTTCTCCCTTCATATATTGAACATTATTTACAAAACAGTTAATTATATTTTCATGTTTATCCATGAGCCAAAGTTATATTTCCCTCGGGAAATTCATTTTATTTTGTGTTAGAAATCTTAAGATTTGGTAATATTCATGATTTTTTCTCAATAACACCTAGAAACAGAGCCAAATAGGCTTCATAGTATACATATACTATATCAAACGAATTCATATCTCACGTTTTTTTCTTACTTTTTTGTCTAAATAAATTTAGAAGAATTTGGAACAGAAACAATTTTTGAGGCATAATGTTCATATTATTATTAGAATTTTCTTTCGGAAATTAAGTATCTCGAAAACTTGCAATGGAATTAAAATTGCAAAAACAAAAGTATATCTTGTCCCTCAAAGTTTCTTACTCGTATTAATAAAGGAGAGAGAGATATAGCTTTGGTTGCTTATTTTGTAGGGCAACAAAGTGGGATATAAATTGATGATATAATGAATTACTCTCATGCTTCCTGTATTATACGCAGTCACCAGTCAACAGGGACTTGATATAATTAACGGAGAATTGATGAAAGTTAAAGGAGGACGAATATAGAGGAAAAAATAGATATAAAGTAAATGTTGAGTACAGCATTATATAAAGTTAAGTTAATTTTGTAAAATTAAACGGGACGTTTACAATGCAGGGTAGGTGAGTGAAGGAAGTCCCTCAGAGGGAGTTGTAACTACGAGGGTTGAAGACTGAATGAGGTCTTCCGCCCTGCGGGGTCCCTTATATCTTCCAGCATATATATCCCAGCAGGTCGTCACAGTAGTGCCTGTAAAGGTCGGGAGACTTGGTATGCCGAGTTCCTCCGACTATGGATTTAAACCGTAGGTTTCGGAGGAGGAAATGCAAATATTGGGGAATATAATCAAAGATTCTGCTGACAATATTTCTAGCAATTGATGGGGGATCATAGCCCTCCTTAGGTCAAAAAATATCTGGCCTTTTATCAGATAGTAGTGGGCCCTTGGGAAATATACAAACATGATTAAAAGAGCTATAGATTCTAATAAAAATATATTGTCGGAAAAAATGTTTGGATTTGCCCATCCGCACCTGCCCTATTTGAGTCCTATATCCCTTTCTGAGCCGTGCTAGAAAATTGTGACTTGGTTACCTCTTGGCCTATTCTACTGTACCGGGCGCGGATTAAGTAGCTCCTATAGGGGACATATCCGTTTGAAATTAAAATCAACTTTGAAAAAACAATTATAGGCGAATTGTACCCATAAATTTCCAGTTTTATTAAAGGTACTGTAAAATAAAGGTTCTCAATTTCGGCAAGAGCCCTAACAATTTTGTCCCTTAAAACTTTAGTCATATGAACATAGTACTTACTAATATTAATCCCAATTCTTACCAGAAGCTTACCAGCCCCGCCAGAGTTGGTTAAGCAGCATCCAACGGTCTTCTCGTTAATGGAGCAGGCAGCCTTCCCAGACTTCTTTGTAGCGCTGGACATTCTTCAAATAATTTGCCAATTTTTGATTTGAATGAATTTATTGACCTTATATAGACAGTTTGATCATCTAAATTGTTTCATTCATCAATAACTCTTTGAGTAAAGGAGAACTTCCTGATATTCAATCTTGATCTATCCTTAAGAGTTTTCAGGCCATGACCTCTAGTTCTTCTATCATCACTTATTGTAAAAAATCTTCTTTCCTAATCCTTCATAACCATGCATTATCTTTAAATCTCTATTAAATCCCTTCTATTTCGTCTCATTTCCAATATCATATGATTACAACTTCTTAATCTATTTTCATATGATTTATTTCTTAAATCAGTGATCATTTTAGTAGTTCTTCTTTGCACTTTTTCTTTATTATCTATGTTTTGTTGATTAGTAGGCCTCCACACCTGTGAACAATACTCCAAAATCGGTCTGACTAAGCTTTTGTAAAGATTTATAATATTAAATTTTGACTTGTTGTCAATGTTCTTTTTATTTTCCCCAGAACATAATTTACTTTATGTACAATTTTGGCTATGTGTTCACTTGGTTTTAAAGTATTATGTACTATTACACATAAATCCTTTTCTGTAACAGCATTTTCAATATCTTCTTGTGCTAGGTTATATACAGCATTTACATTATTAAATCTTACATTTACAGTTTTACACTTTTTTAACATTGAAAATGATCTGCCAATCTCCTGACCATTTATAAAGTTTTTTTAAGTCTTCCTGAAGCACTTGAATTTCCTCATCATTTGAGCTAAGCCCAAACATCTTTATATCATCAGCAAATTTTAGAATATTTGATTTAATATTTTCGTCAATATCTGGGATTTTTCTTGTTCGTTTTTTTCTTTATTTCCTTCTTTTTGGCTGGATAGAATATTTTTGTTGTTTATTTCGTTGACCGTGGGTTCTTCGGCACTACAATTTTTAGGTTGATTTTTTCTTGAATAGTGGTCAGTTCCTTGGCATAGGATCCGGGCTTTGCGATTTTCACAAATTTAGCATGCATTATGATGTCTGGACGAAGTTTATCCTTCAATATCTCCTTAAAAACCTTGGCGCAGGTACCTTCATCGATTCTCCTGCTTCTTATAAGAATTCGTCGAGATAGCCTCCCAAAACGCCAACGTTCCGTCCTGTTTTTATTTGTATTTTCTTTTTCCGATCAATTGTTCCTTCAATGGCCATGCCATAGCTAGCGTCCTATGTACATTCCCGAAGTTGAAATATTTCTTTTTAGTGCTTTTACATTCGTCCTACATGTGGCCTTACCTTGCACATACTGAACAAGCCTTTCCCTTTTAGTTGCATTATTTTGTTGTATGCTTATCCAGTGTGTACTAGCATGTGAAGTACACCTCAATAAAGAAGAATGTTTCACGTTCAATCTGCTCGGCGAATATGTTTAGATAAAAGGCAAGTAAGCCGTGCTCTGCAGCCTTCTTTATCATTTCGGTCATGCGGAAACTTTCTTTGAAGACACTTTTTTGTTCTGCACCGTTTTAGTTTTTGAACTTGAACGAGTCAACTTTTGATCCTTTGCGGGTTCATGTTTGATTTCCTTGGCTGAGTGTGCTTTTTCCCAAGAGTCGAGGAGCCTGTATATTAAAGATCTCTTTGCTGTCGTATTAAGTGTAATGCGGGAGGCAAGGTCGATCTTAGCAAGTTTCTTCGTGGCATCTTCCCTCAACAGCAGGTCAAGGTCCTTTTCTATATCGCAGATTTGCACGAAGCCGTTAAATTGTTATTATAGCCTTAAGAGAATGCATCTATTTCTAATTAAATGTTCTGTAGGTTTTTTTTGGGGGGTTGTTTTCCTGTTGCCTAGGAAGATACGAAGAAGCACTCTCTCTCTACATTGATTTCCTCCAAGGTGGCTCGTGTGGAGCCTGTTTCTGGCGGTGTGTCTTCATTTTCCATATACCTGCAATTTTCTTTTTACTGGGAGTAAAAATAGGTTTTTTTTTATTTTTTTATGAAATCAGAATCAACCCCCCTCCCACACCAACCCACACGCACAAAGCCAGGCGAAAAGCGATATAACTGACTGGATGAAAATAAGAAATTGATGAGTATATGAACACGGGAAGTCCTCCTAATGGCTAAATCATGGCGGACTAAATGATAGGTGGCGATCGAATCCACTACCACACCCTATCTGGTGGTGCCTTCCCGTGTTTGGTTTGGATATCGAAGCTAATGTTCCTGTATGATTCTTGCTAGGCCCTTAGGGATAGAGTAAACTTTTCCCCAACGATTGCTGGTAGGCATGTTATGTGGGGTGTCTACGGCAGAAGGTTTGGCAGTGGGCTATCCTTCACACTTGCTTCTGCGGCCGCCTCGAATTATGCCATAATACATGACGGGCATGGCTCCAGTTAGTTTATTATTGGTAGTACACTCAGCAACGCACTGTAAAGCAGGATGGCGGGAGCTTAAAAAGATTAGGCAGCCCTAATATTTTATTACAACAAGCTTCGTAAAATTCTCTTTTTTAACTCCACATAGGAGAAAGGTGAAATAATGAAATAGAGAGGAAAAAAATGAATGCGGTTGTATGGTAGTTATAGATAGTTAGATAGCACTTACATGTACTTGAACTTTATTTTCATTTTCCACTCTTTCCGAAAAAGATAGAGCGTCCAATGCAAAACGTATTGCAAGTGAATTCATCAATTTCAAAAGCTCAAAATCGTCGATGTGAATCGAGCCAAAAGGTAATAAGTCAATAGCTTCTTTTGAAGTTCAACGTTGGAAAAGAAAAGCAATTAGTAATTATTATATTACTAAATACCGTCAACATTATAACTGAATAATGAATATCTCTTAACGTAAAAAGGATAAACAAAGTAGCCATATTTTTCAAATTACTGCCATTTTCTGACAGTTTTTATATGTATCACTTACTAAAATATTATTTTCTTTCCCTTTACTCGAGTAAATTTAGTACCTTTTTTAAAAAGAAATAAAAAAGAGGACTATAATATTTTGGGTCGTAAACTACTAGAGCTAATAATTGTAATGAAATGACGTCTGTATATACTAGTATTTAATTTAAATCAAATGAATGGGGGATTTAAAAGAGAATTTGCGCTTTTAGCACTACATTGGGAGATATGGTGGTATTTGGAAACCATTAAAGGGCTGTTTCCATGGCGTAACCATGTCAGTTGATAAAATATATGAATCATCCCTCTAAATGACATTAATCTTAAAGAAAAAACTAAAATTGGCATTCTTTATTTCTGTTAAAATTAAAATTGGAGGGGTGCGAAGATGCATCAGAGATGAAGAATAAGATTCGATAATTAAATAAAGTTATAAAATATGTCCCCCCCCCCCATAACTGGTGACCGTCAAAGGCCGAACAATCCTCTGATCTTCGTTACAACTGCACCTGCTCTCCTACTAGAGATTAAAAGAAGGTGCTGCTAGGAACTTCAGGAGATCCGGGAAGGAGATGCTATTATTACTCATTGATTAAGAGACAAGGCTTCGCTCGCTCTCCTTAATCCCATTGAGTTAACTTCACTCATCCCGCAGACTTGGAGGTCGTAGGAGGGAGAGCTACTAGTAATCCTCGATTAAGAAATCCAAGACTAGTCTCTCGCCAATCCTCAAGTTCACTCCGCGTTCTAGAAAGGGACCTGTGTAGGGGTTCGGAGATGTATCAGAGAGAAAATTCCTTACAGCGCGAGAATATAAATAGGCCATTAAATTACCAACTCAGAACGGATTCGCCGTAGCGTGATGGCTAGAGTGCTGGCATTTGGATCCAAAGTCCCACGATCGAAACTCCTAAGTCCACAAAATTTTATGAAGAAATCGACTCGAGAGAAAACGGAAGTCAAGGAAAGCGGAAAGAAAACGCTTCAAGGGCTAACTCATCCAAAAAATCATTAACTAATCAAGAATCCAACAACTAAGCAAGAAGACCTCCTCAACTCATCAAGAAGCAAGAAGAACTTATCAAGAAGCAAGAAGAACTCATCAAATCATCAAGCAGCAAGAAGAAATCAACATGTCAAGTTAATAAGAAGATGCATCAAGAAACGAAGGATACGGAGATCAAGAATTAACCCAGCCAACTTAAAGAATAAGGAATCTTAGTCAACTTAAAGAAAATGGAATCTTAGCCAATAGGAATACTGGAGTCAAGATAAATGGAAGACAAATGTTTCAAGGGGCAACTTCAGTCAAGAAGAAATAAATAGATTCGAATATAGAAATCTCAAGATGAAGTATGATATTAATAAATAAGAAAAGTTATAATATAAATAAGCAAGAAGAACTCGTCCTATCATCAAGAATCGAGAAGAAATCATCACGTCAAGTTAATTGGAAGATGCATCAAGAAAGGAAGGATACGAAGATCAAGAATTAACCCAGCCAACTTAAAGAAGAAAGAATCTCCGCCAATTAGAATACCAAGAGTTAGATAAACGGAAGACAATGTTTCAAGGGACAACTTCAGTCAAGAAGAAATAAATAGATTCGAATATAGAAATCTCAAGAGGAAGTATGATATTGATAAATAAGAAAAGTAATAATATAATGGCCTCTCCCCATAAGCCTGTGTTGGAATGTGAAGATGTATCAGAGAAAAATTCCTTCCAAGTCCATAATATAAATAGCCCATTGAATTACCAACTCAAGACGGACTACGCCGTAGCGTGATGGCTAAAGTGCTGACATTTGAATCCAAAGTCCCACGATCGAAACTCCTAAGTCCCCTTTTTTTCAAGGAAAACGTCTTCAAGGGCCAACTCATCAAGAAGCAAAGAAGAATTAATCAAATCGTGATACATCTTTGCATCCCTACAAGATATTAAATTAAACTGCCGCTTGTTTTTATTCCTTTTAGTCTATATAACATACTTGCATGGGTGCCCACTTTCACAGATCCCACTAGTTTAGGATCCAAAAATCAGGTGTATAAAAACAGTGCTTCTCAAACTTTTGGAGTGCTGGAGTTTGAGGAAGTCGAACATTGTTCGCAAAGACCCACAATAAATTTATAAAGACTTAAGAAAAAAATAACTTTAACCTTCACCAATTTAGGTTATCGATTAATAAAGATTGTTATTTATTTAAAGACTTATAGGCATATGCTGTTTTGTACTTAAAAATGTTTCAAATTCGGGTTTAATTAAAGTAACTTGCTAGAGTATGTCATCTTTTGTATTTAGCCGGTTTCTATATTTAGTTTTCGTTGCTGCATATAATGAGAATGTTTTCTCGCACAGATTGGTCATCGGAAATCTCATTTAAACTTCTAGAGCTAGAATCTAAATTTCTAGAAGTTCTTCGCTCAAAATAATCCAAAACTTTGTTAGTTCAGTTTCTTTGAATTTACTTTTCAATTCAAAGGATTCTGATATATTAATCAGCTGTTCTTTTTCTTTTAAAGACTAGGATTGCATGTTAGGAGAATCAAGAAAGGTCTTCTGAATTCAGAGAAAGGTATCAGAGTCTAAAACAGAGTACTGTCCAACTAAATCGGCTAAAACAGTTAGATGCTGAGAGAAGGAAGCTTTTATATTCTCCTGCAAAACAAGTAGTTGGAAAGAAGATATTCGCATACATTTCCAAAGTATTCATATTTTCCATCAAGAATACATTCTTTCCACAGATTTATTTTCCTTTAAAGTGCAAGGAAGTTCTGCTGAGCTTTGAAATATGTAACCTTGTTGCCTTGTAATAAAATATTTGTTTCATTTAAGTGGGCAGAAATATTTGAAATCTTTTAATAAAAGCTTCATCTTTTAATTTTAAAGCTAATTTATGCTTCTGATTAGATAAAAGGCTGTAAACTTCATGCAACTCCTAAATTCTTGCCAACACCTTCCTCCTTGAAAGCCAGCGAACTTCAGTATGTAACAATAACGCTTCGTGAGTCTTTCCCATATCTTCACACAATAAGCTAAATTTTCTGGAATTAATTGGGCTAGGTTTAATAAATTTAACGATTTTTGACCCATCATCCAGCACTCCAGTAAATTACGAGGCGTTCGCTTAACTGCAAAGGTATGTCTGTGTAAGAAGCATTCAATGCGAACAATTTCTGAGTTCTTATTTTATATTTCAGCCACAACTCCTAGATATTTGCGCACCATCGCTGCCGCTCCATCAATACATACACTCGAACAGTTTTTCCATGACATATCATGCTCCTCTTCAATCTTAAAATTCTAGATGTAACGAACAAATTCAAGTAATACAGCTAAGCCCGCAACGTCTATGGATTCGTCCATTTGAAAAGAAAATGTTGTACTTTGTTTTACTTCCTTAATTACTTCTTTTTAAAAATGTTCTGATATGTCACTAATAATACGCCTAGAAACTGTACTATTTGAAAGGAGCACATATTCTATGTTGCGAACAAGATTTTCGACGATTATATTCTCAACTAAATCTTTTGCACACGGTTTTATTAAATTTTCAGCTATTGTGTGAGCCTCGAATTGCTGTGCTATCCCTATCCGAAAACTAAATTTCTAAGAAGCAATAAGGGAATTTTTATGATCTTCACTGACAAACGATTTAATAATTGTTCGTCTTTCTTTTAGTTCTTTACTTTTATTTCTCAAATAACTAATATTTTTATTCTTAGGTTGAAAGTGGATTTTTTTTCTAAGTACCGTATGAGCATTGCCGGGAAAAGACTGCCATTTGAAAGAATAGTGCCACATTCTACACAAAGTCCATTTGGCTCATCATATTTTCTCTTCCTAGAAGTTTCCGCAGTTATATTATTATTATCAAGTTTCGATCACGAACGCGATGTACTTGCAACAGGTTGGACAGCTGCTCCACTTGTTTTAGTCGAAGTAGGCCTACTTCGTTTACTTTTATAGTTTTTAACTATTTATCCACATTAAGGATATAAAGCAATTAACTTTTGAAACACGAAATATAAGTAATCCCATTTCTTGTATTTATATTAAAATTATAGTTTCGCTGCTACTGTACACTCCACAAATCTTACAAAAAGCTTTATTGTAAATGCAAATACTAATTAACGCGGCACTTCAATAGGGAATTAACGTTTAGGCAAGCATACTGATGTTGCCATATTTCCATTAACATATGATCAATTACAGAAAGTGATTTTCATTGCAGTTAAGCATGCCACATTTCACATTTATTTCAAAGTGACACAAGACGGCCCTTTTGCCAGATTTCACCACCACCTTTTCCAGACTTCATTAATGCCATTATTGCTTTCCTTTTATATTTACAAAATTGGCCGTGGGTAATATTTTAATAAATAAAAAAAAATGGCTCGCTTAGCCCTGGGGGTCCGCACAGAGCACTTTGAGAACGCCTGCTTTAAAAGACCAACCGTCCTATTTTTAATTTCCATTTTAATCAGAGATCTCATCTTAAAGACACAAAAAACTAACATTATAGTAATGGGTTCCCCCTTGTATGATTTCCAAATGTAACAATTTCGTTTCGTTACAAAGTTCTTTTAAAAATCCTTCTAATAAATGAGCAATTTATTTACTTACTCGTACAAATGTAAATTTGTTAAGGAATATGAGAAAAATTTGAATTATTTTAACTGGGCTGTTTAAATTAAGAGAGATTTCAATTTTACGTTGACGGTATTTGCTCGTTTTATTGTAATTAATTGCATTCTAGCTCGGGATTTAAACTTCAGGGAGACAGACCTGCTTCTCTGCTTTGCGGCCGCATTTCTACGAGCTGGTAAAGTTCTCAAAGGAAAAGGAGGGAACGACTCGAGGTGTTTCTTCAAAACGTGAAATTTTTCACGCTAATTTGTGTTAAACGCCTGTTTATCACTCAACGCTTATAACACTCAATGAATGACTACCACAGGATGAAATATTTGGGCCCACAGGGCTAATTCGAGATTTCTCCTGTTCCTTGTCGGCGAGGTAGCTTTCTCCGAAGGGGCTACTTTTTCCTCTGACTATTGGCACTTCTTTTTTTTCACACTTTTTACTTCAACTTGTTTATCAACTAGTGCTACATAACTTGGTCACAGGCAAGGTCTTAGATATAGTGGGTAGTAGAGTATAGTGAACTCTTGCAGCAGACCCCGTTAGTGGGCCAGAAAATGGCAGACGATTCTCGACCACGAGCCCGAAACCTTCTGTGGACCGCTTATAGTGCTAGGATTAAATAGGTAGAATGACCAAGGAGAGCACGAAAGTCAGGAGGTAGGAAGGGTAGAATTAAGACAGATAAAAGGTTCTCTCATCTGACGAGCATAATGTTTACTTTCAAATTTCGCCACTAGGAGCCCTACAATTGTGGGGCAGATTTAAACCAGCATGGACACTAGAAATTGAAAAGACTGCCTCTTCGATGGAATCAGAAACGAAACAAGAGAACCAAATATACTCCGCAGCAAGTCATGGAGACTCTTCAAGGACCTCTCCATACCCTTGATAAAATACTTCGATGTCCATAACGGATTCCTGGCGAATGGTCCAAAAGGAAATTATGTGGAAAAGCTACTATCTCCGGAAGGATCGGTAACTCTCGGAAAACTCCAACTGGAAGCGAAGACACCGCCGCAGATTACCGCAAACCGGAGCTTCGTATGCCAGAAAGTAGAAGCATGGGTGGAATCTTACTCATGCGAAGAAGTCAAAAGGAAAATAATGGAAAATCAGAAATGGATCAAAATACAGGAAATTGTAAAATTTAAAGACTATACTCATGTCTTTAAAGTTATATGCGAGACTTCTGAAATGGTGGCCAAAGCCCAAGAAAAGGGATTATTAGCCTTTAGCATGTGTACTCCTCCACAGAATATACAAAGAGACACATTTGTCAACATCTAAATGTGCTTTAATTGCTATGCCATAGAAAAACATATCTCAGCCAACTGCCCCAAGAGAGGAACAGTCACATGTTTCGAATGCGCTGAAGAGGGACACGACTACCGCAACTGCAGAAACACTTACAAAAAAATGTGTAAACTGCAGCGGTAACCATCGTACCAGGGCTATCTCCTGACCAGATTTAAAGGACATAATTAAGAAGAAGGAGAGAGACCTACAGACAAAGAAGTATGCAGAAAACATATCTCACGCTAACGTAGCCAAAAAGCCAAAGCTCAAACACCCCAGCGCTGGCAAACATCACGAATGGAATGTTTGGTAAGATCTATACTTGCGTTATTCATGCACATGTTCAGAATGCACTTAATCCTGGAACATATGCGAAAACACTCGACTCCATGTTGAAGGCCAATGCACTAGAACCCATCGTTGTGCCACAAGAGATTAATTCAGAGTGCATTCTCAAAGTGGATAACGCAGAGTCTGAAAACCAAGGAGACGCTCACAAAGACAACAGCGAAACGGAAACACACAAAAGACACCCGCGGAAGAAGAAGAAACTAGAAGAATAACAAGGAAAACCCAGAAGAAAAGAAAATCCAAGACGGGAATGAGCCCTACTCCACAAAGTAGTCAAAACTCACCAAGCCCACATCCAACAAACACGGGCACCACTCGAGAGCTAAGGGCTCTCGTGAACCAGCAGGAAGACGGAAATAAGTTTTTACTTAGTCTCCAAAACAGATACTCGATCATCGAACGGAAGCGGCTAAAGGACTGGGGAAACGGAATCGATTTTAGGACTTTATAAAACTACGATGGATAAAATAGATCTTAAGATTCTACAGCTCTAACGTTAACGGATGGAAAAGCAAAAGGATAATCTACGGAAACATTTTTAGAAAACTAGACCCGGACATAATTATAATTTCGGCACACGGCTTAAATCTTCAAGAAGTCGAGATCAAAATTTTGAATTACTCTGTTATAGCGGCCAACCCGATGGGAGAACTACAAGACGGGGCAGCCATAGCAATCAGAAAGGATATTGAATATAGAACTTGCAACGAATTGGACGAACCCTACATCGCAGTGGAGATCAAAATAGAATTGAAGAACATCATTTTAGCAACGGGATACCAACCGCCAAGGAGAAACCAACTGCCTATTCAGAACTTCATCAGAATTTTTAATAATAGGTTACCAGTGTTAATTTGTGGTGACCTGAACGCAAACTGTCAAGAGAGCGAATATAGACGAAAAAACGGGATAGGCAGAGACCTCGCAACTCTGTTCGCTACTGCTATCTGTCAAAGACTTGGACCGGACTACCCCACCTACGTGAGGGTAAATGCAGCCACTAAACCAGACATCTGCTTGCGTAAGAATTATATTCCATATAATTACTATATGAGCCAGAAGATATCCCATGTACGAACCACATAGTGATTCTGCCCACCCTTAGTCAAAGACACATCCAGATCCCAGGGAAGGTAACAAAAGCCTTTCACAGAGCAGACTGGGAGACATACGAGAGAGAATTAAGCACATATCAGCCGAAAAAACTAGACGGCGCATCGCAAGAAGAGATAGACGAAGAACTAGAAACTATTAGTAATTTGATAAAAAAGACGGATAGAAAAGCCATCCCAAGAAACAGCTACTCGACCATTAAGACTTTTACCTGGTCTTCAGCAATAATAAGAACCATCGACGACTAAGGGAAATCTCAGACAACATAAGCAGAAACATACCAACGAGGGAGCTACTCATCGCAATGAAGAGGATACAGAATAGAAGATTCTTAATACATAAATAATAGAAAAACAAAATCAGCACTGGAATGAAACAATCCAGAAGATTAACGATGACGCACACGCAAGAGAATTTTGTAAAACAATAAAACAAATAAAAGGAAAAATCAGGGGACAAGAAAATGACTCTGGAGCATAATTAAGCCAATAAGATAAAATATATTGACACAATAGAACAATTATTTAAAGAACACTGGAAGAACTTTTTTAACATTAGTGAAGAGGAAAATCAAGACTTCGACAGGGACTTCAAAGGAAATATAACAAGACAACTTGCACTAGAAGCGGACATGATAACCCCTTACAAAAACATAGATGCAGCAAAGAACACCGTGGACGGTAACAAAAGAAGAATTACCGTCTAAGAATTGAAAAACAATCGCTCAGTTTAAGCAGAAGGCACCAGGTAGATCAGAGCACAGTAAGAGGCACTACAAAGAAACGACTGAAAAAATACTGCAGGGAATTGCTTCAGTATTTAATGCCAGCCTTAACATGGGCTACTTCCCGAAAGAACTTAAAGTAGTCAAGAAATTTTCATACCGAAAGCTGGCAAGCCTACTACATGAGTGGAGAATTACAGACCTATATCTCTACTGGACTTCATCGGCAAGATGTTCGAGTAAATTATCAACACTCGCCTAAATGAGCACCTGGAAGATAATAACTTTCTAAATAAGTTTAAATTCGGCTTCAGAAAGAAAAGAAGCACGGAGATGTCCCTTGTGGTCATAACAGAAAAAATTGCTAAACCAAAAAGAGAAAAGGCTAGCGTTAATATACTCTGCAGGAATGTGTCCAAAGCTTTTGACAAAGTATAGACGAAAGGAATGCAATATAAGATATTGCAGTTACGCCTAGAGAGCAAGATGGATAGACTAATTTGTAATTAAATAACCGAATGAAACGCATTTATCAAAATGGGATACTACCATAGAGATAAATTCAATATGGAGGCTGGCATTCCGCAAGGAGGATGTCTGAGGCCAACATCATACTCTGTATATACCTCGGACATCCTTCTACCAGCTACATACGGGTTTCTAAATATACAGTTCACAGATGACATCACACAGATTGTCGTTTACCCTTATAGGAACCCTGATATGCAAGCAAGACTGACATCAGAAGAAATACGACCGATCAACGCTTATGAAAAACAGTGGAAGATTAGCACCAACAGGAATAAATTTAAAATCGTACCGATACACAGGAGGAAATTCAGCAACATTGTGTTCGAAGGATACAACAAGAATGCAAGAGAAAGAGTAGAAAAAGGAAGGAAGAGACTTGGGCTACTATTTAAGCTCATGAGAGCAATTAAAAAAAAAACAAGAAGAAAATTTATCAAGCCTCAATCCAGTCAACAATGGTATACCCGGTGATACCATTGTATACAATCTCAAAAATTAATGTAATCTCACTGTAACGAATACAGAACAAGGCAGTTTTGATAATCACGAACAAAAGAAGAATAGACAGAAGAAGACAGCAAGATTTGTATCGCGAAGCATGAATTAAGCGAATCAACAAGATTAGAGAGAAAAGGGCCAAGAAACTCATCCAAATCACGCAACGCGAGATAGGAGAGGAACTAATGGCCATGATAACCCAGAGAAAAGAATGGGAAGCACGTAGAGACTTGCACACCTGTACTTCAAAGATCAACGAAGAAGAGGACGAAGTGTTCACATAATGAGAACAAACAGAGGGAGTAAGTAAACAACGGTTTGAACGCCACACACATCCACAATAACAGATTTAAAAACATGACAAAACGAAGATAAACGATAAACGTGATACACAAGCAACTATTACTATTCATTTGAATTCTAAACTATAAAATTTCTAAATGCCAGAGTTTAGATGTGCATTCAACTGCACATCTTCTACTTCCTTGTTTTGCAACTAAATTTTCTTTTATCCTTCACACTGGGCTTACTACAGCATACGTGGGACAGGGAAACTAGAGATTGAATGAATAGACAGGATATAGTACACACCGTGGTTCGGATTCCACGTTAAGCTGTAGGTCCACAGACCACCTTGGTCTTCTTTTAATCCTCCACACTACTTCAAACTTTACTCTTCCCCTTTCCCTTTCCTCTTCCCCTCCCTCTCCTTCTCCCTGTCTCTCTCTCTCCCCTCCAGAAGTCCAACAGGACTCTGTAGGGAGAGGAGAGACTAGGAGGGCCTAGTGCCCTCCCCTCCCCCTCCGGTCATCTTAGGATGACCGGAGGGGGAGGGTGAGGGGCTTGGCGATCTATTCTATCTCAACCTCCACACCTTTTTTACTTACTTAATAACTTCAGGCAGCGATGATTTAAGTTAGCATCACATAAAATTCGCGTGAGCAATACTCATTTTATTCTGCGATCTGGGCAGTAGACTTTTGAACGCTTATTTTTATTTATCATAGTTTACATTATTTACTTGCATGTTTACCTGCGTGCCCAGATCCAACAGCTTAGAATCTAAAGATAAGGTATTTTATAAGACTGACCGTCCTGCATTATTGTACGAAAAATGAATATTATAATAATTGTTTTATTTAAGTTCCCCCTTGTACGGTTGCCTAATGTAACAACTCGATTTATATTAAATATATCGAGGAAATAAGTTTAAAATTATTATCTATACAATATTTACACTAAATTTACATTTATTAACTAAAAATTAATAAATTCCCGTGTTTCGTGTGCATTTCAAAGTTCTTTTAAAGTTCTTCTAAAAACAAAGATATTTATTTAGTCACTCGTACAAATGTAACTATTTAAGGAAATGAGAGACATATGAACTCTTTTAACTGGGCTGTTTAAATTACGTAACATTACAAGGAGCTACAAGGAAGATAAGTACCCTAGAAGACCTTACGGTCCCTACAAAGAGGGTACTTTTGGCGCAATCTTATATGTTGATGGTATTTGCTTGTTTGATTTTAGTTAATTACATTCTAGGTCGGGCATTAAAATTCATGAGAGCTCTGATTGTATGATAGTTTATTCGTTCTATGCTCTAGTAAAATATTCCCAAATAAAGGAGGCAAACTTTCGCTAGAGTTCAAAAACGTAAAACTCATGATTTCTGCACGTAAAATATTTCTCTTCTTAAACTGCACCCAAGATACATGGCTACTTAGTCTGATTGGAGAGATCTTCCTTTGCTAAGTACGGGGTTGTCCCGAAACGAGGAATTATTCAAACTTCGCGCTATCTACCTCTCACACTTTATTCATCACTTACGCTACATAAGGCAAAGCTCACTGCACCTAGTCTCCCTTGGTTGTACGGCATAGAGAACCTTAGAGGAAGCCTTGTTAGGGGGCACAAAGAAGGAGGTCCCTTAAGGACACGTGCGGGAGATCTTTAAGAGGCGTCTGATAGATTGGGCATATTAAGCTAGGTTGAGACTACACCAAATGAAAACAATAAAACAACGCAAGAAGTTGCACAACGGATATTCACGGACGTGCAAATCCCTCTCATAAAATTCATGGAAGTACCCACAGGATTAGTCGTGATATGTCCCGAGAACAAAGACGTGGAAAAACTCCTGTCTTCAGGCGGCAGCATCACATTGAAGAAGCTCAACCTCGAAGCAAAATCCCCTTAACAGATTAAGGCCAATAGAAATATGGTCTGTGGAAAATTCGAACCATTGGTTGAAATGAATACCCCAGAGTACATTATAGAAGAACTAGAAACCAGCGAACCATGGTTAAAAGTTCATGAAATTATTAAATTCAAAGAACATAACCATGTGTTCAAAATAGTATGCGGATATACGGAAATAACTTCCCAAATTGCCCCCAAAAGGACCTTCTGTTTTGCTCTGAGTACAAGACAGAGGGCTACTGATAGAAGAAAGAAACTAAACGAAACAGGGACAATCGAGAAGATACCAACACTGACGAAACTGAAACACACAGCAGCGCCGAAGAATCCTCTCAGGAGAGCAAAGTGACGAGAAAAATAGTTCAACGAAAAGGAAATCAAGTACGGACAAAAACATAACCCCATGGAACATTCTGCAGTCTCGTCTACATCAATCTCTCGCAAAGTAAAGCAAGAATACATGTGTAGACGTGAACAAAACAAAAGAAAGGCGTCAAATAGAACCACCTGCAACGAGAAAAAAACAAGAAGCTAGAACAACTTTCAAAATGGACAAACGAAAATTGGAAATTCTATAGTTAAAAAAAAACGTATTAGAGATAAGAACTAAAGGGTCTTTCCATAAGGACGCTTGAGCTTTGTGAGGTGATAGTGGCCATGTTGTTAAAGCGAGGTCTGGCAATCTCACTGTAAACTATTCAGTAGTACTTAGCTAGTCACGATGAAAGGTTATAGCGTTGAACAGCGTGTGCAAATCATCAAATGTTATTATCAAAATTAGTGCTCCGTTCGACAAACGTTTGCCCTGGTTTTAGCCAGGGCTAGGTATGAACCCCTTTTGCCGCCAGCTTTACTAGGGGAGCGCCTGGGTTGGGTAGAGCCCGCAGAAGGGCTCCGAATGGGCACGGAAACAACCGTGCTCGTTGGCCTGGATGGGCCAGGAGCAGAGGGTGCCTTTCTAACTATTGAGGCATATGACGTCACAGGCAGAACCGGCCGCGCTAGGACCAAGTCCTTAGCCTCGCGGAATGAGAGTCGATCCTGGGCCTGAACGGCCAGGATTTCTTTCTCAAGGAGATATGCACCACATTGCTGTGAAGAAGCAGGGTGCGGCTCTCCGAAATTGACACACTTGGCCACACATAATTTGGACTTATCGTGTGCGACATTGGAGCAATTTACACAGACTTTGGGTGACTCCGACTTTGCACGTCTACATTAGCGATTCGTATGGCCGAAGCGGTGACAGTAATAGCACTGCCGTGGCAGTGGCACGAATGCCTTCACGCGGTATCGGTACCACCCGGCACGCACCGACTCAGGAAGCTTGTCACAGTCGAACGTGACGAAGACTGGAAGGGGTGGGTCTCGAAGCCCCTCCCCGTTTTTTCATCACACGTTCGAACTTGACCGCCCCATGGTCGGCTAGCTCTAGCGTGATGTCCTCAATAGAGTAGTCAACGAGTTCCCTCACATAAACTACTCCTTTAACAAAGTTCATGGTAGAGTGCGGCGTCACACTCACTGCGGTGCCATGAAGTGTCCGAAGAGCACTTATCTTGGCCGCCTCGCTAGGATTCGCCGCATTCGCCAGAAGGCTCCCGTCCGAGAAAACGGGCACCTTTGGCTCTCTAACAATTGCACTAGCAAATCCTCTCCTCTGATATATCATGTTGCCCGTGAACAACATGGTGCCATCAGTGGAGCGAATAACGAGGAAGCCTAGAAGCCAGCGGGCCTTGAAAACGCCAGGTAACCTCTGAATTAGGGGCCCCGATGTCATCAAGGCTCTGCCCTGTGCACTCTTGGTGTTAGTCTTAGTCAAGGGCTTCGCACAATGGGGGTTAGAGGGGCCAGATGTGCCGATCTTGGCTTGGTCGCCTACCAAAGTGGCAGTAGACCCATCCGTCCCCGCAGCCCCCGCGGATGGAGAGGAGCCCCGAGTCTTCTTTGTCTTTTTAGTTCTTTTAGTCTTTATCTTTTTTGGAGAGGAGGGCGGGGAATGAACCCGCTTCTCACCTCCGCCGGCAGAAGCCCCCACGCCAGATATGCCGGCCTCAGCCAGGTCCCTCTCCGAAATGGAGAAGTTCCTGGTAGTCGTGGGGGCACCTGTCGGAGGAAATCCCTCCCTCCTTGTACTGCCTCGGAGCCCTCAGCCGTTTGAGGGGAACCTTGCATAGGGGCGGATTCGGGTTCAGTGCTTGGCGCCGAGCCCAGATTCTCCCCTATGGAAGGCCCTACCATCTGAGGCTGGGTCTCCTCAAGGATCATGTCTATCACAGGAGGGGCCCTCTAGTTGGCCATCTCCTCCCAGGACATCGCAGGTCCTCTTGGCAGCGTCAAGAGTCTTTTGTGGGGAGGCACAGGCCTTAACCCCGGCAAGGTTAAATATCCTTGCCAGCAGGTCTTTTGAGGGAAGCGACCGAAGGGGCCTGGCTTCCCTGTCCCCATTAAGGGGGTTTGCCCTACCGAGCCGCTTCGATGGGGAGCGGTTGGCTAAGGGCTGCCTGCTGGCTTTCTTGGTAGTCCCTGTGGAAATAAAAGAGGGGACTGCCGCTGGAAAAAGCGAGGTGCCCGAAAGCACCTCCAGAGAAGAGGGTGAGGGGGAGTCCCCTACACCCGTAGGCTTAGGAGAGGAGTAAGCCTCCTCTCCGGGTAAAGAGGTATGTAGGGTCCCCTGCACAAGCACAGGGAGGAAGACCTCCATCTGTTCTGTGGAGCTGCCCGAGGGCAGCTTCGTTGTTTTAGGATGAATTAAGGGGAGATGTTTTTTTTTTGCATCATTGGGCATGATGACTCTCTTTGTTTTACGGCACGCAATCGCTCACCACCTCTTGCAGTAGCCCGCACTGCAAGAGGTGATTACAGGCCCAGCAGAGCCAGGCGCCGCCATTTGGGACCACCCCTCCCGCCTGGTGGCCTGGCAGTCCTTCAGCATGACGGCTCCACCTTGAACACGGCGTAAAAAAGATAGATTTTGAAGACGAGACGAAAAGGGATGTGAGGAAGGTATGGGTGGGGAAGAGATCTTGATGACAAACAGCTAAATAAGAAAGTAACTAAACGAGCTTCCATAGATCCCTCAACTCTGAGCGGAGTCCCCGTAATTACAATATACGAAATAGCCTTTGAATGTGTCGAAGTCTTCCCGAGGCGAAAATCATTAGAAAAATAGCTGTAGCCTTCCTAAGGAAAAATCCTGCCGCTGTTGGGCGTGAGAAACGCCCAAGTCGTTGAGGTATAAATGACTTTCTGGAAAAAGGTTAGCTCAGTGTTCTAACATTGATTTCCTCTTGGTATAAAAACTTTCGGTGGGGAGACGGCTTTGTTTCGATATTCAAACTTTCTAAAGTTACCCGTACAGCATATGACAGGGATAAGGGAACATTAATTTCCTTGTTGCTACTCTACTTTGAAGTTTAGACAATAGAAGTTCCAAATATGGCTTCACACCAGCTTCATACTATTTGTCTCATGTGTGTTTGGAAGCGTGCCGACGCTTCGCTTTTCTCAAAATGGTCTAAGAGGGGACTAGGACTCTGGCTTTACCCGGAGTGAGACTCCAAGTTAGAACTCACAGAAGGATTCTAATTTGGGGCAGATTCGATCATGCACATATGCATGGGGGGCATAAGCACAGTATGTTTCCCTAATGTGATAAGCGTAGGAAGTTCCAAATTATTAAAAGAGGTCGAAGACAATACTCCCGGCGAAGTACAAGCTTAGAGGGCAGATTTTTTTTATTTTATTTTATTAGAGCTCATCTGGCGAGTGCTTACATGGGCATTAGTCGCCGTATTAAAACTGGCCAAGTTCTAGGCTAATTTAAAATAAAATTAAACAAAGAAAAAAAACACCCTAAATGGGGGAAAGGAAAAAAACAAAAACAAATGCAAAAAACAAAACAAAAAGAAAAAACAAACCCTGCTTAAATAATAGGGAGAAGGCCGGCCTCCCTCCAAAAGTCAATAAGTCCACCAGTCGATGTGCACGCACTCATCTCGAGTACAAGAGACAGGCGGTAGCGACCCCGCCCATCCCAGTACCGGGACAGGTGTCGTGCGCGAAGATCACGCAGACTAGGACATTCGACAAAAATGTGCTGAACAGTCTGGGGGACGACGCAGTCGTTGCAATAAGGAGCAGGCGAGCGCTCCATCAAATAGCAATGCGTCACACGAGTGCGCCCGATTCGGAGACGAAAGAAAGCAACTTAAAGCCGCAGCGGCATTGAGGGATAGGTCCATCGGAACAGTCGCGGCGCAATGGAACGCAAATTTAGGTTCCCTTCGACCGTCTCTCATCTTCTTTGCCAAGCAGTCCGAAGAGCTGCCCGTATTCCTGCCATATAGTCGGAGTGAGAAAGAGCGAAACGCTGGTCCGGGCACAGAGTCCTCGCAGACTCTTTGGCGCCCTCGTCGGCGCGCTCATTCCCCGCAATTCCTACATGTCCAGGAACCCAGCAGAAGATAATCTCGACATCTGCCCGGTTCGCCAAAACCGTGGCGTCCCGGATTTCGCGAACCAGGGGATGCGGAGATTCCAATGCCCCGAGACCACTCAGGGTGCATTGTGAGTCACTATAGATCACAATCCGGTCTCCGAACCGGGCACGTCGCGTAATCTCCCGTATTGAGTAGTGTACTGCAACCAGCTCGGCCGTGAAGACAGACGCAGCGCCTGGTAGTGCCCCACTGACTTCAAACAGAGGGGATACGGCGTGGAAGCCGATCCCCTCTTGGGACTTGGAGCCATCCGTATACACTGGCAAGAGAACAGCGTGACACGATGTGTGCTCCAAAAAGGTCGAACGCAATACTCCCGGCGCAGTACAAACTTTGGGAGCAGAGGCGTGGCGACAAATAGCCAAATCTAGTACTCTCCAGGGTGGCGTCCTGGGCAGAACCGGGGGCGCCACCGGCCCGAGAGCTATATCTACCTCTTGAAGGAGTTTCCTGGCCCTAAAACCAAAGGGCTTAGGGTATAAGTGGCGTCTCTCGGTAGCATAGGCACCATCGAGATCAGCTGCGGATGCAGTGAGAGCTGTTGGCAACTGAGAAAGGCGCCAGGCTTGCGCGTACAGGCGAGTGATGCACTGCACGCGGCGCAGAGCGAGTGGCATCTCCTCAGCATCGACCAACAGGCTTTCAATGGGGGAAGTGTGAAAGGCACCGGTCGCAAGGTGAAGGCCGGTGTGGTTGATCGAATCTACCTTCCTCAATAAACGCTCGGCTGCGGATGCATAAAACTAGCATCCGTAGTCGAGCTTCGAGCGAACAAAGACTTTGGGTCACTCCGACTTTGCACGTCTGCATGAGCGATTTATATGGCCTAGGCGGTGACAGTAATACCACCGCCGCGGCAGTGGCACGAATGCCTTCACGCGGTAGCGGTACCAACCAGCACGCACCGACTCAGGGAGCTTGTTACGGTCGAACGTGACGAAGAGTGTAGGGGTGGGTCTCGAGGCCCCTCCCCGTTTTTTCATCACACGATCGAACTTGACCGCCCCATGGTCGGCTAGCTCTAGCGTGATGTCCTCAATGGAGTAGTCAACGAGTTTCTTCGCATAAACTACTCCTTTCACAAAGTTCATGGTAGAGTGTGGTGTCACACTCACCGGGGTACCATGAAGTGTCCGAAGAGCACTTATCTTGGCCGCCTCGGCGGGATTCGTCGCATTCGCCAGAAGGCTTCCGTCCGAGAAACGGGTCACCTTCGGCTCTCTACCATTCGCACTAGCTAATCCTCTCCTCTGATGGATCATGTTGCGCTTGGACAATATGGTACCATCAGTTGAGCGAATAACGAGGAAACGTTTAAAGCTAGCGGGCTTGAAAAAGCCAGGTAACCTCTGAATCCGGGGCCCTGATGTCATCGAGGCTCTGCCCTGTGCACTTTTCGTCTTTGTCATAGTCAGGAGCTTCCTGCCCCGGGGGCAGAGAGGCCGGATGTACCGGTCTTGGCTTGGTCGCTTGCCAAAGTGGCAAGAGACCCATTCGTCCCCACGGCCCCCACGGATGGAGAAGAGCCCCGAGTATTCCTACTCTTTCTTGTCTTTTTCTTCTTTTTAGGAGAGGAGGGCGGGGAATGAACCCGCTTCTCTCCTTCACGAACAGAAGCCCCTAGGCCAGAGGGACCGGCCTCAGCAAGGTCCTTTTCCGAAATGGAAAAGGTCCTGGTGGTCGCAGGGGCACCGGTCAGAGGAGATCCCTCCCCTCCTTGTGCTGCTTAGGAAGCCCCAGCTGTTTGAGGAGGACCTTGCATATGGGCGGATTCGGGTTCGGTGCTTGGCGCCGAGCCCGGATTACCCCCCATGGAGGGCCCTACCGTCTGAGGCTGGGTCTCCTCAAGGACCATGTCTATCACAGGAGGGGCCTTCAGTTGGCTATCCTCTTCCAGGACATCGCAGGTCCAGTTGGCAGCGTCAAAAGTTATTTATAAGGAGGCACAAGCCTTAACCCCGGCAAGGTTTAATATCCTTGCCAGCAGGTCTTTTGAGGGAAGCGACCGAAGGGGCCTGGCTTCCCTCTTCCCCCCTAAGGGGGTTTGCCCTACCAAGCGGCTTCGATGTGGAGCGTCTGGCTAAGGGCTGCCTGCTGGCTTTGGTGGCAGTCCCCTTGGAAAGAAAAGAGGGGATTGCAGCTGGTAAAAGGGAGGTGCCCGAAAGCACCTCCAGAGAAGGGGGTGAGAAGGAGTCCCCTCCATCCGTAGGCGTAGGAGAGGAGTAAGCCTTCTCTTCGGTTGAAGAGATATGGAGGGTCCCCTGCGCAAGCACAGGACCGGGGCCTCCATTTTTTTGCTGGAGCTGCCCGAGGGCGGCTCCGTCGCTGTTTCAGGGGTAGTTGTGGGTTGGTTTTTTATTTGTTTTACATACATGGGAATGGTGACCCTTTTTTTAATACGGGACGCAATAGCTCATCACCTCTCGCAGTTGCCCGCACTGCAAGAGGTGCTTACAAGCCCGGCAGAGCCAGGCTCCGCCATTCGGTCTACACCTCTCGCCTGGTGGCCTGTCACTCCATCGGCATGGCGGCTACACCTTGGACACGGCGTAAAATTGATAGAATGTGAAGAGGAGAGGAAAGGGGATGTGAGGAATGTATAGGTGGGGATGTAGCAGGTTGTTAAAAACCAACCACCCCAGACCGGAGCTCAGGGTTAGGGAACAATGTTCCCTTCCCCCTCAGCCCCGATCCGGGGTGGTTGACTTGAGAAGAAGGTCAGCATCTACCCTATGAAATTAGAGGCTGATCAGAGAAAGTTGTGGGAGAGGTTGTCTGAAAAGCGACGAGGTAGGGGAGAAATCGGGCTGTCTGGAGGAAGAAAGAGAGGCTAAGCTGGGGCCGGACGGAGCGCTGGATCCCGTCAGCACGGCATCCAGGATGGCAAATCGCCGCGCCCTTTACGGGGTATTTCTGAGGCAGTACAAGGAGGGGAGGGATCTCCTCCGACCAGTACCCCTACACGACTGCCAGGACCTTTTCTATTTTGCAGAAGGACCTGGCTAAGGTCGGTCCATCTGGCCTAGGGCCTCCTTCCGGTAGGGGTAAGAAGCGGGTTCATTCCCCGCATACCTCTCCAAAAAAATAAAAAGAACAAGAAAAAGCCAAAGAAGAGTCGGGGTTCATTTACATCCGCGGAGGTTACGGGGACGGATGGGTCTGCTGCTACGGTAAGCAACCAAGCCAAGATCGGCTCATCCAGCACCTCTGCCTCCCCCGGGTGCGTAGCCCCTGACTATGACCAAGACCAAAAGTGCACAGGGCGGAGCCTCGATAACATCGGGGGCCCTCATTCATGGGTTACCTGGCATTTTCGCCTGCGCTAGCTTTAAACGTATCCTCGTCATTCGCTCCAGTGATGGCACCATGTTGGCCAAGGGTAACATAATCCACCAGGGGAGAGCATTAGCTAGTGTAATTGGAAGAGGGCCGGAGGTGACCAGTTTCTCAGACGGAAGCCTTCTGACGAATTCGGCGAATCCCGCCGAGGCGGCCAAGATTTTTTTGATTTTTTTATTAGAGCTCATCTGGCGACTGCCTACATGGGCATTAGTCGCCGTATTAAAACTGGCCTAGTTCTAGGCTACTTCAAAATAAAATTAAACGAAGAAAAAAAAACACGCTATAATGGGAGAAAGTAAAAAACAAAAACAAATGCAAAAAACAAAACAAAAAACAAACCATGCTTAAATAATAGGGAGAAGGCCGGCCTCCCCCAAAAAGTCAATAAGCCCACCAGTCGAGTGCACGCACTCATCTCGAGTACAAGGGACAGGCGGTAGTGACCCCGCCCATCCCGGTACCGGGACAAGTGTCGTGCGCGAAGATCACCCAGACTGGGATATTCGACAAGAATGTGCCGAACAGTCTGGGGGACGACGCAGTCATTGCAATAGGGCGCAGGCGAGCGCTCCATCAAATAGCGATGCGTCACACGAGTGTGCCTGATTCGGAAACGACAGAAAGCAACCTGAAGCCGCCGCGGCATTGGAGAATAAGTCTATGGGAACAGTCGCGGCGCAATGGCACGCAACTTTAGGTTCCCTTCGACCGTCTCCCATCTTCTTTGCCAAGCAGTCCGAAGAGCTGCCCGTATTTCTGCCATATAGTCAGTGTGAGGAAAAGCAAAACACTGGTCCGGTCGCAGACTCCTCGCGGACTCTTAGGCGCCCTCATCGGCGCGTTCATTCCCCGCAATTCCTACATCTCCAGGAACCCAGCAGAATATAATCTTGACATCTGCCTGGCTCGCCAAAACCGTGGCGTCACGGATTTCGCGAACCAGGGGATGCGGAGATTCCAATGCCCCAAGACCACTCAGGGCGCATTGTGAGTCGCTATAGATCACAATCCGGTCTCCGAACCGGGCACGTCGCGTAATCTCCCGTACCGAGTGGTGTTTTGCCACCAGCTCGGCCGTTAAGACAGACGCAGCACCTGGTAGAGCCCTACTGACTTCAAACAGAGGCGATACGGCGTGGAACCTGACCCCCTCTTGGGACTTGAAGCCATCCGTATACACTAACACGGTAGCAGCGTGACACGATGTCCTCCAAAAAGGTCGAACGCAATACTCATGGCGCAGTACAAGCTTTGGGAGCAGAGGCGTGGCGACAAACAGCCAAATGTGGTACCCTCCAGGGTGGCGTCCTGGGAAGAACCATGGGCGCCACCGGCCCGAGAGCTATATCTACCTCTCTAAGGAGTTTTCTGGCCCTAAACCCAAAGGGCTTGGGGTATGACTGGCGTCTCTCGGCGGCATAGGCACCATCGAGATCAGCTGCGGATGCAGTGAGAGCTCTTGGCGACTGAGGGAGGCGTTGGGCTCGCGCCTACAGGTTAGTGATGCACTGCACGCCACGCAGAGTGAGTGGCATCTCCCTAGCATCGACCAACAGACTCTCATTAAGGGAAAGTGTGGAAGGCACCGGTCGCAAGGCGAAGGCCGGTGTGGTGGATCAAATCCACCTTCCGCAATAAACGCTCGGCTGCTGCTGCATAAAACTTGCATCCGTATTCGAGCTTCGAGCGAACAAAGGATCGATAAAAAAGTAAGGCTGTAGGGCTATCAGCGCCCCATGCGCTGAAAGTCACGGAACGGAGAATTTCCATGGCGCGGGTACAATAGACCTTAAGGCTGCGAATATGAGCCTCCCAGGTGAGGCGTTGGTCGAATAGAAGATCAAGGAAACGGTGCGACTCAACCACATCCAGGTGCACCCCATTAAGAAACAAATCTGGGTTGAGGTGAAGCCGTGGATGGCGGCAAAAGTGCACCACGTTAGTTTTGGCCAAAGAAAACAGAAACCTGTTCGCTTTGGTATAGCGAGAGACGCGGTTCAATGCCTGTTGGAGTCAATGCTCCAGAGTTGGCATCTGGGCCGCGCCAAAAGAGATTAAGAGGTCGTCCACGTAGAGCGTAGCGAGAACATCTTTCGGCAGCACCAAGGTTAGCCGGTTGATGCTCAGGGCAAAGAGTGTGACACTAAGGACACTTCCCTGCGGGACACCCTCTACCTGCTCCTATGGGCCGGAGAGGGCTCCCCCCAATCGTACGCGGAATCGACGATCTCGAAAAATTCATATATAAACATTGGGAGGCGTCCCCTCGTCCCCATCGTGTGGAGAGTCTCTATTAACCCTATCGCCATGCGGTATCATAGGCCTTGTCAAAATCAAAAAAGACCGTGGCGTAGTGCTGTCTACGAAGGAAAGCCTCACAGACGGCAATTTCCAGTCTGAGCAGAGCATCCGACGTGGAGTGGAACTTACGGAAGCCGCACTGTGCAGAAGACAGATGGCCTCCGCTGTCCAGGAAATAGGCTATTCTAACATTTACCAATTTCTCCATCAACTTGCACACGCAAAAGGTTAGAAAGATTGGCCGGAAACCGGTTGAAGTAGACTGATCTCTCCCAGGCTTGCGAAAGGCAAGAACAGTAGCGAATCGCCAGTACTCTGGGAGAAGACCTTTCACCCAGATCCTGTTGAACAATTCTAACAGTAAGGCCATGCCTCGCTCACCCAGGTGTCGGAGCATGGCGTACGGGACATCGTCCGGACCATGGGCTGTGTCCGCGCACGAAGCGAGAGCGGAACGCAACTCACTCACAGTAAACTTGTCGTTGAATGGTTCTCCGCCTCTGGAGGTAAAGTCCAGCCAGCGGCCTTCCGCGACATCACGACGTGCATTGAATGCTGGCGGAGCAGCATCACGGCTAAAGGATGCAGAAAAAGCGGTCGCTAAGGATTTCTACACGGACGCGGGGTCCGAGATTGCGGGTCCATTCTCCTGGAGAACGGGAGTGGGGTCCTGCGAGAACTTGCCCCGAATCCTTTTGGCTCGCTTCCTCAACTCAGCTAAAGGGGTCTTTCCAAAGAGGAAAGACACGTATGCTCGCCAAGAAAAGCGGCGGGCGTGCTTCGAAATATAATGGAACCTAGCCCTAGCCCGACGAAGTTCAGCGACAGTGAAATCGTTCGGGCGGCGCTTATAGCGCATGTAGGCATAACAGTTCTGTTTGAGGGCCATCTCACACTCGGTTGACCACCATGGAAGTGGTTGGCGTGCAAAACGGCCAGACGTCCTAGGAATAGTAGTCAGGCCCACGGCGATGAGGTTGCCGGGGAAAACTCAACGGCCTTATCTACCGATGTAAATTCCTCGACTGAGATAGAGAATTCAGTCATTTCCTGAAATGCAGGCCACCGCGCCCGCGCCAAGCACCACGTAGGGGGTCTCTCAGGCGGCAATTGCCTGAAAATGATATTTGAATGGGAAAGTGATCACTACCATGGAGGTCCTCAACCACCCCCCAATCAAAATCAGGCTGTGCGTCCGAAGAGCACAAAGATAGGTCAAGGCAAGAAAATGAAGCGGTTCTCGGACAGTGATGCGTAAACTCATCCACGTTTAGGACACCCATCTCAAGCTCTTTGATTAGATCGGCAAGGACTTGTCCCTTGATATTTATGAAGTTATCTCCCCAGAGAGGGTGCCTGCCGTTCAGATCTTCAGACAAGAGATAAGGCCTCGGCAACCGTGCCACGACGCGGCGGAAGTCCCCCGCGTCGAAGTCAGCTGACGGTGGAATGTACGCAGAAATGATAGTATACCTCCTATCCAGGTGCAGCTTCACAGCCACTGCCTGAAAGGAGGTATCTAAAGAGAAAGCAAGAACGGAGACATCATGCCGGGTGTAAACCGCGCATCCACCAGCCCGGCCATTCCGGTGTGGTGTGGTCGCAAGACCCTTATACCTCGGGAGGGCAGGCAGGGGGCACGCGCCTAGCATGGTCTCCTGCAAAAAAATAGCTAACGGGGAATGGGACGGGAGTAGCCTCCGTAGCTCCTCCCAGTTGGCCCGGAGTCACGGCAATTCCATTGAAGGAATATCGCTTTAGGCCTAGCTGGGAGGAGACGCGGGGGCCCTCCTCGAATTTAAGACCCTCACGGGAATGGCCGTACGCTTCCCAGGGGCAGAACCCTGGGCGCTGTTGGACGAACAAAGCGCTAGAGACGCTCTTGCCTTCGAGGACTTATTGGGGGAGTTTGGGCTCACCATGCGAGTCTTTTCCTCCCTCCGCCTAGAAACCTTAGGCGAACGTTGCGGCTTCGGGGGCGGGGGGCCCTCGTTTCGAGGAACCACCGTCTCCGAGCCACTCCCTCCACCTCGGGGCGTGGGTTAAGGAGCCTAAGCTCCTTTGTTGCTGTCCTCCTTTCGGGGAACAGCTTTAGGAACCTCCCGTAGATAGCATAGCGACCATCTTCAGGGGTGTTGCCTCCTGCGAGTCTAACGACTCGGTTGAGACAGGTGGCCGTTTCGCCTTGCGGGAAATGGTCACGCTGGTGGAAGAGGGGGAAGCCCTGGTTTTAGCCGGGGCTGGGTATGAAGCTTTTTTGCCGCCAGCTTTACCAGGGGAGTGCCCGGTTGGGTAGAGCCCACAGAAGGGCTCCGAATGGGCGCGGAAACAACCGTGCTTGTTGGCCTGGATGAGCCAAGAGCAGAGGGTGCCTTTCTAACTACTCAGGCATATGACGTCCCAGGGAGAGCCAGGCGGGCCAGGACCAAGTCCTTAGCCTCGCGGAATAAGAGTCTATCTCAAGGAGATATGCACCACATTGCTTTGAAGAAGCAGGGTGCGGCTCTCCGCAGTTGACACACTTGGCCACACACGATTTGGACTTTTCGTGTGCGACCTTGAAGCAATTTACACAGATTTCGGGTGACCTCGACTTTGCACGTCTACATGAGCGATTCGTATGGCCGAAGCGGTGACAGTAACAGCACCGCCGCGGCAGTGGCACGAATGCATTCACGCAGTAGCGGTACCAACCAGCACGCACCGACTGAGGAAGCTTCTCACAGTCGAACGTGACGAAGAGTGTAGGGGTGGGTCTCGAGGCCCCTCCCTGTTTTCTCATCGGGGAATAAACCAGCTTCTTTCCTCTACCGACAGAAGCCCCTAGGCTAGATGGACCGACCTCAGCCAGGTCCTTCTTTGAAATGAAAAAGGTCCTGGTGGTCGCAGGGGCACCGGTCAGAGGAGATCCCTCACCTCCTTGTGCTGCCTTGGAGGCCCCAGCCATTTGAGGAGGACCTTGCATATGGGCGGATTCGGGTTCGGTGCTTGGCGCCGAGCCCGGATTACCCCCCATGGAGGGCCCTACCGTCTGAGGCTGGGTCTCCTCAAGGACCAGGTCTATCACAGGAGGGGCCTCCAGTTGGCCATCCCCTCCCAGGACATCGCAGGTCCCGTTGGCAGCGTCAAGAGTCACATGTGGGGAGGCACAAGCCTTAACCACGGCAAGGTTCAATATCCTTGCCAGCAGGTCTTTTGAGGGAAGCGACCGAAGGGGCCTGGCTTGCTTTTCCCCCCTAAGGGGGTTTGCCCTATCGAGCCGCTTCAAAGTGGAGCGGCTGGCTAAGGGCTGACTGCTGGCTTTGGTGGCAGTCCCTTTGGAAAGAAAAGAGGGGACTCTTGCTGGAAAAAGGGAGGTGCCCGTAAGCACCTCCAGAGAAGGGGGTGAGGGGGAGTCCCCTGCACCCGTAGGCGAAGGAGAGGAGTAAGCCTCCTCTCCGGCTCGTGAAATATGGAGGGTCCCCTGTGCAAGCACATGGCGGAGGACCTCCATGTTTCAGGAAAAGTTGAGGGTTGAGGGTTTTTTTTTTATCCTTATCATTGGGCATGGTGACCCTCTTTTTTTTACACGGGATGCAATCGCGCACACCTCTTGCAGTAGCCCGCACTGCGAGAGGTGTTTACAAGCCCGGCAGAGCCAGGCACCACCATTTCGGACCAACCCTCCCTTGTGATGGCCTGGCGGTCCATCGGTATGGCGGCTCCACCTTAGACACGGCGTAAAATATATAGATTGTGAAGAGGAGAGGAAAAGGGATGTGAGGAAGGTATGGGTGGGGATCAAGCAGGTTTGTAAAAACCAGCCACCCCATACCGGAGCTCATGGGTTAGGAAACATTGTCCCCCACCCCCTCAGCCCCGATGCAGGACGGTTGGCTGAAAGGAAGGTCAGCATCTACCCTGTGAAATTAGAGGCTGACCAGAGAAAGTTGTGGGAGAGGTTTTGTGAAAATAGAGGAAACAAGTGTTTTGAAGGAAGGAAGAGAGGCTAAGCTGGGGCCGTCGGGGTGTTGAGTCCAGTCAGCACGGCGGCAAGGATGGCAAATCGCCGCGCCCATTACGGGGGAGGCGGCCAAGATAAGTTCTCTTCTGACACTTCATGGTACCCCGGTTAAGGTATCCCACACTCTACCATGAACTTTGTGAAAGGAGTAGTTTATGCGAGGGAACTCGTTGACTAAGCCATTGAAGGCATCACCCTAGAGCTGGCCGACCATGGGACGGTCAAGGTCGAACGTGTGATCAGAAAACACGGAGGGTTCCTCGAGACCCACCCCTACACTGTTCTTCACGTTCTACTGTGACAAGCTCCCTGAGTCGGTGCGTGCTGGTTGGTACCGCTACCGCGTGAAGGCATTTGTGTCACTGCGGCGGCGGTGCTATTACTATCACCGCTTCGGCCATACGAATCTATCTTGTAGACGTGCAAAGTCGGGGTTACCCGAAGTCTGTGTAAATTGCTCTAAGGCCGCACACGATAAGTCCAAATCATGTGTGGCCAAGTGTGTCAATTTCGGAGAGCTGCACCCTGCTTCTTCGAAGCAATGTGGTGCATATCTTCTTGAGAAATAAATCCTGGCGATTCAGGACCAGGATCCACTCTCATTCCGCAAAGCTAAGGACTTGGTCCTGACGCGCGCGGCTCTGACTGGGACGTCTTTACCCTCAATAGTTAGAAAGACAACCTCTGCCCCTGGCCCATCCTGGCCAACGAGAACGTTTTTTTTCCGCGCAAATTCAGAGCCTTCCTCGGACTTAATAATGGACGGTACAAAATGCTAATGTCATCAACTATTGTACGAAATACCTAAATAATAACCCACAGATATCCAATCATAGCCAAAGTTGGGTAAAATACACTTTAATCAATCGTGTAGACAAATAATAACATAAGCCAACTCAATTATTTACTTAGGAAATTGCTAATCGAGGATACACATCATATAGGAAAAAATGTGCTCAACATTGCACGCATCATTAGCAAAATTAGTCAAAGTTGAGAGCAATACACTCAAAAATATATGGTTACTCAACAAATAGGCAATAAGACTGAAAGATAGGAGTAAAAATGTAATTAAAATGGTCCTAAACTAAAAACTTTAGGACAGAAATAACGATTAAAATACATTCTACTCGCTATGTTATACAAGAAAAAGCATATCTCAGCTAAATTTGAGTAAAATAGGTGATACTCAATGTTGTAATCCATAAATTATAATCAATGGCAGCTAAAATGGAGTACAGTAAGGTGTTGTCAGTGTATTCGACAAATAACCAATAACAGTAAAACTTGATTACAATACAATGAACTCTATATTTTACTCAACAAGTAGTCAAGGAAAAGCAAACTTGTCTTCTAAGCACTGTACTCAATATGTTACGAAATAAATTAAAAATGATTACCAATGATGAGTTTAATCGATTAACTAAATAATACACCGTATAAGAGATAATTACAGACAGTGTTAAGTACAATATACTGTACTAAATACATATTGTACTGAATCAAATGATAATGAAAATACCAATCTTAAGAGAAAAAAGATGAAACTCCCGCCCCCCAATTAAATTTCACAAATTTTATTGAAATTCACTGTATCCAATATTTTATTCAAAGAAAAACCTAGATTGCCTATGGATGAGTAAAAAAATATTGTACTCAACAGTTTATTCACTAAGCAGCCAATGCAAGCAACCAAAGTTGAGTAAAACGCAGTCTACATATTAATATAATGTAGTTAATAAATATCCACTACAACATTAATTTTAGGACATGATACTACTCTACACTATATTATATTCATCTATTAAAATGATAACGGCTGCTAAAGTTAAGTAAATTACAGTAATAATTGCCTTAGTATAAATTGCCAATGAGCGCTAAAGTTGGATAAAATGTTTGGCTTCGAAACTTGGCTTAACAAATAGCAAAATAGAACCAATATTTAGTACAAAATTCTATTCAAAATTTAATCAACGAATAACTAGTGACATCTAATGATCTGAATAATGCGTACCCACTATTTTACTCAATAACTAAACAATGAAAGCCTCTGATGACTATATTACTCTGTACTCAATAAATAGGCAATGGTAACCAAAGTTAAGTTAATACGATGTAATAGTTTTTTTCAGTGTTAAATGATAACAGAGTTGGCAATAATATTATGTATGCAATATTTTACTAAGAAAATAACTAAAGACAGCCTCAAAATTTTAAAACAATGGGGTCTTATTCAAATATTTGGTCAAAAAATATCCGGATACACATAAATTTGAGTCGATAAAGCGTTTTCAATATTGTATTCACTAAAAAGGTAATGATATCAGCCAAAGCTAATTATAATACTCTACAAAAATTTAAATAATGGCAGCAAATGATGATTGGCTGGTATTAGTAACTAATATTAATATTAGTTACCTTTTTTTAGTTCTGAACGAAGATGTACTGAATGTACTATTGTATTATATGAAATTTTCATAAAATATATTAAAGGCATGCCTTTATGTAGAATAGAAATTTCATTTGAACAACTCATAAGTTTGAAAATATTTTAATAGAGAAAGATCGTCCTCTCATTTTGCTCGGTAGTGTATGTTGACTAAAAAAAACGTAACCGAACTAAAACATCGTGTTTGTGGAAATAGAATTCAGGTTTGGCTGTTTGGCCAAGTAGAAACTCGTTATTTACCATCATTCTAGTTATAGAAGAAGTTGAACACAAAGACCAACAAACACCTTTACAATAATTGAAAATGTAGTAATAGATTGATCAATTACACTGGGGAACAATGTACATTTTCCTATTTACTTCGAGCATACTGAATTCAAATCTGAAATGAGATTCTCTCTAAATGCTACATATTTTTCGTAATATCAATAACTAATATTATACAATAATTTTCATTTTATCACGCCTATCATCATGTTCTAAAGTAATATTGAATCATCCGTTTTCATTATTTATAGTAAAGCAGGTTTTTTTGCACATACATTTTATTGCATATGAGAAGAAAATTGAATTACAAATTAGGATTAAAAATACTGTAATCAAATAGATGCTAATTTATTAATGACCGTAAATCAGGCTAGAGGACCTCTTCTTGATTTCAATCGGTCCAAAATTTGCGTTTGTAACTCTTTCTCTTGTAAGTCTTCTCTGGTTGATCTCTTCTAATCATCCAGCAGTAGTCCGCCATCATGAGGTGACTATTTAGGAAATGCATCTTCATACTCATGTTGCATCCCAGATCACGATATGCTAAAAGGATATTATTACCCAGATCCTCGTAGGTACGCGCTTCGTTGTTTTCCAAGAAGTTACAAACAACGGCAGAAAATGAGAGCCAGGCTGCCTTCTCTTTTACATTCATGGTGTTCACGAATCTGGAATCACTCAGAAGTCTTCTGATTTGGGGACCATCAAATACTCGTGCTTTTATTTTTTCGTATGACAAAGCAGGAAACACCGATATTATGTACTGAAGACAATCATTGTCAGTGCTAAACGCCTTGACATACTGCTTCATCAACCCCAGTTTGAGATAAGGTGGAAGGAAAACGATCTTCTCTCGACTTACAATTGGCTCATTAACAATGTTTGACCTTCTGCTTCCAAAGAGACCCGAACTGGCCAATCTTTTGGGCACCAGTGTTTCTCACGGGCTCGAGTGTCCCACATACAGATATAGCATGGAAACTTTGTATATCCCTGCTACTGGACAAGGAGGAAGTTGACCATCTTTAGGTCTACACCTATGATCCAATTGTGTTCATAGTACTTAAGTAAACCCATGACCATTCTTATGTCATCGTGAGTTTCTTGCAGATGGACAAAGTTACCGAGAGGAACTGCACCAAAGTCATTGCTATTATGCAAAATGACACACTTGAGGCTACGCTTAGGCTATCCAAAAACAGTCTCCACTCAGCAGGGTTATAGATGCCAACTCCGTAAACAGACCAGGAACATCATGGCAGTATACAAATTGTTTATCCTTAGAGAAATGTACTCTCCTTTGTTCGTTAATATGACACCCGTACCTAGCTGTCAAATATATGTCCTTTACTCAACCTGGAGGCTAAAAGTTCTGCAGATTTCTTGGAGAGTGGAAAATCACGGATCAAGTCATTCAAGTCCTCTTGATTGAAATAGTAAGGAATTAATGTCCACACTTTATTTTTCTTTGTACTTAAGATAATGTTTCTTCTTGATGTTCTGATTGTTCAGTAGTTAGATATTTAATAAGCGAAAAAGAATTAAAACATTGCAAGTTTTTTGTTTCAAGCATTCTTTATTATTGTTAACTGTGGTGGCTAGCTACGTGGATATCCTGGGAGAAGTCAGCTGCGCACTTTCGGTGTGTTGTTGGTTTGCTCATCTAGGAGCTAAGCAGTTTAGCCTGATTAATGAGAGAGAAGCGATTGATTGAGGAGTTATCTCAAAGAATAAATACTTGAAAAATTTACCTATTGGCCACCCCAATCATTCACCAGATTTCAATTGTGATTAAAGATTGAGGCGAAAATTGCAGATCTCTTAGCTGGATTTAAGGCTGGGAAGGGAAAAAAATGTGAGATTTGTGGTCAGAAGTACGCAAAATTCTTAAGATGTCAGCTTCAGTGGCCAACGCAAAGCATGAATTCAACTTACAAGTGTAAATAAATAGGAAGATGGAGACAATGTACCAGGAAGTGGGTATGAAGAATACAGGAAAGTTATAAGCCACAACCTTAACTAGAGCTTAGGCATGAAAGCACGGTATCTGGATGGTGACTAGCCTATCGCACGAATTAGCGACCACCCCAGAAATATTGTTTTCAAATGGCTTGTAAAGAAATAGCGAAGAGATAAAGGGAAAATACAGATAAGAAATAAAACCCACGTAGTTTACACTTTCAGTGTGGAACTGAATGTGAAAAAATTGTGAATGGAAGTTATAATCCAATCGGGAAGAGGAAGTAAAGATCAACAATAAGAGCAATGCAAATGAACAATTAGAGAGAGATGTTGGATAGGAGAATAAGGAAAGTATGTGTTAGAGAAATCTAAGGTGAACGGAAAGTTCCCTAAAAGGTTGACGCTCAGAAGACTGGGGATGATGAAGTATAAGTAGAAATGAGAACAGACGTTTTCTTTAGTTATTCCGCCATCAGTCCATTTTACATGCCTATAAGAGATCCCAAGACCAAATCATGAAAATCGCATAAAGAGCAGAAGGAAGATCACTGAAATAAGGCGAACACCAGTGTGCCATCGGATGGTGTATGGCCGTAATACTGTTTTGAACCAAACCAACCAGCATAATTTTTTTACAGGTGAACAGGGTGCTTTTTTTAATCAGTTTCATGTATAGATAGAGTTAATCTATTCGGTATATTCCTGCGAAGTGGAGTTTCTATGTCGTTTCCATTAATGTTCAAAGAACACGAATATGTGCTATTTGTTGTTGAAACAAAGAATACTTTGCTTCGTTTGGGATGATATAGCAACACTTTAAATTTGGATTTCGTAGTATTATCAAGGAGTCTATCAAAGTTATGGAAGACAAAGATCAAATTTCTAGTTTAGCTTGGTTTCGGAAGAGTGGGATTATTGATGCATTAATAAAAGTATATATCGAGAGTACCTACCGAAAACCGATTGTTTATAAATAGATGAATCGCTTTGTGGATAGAAGACGAAGTTGAAAACGACATTTGCTTTGGCAGATAGTCAACATCAGTAAAAAAACATCAATCGTGTAAAGGGAATAATTCAAGACGACGGTTATTAGCAAAGGAAATATTAGCAGGCACACTGTATATATCAGCAGGTTCACTTTATTCCATCATTAAGCTTTCTGCTTGATGGGAAACAAAATCATTGCCTCGTATAACACAACAGAATGGAGATTATTTTTGGATAGTTCTTGAATAATAGCAATGTTTTTGGGTGTATTCCAAGTTAGCTAGTCGGGACTTTGCTTGAAACCCATGAGGACATATTATTGGCCATTGACTTACTTAAATATCAAGAATACAAGTGGATCATTTGTGTGGACATAAAACTCGTCAACTTCCTCTTCGTCAAATGGAAGAAATGCCCCATTCGTGTAGCTATGGAAGTATGCATGCCAAACATTTTTTCCCATTCAATCTGAAGCTTGGCTTAAAGAAGCAGTTGGTAAGGTCATTGAGTAATCACAGGAAATTAATTCAGAACAGTGTTTCTGCCTTTCCTATTTGTCTTTTGAAAAAGTCAAATAAGGTATATTTGATTGACCTGAATTCGTGCCCTTTTACGTGATGGTGAATTAATCAAAGATGAATGAGAAATAGAAGAGAGGATGGATGTTATTCGTGGTGAATGTAAAAAACCTTGGCGGTAAAAAAGGCCAATAACTATGAATATTTGATTGGTAGAATGGTGTTGGCTTTTCGTGATATTGGCTGTAACATGAGGTGTAGGGGAATCATCCCTCTGGCGTTCTCTCCCAGTTGAGACACGCGACGGTGACCCGAAAAACATCCAGGCCCGGCACCGTGGGTCAATCTCGTAACCACAGCCCCTCGCCACTCGTCTGTATGAAAAGCCGAACGGCTTAAACCGTTTGAGATTATATTCAATTTCACTTCAAGTATGAATTGGAGACGCGATTCTCTCAAGCTCGAAGGCCAGCTGGAGCAGAGCAAAGACTTGCTGGGAAAAACCGTTGAAGTGAGAACCCTCCTGCGGCCCGTCCACAATTCCCGCTCCCTCCTACTCCTAACCCATTGGGGTGACGAGGTATAAAAACCCAGAGGTGGGGCGAGTGAGGTAGAATACGTGAGTCGCCAGGCTACGAAGTCCCCGGCAATAGAGGCTGGGCTACCAAGACTGGAACTAAGAAGAAGCTCATCCTCGAGCTAGTTCCTGGTTACCAAACCAAACTTTAAGTTAACATGTTCAAGTTCAACTTACTCTCGTAAGACAGACTTCTCCTATCGGAGTGAATCCTAAAGCCCAAGGATAGTCCTTGCCCTTGAGGAATTACGTAAGGAAGAAGAAAAAGCTCCCCCTCGAGCCCGCCTCTAGGTGGTCACTCCGAACTCTGAGTTAACTTGGTTTAGGAACCAAGTTCAACTGATTCTCGTCAGAGAAACTCTCGCCCAACTATCCTCGTGTAGCAGTAAACACCTTGATATTCCTTGATCTTAAGGACTTCCGATACGAAGAAGAAAAAGCTCCTTCTCGAGCCAGTTACCCGGTGGTCACACCGAACTCTAAGTTAACTTAGTTTAAGAACCAAGTTCAACTTACTCTCACCAGAGAGACCCCGCCTATCCTGGTGCCTCCTAAAGCACCGTAAGAGTTCTCAACTTTGAAGAAGTCCCCCCGCTGAATACCGTGTGGACCCCCATCTGCTACACTCGCCAAAGTATCTTGGGACTGCCAATTCATTTAGTCCACCTTCAACAATCTGGTCGAAGCACGCGTCAAAGGACCTACCAGATTCCTGTGGTGTCCGGGCTCATTGAGTTCAAGGTCAAACTCAAACCTGCCACCAAAGCAACCACGGTTTTTAAACTCCAGTAGATACAATTAGTCTCTTTCTTTAAAATTGAAGTGAGCATCGAATTAGCCAATATTAGAGGGACAAGTTAATTGAAGTCATTATTGTGTATTTTTAAATTCGTATTATTTCTGTGGTTTATATTTTTTGTGTAGTAAATAGTTACATTTAAAATATATGTTTATTTTGGCATGATTCCTGTGAGTTTCTCTATATTGTTACGTGTTGAAGCGGCTCTTCATTGAAAACAACAAAATTAGCACTGTTAGACAAAAGCATACTTCAAAAAAAAGAAGTATATCACGACAAAAAGGTATACTTCGTCAAAAGTATTACTCGATCAAAAAAAGTATTCCACGACATGAGGGTTAGTTTTGATTCATTAATAATCACCTTTACCATTTCATCGAAAACCTTGGGGCAGTAAGTATTTAAAAGGAAATCGCTTCCACCAAGACATCATGACGATGGGAGAGCAATGGAACATATTTAAACGCGAACGACTGCTAGATTATCAAACGAGATAACTCAGTCAAAATCTTCAAATGCACGAGTTCCAGCGCTAATTCTTGCCAAAATAGTAACAATTTGAGCTTTTTAATTCCATTTGACAGGCAGTATTACATATATTATGTTCCATATTTAATTTATTTGGCTTTCATTTAAAATTATAGTACATATTGTGATGAATATACATGCTCTAGAGAAAAAAATATAACAATTACTTTAATTGTAAGTTTAACATGGTATTACGAAAAATTGCTTAGATAGAAGAGGACATTAAGCAAATGTTGTCCAAATTTCCCCCAAAAAATTAAAAACATGAATTGTAAAAAATATTTAGCCTGAATATCGAGAAATTTTGATTTAGGATTTGTATTCAGCTCACCCAACTCAAGTAAGAACAAGTCTTAAAATAAATGCGACAAAATAATTGTTCTTGTTCTCCAATTTAATCTATAGCAACTAACGTTGAGTTAAATTCACTGTACTCAATCTCCCCTTTGACCTCTATCAATAGCTAATGAAAGCAAAATAGAGTAAAATAAATGGTATTCTATATCATAAGAGAAATCGCTGTGGCAGCAGCCAGAGTTTAGTAAAATAGTGTCCTTAATAGTGCACCTAATAAAAGGCATTGACAGCTAAAGTTGAGTACAACTCTGAATTTAATACTTTGTTTCCACGATTGTAAATGGGAACAAATCATGACTGTTATACACTTTGCTCAAGATTGTACTTAATAATTAATGACAGTAGCAAAAGTTGAGCTCAATACACTGTACTCGATAATATATTCAACAAATGGCTACTGATGACTAATATTTTTATGAAACATGTTTATCACTCTGTAGATATATTATTGTACGTAACAATTCAATGAAACCCCGTTTCGGTTACAAGGAGATTTTTATCTCATCCTTTAGGGTAATCTGAGCGTGAACGGCCCAGTTCCTCCTCATGCAGATTTATATTCATCGTTTTAAATGCTTGCACTCTTTCTGCAAGCTTGGTCCTTAATGATCGGAATTATTCCCACTGGATGCCCTTTACAAACTTGAAAACTTGAGAGTTACCACTGCAGTTTCTGTTATTCTAAATCCTCGTGATTGTTAGTTTTCATTGTATTTATATAATGATTCAACTTGCTGATTCCTCATATTTGTTCTATTATATTCTTTCGCATGTAATGCTATCTTTCCTTTATTCTTTTTATACTCCATTTACGGAGTAAAGAGAGGTAAGAAAATACTTTAAAATCAAGTAAAACCAGAAAAACTTGCAATAGAAGGGAAAATGAATGTGTCATGTTAAATGATTTGAGACAATAGATTTTGAAGGAAATAATAGGGTAAATTAGTTTTCAGCAAATTTCGAAAAGAACTTCCTTAATTGTTTTCTAAATTTCGTCGTTAGCAGCCGAAATATCCTCGTTACCAACATGTTAGCAGCCCATCCATTTCTATAATATCTGAGCCTTTGACTACCAGAGTATATAGAGATATATAGATCGTTTTTGGTTGCTTTCTTTTAGCCACTCCAGAGAGGGTGGCGGTGTGATGTTGTATGTCAAGGATACTTTCAACTCGACGGATTGCAACATCGTATCCGACCATGAACTACTAGGTGTTGATCTAGAGATAGGTCCTGCCAAATACAGGACCCTGGTGCTTTATAGACCTCCTGCCCAACTCGTTGAAAAGGACAGAGATCTGTACCAGCTACTAGGAGAACTTGTCGAAGACAGAGTGTGTATCGTCATGGGTGATTTCAACACACAAGTTGACTAGGAAACCAGAGAACCCTGTGGCGAGAACGCACTACTCCTGGAGTTCACGAACAACGAGTTCCTCACTCAATGGGTGAGAGAGCCAACGAGAGGAGACAATATCCTCGACTTGGTTTTCACCTCTGAGGATGACATCGTTGAGGACCTCTCTGTTTGCGAAGAGCTCGGTGGCAGTGACCACCGAATAATTAGATTCGTAGTCAAAGTCCCCAAGGCAGAGCCTGCAACTAGTAAATCAAGGAAACTCGATTTGAGAAGAGCAGACTTTGCAGGTCTACGCGCGGGACTGACTGACGCGAGGCTAGAAGAGTGCGAGGCTGTTGAAGACTCTTGGAACAGTTTCAAAACCACATTCATGAGTCTTCAATCGCGTTTCATCCCTCTGAAATGCCCCCGTCGGTCCTCTGTTCAACCAAAGTGGTTTAATCGAGAAATCAGGCAACTGCTTAGGGAGAAGAGGAATGTGTACCGGCAATCGAAGATCTCGGGTGAATGGACGAATACCGGAGGCTATCCAGAAGAGTGAAGTCCAGCATACGGGCGGCTAAGCGGTCTGAGGAACTCCGAGTGGCGAGACTCTGTAAAGAGAATCCCAAGGAGTTTTTTGGATATGTGAACAGCCGTAAACCAATCCGTCGAAGGATTGGCCCTTTGAGGAATGAGGAAGGGACATTAAAGCATTCAGATGCAGAAAATGCTAACCTCCTCAACGAAAACTTCTCTTCAGTGTTTACTGAAGAGTGTGGTCCCATTCCCCAGCCGACGGATTCCTACTCGGGGGAAAAGCTGGAGGCAATGGACTTCACTGAAGGAGAAATAAAGAAAAAGATCGCTGACCTAAAGACGAATAAGTCCCCTGGACCGGACGGGTTTCTATCCAAGGTGTTGAAGGAAGTGTGCGATGAAGTATCACGACATCTGTGCGCTATCTTTAACATGTCAATCCGGACCAAATGCGTTCCTAGAGACTGGCGTGAGGCGGAGGTGACTCCGATCTTCAAGAAAGGAGACGGTAACCAACCGTCGATCACCGACCAATCAGTCTGACTTCGATAGTCGGTAAACTCATGGAAAGCATCATGGTGGACAAAGTGACGTCGTATTTAGAGTCAAACCTGCTACTGAGGAGTTCCCAGCACGGCTTCCGAAGGCAACGGTCATGCCTGACGAACCTTGTAGAATTCTGCCACTTCGTTTTCAGCGAGCACGATCGGGACAAGGCGGTGGATGTGGTCTACCTAGACTTTCAGAAAGCCTTTGATAAGGAACCACACCGCCGCCTTCTCCGGAAAGTGCGAGCGCTTGGCATAGACGGAAAGGTAGCCGGCTGGATCGAGATCTGGCTAAGTGGCAGACGGCAACGGGTGGTGGTGAATGGACAGTCTTCTAAGTGGGTTCCCGTTACTAGCGGGGTGCCTCAAGGTTCTGTCCTGGGACCACTACTAATCATCATCTACGTCAACGACATGGACGGTGACATGGTTGCCGACGATACCAAGCTTGGTATGAACGTTGCAAAGGATGGAAATACTGCCCGCCTGCAGGAAGATCTTGGGAAGATTGGGGAGTGGTCGGACACGTGGCAAATGCCTTTTAACGTGGGGAAATGCAAAGTGATGCATATCGGCCACAGAAACCCCCAATCTCAGTATATCCTTAAGGGCACTGCTATGGAATCCACCGACACTGAGAAGGACTTGGGTGTAACAATCACTAGTGACCTCAAGTTCTCGAAACAGTGCATTGAGGCGGAGAAAAAGGCCCAAAGGATGCTAGGCTATATTAAGCGCCAGTTTGGTTATCGGAACCAGGAGATTGTACTGTGCCTGTACAACTCACTTGTCCAACCGCACCTGGAGTATGCCGTACAATTTTGGAGTCCTTCATTGCGAAAGGACATCGCGAGATTGGAACGCGTACAAGCCAGGGTAACCAAGCTGATTCCCTCTATCCGACATAAAAGTTATGAGGATAGACTAAGGGAGTTAGATCTGTTCTCACTGGAAACCCGTAGACTGCGTGGTCAGCTCATCGAAGTCTTCAAAATACTTCGAGGGTTCGACAATGTTGACTACCGGGATATTTTCACACTGAGTGAGAACAGAACGCGCAATCACGGCTTCAAACTTGAACTGAAGCGTTACAACCGCAATCTGTGTGGAAACTTTTTCACGTACAGTATCTGCGGTAAGTGGAACGCACTTCCAGTGGAAGTTGTCAACAGTGAATCTGTTGACCAGTTCAAGTCAAGACTAGACAAAGTCTTGAAAAGTGGCCGTTTATGGACGCAAAACAATTGAGCAGCCATGTGCCCGCTCAATTGCTAGTCCAAAGGTACCCTCTTTGAATGGACTGTAAGGTCTCCTAGGGTACTTACTTTCCTTGTTACTCCTTGTTACTACCTGCAACGTTCTCTTCCTTTCGCTCATCTGCCTACGTAATCTAGGTTTTATTTACTGCCAGTTCATTTGTTTAAACTCTTGTTCAAGTAAGTTGTTAATGTAAGAGAATAGTTTGTAAACCCTAATTTCATGGTCGACAAACGATTTAATCCTGATAGCATCGTTAGCCATTCTTCGTATATTTTAATTTCAATACAAACCTCACCTTGATGAAGTCTTGACCATTATAGATTCATGACAAATGCTTTTGAGTGCTATGTCACTTCGTCGCCAACCAAATTTCCCAGGTCTATTCGTCTATAACTAAATTAATATAATTGTATGCAATTAAGGATGTTTTACAATGACATTAAAATTTATATTAAATATTAAAAGTTTCAACCTAATGAAGTTATTTAAGATTATTTGCAAATGGCTTCAAAAAGTTCAGGTTTTACCATGAGCAGACTTACATCTATGTGTATAAAATGTAATACTACAAACAATATATTTTGTATAAAGAATCAAGACTAAATTATTCTTCTATTGATCCTTAGAAAAGGATGCAATTTTGGCAGCTATGGACTTTCTTTTTTAATAAATACTGTGAGGGTCATGATATCTGGATGGTTCTCACTCATCTAATCTTACTCATCTAATTTAACCTAAACTCTCGACGAATTGACTGGGGGCGAATTTACCAGTCAATTCGATCGATAGACGAAATGATCGAGGAAAAAATGCCCAGGCCAAAATTTAGTGTTTTTCTCATCCTTGATATTTTCCATTAATCATCTTCCTTCTTTTCATCAGTTTTGCCACTCTTTAGATGCTTGTATCCCTATGACTTCTTCACTTTTTGCTTCTATATTTGCATTATTTTTTAACTGCAGCTCCTATTCTATAATTTCACTTATTTTTGTTGTTGCTTTAATATTCAAACTTCAGTTGATTTCAACTCAAAGACCTGATAACAATCTACTCTCGAGTAGTTTCTCCTTTAATCAAATTTGGTTGAAGCTAGGTAAAAGGAATTCATAAATAAACAGCTAATAACGGGAAACTCTAAAAAAAGTAATTTATTTTTCGATCATCACACGTCATATTTCATTTTTCGGTAATCACATGTTGAATTCTAGTTTACGGTCATCACATGTTGAATTGTATTTTCCTAATAACATTTTGAATTAAAAATTTTCGGTCACCTCATGTTGAATTTCTTCTTTCGATTATCATTTGTTAAATTTATTTTTTTTGGTCATCACATGATGAATGTTATTATTTTGTCCTCACATGTTGAATTTCAGTTTTCGGTCAGCACATTTACAATTTCAATTTTCGGTCATCACATGTTGAATTTCAATGGTGAAGGTAACTAATTACTTGTTTCCTTACATAATATTTAATACTGCAATGTTCATGATTTATATGTTTGGATTTCTGCGATCTTTAGCCACTTCAACATAGCGAATCCGATAGCAATCATTCATTCCTGCAATTTAAGGTGAAAAGGCTTCATAATACAACGAATATCCTCTTATCCTATTAATCTTTTGCTTACACTGCAAATATTCATTTATTGTTTTATCTTTTTTGCTCCAATAGTTCCATGTGATATCCATAGTAATCATCATTCACTCACATTTTCTTCTACTGCAGTCACTGAAATGATAACAAATTAAAGTAATCTCAAATTCAATCAAGAAATTTTCTCTAACATAAATTTCTCCTTGCTCACACTCAGACGTCCATATCCAATGAATAGGACTCATCATTCATTTAAAGGTCATTCACGCATTTATCGTGAAACAAGCTCATTCATTTTAATGCTATTAAATGGTTTTATGAATTACACTAGTCAACAATGATTTTGCTACTTGGGTATTAGCTTGTGATTTAGACTAAATCGAGTATGCTAACCCAGAATCTGTAATCAGAATTGTTTTAGCACGTAAGGTTCCTGAGTTACACACATACTCTTTAGTTACACATATGGGCAGCTACCGTAGTAGGAGGATGTGTTTGGTTCCTGCGTTACACTCCTGCTTTATCACGTTGTCAAATTTAGTCATAATTTTAGCGGTGTTAAAACGGTATTTACATACATTGATTAATTGCATTTTTCTTTCAGATTTTTCTCTTAATTAATTTGTAAATAAAATAAGACTATACAAAAGTCTATAACAGGATATATACAAACTGAGTTGATAACATGAATCAGCAAGGGTGTATAAATAGTCCCGACAACTTTTTTTATATCTGTGAAAGATATATATGGGGGGGGCTTTTTATTATAATTATATTTATTTATTTATCCATAGTATTCTTGCTTTACTTTTTACCGAATCTATTTACTTCTTGACTGAAATTCTTTTTTCTTTAAGTTGGCCCTTGAAACTTTTGTCTGGCATTTATCTTGACTTAGGTATTTTTGTTGGCTGGGTTGGTCCTTCATCTTCGTTTTTCTTTCTCTTTTGATGTATCTTCATTTTCGTCCAATTATCTTGAGTTAATTTCTTGGTCCTTCTAGATGAGTTGGTCCTTCAAACGCTTGTCTTCCGTCTTCCTTGACTTCCGTTTTCTTCTTGAGATTTCTCCGTAAATGGTTTTGGACTATTGAGTTTCGAACGCGGTACCTGTTGATTTAAATGTCAATACTCTAGCCATCACGCCACGGCTTAGTCCGTCTTGAGTTGGTAATTTAATGGGCTATTTATATTATCGAGTTGGAGGGAACTTTTCTCTGAGCGAATTTGAGGATTTGGGAGGGACTAGTCTTGGATTTCTTAATCAAGGAGTAATTGCTCTCCCTCCTACGACCTCGAGTCTGCGAGATCAGTGGAGCTAATTCAGTGGAAATGAGGAGAGCGAACGAAGTCTTGTCTTTGTTTAATGGGTAATGGCTTCTCCTTCCTGAGTCTCCTAAGTTCCCAGCAGCACATTTTCTTAAATCTCTAGTAGAAGGGTAGGTGCAGTTGTAACGAAGATCAGAAGATTGTTCTGCCTTTGAGGGTCACCAGTTTGGGGAGGGGGCTCTTTTAGTAAAACTTTTATTTAATTATTCTTGATAATCTTGCTTTTACAATTGCTTTTCTCTCTTTTATTGAATCTATTTACTTCTTTCTTGACTGAAATTCCTTTATGTTTAGGTTGACCGTTCAAACATTTGTCTTCACTTTTCTTGACTTGGATATTATTCTTGGCTGGGTTGGTTCTTGATCTTCGTATCCTTCCTTTCTTAATACATCTTTATTTTTATTGAATTTATCTTGAGTTGATGATTCCTTCGTGCTTATTGATGAGTTAGTCCTTCAAGCCGTTTTCTTTCCGTTTTCCTTGACTTCCGTTTTCTCCTTGAGATTTCTTCATAAAAGGTGTTTTGGACTGAGTTTCGAACGTGGGACCGTTGAATTTGAACGCCAACACTCTATCATTTACATCAAGGCTTAGTCCGTCTTGAGTTGGTAATTTAATGGGCTATTTATATTATCAAGTTGGAAGAAATTTTTCTCTGATACATTTTCGCACCCCTACATATATTCCAAGCAATCAGCGGAAAAATTTAGCTAAAAGAGTGAAAACTGCATACAATTATTACTTTGGTTGTAAAGTTGGTGACCAAGAAAAGCCCTAGGCACCTCACACATCTTCTACTGTGTGTTATACGGGGCTCACACAGTTGTTAAATGCCAAAAGAAGGCGTATGCCTTTTCTTGTACCAATGGGGTGGTGTGAGCCAACAAATCATATGTTTATTGCTACTTTTCTATAACAAATATTGTTGGATTCTCAAATAAAAACAAGTCAAAAATTATATATCCAGATTGTAAGTCAGCTTTAAAACCAGTCCCCCATAATATGGAGATGCCAATCCTAGTTCCTCCATCAGCTAGTGCAGTTAAAGAAGAGGATTTAACGCCTGAAGAGGAGGATAACAATGACGATGAAAGGTATGATGATGATTCTAAGGAAAAGAAGATCCATTTGATAAATCAAGAAAGATTGAATGAGGTGGTGAGGGATTCGTCATTGTCAAAGGAGAAAGCAGAACTGTTGGGCTTCAGAATACAGCAATGGAATCTTATAGAGGACGGTGTAAAAATATCTACGCTTCTAAAAGACATGAGGCCTTAGCTGTCTTCTATAAATAAGAAGATGGTGCTTGTTTCTGTACTGATGTTAATGGCCTCATGATTTAGCTAGGAAACGAGCATTTATCGGATGAATGGAGACTATTCATTAATGCAAGCACTGCTAGCCTAAAAGCTGTGTTGCTACACAATGGTAACAAAAAAAACTTCATTTCCTGTCGCACTTATTGTTGGCATGATAGAGACATATGTCTCAATGAAATTTATTTTGGAAGGTGTTCATTAATCGCATCTGGTGATCTTAAGGTAATTTCTTTACTTCTTGGACTGCACGTAAGATATACAAAGAATATGTGTTTCCTATGCCTATGGAACAGCCGTGACTTCAGGAATCATTATATTGTGTAAAGGTTGCCCAAAAGAGAAGGACACATAGTTTGCCGATACGATGTGAAGCACATGCCTTTGGTACATCCACAGAAGATCTATCTTCCACCACTTCATATCAAACTTGGCCTTATCACCAATTTTGTTAAAGAAATGGCCCAAGATTCTGATGGATTCCAGTATCTCAAAGAGAAATTTGGTGCAAAGAAAACCGATGCTAAACTTGAAGCTGCCATTTTCGTAGGGCCGGAGATCAGAGTATTGATATGTGACAGGGAGTTTAAAAATAAACAAACTCAACTTGAGTTGGCAACATGGGATTCATTTGTCCATGTAGTGAAGAACTTTTCTGGTAATCAGAGGGCTGAAAACTATGAAGAACTAGTAGACAACATGCTAAAGGCCTATCAACGATTGGAGTGTCGGACGTCTCTTAAGATGTATTTCTTGCATTTGCATCTAGATTTCTTTCCATCTAATATGGGTGATATTGGTAACAAATATAGGGAAATATTCCTACGATATATCGCAATGATGGAAAGCAGGTATCAAGGCCGCGTTAACGAAATCATGATGGGTGACTACTGGTGTTTCCTATAATGGGATTATTTTATATCCACGTACAAGCTCAAGAGCTAGTCTCAAAATTTTGAAAGGAACTTATAGTTAGGTGAGTACTACCTCTTTTATATGTAAGACATATCTTGTCTTGGTCTGCAAAAGGACGTATCTAATGCCAAAATAGAGTGCCCCGATTCCAAACCTTTGCCCCAAAATGTCTGATTCTTCTCAATTTCGTAATAATTATATCGTTAATTGATCCAAGGAGACAAAGGGAGCCATATAGCCTAGTTGTATAACGCAAGAGCCTTACGTGCTAGGACAAATTTGAGCACACCGAAATTAGTTAGTTACAACAATCTTTACTCAAGTAGCAGAGTCAAGTTAAAATTTGTTGGGTAGTGTTATGTGTAGTAAGAGGCAACTAATGAGTATTTATTATTTAAGATATCGTTGAATTTATGTAGTCAAAGGATTTCTAGGAAAATGCAGTGTGTGAAAAAATTATGCTAAAAAGTGTGTCTTCTATTACTCCCCACAAAGTCGTTTTTAAGAATTCAATATGTATTAGAGTGTTCACTGCACTTTGAACCTTGCTGGTATCATTATATATAAATAGGTACAATGTCAAAAGATATAGAATAGGTAAGGTTGTGTTTCACTACTACAACTATTACTTATCACTAAGAGTTTGCTTGTTTACAGTCTATTCACCCATATGTGTACTAAATGGCATTTCAAATATGTACACCTCACAAGGAGGCTAATAAACATTGCAGAACAGAACCAATTCTAAATTTTTATTCCTACCTAGATTTCTAGTACGACATCTATTCTCACCCTAGAGAAACAAGGCTTATGTATTTTCTACACTTTTTAACTCTCTTATACCCAGAGAAATTTAATTTTTGGTTATCGCTTTTTATAATTATAATAAAGTCAAAATATCAATTTCATTTAGAGATTGTTTTATAGAGTTACATTGTTTTCTGGAAGTCTCATCTACGTTGAGGGTTCTCGAATGTTACCATTCTATCTCTCTCTCTCGTAGAGGGAGAGGTTGCGCCCCTTTGAGCTTGTGTGTAGATTTGACTTTTCGAGCTATGTGGGTACCCCTGGTAGGGCATCCCTTGTCGATTTGGTCGGAAACGAGGTTCCAGACTAAGTGCGTCTTTCCTTCCTTTTTTGTCTATTCTATCCCTCTCTTTTTTCACTTTTATCCTATCTATTCCACTTATTGTACAAAAAGAAAAAAAACAAAAACAAACAACAGCCAAACAAAAAAAATCCTTCTACTATCATGTCACTCTTACCCTTTTTTACATCTTTCTACATATAAGGACCTGGCAGCTACATCATGCGTCAGAAGAGGCTTTGGAATCTCTAAAAACAACGCCAATAGACGCTCACTATTTGCGAGATACTAGGACTAGAGGTTTCCTAGGCGTTGGGGCACGATGAATGGGATGAGGGTAGTGCCTCGTTAACCACTTCCCTGGCGCGTAATTATTGACCATGCCCAGTGACGGGTGCCTCTGGTAGCATCGGTCCGAGGTGACAGCTCTTTGCTCCTAGGCTGGTTGCCAGGGCAATAAAAAGCCTTGGGTTGAGTCTCTTGGTGTGGCGGGATATCCATTGAACGCTATTCCGAGGGTTGGTTGCCAGGGCAATAAAAAGCCTTGGGTTGAGTCTCTTGGTGTGGCGGGATATCCATTGAACGCTACTCCGAGATCCTGGCCGTCGTGAAGGGAACTAGTAGGAGTTTAGTACGGGGCGTGCTCCGTTGTTCACCTGGTAAGAAATCGATGGCCTCTTCGGGAACGGTCGACGCTGCTTGGTTAGGAACCACGAAACGCCGAGGTTTGACGACTTGGTCGGATGAACAGCAGCACATGAAGCGTGCCTTCTGAAAGATCCGAAATGTCTCCGATGGATAGGCGGGATCGACTCACGCCTGGCGAACTCACCAACTCCCCTCTTTTCAAATTGATTGGTCGTAAAGTGATTAAGTATAAAGCTTTCAAAATGACAGGAAAGAGAGGACCAGGTGCTCTAAAATATACATGCGCTACGTGCCAGAAGGATAAGTGGTGTGTGGATTTTCCGGAGGGGTGTTTTTGAAATGCCACCCGGGCAGTATCTGCACCACTTGCATCCTGAAGGGTGAGGTTCAATAAGCAGTAGCCTATTGTAGGGAGAGACAAGATCTCTACAGGAGAGAGCTGGAGCACTCGAGATTAAAATAGAGACCATGGAATAAGACCACGAGCGCAAGCTTAGCCATCTCGAGAATAAGGCCGCAGATTAGCGACTCAGTCAACTCCAACTGACGGTGCTCCGGCCGCCGAGCCTCTCAATCAAAATGGCAACACTGCATCTGCAGTGCCCGGAGAGACGAGTGGCCAAGTGAAGAAGAAGAAGAAAAAGAAGAAGAAATGTTATCGTTCACTTCCCTCGTATAATGATGGTTCTGGTGTAGCCGTTGTTGAAGGAGTAACTCATGATTGCTTCACTCCTGTCCGAAGGGGAGCGCATAGACCGAGAGAGGTTTTGATACCGACGCCCGTCTCACCAACCAAACTGATTCCCTCTATCAGACGTTAAAGTTATGAAGATAGATTGAAGTCAGCTTATTGAAGTGTTTAAAATACTTGGAGGCTTCGACAGACTAGACTACGGGGATATTTTCCAGCTCACCGAGGGTAGAACAAGAAATCACGGCTTTAAACTTGAACTGAAGCAATACCACCGTGATCTGTGTTCGGAAATTCTTCACTTACAGTATCTGCGGTAGTTGGAACGCACTTCCGACGGAAGTTGTCAACATTGAATCTGTTAACCAGTTCAAGTCAAGACTAGATAAGGTCCTGCGAAATCGCCGTTAAGATTCTCACGAGTGATCTTCGAGGTTGCCAACGGGCACCTTCGAAGATTGCGCCAAAAGTACTCTCCTTGTATGGACCGTAAGGTCTTCTATGGTACTTATTTCCTTTGTAGCTCCTTGTAACATCTAATAGATTTGATCCCCTGGATTCTGGCCGGAGGCCTCCAATCGTTATCGGAGACTCTCAAGTGAGGGGCCTAACGAATCGGCCAAACGGGGTGCGCAAGGAAATGTGGCGCCTACGTAGCCTACCAGGTAAGAAGACGCGAGAAATCCTGAAAGAACTTAAAAAGATTAGACTAGGACATCAAGACACGCCGGTGGTGGCCCAAGCCAGTGAAAACGACCTGTTCCTACGGAGAAGCTCTGCAGGTCTTACTGAGTGCATCATCGAAGGTGTCAGAAGTTTAGCAGCCTCGTTGAAAGAAAAGACATCAAAATTAATCGTCGTTGGGATCATACCGAGACGCACCGGGGGTGCTTTGGCGAACCAAAAGGCTCTGAGCATAAATTGGAGGCTAGGTGAAATCCTATTAGGAATGGGCGTATGGTTAGTCAACCCTTTCGACGAATTCTACGGTCGGTTAGGGCTGTTCAGTGATGATGGCACTCACCTCTCTGTCCGTGAAAGAGGTGTGCTGCGTAAGCTCATCCTCCACGGTTTATATTGGGTAAAGAATATATAAACCTTATGGGATAGGATAATGAATCATTTAGAGTGTTACGACCTGTTGAGAGACACCCAGCATGGGTTCCGAAGGAAGCGCTCGTGCCTCGAGAACTTGCTTGAATTCTTTCACGGGATAATAAGTGAGTTTGGCAGAAGTCGAGCGGTGGACATACTTTATTTGGATTTCCAAAAGGTTTTCGATAAAGTCCCCCACCGCGGACAGATGGCAAGAGTTCGTGCCCTAGTAAATAAGAGGAAAGGTCGCAAAATGGTTAAAAAGTTGGTTGTTAGACAGGCGACAGAGGGTTACCATCGGAGGCCACTCCTCGCGGTGGTCATCAGTAACGAATGGAGTCCCTCAGGGTTCCGTGCTAGGCACTCTATTATTGATCATATACATCAACGATATAGATGAAGGACTAGTGAGTAGTCTAGCGAAATTTGTCGACGACACAAACTAGGAGCTAAAGTAGCGAATCCAGAGAACATCCAGATGTTGAGGAGTGACCTACACATGATCGGCGAGTGGGCTGACAAGTGGCAGGTGCCTTTCAACTTAGACCAGTGTAGGGTAATGAACATCGGGTATGTGAACCCCCGGTCAGGCTACGAGCTACAAGGTATACGTCTTGAGTCTACTGATGTCGAGAAGCACTTAGGTGTGCTGATTAGCAGCAATTTCAAATTCACGAAGCAGTGCTTACAAGTGGAGAAAAAGGCTCATCGCCTGTTGTATTACATCAAGAGGCAATCCAGCTTTCGAACTAAAGAGGTTGTTTTACATTTGTAGAACTCGCTGGTGAGGCCTCACCTATATTACGCTGTTCAGTTCTGGTCCCGTCATTATCGAAAATACATCGATTGTCTGGAAAAGGTGCAAGCCAGGGCCACGAAAATGATCCCATCGCTAAGGAACAAGACATAGACTTTTAAATTTTTGAAAGGATTTGAAAATGTCTACTCCACCAAGTTCTTTCCCCTCAACCGGAATACGCCTCAAAATCATGGATGGAAGGTTGAGCTGCCCAGATTCAATACCATTTTGGTGGGTAAGTCATTCACATATGACATTTGCGACACATGGAATAAACTACCAGCGGGAGTTGTTGAGAGTAGCAGTGTCGAACAGTTCAAGAGTAGACTTGACAAATTGTATTTGAAACCTTGATGATCTCATGTCAAGTAATTAGTACGTGCTAAGAATCGAAACCGCAAAAAGTGCCTCCTCGACATGGGCCGCAAGGCCTTTGAGGTACTTCTTTTCCTTGTAACTGTTGGTAAAAGAATAGTTTGATGATTAGTAAAGCAGATAAAAACAAACCAGTGCATGGCCTCACGCTATACTATACTGAAGATGTACAATTGTGATAAACTAGAGCAATATCAGAGAAATATAACCTACATATTTAAAGAATAAAGGAAGAAACAGTAGGAACCCTAGGAGGAAGGTCAGTGAGCTTTTTTCGAACATGGGCTTTAGCTTACATATTTTTGAAAAATCTTAGTTGTACTTCGTTTAAGAAACGGCAAGAAGGTATTGCCCTACCATAATTCTATTTTGTTGTATGAAAAAATAATAATAAATTACTCAAGAGGTAAATTTACATAATTTAAGTTGAGGTGCATCAAATTATTAATCAAGAAATATTTGAATCCATTAATGGTTGCACTGATAACAATGGGGAAATTATGTAGCAAGTAAGAGTGATAAGGATAAAATTAAGAAATGGGAAGATCGTGGCCTGGTCTAATGATGATCGGAATACCAGCATTGAGATAAACACTACAGACGGGTTTGTGACAACGGTCTAGAAACGAGTGAAAAGCGAGGAGGATCACAATTACTTAGTATTTAAGAGCATCATTAGGTGAAAGGCCATATTAAATATGTGAAAAATAAATGCCATAACCTCGATTCAAGGTTGTGGGGGAATTCCACGTGGAATTTCTTTTCCAGCACGGAAGTGACGTCCATGCGCTGGAAAAGGTTCTAGAATTTGGTTAGGCTTAAATGTGTAAGCTTCCCCCTCCCATCCACAAGCCGTAGCCTGGGAACCGCGTCCACCTTGGACCACCTTTTTGCGGGTTAGAATCCCCTCGGCGTGAAGGTTCGAGGCCATTCGAGAGTAGCGATGGCCAAACACCCCATGTTTCCCCCACCCATGCCGGGGGAGCCTCGGATATATAGGGCTCGTCTTCCAGGTGGGAGAGACAGAGTTGAGGAGTCTCTCCCGGACTCAAGAAGACTCCCCTAGTTCAAAGTCAGGTGCCAACAACAAAGCAAAGTGACGGCTGAACTTTTTGTATGTTAGAGTTAGCATAACCAGTGAGGTAATTCCATTTAACGATCGCCACCGTGCGATTTTTCCGACTCCACTCATCAACTCTTGTCAAAGCCATCCTCGTTCACTCCTCGTTTTCGGGTGGCCGAAATACTCTCCCCTGGACCGGAAAACCGTCATCACGTGAACTTCCCGCCCAGAAGCTCTGAGCGCACTCGCCCTCACGTTTATTGCCTGCAGAAGACATCCGTGAAGCCTTATCGTGACGTCCCCCTTGGAATCTTCCATAAGCCAACCCCTGCCACCCCCTTCATAAACCCATGTGAGTTAATCCCCCCATTTGAAGTCTTCTTCTGTAACGCATTAATTTCTAACTTCAGAGTCTGATGTATAACTTTGCAATTCCACCCTCGTTCACTGATGTAATTTTGCCCATTAATTCTCTTATTTTATGTAAATAAAATTATATTTTTGCACATGCCTCTTTAAATCATGTTGAGCTTTGCCATTTCCCAAATTTTACCTGACCTCGTTGCACTCTATTCTCGCAGTTTCGCACGTCGAAACTCATGGCATTCCGTCCCTTGAAGGTTCGCCTTTAAGTTATTGGTCTCTCCCCCATAGATATAATATGGAATTGTTTTAATGTAATGTCATACCACGACAGAGGTGTTTGTAAACATTTGAGATCAGAGCTATTGATTCTTCGCAGCATGTTTATGGTTAGTCTACAACACATTGAAACCTCGTTTAGGGTGGATGAAACATTTCAAAGAAGGAAGAGAAGACCGTAATGAGTAGAGAAAGGTGCAAACATCCACATCAACCAATGCAAAGACGATAGCCGCCGTCAACAATACTCTAGATGAATATGGAAGGATTAACGTTTACTCTATTGCAAAATAAGTCTATATTTCACACGGATCAGCATATGCAATTTTAACAGATCATCTTGGTCTCAGCAAGCTTTCTGCCGTTTGAGTGCCGAAAGCTTTAGGGGATGATCAGCTTGCCCAAAGAAGTCATTTTCTATTCAAGAGGCAAAACGTAAAGTCAAGACATGATGTAATTCGAAAAGCCGGGAGATCTTCAGAGTGAAACTTGTCAGATCGAAATATCGCCCTCAGAATTACATTGTCCTAAATATAAACATTAATGAGAAATATTAGAGAAATTTCTGTTATTTGAATTTTTAATTAATATTTATTTCATTTTGCATCAAAAATTTTTGAAGATCTCTCGTACAATTTATCTTTTACTGCACGGGAGTGAGATTTCTGAGACCTTGAGATTCCTAGAGTGAGACGATACATAGGGAATCGTTGAAGTTTTTTTTACTAGTTCTATGTCCCTTATGAAGATAGGTATAATTGATGCATCTTTCAGCCTCCAGATCTATTGATATTATAAAACAGATGTTGGTCTTTGGATATTTTGTCCCTTTATTCCCCGTTAATCAAATACTCACTTAGCCACTCACCGCAATTATCGTGCCTTCGTCTAATAGAACAATAGCTGGTGTGATGGCCTAGTTCTCTATGTTGCTGTATCTGTTGGGATGATTATTTTCCATAGTATACCTTGTACTTTTTACATCCACTAATGGCGTCCGGGCAGTATTCTCACGTTTTTTGTCTTCATTGAAGCCTAAGTACTTTTGGCATTCGCAAATGGTGGTACTTGCATATTTTGTCATGGCATTTATGCACTTGTTTTTGCAAGTATGTTTCCAATGCTTAGTATGAAGTGTCTCTCGCTATCTTCTCGGCATGACTGAACCTACAGCTATCTTCTGCCGTTATTACCGCTATCTTTATAACAGTTTAATTAAAACTCGCATGCTTTAGGACCCAGTTATCAGCCTTTTTCCATCAATCCACAGTAGCCCTATTCTAAGCTTTTTTTTGTTGACTTTTGATTGTGAATAATATATTCTTTATTAAGGTCTTTTCAAATAAATTTCAAGCTCCTTTGTGTTTTTTTCTTTCTTCAGTTTGTTGGTAGGAATTTATTTACATATGTTAACCAACACCTTCCAGCTATGTATCTGGCTGAGGTGTTTGCTTTTGCCACTTTACATGAAAACCTTTAGCCCTAAAATGGATGGCCAGTTGTGTGGAATGATGTTTGTGCCTGGAGCGGCAAATTTTGTCATTGTTCTACCAACCTGGCGGTATTTTGTTGCTATGCCTGCCCTGTGTAGCTGGTTTACCTAATTATTTCCAGTTCTCCAACGTTTTGTGGTAGGTAAAGCCAAGGTAGGCACTGAAGGTGTTCTACTACTAATTTGCAAGAAACTATTTTCCTTGTCTTAAAATATATTTGGTTGCCTTCTCTTTGAGGGCAAATATAGATCGAAATATTCAAATGTTGAGTTGTTTGATAATATTGATATCTCTTTCTTTATATATGATGATGATGACTACTGTCATATTTAGCAAGTTATTTTAACGGGCATACGTTCGTACTGCTGATATTTTCCTGTTAAGTACGTGTCTCAAGGGCTGAAAGTAAGACGAATGGAAGTATAGATATTATGAGAATATATGGAATGTACATATATATTAATGTTTAAAAAGAAACATTTAATCGAACCCCTTGAGAGACTACTCACAAGGGCTTCCCACAAAACCCTAAACGAATTATATAAAGTCAACTGATATAAACCATTTCTCTTGTTCTCAGTAAAAACGGGAACTTTTTCTTCAATTATTTCCCGTAATACTTGAGTTTATGGGCAAAAGCTCGGGGGCGCTATTTCTGGGCTACACTTAGTGCGATCAGCTCTGCGCGTTTATCGAAATAATAAAGATGATAGCACCGTGTACCTTAGGATATTTCAGCCCAAAATTAATATTTTTTTTAGTTACTTTCAAATAAGGGGGTTCGCCCGCCATACTCGTCCCTTAATTGTGAATGAGTTCCACCCCCAGACACCCAGCAACTTTAAAAAACACGTAATATTGATAATTCAATGGCTAACATCAGATTTGAGGGCAAAAAGCGATTGCCAAATGTCGGCAGCGCTATCGTCGTCTTAAATTACCTAATAAATAATCAGTTGACAACAAAAGCTAAACCCTCTACACCTTTCACTATTATAATCGAGCCGCGCAACTGTTACACGAAGGGGTCATGACGAAACTGTCAAAGTTTTCGGAGTAGGTTCTATTTATAGACACGGTTCTGTTGTCCAAAACTTGTGCAATTTGATCATTAAAAGAAATAACGAAAGAGGTACACGATGCCCCCTCCCCGCAAAAAAGACATTAGGTAGCATATAATAATGCATTATATTAATAAGTAATATAATCGAGAACAACTGATGGCACTTACTAAATAATAAAGAATAGAAACATTAAAATAAATAAAACAAATACAAGGTTGTGATTGGCCACATCTGAAGCAACCGTCTGATGTCATAAGGCCTAAATTGTTGCCCAAATGTGTAGCCCAGAAATAACTTCCCTTACGTGCGTCCATAAACTTAAGTATTACCTTATTTCCGTCGGTCTCGACGTTAAATACTTTTAACAGATGGAAGAAATCAAGAAATTATATAGGGTTAGTAGAAATAAATATATAGCAACCAACACTGCTCCGAGACTCTGTGGGACGCTCTTCATCGTCTCCAGAAAAAGGTCATTTTCTAATAAATTCTTTAACATCACCAAATGAAAATGTATCAATGACATAAAAAATATTTGTTGCTGTCAAAGAAAAAAGAAATCATTGAAAATTATTTTTTTCCGGTTTCTTCTATTACTATCAGTTTTTTCTCAGTCAAACTATTTAACATAGACTGACATAAATAATTAGAAAGATTTCGGTTTTCTATAACAGAAAGATAAAGAGTTTATATGAATAGATTAAGACAAATAATTATGAGGTTATTAGAGAATTATTTTAGAATCCTAACTTACATTGATAGGGCGAGGAAAGTCCTACACGCTGCTCAATAGAGTGCTGTTTATTAATTATATATATTAGTAACCTCACCAGTTGTTCTTGATTTCTTCCATCTGCAAAAAGTATTTAGCTTAGAAGGCCATGGAAATAATTAGAAACTTTTCTGTTTTCTTACACTAATAATGGTTTGTATGTGTTTAAGTATAATTAACAAGGTGTTTTTGAAAACCAACCTTCTATAGATATGACGAGGAGAGATAGACAGGTGGCATTTAGCAGTGTTGTTGCTAATTATTTTATAATAACACAACAATCTTGTAAGGGTATTTAGCATAGACATCGAGCATAGACATCAAGCATATCATTTTCTCTGACAGCGAAAAGGATGCTTTATATGATTTGATTGATACAATTCCTTTTGAAGGTTTAGGATAGGCTCTTTGATACCTACCTTGTCTTGAGGACGAGGACCGCCCTGCAGAAGACTCGAATTATTATTTGTTGTTAATTATTACCCTAGACAATTGTTCGTAATTAATTCCAAGTCAGATTATGTCACAGGTTACCATTCCAAAATAGAAGTATCGTACCTATGAATATTTAATGATAAAGTAGAATGGGATATATGATTGGTAAAGAAATTAAATTTTAATAATTAATGGTTCACGAATTTTTCTTTCCAAATTAAAAAGTTTTGAAATTTGTTATTTCGATCCACTCCTTTTAGGTTTTATTGTGGTATTTCCTTTGATATTAACAATTTTTACCAATTTTAGGGATATTAGATTCCTTGGAGATGGGAAGGCATCACAGAGAGGCAAAAGCAATAACAATGTAACTGCTATGATCGAGAGAGAGAATGACTTCTAAAAATACCTACAGTATTGATGAGAAATATATATTATATCATCTAATGTAAAATTTCTCATTCCTTATCTGCGGTCTTTCTTTGGTGGGGGACGGAATAGCTCTCATCTTCTCGACGTGATGGTGTTAACATGCCTGCTGGTGATACAGCAATCTTCGCTCCTACCCATTTTTATTTATTAATTAATATTATGTTCATCGTCCTTTAATTCTACTGCTTCCTTGGTTTTCATTTCTCTTATACTAGTGTCTGTCTTGTTCAGGTCTTTGCAATATCCCAGTGAACGAAATGCTTGATTCTGTGAGTCAGATCCTGTTACCCCCTTAAAATGCATTATTGTTAGAATTATCCTTTTTTTTATTTCACAAAGTGTGTATGGCGGAAAATACTAAAACAAGTGATACATAAACTGATCTAGCAATCAATATGGAGTACTTCCGAACTTATACTAACACTGGCAAGCGTTTCCTAGCCAGTAACTTGCCACCCTCATACCCACTCTCACAACAAGCTCGCTCTCTCCCCACCCTCAGCTTTTCTATGATTGTCCCAGCCATCCTAACCTCTATCTTCTCGTCCTTTTCACCCACTTACAGCGCATCTTGACTTTTTATTTAACTCCATCTATTATCCTGAAAGATAATTGCGTTCCGTGGTGGCCTCTTAAATTCCACATCATATTCCTAAATAAAGCCGCAATTTTCCGCTGCCGCAATAATGGCTTTCTAGTCCTGAGACCATTATCTTTATTGGCCTCATTCCCCTTATTTATTTTAATGAAAGAGGAGATGAGTCATCTGGTGACTCCAATTAAGGGCATATCTCCGCAAAATTAAGTTAGATAATTCATTTTGCATTATTAAAAGCCAACAAGATAAATATTCTAAAACAATCACAACCAAGACAAAACCTAACTAAGGAAACCCTTTAAAGGCAAAAAGGCACGATCCTGGATTGCAGCGAAGCACACCGTCCTCGGCAACCCAGGCATGACTCCAGAAACTCGAAAGATTCTGCAATTTGGTCTGCAAAAACTAGTCCGAATATTTGGAACAACCCCTAGTAAACCTGTTCGTTCCAAGACCAGGAAAGTTTAGGTACGCAAAGCTCCCCCAGACTATGCCATAAAAATGCCATGGCTTACGAGAAATTAGGCAGGACATGGGAAATATCCATGCACGAAATGAGAAAGAAGAGTAACTCGCTTATACTAAATAGGTCGTTGAAGAGTTACCCGACTCTGGGGTTAAACTCCAGTCGAAGGATTTCATCACGCTCATGATGTGCTTAATATGCTGGCAGAGCAACATTTCCACTACAGAATGCGGTGAAATTGGTCGCTAAAGACTCTGCCACGGAAGTGGGGTCCGAGATTGTGTTCCCATCCTCCTAGAGAGCTTATCTCCTGCATGAACTTCTCGAAATCCTTTGGCCAAGCTTAGAAATCTTTTCATGAGGGGTAGTTTATTTAACTCACGACACATATGCCCACTAAGAAGAGCTGTGGCCGTGCGTTGAAACATAAGGAACTTACCATCGTACGACAAAATCTTTCCGGATCTTGGTTTTTTAAACAAAAAAATTTCAAAAGAAATTACATCTGTATTAAATAAATTCTGTTTCCATACCGACTTTAAGTTTATTTTTATAAATAGACAACACATAGGAATACACTTCAATTGTAAGGACAGAATTCCGCCTGACGCGAAGTGCTCCGTTGTGTATGAGTTTACTTGCCTAAATTATAAACTAAGGAGATACACTGGTAGTACGATGCGCTCGCTGAGGGCGAGGTTCTGTTCACATTCATTTGGGTATTAGCCACAGGAAAGGAAAGGTTCTGTCTACGAAAGAATTCTCACCTCTTAGGGTTCAATCTATTAATTGTAAAACCGAAATCACAACGGACAATTCTAAAATCCTAAAAACCATCCCTTATTCCATATCACTAAGGATTCTTGAATCCATGTATATTAAATACCTTTTTCCTTTCTTAAATTCCGATTCTTCTTTTCAACCACTACTACTACTCTAAACAAAAATATTACCAACCTCCTAACCTTTTCTTTCTTCCCTACGCTTCTCGCCCTTTCTCCCCAGTTATCCTCTAACGGCTGATTGTTTAAATTTGGTTTATCCTGATGTGTTTCCTGTGTTTGCCCAATCGTTAATTTTTAACTCGTAACATAATAATCCAGAAACTATAAATTGCCTGGAAATTTATCGCAAACCCACTCCTTAATTAACATTAAATACGTTCCATTAATTAGTCATTTTAAATATCTGTTTAGTTCTTAACTTAAATTATTTTCCACAAATTGTATTTCCAGTACCCGAAGATGGGTGAAAAGTTCACCCGAAACGTTGTAATAAGAAAATGAAATGAATTTCCCTTTTTGCGTCTTTTCGTTCATCCTTCAAATTAAATTGAAGCTCCAAAGGAGAAGCCCTAACCAATATATATATATACATATATATATATATATATATATATATATATATATATATATATATATATATATATATATATATATATATATATATATATATAAAGACGATATCAACAATCAAAAATATAAAATCGTTAGAAATGTAAGTTAACAACCCCAACAAATAACAATTATCACTGAAGTCCAACATTGCACTACGAGGCTTAGAACCCAACTGAATCGCAAATTAACATAGTAGCCGATGTTAACTATGTAAGGTTGTACTAATTTCAACATATAGCAGGGTTATACTGATCGTGGATTGAAAATCTTCTGAAAACCTTTTGTGCCCCCTGCTGCGGTCTTTTTCTAAGAGTGGGTCTTAAACTAAAGTTAAGAAAACGATATAAAAATCCCGGAATTAAATTCGATAACTTTGTAAGTGAATTAGATCCTCATTTGCCTCTTTAAAATCATTTTGGAACTATTACACAGGCCTGCGTTTGAAATTTTTTTTTATGTTCCCCAGGATTTCTTTGTGGTTTCTTAATGAATCCAGCCTCCTGAGCTCAAAAATAAATGTATATTTGTTCAATCAGGTCAGATTTTCTCAGTACAGCATACACCATTTTCATTGAGATTACCTCATTTTTTCTGAATTTAAAAAAAAAAAAACTTTCTCTATCTAATAATGCATTATTACCTTTATATCATATAAACAGGAATACACGTATGTAAACTATAATTCTTTTAATAAACAAAAAATAAAAAAATGCAACATAATAAAAAAAAATAATTATAATTTCGAAGAACAGACGCCCTTGACGATTTTCGTTTGTGTATGTCATCTGGTGCATCATGCTTCAAACACCAACAGTATTCAGCAAGCATGTTTCCGTTCCATTTACACTGGTACCTGGATTCCATTGTTTTTATGTCCTGGTAGAATCTTTGCCCCTGTTCTTTACTGTAATCCACGCAGTTGTTGGGAAAATAATCCAGATGGGACTGTAAAAAGTGTATCTTTATAGACATTCAAGCTCCCAAATGTTTGAGACTTGTTAATGGCTGATTAACCAGGACAACATATTCTTCTAGGCTTCTTTTATTGCCTAGAAAATTGCTAACTAGAGCTTTGAATGCTTTCCAGGCATCTTTTTCTATGTCCTTCATTGATGCATCAAATTGCTGATCAAGTTCCTGATTTGAAGTCCATCAAAAATTCCCCCATAGAGCTTAGCGTCACTGATTTGTGGAAATTTTTGAAGAAGAAATTTAAAAGCTTGGCCTACTTTTTTAAGGGTTTTGACATAATTTTTCATTATGCCAAGCTTTATATGCAGTGGAGGGAGGAGTATTTTTTGAGGAGGCACTAAAGGTTCAGCTATCACATTGTTTGATCTAATTCTAAATGCTTCTCGTGGAGGCCAAACCTTTTTCTCATAGTGCATACTATCTGCACGACTGTCCCATAAACATAGGAAACAGGGATGCTTCGTGTAGCCTGTTTGCGTCTCAAGCGTAAGAGACACTACCTGAAAAAAATTTAGCACGGTATGTAAATTTAGTGTAATATTTCTAAAAACAAATTCAAAGTAATATTTCTTAAAACAATAAGAATATGAATATGTACTGAAAAATCCTGTATGCCGATGCATTAAATCATCGTATTGGAACTAATTGGATATATGTACATCTTTTTTTGAGTTTATTGAGTTGTGTTGTATACCTTCTCAATTAGGATAAGTTCGCCATTAACCCAATAGGATGCATTAACCTATAGGGACACACTTCAACAAAAAATATAACTCAAAAATGACTCATGATTTCCAGATTTGCATTTGTGTAAAATGTAAGTTGACCAAAAGGTGTATACAAGTATTAACAATTAAATCTTAGAAATGCTAAATGTATAATGATCTTACCTTTAAGTCACCACATATCCTCCACTTATAGCTAGAGTAATTTATTGCATCCAATAATTTTTTTATATTTTCATAACTTTCAGTAAGTTGGATTGAATGGCCTATAGGAACGGAAGCTATCTTGTTACAATATTCAGTAACACAGCTTTCAAACTTCTACTGGAGGAATCTATGAACATTCTCCATTCTAATGGGTTGTAGGGAATTCCAAGGGCCTCAACAAGTTCTTTAATATTGGTGCAGTATACTAAAGAGCTGGAAGAATGCTGTAAAAAATAGCTTCGAAACTCTTGTTCTCTATTTCAGTACCCCGCTAAATGTTGTTTCTTAAGCCAGAAGATTACTTTCACGAAGTCGAGAGCCAAGAAGTTGTGTATTCGCCTTTGAAACCCCCAGATCCCTAGTCAGGTCATTCAACTGAGCTTGAGTGAATGGTCTTGCGACCATATCATGTGTGGAAACCTGATAAGACTCAGATGTGTCATAATCTTGGTCAACTTCCATATTAATCTCTTCATGCCACGAGTTTTCAGAGAGAGAGAGAAAGCGCTCAAAATGACAGGCAAAAAAGGTCCCGTTCGTCTCAAACACAACTGTGCAACATGACAGTTAGAAAAGTGGTGCGTTGACTTTCCGGAGGGCTGCTACTCAAAATGCGGCCCTGAAAGTATTTGCACTACTTGCATATTGACGCGAGAGGTGCAGAAATTAAAAGACCTCTATAGAGCCTCAGAGGAGAGAGCTAAGGTCCTTGAGGGAAAGTTGGAGTAGCTCGAAGCCCTTAACACAGCTCAGGTTCGATGCCTAGAAGAGGCTCCGCCCACTGCCGTGTTGGAATCCCCTGGTAACCAAGCAGACATCCCGGCATCATCTGAGGCTAAGCTAGCTGAGGCGAGAAAAAAAGAGAAAAAGAAGAAAGGAGAAACGAAGAAAAAAAAGGAAAAGAATAAAGTTGAAACAAAAGTAGTACCAAAAATAGAAAAAAACAGATAAAGAAGAAGAAAAAGAAAGATAAGAATGTGGAGAGTAAAGAGGAAAAGGGGAGGCCTCTTCCACAAAGAAAGACCCCGTCTTCAGAGACCAAGTGTCCGAAGGTCACTCTCATTGGTGACTCGCAAACACGGGATCTGAAGCCGCTGCTAGCGGCCCGCCTTCGCCCTAGCGTGAAGGTAAGCTGCCTGTCAGGACGGGGTAACCACAGCATCAGAGTAGAGTCGGAGAAAGCTCAGATTTCTGAGAATTCAGTTGTTGCTCTGATGGTGAGCGGCAATGACCTCTACCTCAGAGGGGGTAATCTTGGCCTCAGTGGTAAGACCATCCAAACGGTGATGGGAGCCGTGGATGACATAGGGCTTAAAACCCGCAAACGTGTGGTGGTTGGGATGCTTCCAAGAAGAGGTCAATCCCGAACCGCTCACGAAAGAAACATCGCTTTAAACAGAAGGTTGGCGGATCTCTGCACGGCAGAAGGAGTCTTCTTCGTAGACCCCTATCGTACCTTTATCGGTACAGACGACCTCTACCAAAGTGACGGGGTACATCTCTCCTTTAAATGGAAGGCCTTTCTCGCCAACCTAATTCAAGATATCGTGGAACGCACCCAAAGGAGAGTTTGAAACAGAGCGAAAGCGGACGTGCGCCAGCATGCCCGTGTCCCTCCTGGAACGACCTTCTCGGAGGTCGTCAAAAAGGTTGTGACCACGAAGACAAAGAAGTCGGGAAACGGAAGAGCGTAGGGAGTTCTACACTAGGGGACTCCCTCAAAGTTCTTCTGTTCAATGCGAGGTCAATCAGGAATAAGTTTCTTTAGCTCCGTGGCCTCGTAGTAACAGAGGAACCTGAGATGGTGGCCATAACGGAGTCATGGATAAAAATCTCAAGCCGAGATTTTAAAGGTGAATTCACGATTTCCGGTTACCAGCTCTTCCTGAAAGATTTGCCAGACAGAGAGGGTGGCGGTGTGATGTTGTATGTCAAGGATACTCTCAACTCGACGGATTGCAACATCGTATCCGACCATGAACTACTAGGTGTTAACCTAAAGATAGGTCCTGCCAAATACAGGACCCTGGTGCTTTATAGACCTTCTGCCCAACTCGTTGAAAAGGAAAGAGATCTGTACCAGCTACTAGGAGAACTTGTCGAAGACAGAGTGTGTATCATCATGGGTGATTTCAACACACAAGTTGACTGGAAAACCAGAGAACTCTGTGGCGAGAACGCACTACTCCTGGAGTTCGCGAACAACGAGTCCCTGACTCAATGGGTGAGAGAGCCAACGAGAGGAAACAATATCCTCGACTTAGTTTTCACCTCTGAGAAAGACATCGTTGAGGTCCTCTCTGTTGGCGAAGAGCTCGGTGGCAGTGAACACCGACTAATTAGATTTGTAGTCAAAGCTCCGTAGGCAGGGCCTGCAAATAGTAAATCGAAGAAACTCGATTTGAAAAAAGCAGACTTTGCAGGTGTTCGTGCTGGACTGACTGACGCGAGGCTAGAAGTGTGCGATGTTGTTGAAGACACGTGGAACAGTTTCAAAACCACATTCATGAGTCTTCAATCGCGTTTCATCCCTCTGAAATGTCCCCGTCGGTCTTCTGTTCAACCAAAGTGGTTTAATGGAGAAATCGGCTAACTGCTTAGGAAGAAGAGAACTGTGTACCGACAATCGAAGATCTCGGGTGACTTTGACGAATACCGGAGGCTAGCCAGGAGAGTGAAGTCCAGCATAAGGGCGGCTAAGCGTTCCGAGGAACTCCAAGTGGTGAGACTCTGTAAAGAGAATCCCAAGGAGTTTTTTGGATATGTGAACAGCCGTAAACCAATCCGTCGAACGATTGGTCCTTTGAGAAATGAGGAAGGGACATTAAAGCACTTAGATGCAGAAAATGCTAACCTCCTAAGCGACTACTTCTCTTCAGTGTTTACTGAAGAGTGTGGTCCCATCCCCCAGCCAATGGATTCGTACTCGGGGGAAAAGCTGGAGGATATGGACTTCACCGAAGGGGAAATAAAAAAGAAGATCACTGACCTAATGACGAATGAACTGAACAAGTTCGTAAGTACTAGGAATGCGACTTTCATTTTCCTGCAACTAAAGTAGGCCTGTGGCACAAATGATGAAGGATAGGTAGGCCCAGCATAGAATCTCTACAAATGGATGCTTAGTGGATCTATGAAATAATATAAGTGAGTACTCGCATGAATTAATCAAATATTATTTCATGTAATAGTCAGAGACCCTATCAAAACTTACTGCGTAACAAAATTTCCCATTTGTCTTGTTCTTGTGTTAAAATTGTTGTTTCTTAATTGTTTGTGGCTCTATTAAATAAAAAAAGTCATTTTTAATCTACCTACCTTGGTCTTGTAGCTAGTACATTGAATTTTTAAATTAATTAGCCTATATGTGCTAAATAACATTATATTGATGCGAATAGTAAAGATATATAAAAAGTTTTGAGGGTTATGTTTTCTTCAGTTACGGGATAAACATGATATACTGTATGTAAAAGTTATAGCTATTATTTCCCTTTTATTTTTGGGGGGACCTGGACAACAATCGGAGTTCTCTTACATTCCACATATATTCACAACTAATTTGGTGAAAAATAAACTGTAGAGCTTTCTATAACTTTTGAGAAATTTATTTTACGTTTGAAGAATTTCCAGAACATTCTGGTGACCTAGACGACTGTATAAATACAAACAATGTCTACTCAACAGATCAGTTTAACTCTAGATCGGAGAGGTTTCGGATCTTTCAGAAAGTACGCTCTTTGTGCTGCTGTTCGTCCGACCGAGTCGTCAAACCTAAGCGTGCCGTGGCTATCAACCAAGCAGCACTGACGATCCTCGAAGGGGCCACCGATTTCTCACCCCGTACTAAACTCCTACTAGTTCCCTTCACGACGGCCAAGATCTCGGAGCAGCGTTCAATGGATATCCCGCCACACCAAGAGACTCGACCCAAGGCTTTTTATTGGCCTGACAACCAACCTGGGAACAAAGGGCCATCACCTCGGACCGATGCTACCGGAGGCACCCATCAACGGTCACTATGAATGGTCAATAATTATGCGCCAGGGAAGGGGTTAACGGGGCACTACCCTCATCCCATTCATCGTGCCCCAACACCTAGGAAACCTCTAGTCCTAGTCTCTCGCAACCAGTGAGCGTCGATTGGCGTTGTTTATAGAGGTTTTAAAGCCTCTCTTCTGACGCATGAGGTAGCTGCCAGGTCCTTATATGTAGATAGAGGGAAAAAAGGGAAAGAGTGACATGATAGGAGTAGGCTCCTGTTTTTTTTTGTATAAGTGGGAGAGATAGGATAAAAGTAAAAAAGGAGAAGGATATAGTAGGAAAAGGACGGAATGACGCACTTAGCCTGGAATCTCGTTTTCGCCTAAATCGACAAGGGAAGCCTTACCAGGGTTACCCAGAAGAGGTACCCCCGCCGACAAAGCTCGAAAAGTCAAAGGTACACACAAGCTCTCTCCCGCGACAAGGGGGCGTCACCTCTCCCTCTACTTTCTTTATGAGAGAGAGAGCAAAAGTAAGGCTTAGGGCAAACCGAACAATCAAGAGAACACCTCCCCCCCTATACTATTGTTATTATTATGAATCAACATTTTGTACATGTTAGACTGATACTTGAATATGACAAAAATATTTAACTTATTCAAGAGGCAGGAAACAAGGAAAAGGACTCATATTACGGTAAAACAAGGTAGTTCTTATAACTATATGCGGGAGGGATTTTAATCTGTAGAAGGATTTTTTTGGCAAATCTCGGCTTCCTTCAAGAAATTTTTGAGCGTAGCAAAGATTGTTACTCATTTCAAAGATCTTAGAAATCTCAAGATCCGAGAATTTCGGGCTGGCGACAACCAACCCCAGGAGAAACATTTAAATAAATAATAAACCATTTGACTTTATCATTATGACCTTAGTAAAAATGAATATAAGAACCAGCGTTGGTATGCTTACGATAGACGGAAAATTGAAAGCCAGAGAGACTCCTATGAATAAGTAGATATAAGAATGGGAGGAGACCATTTTGTTCGAGTTCAAAGGTAAATTTAATAGATGGAACCATAGAATAAAGTTCAGTCTACCGAGTACAAAATGTTGATTCATAATAATAACAATAGTATAGGAAGGGGGGGTTTATTCTGTCGATTGTTCAGTTTGCCGGAAGCAATACTTTGGGCAAACTGGTAAATCATTAAGTCAACGCTTGACGCAACATAAATACAATATTAGGACGGGGGTAAGCACTAGTGCTTTCTTTGTCTATTTATCTGAAAATAAAAACTCTGTCAATTGGAATTCGGCGAAATTTATTTGCAAACCTGAAGACTGTTCAATGAAATATTGTCGAATGCTCATTCGTTAATTCATATCCTGATTTTAATGTTTCCTGGTCTCTTTAAAGAGGATCCTGTTAATAAAATCCTTATTTATAACGAAACTGTCCATTTTAAATCTTAGCCGTTTGATTCATCAATTTACTTATGTTTCTCTCATTTATTTTTGTGTATTCACAATTAGGTGTTTATTTACTTAGTTTAGTGATCTAAATATCTAAAGTCTTTGCACACATATGGAATTTCCGGAATTAGACATTATCTACTTGGTTTTATGCTTCATATCCGTCTCTGATAATATTTTTCTATTCTGTCTCCTTTTGTTGTAAATGGGCGGGGAATTACTCCTGGAGCATAGTCGAAAATATTGGTGATTTTTTCAACATGCGCCAATTGCTCTTCCTTGAAGATCTTTATATCGAAGAGAAGCAACCGAATTTAAACATAGAGTCAAACTCCAAAGAAATCCTGTCCAGCACACAAAAAGCAAACAAAGGGACAGCTGTACTCAGAGTTGCCCCTCAACACTAATCTGCCTGGCAAGCAGCTTAATCCCCCCTTCTCTTGCTACCTACTACTCCGACCTTTAATCACCTGTATCCAAAATGACTATACGTGTCTAGCTTCGTTCGTAATTTTATTAATACATTTTGTAAAATATGAGGAGCGGTCAATAAGTTTTGCAATTCGGATACAAGGAAACGAAATATGAGGAAAAGTGTTTTATTATTTTTCATTATAACTACTCTCGACTTCAATGCACTTGCGCCACTTGTCTCTGTGGCTTAGAATTCCCGACAAGCAGAAATCTCGCGAGTGCTGTTCAATCCACTCCTAGACGGCGATCTGAACATCTTCATCTTCCCCAAAACCGGCGTCCACACAGTGCAGCCTTGAGCTGGTGAAATAAAGTGTAGTCGCTAGGGGCCAGATCTGGATTGTAGGGGGGATGGTTGAGCTGAGGGTTGGGTCCGGAACTTGATGGGGGTCGGAAAGCCTCTGTGCTTCCAAGCCATGCTTTTGAATTTGGTCTTGGGATCCCAATGATGAACCCAGGTTTAATCACCTGTTACTATGAGTGACTCGATTCCCGCCGGGTCTTGGTTGTACAGGAGAAGCAGCTCCTCCGAACTTTGACGACTTTGAATTTAATCATAGGGCGTGAGGTTTCTAAGGATTGAACGGGCAGAGGCTTGGGTCATGGCCAAATTGTCGTGGATGATGTTGATAACACTTTCATGTGATATTCCATGTTCTCGCTCGATTTTTTTTACCTTCACCTGTCGATTTTTGAGGATCATCCTTTCCGCACGGGCCACAATGTCCTCGTTGCTTACGTCTGACGGGCGTCCTGGACGGGGGTCAACTTGAAGGGACTCACGACCATGGCGGCACTCCCTATTCCAGCGAGTAATGGTTGCATAGGAAGGGGTGGTGTCGGTGTATACTGCGACCATGCGTTCATTGATCTCTTTTGCATTCTTGCCTCTCTTGGTCAAAGATTTGATCACTGTGCAGTGCTCAACCTTCTCCATTGTTGAAAAATTTGTGACTGGTGATCTGCGATCAGCTACTGCTTCTTAAATAGACGAGGCAGGAGCATGCGGCTGCAGATCCTGACTTGTCATAACTTGTTCCAACAACCCCACAAACAGCCACCCCCCTTCCTCTGTTTTGCCGTACCGATTCGCAAAGCTTATTGACCGCCCCTTGTATATAAACTGAATGATTTGTAATAATTCCACATTGTAAGTCTGAAGATAGTACTCGATGTATCGGAACGCGTCAGTTAAATTAAAGAAAATGCTAAATTACATTAATTTACTTCTACCTTTGGCATAATAACAAATATCAGTCTCCGATGAACTTCGATATGCTTATCCACAGGTTAAACAATGAAGAAAAGGTGAATATAAGACAAATCAAAAAGATTGAAAAAAGAATTATTAATTCGAAACTAGGGGTCGCTTTTAATAAAACATGCTATAATGAAAATATACTGCCCAAATCTGCACGTATATATATATATATATATATATATATATATATATATATATATATATATATATATATATATATATATATATATATATATATATATATGCAAGAAAGCCCACAGGGAAAATTACTACGAGGATGCCAAGTACTTAATTTTCCCTGTGGGCTTTGTTGCATTTATTGCTTACTCACGGAATTCTTTATTAGTTTTCTACATATATATATATATATATATATATATATATATATATATATATATATATATATGTAGGCAGATGTAATCCCGGGTCTTCGCTGCTCGTCCTCACTTGCCTTCTTCGAGTTGGTCGGTTGATGCTATCGGACTACGACCTTTCCACTTCATTTCCTATGACTATAGCTGCACCATTGGCTAGCCGGAAGAACCCAGCCCGGTAAGTGGTTGACCTGTCGGAGATAATATGCGCCGTTTCAATCATTCTTCTCTCTCTTTTTGCTCAACCATTCCGTTTGATGATCTATGGGCCCTGATGTCCCTCTTATGATTATTAATCCTAGTCTTAATATCTTTTCCAGATTCACCATAACAACTGCGGATCATTCGTTACATGGTATTTGATCAAAAATACCCTTGTTTTTTTTGCTGTCCAATTCCTATGCTTCCCTATCTCCCTAACTCTGGTTCTCGCAGAGTTAGCTATCAAAATACCTGCCTTCATAAGAGACCTTTTCAATCTCTTTGCTGCCATAGAGTACGGAGCACAAAGTTACCTGACCTCTTCTAATCCCTTCCCTGCGGGCTCATTACCTCTCTACTTCTCTCCGATATTTTTATTGCTTTTTGACCTAATTTTTTAAAAGACCATCTGGATTATTTTTGTTTCAGCAATACTTTCTTAATATACTCAAATTCATCATTCAAAGGGCTTTCGCTACTATTGGCGAATAGCCCTTAAATAAAACCCAATGACTACCTCTGTCGTCATTTTAATACCATGTCCAGAGATAAAATGAATAAAATTGTCCTTATTCATGGCTTTAATTCTTTATGGCATCCAGTCTTTATAATGAGTATATTGTTGCTGATGCTGAGTTTGACGACTTTATTGATCATCTATTGGGACATTGAAGACTGATATTTACTTTTTCAGCACAATATATAAAAAAATTAGGCATCATTGATAGTGACATTAGTGAAGCAACTGCCTAGAGTTTATGGGTGTGGGTTGATGTTGGGAAACTCAGATGAGTTTCGGATATGGTACTTAGTGATGGATCTAACTTAGCAGTAAAAGGACTTTGCTGAGCAGTTTGAAAGATGGTACCCATCCTAATATACTTATCATTGAATTTTTAAGGCGTAAAATATGGTTGTGTTTGTTGACTTTCAGTAATTCCTAGTTGTAAAGAAGTTTACGGTAATGGAACTAGATTTATTCCGGATATCCGGGAATTTAAAAAAGCCTTTGCTTTTGATTGGTTCAAAAGGTTTTTGTTTTTAAGCAGAATATTTTGAAACCTTTCGGTCTTGGAGGTTATCTAAAATATTAAAACTCTGTAATGATATGAAAATTGATCCAGAAAAAAGAAATGTTGACTTTTGGCTGTTCTAAATATAGTAAAGTCACGAAAACTTTTCAGTGATTTCAATGCAGCCTACAAGCCTTGTAGTAGAGAAGACACAGGCCGAGATTTTGTATAGGATCGGGAGTAAGCTTGCACGCATCTCTCTTCATGTTGACCCTGTTCCTCAGGCGAGGAGTTTCCCCTTGACTGGTTTTTAATAAAAAAAAACAATGCGAGTAAGATGAATACAAAGGATTGATAAAATAACATAGAGAAAAGGAATAAAATGCCCATAGACAATAAAAACTGCTTCACAATCCATGAGTCAAATAGCATGCGTAAACGAATGAATAAAATACACGAAAAATAAGTTATTCCTAAAGCACACAAACACACCATTACAAGGGTAAGCCCTATAGATGGTAGTTAAACCCCGTAAGTATTTAAAGAGTTTCTAGGTTCCTTTTCTACATATTCACTTCAGAATCTTCACCACCTATTTCAAAGCCAATTTACAATCATTTTGCTGGAGATATCCGCGTTGGATTAATAAAAGATGTTAAATTTAGAAATAGTTTTGAACAGCACGTTATCAACCCGACCATTAAGAGTCCAATGTCAAATTAAGGTGATAATAATAATTTTTTCTGCCTTATTTTTATATTTCATTTCTTATTAGCATATTTCTTACCTCGCACCAAATATGTTTTATGTAAAAAACTCACCTTTTAAAGACACGCACTAACAACAATATCGGATTTCAACATAAAAAGGAAGGTTTTGCATGAGTAATCAGGGCAAAAATAATCAAAACAAAGAAATATAATTGGACCAAACTCAATGACAATAAAGGAAAGATATTAAAAATTAATTTCATCTAAATGAAAGAGACGAAGAAAAATTGAGAAAACTCCGGCTCCATATATATGTAAATTTTTCAGGTTGGAACGAAAGTAATTGCCAAGTTCAGTGAATATCTTAAAAATAAAAATTTATGACTATAGAAATATTTAATCATAATCATATCTTCCATTTCTTCCTTGAAACAAATTCAATTTGTTTACAAGCTTACACATAATACGCTTGTAAATTTCTTTAGCTTTTGATGTAAAATATGAATTTGAACCCGTTTTAAAACTCTTCTCTTATCAACTTAAGACCATCCAAATGGTTATGTAATCATCTAGACAAGTTATAATCAGAGAATGAGCCAATATTTCACAAATGAGCCAAAGCCTTTGGCCAAAAGCGGCTTTTAAACGGCAAAGTTGATTGCAGCAGAGATTAGCAGTTTGTAATCGACAATATGTAATTATCCTACCATACACTCACACGATCTTTTTTGACTGAATTCCTACTCTCGGTTGTAGATAAATTCTTTTCAACCATTGATCCACGAACGTTGATATTTATCGTTATGAAAGAGTATCCTCTTCTCATCAACAGTATCAAACAACACGCTGGTGTAGATTCGCTGTGGATAGTTCGGGGTGGACCGATATTCCAATCATTTCACTGAAACCTATCACACTCGTATTGATTTGCTTGAATTATAGCATGATTTGATAGGGCAACAGCTTTCAACTCTTCAAAATCAAGTTCCTATAGACTAAATGGGAAAATAACTCTTGTAACCTATTTTATTCACTGAATTATCCTCACAAGTGGTTTAAAAGTATTTTTGCTGTTGTATTTGCATTGACACCTTTATGAAACTAATAAAGTAAAATATTTCTAAAGTGATCTAAAGATGGGAGGACATAAGGGTGAATACTGAAGAAGATTATCAACAATAATTTTAGAATTTAAAAGACAGAAATATATTGTTCATTGTAGCTTTAGTCAATATTAACAAAAGGCACTACTTTAATAAATAGTATCTCAAACTTTATTCTAGATAATCGGTATTACTTATGTTACAATTTAATACTTGTCTTTATTCCCGTATATTCTTAACCAATTTTGCTATTTGAAATTAGATCATTTATCAAAATGCATAGTTAATTAGATAAAAATTCTGTTGTTTAATATGTTTATTAGGTGAATTTTGAGCAGGGTAATTTTAGTGATATAAGTAGTACTTGTTCTAGAGATATTACCTTGTTTTGAAGTTTGATATGTCCACCTATAAAAATAACGAAATAACTCGAATAAAAATAGACGGACTTAAATATTATGGTCAGTTTCAAATGATTAATTACTATGCTTTCTTAAAGATAAGGGAGTGTAAAATTCTTTGCACTGAGATATTTGCTTTTAATTTTTAGGAAAATAATATAGAGAAATCAGATAATAAACCATATAAGACAATGGGTGATTTCGTCCAAAATTAAAATTGTTCACATAACCAAAGGCGCAGAAACGAATAAACTATCAAATGTATTAAAGTGAATTGAAAGCAGCCAATTGAATCGAAAAGAAATTTAACTTAATGGTCGACTTACTAAATGTGTATTAATAAAGTGCTCTAAAACGCGAAGAATTCATCTTAAGAATGGGTATATCGCTTTAAATTGCCAAATAGCGTGAAAGAAAAGTATTCCGTTTGATTGATTACGATATAGGGGTGAACTACATTTCCAAAGACACCTCTCGATGGTATGATGCATTTCTTCCCATTAAAGACTCGAAGGAATATTATTCAATTACATTTTATATATGTGTTATGTGTTAGATTTCATTAATTTGGTGGAGTAATTTAATAATGTGTACGTACATCATCATTGTTTTATTTTATGTAAATCTCTTTCTGAGTGGGACTGTACAGGCATCTCCAAAAGATTTATGAGTAAAATATAATATTATTTTTCATTTGTTTTTAAACTTTACGTGCAAGTAATAATTATTCTAATATATAAATTATTAAAAGATTATTAAAAAGTCATCTTTTCAAAATGGCCCTCTGGTCTTGTTTCTGTAAGAGGTACTTTTCAGTCTCTTGAGCTTTGCCATTTGATCAAAACGGTAAAATGATAACAAATATAGCTTATATGAAAGGTGTTGCTTAATTTTATTCTATTTTGTTTTAATGGTAGTTGTGTTAAAGTTTACAACCAGCTCATCAGGATTGGTTGCAGGTACACGGCGTCGTCGTCCACGGAGAGCAGCAGTGGCAACAGCAGGTTGAGCAGCAGGGCCAGCAACAGGGGCTGTAGCAGGTGGAGCAGCAGGGCCTGCCACAGGAAAGGCATGGCTACCACGCACTACGTTCCTTCTTTTCTTTCTTGTTGGTCTATCATCCAAGTTAATATTGTCACTGCTGCCACTGTCACCCAGTTATAGCACATATTCAGCATCAATATCACTGTCATAAAAATTTTCACACTCCACAATGTCAGCTTCTTCATCAGAACTGTGCAATAAAATATTGTCTATTTCACTCTGTGCAATTGATTTCTTACGCAAAGCAATGTTCAATAAACCTGTAATCTGAAAGGGTAAATATATTTGTAAGTAACACACAAACACTGTTTACGCCGATTAATAAAATAGTAGGTAAACACTAACCCTGGGGAGGTACCACCCGACGTGCACAACACCCTGTATCACCAACCACGGGTATGCCGTACCCAAACGTAAGCCTATAGCATGGGAGAGTGGAGAGAGCGAGACAACGTAACCTTCACCTACACTGTTGAGCGGGCAAATGCAGGTACTGAGCACGTGGGCACTCTCACAGCGCGGGAACCATACGTATTGACAATGACGTCGTTGCTCGAGGTACCTCCTACCCATGGTTAGCGTTCTAGGGTTAAGGCGAGTGGAATGGTGGTATTGTTGTTTTCCCTAGAATCCAAACAAGAAATGATTGTATAGATTATTTTTCCTCTATATATTCTATTAATCTTCTTATCATTAAATTTTGCAAAACTTTGGATAAAATGCAATACCAATATATTCATGTAACTTAAAGGTTTGAAGGTTTCCCTGGTTTTGGGAAGAGCAATATTTTCACTGTTTTTTTAATGGGTCAAGTAAGTAAATGGTGTTTAAACTTGTACTAAAGGTATTTTTAATGGACTTATATGGTATTAGGGACGTTTTCTGTTTAAATGAGTGAATTACGCTCATTATTTGTTAATCCGATGTTATAGCTCCCAGCCCCTCTTTTTCTCCCTGAAAGGGTCTTACCATTTATGTTAGTTATTACATAGGTACTTATGCACCCTTCCTTCCCTTTTGACACAGAATTCATCATTTAGGTCAGGTGAAGTTGGGAAAACTGACCGTGAGAGCCGTCATAGTTTTTATTCTATTTCTTTATCTTCTGGGTAATATTTGGTTACCGTTTTCGTCCTTTAGTTTGAGTTTCATTCTCAGTTTTGACCCTCTTCCTCTATTAATTTTTCTCAAATTATCTTTTGCTAATTTTTTCAAATCTATCGCCCAGCCTTTTTACTGCTGTTCACCTATTAACTAGATTATTTATTGTCCCATTCTATGAGTGCATCAAATAGTGATGGAAAACTCAAGTAATGTTGAATTATTACATTTAAAAGTAATATAATTTTAAGAGGAAACACACACAGGATGTAATATTAGATCCGAAAAAGTTCGTTATTTTTGAGAAACGTAGATAAATGAAAACTAGTAAAAAGATAATTTATTCTCTAAAATAGTCTACACCCGTTGATAGTTCTTTGCTTAGCGAAACAAAAACCTATCTAAGCCAGTTAAATATAACATTCTTTAAAGCTAAAATTAGTATTTCGATTTCTCTTAGAGTCTGTACTTATCAAGGATGCTTTCATTCAAATCAAACTACCTACAAACTGATAAATGTTAAACTTTACGCATACAATCAGATTCCATACACTCAGATTTACAAACAAACTTTCTTTGATAATGATGCACATGAATTGAGATTTCATCATTATTTGGTCTAAATCTAAGGTAGTTTTCTTCAAGAGACATTCTTTTCGTGAAGAAAAGATCTCGTAAACAAATGGGTACTAACTTGTTTAACCATTTGTATTAGTGAAAATATTTTCATTTATCCAGGTAAGTGACAAAAAATACAAGAACTTTCTTGGACATCAAATATAACCTAAGCAGATTCACATTTTTCTCAAATCTCTATCGTAATACTTGTTTCTATGTAATAAAGTGCAGCCATGTAGAATTGGCCGAAAATCTGTCATTTTATACACGTTGGCATTAGGATGGAAAGTTCGTGTTTGCATGGAATTTTCATCAAGTTGGATTAAATAGAGCGTTGATGCCTAGATTAATTATTATTAGCATAAGTATGGAAGCGCGTCAAAGAATTTATTTTGATGCAAATAAGTTTAGACTGTTAGTAACACGACCCATGTACTCTATTAAGTTGCTGGGATGACATAATTTCTTGGACAAATCCAAGTGTTTACTATAGCCAAATCAAATGTTTCTCTTCTATTTGGGACATGTTCAACTACTTCTTAATCAAGGAAAAACGGTGTATTGGTGAATTTTGAAATTTGTTTCAAGATTAACTTTTTTTTAGCATCCTTGGTTCATTGCAAGCAATATGTCATATTCATGGATAAAAGCCACTGTACGGTTGTCGTCAAATATATTGAGAAAAGAAACCTGAAATCAGATAGTTTAAACATTTTCGAGCTTGTCTATTAGCAGTATTAGATCACAACCTCTTTTCTGCTCAGCAAATTTGATTGATCAAACAAGATTCTTTTGAAATTGCTGCTCATTGGTCGCATGCAAATAAGGATTTGGCTATGTTTTGCTAATATTTATTTAGAGATTGGCCTAAGGAATTATTGAAAAATTTGTTCTAGCGATCGACAGCCAAGTTCTCTTCCGATTGCTCACGTGATCTCTTCTGATTTCCGTTGCAGTTGCATCGCTTTTCTCTCGTTGATGATGCTAGCTTTCCCTGTGGACAATTCTTATTAATGCGGCTGCCGGTTCTCTTTTATTCTGGACTTCTCTTTGATTACATTGCTGTTAAATATGGTTACCTCCATCATCAGAGTTATAAATAGGTTATATGAAAATCTTTCTTATTTGTTTCTCCGTTCACTTATGTACAAGATAACTAGAGTGAAACTCCTAGATAAAAATATGGCTTGAAATCAATTTATCTCTTTTTTTTTAAATTTTAAGATAAGGCATCTTCTGACAGTTTTGCCAATATCCTAAAGATTAATGGACTATTCAGATTGAGAAAACCTAGAGGAAGGTAACTCATGACTTTTACTAACAAATAAAATTGGATCAGTAACAAAATGCACATTTGAGAGATCAACTTATATACACGGATGTGTAATATATACCGTTGAAAATTGTAGTAATAGGACTGTTAGTAATGGATCGCTTAGATAATGTAGATGTAGTATTATGCCAAAGAATTTGTGTGAGTTAAAGATAAAGTGATATACCTTGACTAAGACGAGATCGGGCTCTGCCATTATAATAAATCTGCTTTTTGTCCATATTTTTAACTAGTGAAGATAAACACAAGACTTAATTTGTATGTATCCCAATTGAATGAATTATATGATGGTACTTACTTCTGTCTATGGCTGCTCAGCATCATCAAGGCATCTTGATGGATGCTCCTCTGTTGGTTCGAATTCATCTCCTGTTGCCTTTGAGAATAATGTTGCAGTTGCTTCTCATTGTTCCTTTTAAAAATTCTCTCGTGAACGGCAGTTGCTCTTCCGATTGCTCATGCGTTCTTTTCTAAAATTATAAACTCCAGCATCTTGCTCATGATTCAGGTGCCTCTTATTACTCTGGCCGTTGCTTATGATTAGTTTGATTTTCGATTCTCTTTGATCATTTGCTTTTTCCAATTTCTTCCGGCCTTGTTTCTGTTTGATGCCAAGGAATTTGCCCATTGCTCTACCTATTGCTTCTGATAGTTTCCGTTGTAATTTTGGGTTGATTATGCAGGTGTTTCTGATTTCCTCCGTTTTACTCTTTAATACAAAAAGCTCTTTTTATGATTGATCCAGTGGTTTTAAGGTTGTTTTACGGTTTCCATTAATTCTTTCAGTTGTTTAGGGTTCTGTCTGGATTTGTTTCAGATAGCTTATTCTGTTTATTCTTGATTCTTTAATCAGCATTTGTTTTCGCTGCTTGAAGTTTGTTCGGGCTGAATTAGGAAAAGTTTAAGGAAGAGCTTCAAACCATATAACTCCCAATCCTACACTGATCAATATAAGGTCTATGGTCTGCTAATTATTTAAAATATTATTAATATATTTAGCTTTCACATATTTTCACTTCCTCTAACTTTAACCTTAGATCTTCAGGTCATCTAGAAAATTTCGCTCCATATTGCCTCAATTGTTTTAACATTATAATTCTTATATTAAATATAATCGGGATTGTTCTCATTCACAGTCATTTAACACATTCCTAGGAATATAAAAGTGAAATATATGGATAGTTTAGTCATTTAAACAGATGTCCCTAATTCTTTAGGACTGCTCTTTTTCGTTTTAGCATGCTTCAGAATAAATTAGTGATGATATCTTGACTGATATTATTTAACCTTTTTTCCAAAAATCTTCCGTAACTAAGCAGTTTTATTTGTGCTACTTACAAATATATTTTACCCTTTCAGATTACAGGTTTATTAAGCATGGCTTTGCGTAAAAAAGCAATTGCACAGAGTGAAATAGACAATATTTTATTGCACAGTTCTGATGAAGAAGCTGACAATGTGGAGTGTGAAAGTTTTTATGACAGTGACATTGATGCTGAATATGTGCTATAACCGGGTGACTGTGAAAGCAGTGACAATATTAACTTGGATGATAGTCCGCCAAGAAAGCAAAGAAGGAAGGTAGTGCGTAGTAGCCCTGGCTTGCCTGTGGCAGGCCATGCTGCTCCACCTGCTACTGCCCTTGTTGCTGTTCCTGCTGCTCCACCTGCTACTGCCCCTGTTGCTGGCCCTGCTGCTCCACCTGCTACTGACCCTGTTGCTGGACCTGCTGCTCCACCTGCCAAGGCGGCTCAAGAATCACATATGCACGGTTTTTGAGCGGCCCACCCCTGCTGGACATTCACAAGATGCTGGAACACCTGAAGCACATATGAGGGAGGCCATGGTACGCTGTATTGTGTGTCCCTCGAAGGCAGTAAAAAAAACACGGTTCCGGTGTGTCCTGCCACCAGCTATGTGTCCCAACCACTACTCCACTACCTGTGGCAACTGTGTATGAGGCTGAGGTAGGTAAATATGCACCTGAAGACTTTATTTACTTGTACATAACAAATACATAGTCAATTGCTGCAGTGATTTCAGTTCTAAATAATTATTTTGGTAAAGAAGTGATTTTTTTGGTAACTCAAAATAGGGCCTTTTTCCATCCTCCTCCATACGGAAGCAGCAGCAGCTCGGAACCAGTACCCCCTTCAGCAGTTACTCCCAGGACCTGGAAGGCCGTATAAAGAGTATTAAAGCCATCTGATTATAATTTGTTTGGTTTTTTTTCAACATTTTGAAAAATGTTCCTATTTTTAGCAATATTTTTCAGTAATGTTTTTCATACCGAAATAATACATTTTTCAGTTTTTCTTAATGTTAGAGTCAAAGTTTAAAGTTTGAAGTGCCTTCATGTAAATCTATTCCATTAAAGCTTTAAATTTAATATATTTTTTTTCAAATCGGGTATGATATACCCATGGTTATTAGTGGTCTGTAGTTAACTGATGGTTAGTGTTCCAGGGTTAATAAGAGAAAAAAAAGCCTAAGTGAAAGGGAAGAAAAGCTCAATATACTTAGGGCTTAGAGACGTAGAGGAAGCCCATGATAAATTTTGGATTTAAGGTTCAGTATCCAAATGAAGAACCGTTTAAAAGAGAATTCTATGCGACTCTCTCACGGAGAGAAAATCAAGTATTGTGATAAATGATTATGGGGGAGTAGAATTTGAAGGGAAATCCAGATTACCGCAGGGCGATTTTTTTATCCCTAACGCTAATTTCAGTATGAACAGCGGGCATGCCACCACCAAGAGCAGGCGCCGCTAATTAGAACACAATAAAATCTCCATCCGTAGACTAACAGCACATAATGTGGCTTTACCTCTCTGAATGTGAGATACTTGTTTCCGCTTAGTTATCGCATAATATCCTTTTTCAATCTTAGAATGAGGCATCAACAATTTCGTGATCCGTATGTGTCATCATGGACAAATTTTAAATCTAAGCTGATGAAATACACATAAAGATCTGAATGACTATTGCTAGTAATCCAGAAAGCACAAGAAGTCAGTCATGTTTGGAAGGCGGACGGCTAGTACTGTATTTTGAGCTCAACTTGAGAACAAAGCCTTTATCCACTATGAATGCCCCTTGTCGTAGAATAGGCTCCCGAAGATATACTATATATAACTATTCGTTGAGGAATTATTCTATATTTTGAGTGCGTATAAATCTGATTGACCGAGGTTAGTTCAAAGGAAGGGAGGGTGCTGGAGAGGCTTATTTATCTTCAATATACTTAAGAAGTGAAACGGGGCACAATGATAAATAATATGCCTACCATTAATAAAATAGAGTTTTATTAAATAAACTATCAGAAAACAAACGGAAGATGTATACACAACCGGGGATTAAAAATTGGAGAAACACAGGAAATGAAAAAGGTCATGGGAATATCTGACTAATCTGAGGATTAAGATTTGGAGAGATTTAAATCGGCAAAAGAACAAAAAGGGGTTATGGTTCACAAAACCGTTTAAAGCACAGATTTGCGTTCACAAAAGGTTAAATGATTAAATGTAATGCTTAGCTTATGTAAATACTAGGTTGTCGTGCAGAGGAAGGCGATGGGAAGAAACCTTCGGTCCAACTGGCAATTTCAAGGAGAAGGGATTCTTCGGGGGGTTGTCCTTAACGAGGGGAAGGGACTGTCTTCGAGGAGTGAGAGCGAGGTGGGGCTCGGAATTACGAGCGATCCTTGTGACAGGATATCGGAGATGTTCTAGAAGAACAATGGAGGTTATTGTTGTAACCAAGCGTTCTCCTGAAGAACGTTAAAAAGGGGGAATTAAATGATCCTGACGTGATGTCTTGGTAACGAGAACCGTTTCTTGACGAACGGGCTTGAAGAACAATGGCTGTTCTAATGTTGTTCTCTTTCTGAAAAACAGGGGGGTGGGGTGGGGTGAGAACCGTTTATTCTCTAACGGGCTCAAAAAACAATGACTGTTCAAATGTTGTTATCTTTCTGAACAACAGAGGGGCCTTATTGACTTGGCGTCTTGAACGGCACGAACCTTGGCACTCAAGGGACATTGTCCTCTTCTGGAGAATAATGGGTTTCTCGGCAGAGTTCCTAGGTGCACAAGGGAGACCGGATCGGCTTGATGCCTCACGAAGATGATCTGGATCTGCTTCAATTGGTGAAAGCTATGATATAAATAGCCGGAGCCAGCCCCATGACGTAGGGGACAATTGGGTGGGGGGCTTCTAGGGCACGTCCCGGTGGCACCTGGGAAAATATCTTATCTGCCCATAAGCCTAATTCAATCTGGCGAGATCGAAGTATGGAGGCGAAACGGGGGAGTGAACCTTCTTGATTAAACATTGGCTGTGATAGGCAATAACGCGACTTCATCTTCCTCTCGCAGGATACACGTGGGTAAGCATGTGTTTTAACATGTGATAGAGGATGAAACGAAGCGGCCTCAGACCGTTCTATCAGACCCCTCTATGTGACATTATCACTATAATTCGTGTGTGTATCCTCTACCTCGACAGAAATACATTATTATTTATATCTCTTTCAGCTGATCAAGACCGCTGTCAGAAAGCCTTTGCCTAAAGATCATAAGAAAACCCTTGACAGGATTAAAGAATCGTCTGTTACGTCGAAAAGAATAACTCAGTAGAACAGCTAGTCTTTGGGTCATAATTATCTACATAAGAGCTGATGAACTCATGATAAATGATTCCTAATTTCGCATTTTGAATGAAAGCACTCAACAAATGAATATACGAAAAGGGAGGTTGTGGTGGTGGTGTGGTGGGGGGGGGGTTGTTTTTGAGGAAATGGAGCTAAATATGCAAAGAGAAAGTGTGTAAAAGTTGAATAGATGGATTAAATGAAGTTGGCTATTATGGCGTAATGAGACAGAGACATTACATAAAAGAAAAGCTCATGAGAGTAAAACAAGTGATACGAGAGTGAACGAAATCCAAGGCAGTCACGGTTAAAACCCGCTAGTCTAAATTTCCTGTTAGTCCTAACTTCCTAACTTCGACCTGTTTTTAGCAATATTTAGACATGATCAATTTGGGAATTTTTCCGGCGTCACATGTAACACCATTTAATTATTTTACCCAACTTCTTACGCACCCACACAATGTTTTAATCCCCCCAGACAATTTTAAAGATATAAAACTTAATTCCATTCATACGTAGGCATTCCTTCTTTATTCAGTATCTTACATTTGCTTACATTAATTTTTTTCACTAATTCTCCTCGATTGATAATATTTTCTTCTAGATTTTCACCCTTTTGCTTACTCAGCTGCATTAACCATCAATACAAAGGTACATAAATTATCGTTTGCGATACTCTTGTATCCTAGTTTCTGACTTATTACTAACTGAAAAGCTGTTCATGGAATTCGTAAATTACAACCATAGGTTTTTATTCTTAAATGCATTTTTATTTCTATTTATATAACAGAATGAAAAGGTAGTTATATCATAGTACATAAGTTATAATTATTACATTAAGCAAAATATGAAAAAATTCTCGGTATAGAACATATCTGCCATGCCTTTTTCCAAACAATGCAATCACCAATATTTTATTCCCCAAATTGATGAGGAATATAATTTGGAATCCTTACGCTGTGAAATTATTTGTCACATTACTAATTGTGATAGGGCTAAATATTTTAAAATATTCATGTATATTTTCTGAAAGGTAAAATCTAAATTGGCTTAATCACTTGATTATAATTAATAGTTCTGTTTGTGTTAGAATAAAGAAAGCAGAAAATTTGAAAACACGATAGTAAAATCCATATAGGAGAATTTTAATAGCTTAACGCTAAACAGAAATGAGGATAGGTTTGACTTAAATATATAGATAAATATGATTTTTTCTATTATTTTATATAAGAAACACAATTACCATAAACTTCACTTGTTTTTTTTTATTTTTCAGAAAATAATGCCAATTATATATAAGATTTTATTTCAATATTAAAAATATATTTAATATTCTTTTACATTTCAGGCAAAACTAATTTATTTACAAAGTTTTCTGACGCTACACAAAATTTCAAAAGAATCGTAATAGAGATGCCACAGTTACTTTACTTTTTCTAATAAACAATATATGTAAAGCCGCCAAAACTATTAGAATTTCAACGAGATCAAAGTGCTATTTACACAAGTTTTTATATCAACATAAATTACGCACCTTTGTTCTGGGTGGCTCGTCACAACTTTGTAATTTATTCTTTGTTCTTAATTTCTCCTCTACTTCCTATTTTCTTGTCTTGTATTTCCTCTATTCCATTCATTTTACTTTCACATTTGTTTCCTATTCCGCTGATTGCGCTATTTTCCCATCTCTTTCCTTTATTTCATTCAGTCATTTGACTCAGCCTGTTCTCCTCCTTCTCAACTGTTTTTGAGTAATCTCCTCCCAAAGAATTCTTTCCATCCTCAGTGTAGAGGAATGGTCACTCCCCCCCCCCATTCCCGTTCACTCTTGGTGCAGTCACAAGGCGGTTACCGCAAAGACATCCGTCAAAGGCATCGGCGGGTTCAGTGCTTAACCGCAGTGTGGCACAACCCAGTGCCATGACAGACCCTGAAGGTCAAAAAGGTTAGATCTCCCCCAGGAGAGTGAGATTCAGTTTCAAGTCAAATAAGAAATTGGAGACGTGTTTCTCCCAATCTCGAAGGCTAACGAGGAGCCGATGTTTGACTTCGTGTGAAAAACCGTTTGGAAAAAGAACTCTCCTGGGGCCATCCTCAAGCCCCTCTCCCCCTTGCCACTCCCCCAGTGGGGTGACGAGGTATAAAGGAGGAACTCTAAGGAAAATCGAGGTAGTATACGTCAGTCTCTAGGTGACGAAGTCCTCAGATCCACAACCGAGCTACCGAGACTGGAGAGGTAGTGTACTTGGCTCGCCAGACCAAGAAGTACCCTGCAAGAGAAGCAGGGCTACCTACCTTAAGGGGCTAAGAAGAAGCTCATCCTCGAGCTAAGTCCCTGGGTATTCAAACAAACGATAAGTTAACTTTGGTAAGTTCAACTTACTCTCGCCAGAGAGACCCCTCATATCCTGGTGCACCTTAAACACCAGGGGTATTCCTCGTCCTTGAGGAATTAAGAAAAGAAGAAGGAAAAGGCTCCCCCTCGAGCCCGTTATTCGGTGGCCACACCGAACTCATAAGTTAACTTGGTGAGGAACCAAGGTCAACTTGTTCTCGTTAGAGAAATCCCCCTCCGTTATACTCGCCCTTGAGGAAGACTGGAATTAAGAAAAAGCTCATCCTCGAGCTAATTCCGGGTTACCAAACCGAACGTTAAGTAATTTATTCTCGCCAGAGAAACCCTCCTCCGTTATCCTCGCCCGTGAAGAAGACCCTTCCCGAGTTCAGTCCTCGTCCATAAGGAAATAAGTAACGAAGGAGAAAAGCTCCTCCTCGAGCTCGTTACTCGGTGATCACACCGCACTCCAAGTTAACTTGATTTAAGAATTAAGTTCAACTCACTCTCGCCAGAGAGACCACGACTGCCTAGGTGTTTCATAAAGCACCGTATTGGTCCTCGTCCTTGAAGACCCCCCCCCCTTCCTTCCGGAAGAACGTGTGGAACCCCCAGCTGCTACCCTCGCCAAAACGATCGTGGAATTTCGCCCATCTACTTCAGGACACACGGCACACGTCGAAAGTAAATAACATTTCTGAGGCCTTTAAACTCCACCTGAGTCCGTAAGCCTAATTCTAATATTATTGTTGTGTATAGAGAAAACGTTAATTAAATTTAGTGGGTAAACTAATTTAATTAATTTTTGTTTAAGCTAATATTCAGAGTATTGCTGTAGTTAATGTATAAAGGTTATGTATTCAATTGATAAGGATAAAATATAAGTTTATTTAGTGAATTAGTGGGCGTTTCTTTTATATCCTTACGTGTGTCGTAACGGCTCTGTTCTTTAAGATATTTTTATAATATTAATATATTAGACTCACTCTTAGCACTCTTAGAGATAGAACAAAAAAGGGGGGAATTCTACGATACTCACGAAGAAGTGTATTAACGCTGCAAAGTATAGTGACATACAGGGAGGGAAGAAACTCATAAATCACTCACCTAGATTTGCGGGCGAAATTTACGCCCAAGAGAATCAACTATCTGAAACGAATATCATAAAAAAAACAAAAAAAAACAACAATAAGAGGAAGGATCTTAAAATTCAAACAAATATTAAAAATTAAAATAACACAAATGTCAATAATATTTCTTAACATAGTGTCCATTTAGGTCAATGCACTTCTGAAGGTGATATATGCATCTGAAAAGGCCCCCTCTCAAGAACTGCTTTTCGAATTGCACCATGTCTTGACTTAATGTTTTGCCTCTTCGAACGATTAAAATCTTGTTACTTTTAAATGTTCCTTAAGTTTAGGAAAAACGAAATAGTTCGAGGGTGCCAGATCAGGGCTATAGGGTGCATTGGGTATAAATTCCCTCAAAGTTTCTCTTGTTATCCGTGAAGAATGGGATGCAGCATTGTTATGATGGAACATGACTCCGTTGTGCAAGCTAATCATCCCATCACGCTTTCGGCAGCGAACGCCCCGTAAGGGGCGCGGCGATTTGCCATCCTGGCTGCCGTGCTGACGGGATCCAGCGCTCCGTCCGGCCCCAGCTTAGCCTCTCTTCCTTCCTTCAGAGAGCCCGATTTCTCCCCTACCTCGTCGCTTTTCATACAACCTCTCCCACAACTTTCTCTGGTCAGCCTCTAATTTCACAGGGTAGAATGCTGACCTTCTTCTCAAGCCAACCACCCCGGATCGGGGCTGGGGGGGGGAGGGGACATTGTTCCCTAACCCCTTAGCTCCGGTTCGGGATGGGGGTTTTTTAACAACCTGCTTCATCCTCACCCATACCTTCCTCACATCCCTTTTCCTCTCCTCTTCACAACGTATATTTTTTACGCCGTGTTCAAGGTGGAGCCGCCATGACGAAGGACTGCCAGGCCACCAGGTGGGAGGGGTGGTCCCGAATGGCGGCGCCTGGCTCTGCCGGGCTTGTAAGCACCTCTCGCAGTGCGGGCAACTGCGAGAGGTGATGAGCTATTGCGTCCCGTATTAAAAAGAGGGTCACCATGCCCATGTATGACAAAAAAAAACAAAAAACCCAACCCCCAACTTCTCCAAGAAAATCAACGGAGCCGCCCTCGGGCAGCTCCACCGAGAAAATGGAGGTCCCCCCCCCTTGTGCTTGCGCAAGGGACCCTCCATAATTCTTTAACCGGAGAGGAGGCTTACTCCTCTCCTACGCCTACGGGTGTAGGGGTCTCCCCCTCACCCCCTTCTCTGGAGGTGCTTTCGGGCACCTCCCTATCCCCAGCGGCAGTCCCTCCTTTGCTTTCTAAGGGGACTGCCAAGAAAGCCAGCAGGCAGCACATTGCCGACCGCCCCTCGTGCAAGCGGCTCGGTAGGGCAAACCCCCTTAGGGGGGAGAGGGAAGCCAGGCCCCTTCCGTCGCTTTCCTCAAAAGACCTGCTGGCAAGAATTTTAAACCTTGCTGGGGTCAAGGCCTGTGCCTCCCCACACAAGACTGGCGACACTGCCAAGGAGACCTGCGATGTCCTGGGAGGGGATGGCCAACTGGAGGCCCCTCCTGTGATAGACATGGTCCTTGAGGAGACCGAGCCTCAGATGGTAGGGCCTTCCATGGGGGGGAATCCGGGCTCGGCGCCAAGCACCGAACCCGAATCCACCCCTATGCAAGGTCCCCCTCAAACAGCCGAGGGCTCCGAGGTAGTAAAAGGAGGGGAGGGATCTCCTCCGACAGGTGCCCCTACGACGACCAGGACCTTCTTCATTTTGGAGAGGGACCTGGCTGAGGCCGTCCCATCTGGCATGGGGGCTTCTGCCGGCGGAGGTGAGAAGCGGGTTCATTCCCCGCCCTCCTCTCCTAAAAAGAAAAATACTAAAAAGACTAAAAAGACGAAGAAGACTCGGGGCTCCTCTCCATCCGCGGGGGCTGCGGGGACGGATGGGTCTGCTACCACTTTGGTAGGCGACCAAGCCAAGATCGGCACATCTGGCCCCTCTACCCTCTCGTGTGCGGAGCCCCTGACTAAGACTAACACCAAGAATGTACAGGGCGGAGCCTCGATAACATCGGGGCCCCTGATTCAGAGGTTACCAGGCGTTTTCGAGCCCGCTGGCTTCAAGCGCTTCCTCGTTATTCGCTCCACTGATGGCACCATGTTGTCCGAGGGCAACATGATCCATCAGAGGAGAGGATTAGCTAGTGCAATTGGTAGAGAGCCGAAGGTAACCCGTTTCTCGGACGGGAGCCTCCTGGCGAATGCGGCGAATCCCGCCGAGGCGGCCAAGATAAGTGCTCTTCGGACACTTCATGGCACCCCGGTGAGTGTGACGCCGCACTCTACCATGAACTTTGTGAAAGGAGTAGTTTATGCGAGGGAACTCGTTGACTGCTCCATAGAGGACATCACCCTAGAGCTGGCCGACCATGGGGCGGTCAAGGTCGAACGTGTGATGAGAAAACAGAGAGGGGCCTCGAGACCCACCCCTACACTCTTCGTCACATTCGACTGTGACAAGCTCCCTGAGTCGGTGCGTGCTGGTTGGTACCGCTACCACGTGAAGGCATTCGTGCCACTGCCGCGGCGTTGCTATTACTGTCACCGCTTCGGCCACACGAATCGATCATGTAGACGTGCAAAATCGGGGTCACCCGAAGTCTGTGTAAATTGCTCCAAGGTCGCACACGATAAGTCCAAATCGTGTGTGGCCAAATGTGTCAATTGCGGAGAGCCGCACCCTGCTTCTTCGAAGCAATGTGGTGCATATCTCTTTGAGAAAGAAATCCTGGCCGTTCAGGCCCAGGATCGACTCTCATTTCGCGAGGCTAAGGAATTAGTCCTGGCGCGCCCGGCTCTGCCTGGGACGTCATATGCCTCAATAGTTAGAAAAGCACCCTCTGCTCCTGGCCCATCCAGGCCAACGAGCACGGTTGTTTCCGCGCCCATTCGGAGCCCTTCTGCGGGCTCTACCCAACCCGGGCGCTCCCCTGGTAGAGCTGGCGGCAAAAAGGGTTCACACCCAGCCACGGCTAAAACCAGGGCTCCCCCCTCTTCCCCCAGCGTGACCGTTTCCCGTAAGGCGAAACGGTCACGCGCCTCCACAGAGTCGTTAGACTCACAGGAGTCAACACCTCTGAAGATGGTGGCTAGGCCATCTTCCGGGGTTCCTAAAGCTGTTCTTCGAAAGAAGGACAGCAACAAAGGAGCTTCGGCCCCTTTGCCCACGCCCCGAGTTGGAGCGAGTGGCTCGGAGACGGTGGTTCCTCGAAAAGAGGGCCCCCCGCCTCCCAAGCCGCAACGCCCGCCTAAGGTTTCGAGGCAGAGGGAGGAAAAGACTCGCAGGGCGAGCCCAACCTCCCCCAATAAGTCCTCAAAGGCGACAGCGCCCGAGGTTCTGCCCCCGGGAAGCGTACGGCCATTTCCGTGAGGGTCTTCAATTCGAGGAGGGCCCCCGCGTCTCCTCCGAGCTAGGCCTGGAGGGCATATTCCTTCAATGGAATTGCCGTGGACTCTGGGCCAACTGGGAGGAGCTGCGGAGGCTCGTCTCGTCCCGTTCCCCGTTAGCTATTTTTTTGCAGGAGACCATGCTAGGCGCGTGCCCGCTGCCTGCCCGCCCGGGGTATAAGGGTCTTGCAACCCCACCACCGCGGGATGGCCGGGCTGGGGGATGCGCAGTTTACACCCGGCATGATGTCTCCGTTCTTCCTTTCTCTTTAGATACCTCCTTTCAGGCAGTTGCTGTGCAGCTGCACCTGGATAGGAGGTATACTCTGATTTCTGCGTACATTCCACCGTCAGCTAACTTCGACGCGTGGGACTTCCGCCGCGTCGTGGCACGGTTGCCGAGGCCCTATCTCTTGCTTGGAGATCGGAACGGCAGGCATCCTCTCTGGGGAGATTACTCCATAAATCCCAGGGGACAAGTCCTTGCCGATCTGATCGAAGAGCTTGAGATGGGTGTCCTAAACGTGGATGAGTTTACGCATCACTGTCCGAGAACCGCTTCATTTTCTTGCCTTGACCTATCTTTGTGCTCTTCGGATGCACAGCCTGATTTTGATTGGGGGGTGGTCGATGACCTCCATGGTAGTGATCACTTTCCCATTCAAATATCATTTTCAGGGCAACTGCCGCCTGAGAGACCACCTCGGTGGTGCTTGGCGCGGGCAAGGTGGCCTGCATTTCAGGAAATGACTGAATTCTCTATCTCAGTCGAGGAGTTTAGGTCGGTAGATGAGGCCGTTGAGTTCTTCTCCAGCAACCTCATCGCCGTGGGCCTGACTACTATTCCTAGGACGTCTGGCCGTTATGCACACCGACCACTCCCATGGTGGTCGGCCGAGTGTGAGACGGCCCTCAAACAGAAGCGTTATGCCTACATGCGCTATAATCGCCGCCCGAACGATTTCACTGTCGCTGAATTTCGTCGGGCTAGGGCTAGGTTCCGGTATGTTTCGAAGCACGCCCGCCGCTCTTCTGGGCGGGCATACGTGTCTTCACTTAACGGGAAGACCCCTTTAGCTGAGGTGTGGAAGCGAGTCAAAAGGATTCGGGGCAAGTTCTCGCAGGACCCCCCTCCTGTTCTCCAGGAGAATGGGACCGCAATCTCGGACCCCGCGTCCGTGGCGGAATCCTTAGCGACTGCTTTTTCCGCATTCTCTTGCCGTGATGCCCCTCCGCCAGCATTCAATGCACGTCGTGATGTCGCGGAAGGCCGCCGGCTGGACTTTACCTCCAGAGGCGGAGAACCCTTCAACGACAAGTTTACTGTGAGTGAGTTGCGTTCCGCTCTCGCTTCGTGCGCGGACACCGCCCATGGTCCGGACGATGTCCCATACGCCATACTTCGACACCTGGGTGAGCGAGGCATGGCCTTTCTGTTAGATTTGTTCAACAGGATCTGGGTGGAGGGTCTTCTCCCAGACTCCAGGCGAATCGCTATTGTGCTCGCCTTTCGCAAGCCGGGAAGAGATCACTCTACTCCGACCGGTTTCCGCCCAATCTCTCTAACCTCTTGCTTGTGCAAGTTGATGGAGAAATTGGTAAATGTTAGATTAGCCTATTTCCTGGACAGCGGAGGCCATCTGTCTTCTGCACAGTGCGGCTTCCGTAAGTTCCACTCCACGTCGGATGCTCTGCTCCGACTGGAAAATGCCGTCTGCGAGGCTTTCCTTCGTAGACAGCACTACGCCACGGTGTTTTTTTGATCTGGAGAAGGCCTATGATACCGCATGGCGATACGGTATCATGGAGACTCTCCACACGATGGGGGCGAGGGTACGCCTCCCAATGTTTATATCTGAATTTTTGCGAGATCGTCGATTCCGCGTACGGGTGGGGGGAGCCCTCTCCGGCCCAAAGGAGCAGGAAGAGGGTGTCCCGCAGGGAAGTGTCCTCAGTGTCACACTCTAGCTCTGAGCATCAACGGCATCACCTCGGTGCTGCCGGAAGATGTTCTCGCTACGCTCTACGTGGACGACCTTTTGATCTCTTTTGGCGCGGCCCAGATGCCAACTCTGGAGCGTCGACTCCAACAGGCATTGAACCGCGTCTCTCGCTATGCCGAAGCGCACAGGTTTCGGTTTTCTTTGGCCAAGACTAAGGTGGTGCACTTCTACCGCCATCCAAGGCTTCACCCCGACCCAGATTTGTTTCTTAATGGGGTGCGCCTGGATGTGGTTGAGTCGCACCCTTTCCTTGGTCTTGTATTCGACCGACGCCTCACCTGGGAGGCTCATATTCGCAGCCTTAGGGTCTTTTGTACCCGCGCCATGGACATTCTCCGTTCCGTGACGTTCAGCGCTTGGGGCGCTGATAGGGCTACTGCCTTACTTTTTTATCGATCCTTTGTTCGCTCGAAGCTCGACTACGGATGCGAGTTTCATGCATCCGCAGCCGAGCGTTTATTGCGGAAGTTGGATTCGATCCACCACACTGGCCTTCGCCTTGCGACCGGTGCCTTCCGCACTTTCCCCATTGAGAGCCTGTTGGTTGATGCTGGGGAGATGCCACTCGCTCTGCGCCGCGTGCAGTGCATCACTCGCCTGTACACGCGAGCCCGGCGCCTCCCTCAGTCGCCAACAGCTCTCACTGCATCCGCAGCTGATCTCGATGGTGCCTATGCCGCCGAGAGACGCCAGTCATACCCTAAGCCCTTTGGGTTTAGGGCCAGGAAACTCCTTCGAGAGGTAGATATAGCTCTCGGGCCGGTGGCGCCCCTGGTTCTGCCCACATTTGGCTATTTGTCGCAGGCCTCTGCTCCCAAAGCTTGTACTGCGCCGGGAGTATTGCGTTCGACCTTTTTGGAGCACACATCGTGTCACGCTGGTACCGTACCAGTGTATACGGATGGCTCCAAGTCCCAAGAGGGGGTCGGCTTCCACGCCGTATCCCCTCTATTTGAATTCAGCGGGGCTATACCGGGCGCTGCGTCTGTCTTTACGGCCGAGCTGGTGGCAATACACCACTCGGTACGGGAGATTACGCGACGTGCCCGGTTCGGAGACCGGATTGTGATCTATAGCGACTCACAAAGCGCCCTGAGTGCTCTCGGGGCATTGGAATCTCCGCATCCCCTGGTTCGCGAAATCCGTGACGCCACGGTTTTGGCGAGCCGGGCAGATGTCGAGATTATCTTCTGCTGGGTTCCTGGACATGTAGGAATTGCGGGGAATGAGCGCGCCGATGAGGGCGCCAAAGAGTCCGCGAGGACTCTGCCACAGGACCAGCGTTTCGCTCTTCCTTACACTGATTACATGGCAGGAATACGGGCAGCTCTTCGGACTGCTTGGCAAAGAAGATGGGAGACGGTCGAGGGGAACTTAAAGTTGCGTGCCATTGCGCCGCGACTGTTCCCATGGACCTATCCCCCAATGCCGTGGCGGCTTCAGGTTGCTTTTTGTCGTCTCCGAATCGGGCACACTCGTGTGACGCATCGCTATCTGATGGAGCGCTCGCCTGCGCCCTATTGCAACGACTGCGTCGTCCCCCAGACTGTTCGGCACATTCTTGTCGAATGTCCCAGTCTGGGTGATCTTCGCGCACGACACCTGTCCCGGTACCGGGATGGGCGGGGTCGCTACCGCCTGTCCCTTGTGCTCGGGACGAGTGCGTGTACTTTGACTGGTGGACTTATTGACTTTTTGGGGGAGGCCTGCCTTCTCCCTTTTATTTATCCCGATTTAATTGTTGTTGTTGTTTTTGTTTTTGTTTTTGTTATTGCTTTGTTATTGTTATTGTTATTTCTTTTTATTGTTTTCTGTTTAATTTTTTAAAGTAGCCTAGAACTAGGCTGTTTTTTACGGCGACTTATGCCTAAGTCGGCAGTCGCCAGATAGCCCCTTAAATAAAAAAAAATACAAAAATCAGCAGCGAACGGGCAGAAAACTTGCTGATGAGACCAAGATGATATGTTATAATTACATATGCTGATCCTTTGGATAAGCGGCGGCCAGATTTTCTTCATTGGTTGATGTGGATGGACTCCTTTTTCTTTCATAGCTTTTAAGGTCTTCTCTTCCTTCTTTGAAAGGTTCCATAAACTTGCTACAAAGAATAGAAAAAGGCAGGAGATTTCCAATCAAGTTTTGTTAAAAATTTTATAACAGTTCTGATCTCAAAAGTTTGCTTTTCCACAGATAAAAAAAAGTTAATTTCTCGTAAGCAGTCACTTGCTACCTGGAATCCGTCAGAGGATTAAATGACGGTTTTGCATGTTGCAACACAAATAAAAAATATGACCAAACGTGTTGTGACATTGAAGTGTCTGATACTCTTAAGAATTAAAGGCTTATATCAAAACCTTTTGAAGATTCCTTGTACACTGTTCAGAAAATCTCGCTATTGTAGTCTAAATAATTAACAAAAGAGTATTGCTAATCCAATCAAATTTGATCAAAGTCGTGTATACATAATAATACTGAACCACACGCAAATTATATATGATTTTTAGACAGATTGTCACTTTTTTATCATATATTCGTTGTTCCGAGATTGTTTTAGAATCGTTATTCCTTATCATTTGTGCGCGATCAAGTGTCACGACACCTGAGGGTAATCTTCAACGTGTCAATCCGGACCGAATGCGTTCCTAGAGACTGGCGTGAAGCGGAGGTGATTCCTATCTTAATGAAAGGAGACCGTAGCCAACCTTCGAACTACCTACCTATCAGTCTGACTTTGATAGTTGGTAAACTCATGGAAAGCATGATGGTGGACAAAATAACGTCGCATATTAGAGTCAAAGCTGCTACTAAGGAGTTCCCAGCACGGCTTCCGAAGGCAACAGTCATGCCTGAAGAACTTGTGGAATATTTCCACTTCGTCTTCAGTGAGCACGATCAGGACAAAGCGGTAGATGTAGTCTACTAAGACTTTCAGCAAGCCTTTGATAAGGTACCACACTGCTGCTTTCTCCGGAAAGTGCAAGCGCTGGGCATAGACGGAAAAGTAGCCGGCGGCATCGATAACTAGCTAAGTGGCAGATGGTAACGGGTGGTGGTGAATGGACAAGCTTTTGAGTGGGTGCCCGTTACTAGCGCGGTGCCTCAAGTTTCTTTCCTAAGACCACTACTATTCATCATCTACGACAACGACATGGACGGTGACATATGTGCCAAGATTTCCAAATTTGCCAACGATACCAAGCTTGGTATGAACGTTGCAAAGGATGGAAATACTGCCCGCCTGCAAGATGATCTTCGAAAGATTGGGGAGTGGTCTAATACGTGGCAAATGCCTTTCAACGTAAACAAATGCAAAGTGATGTATATCGGCCACCGAAATCCTCAATCACTCTATATCCTTAAGGGCACTCCTTTGAATCCACCGACACTGAGAAGGACTCGGGTGTAACTATCACCCGTGACCTCAAGTTCTCGAAACAGTGTATTGAGGTGGCGAAAAAAGCCCAAAGGATGTTAGGGTATATAAAGCGACAGTTTGGATATCGGAACAAGGAGATTGTACTGCGTCTGTACAACTCCCTCGTCCGACCGCACCTGGAGTATGCCGTACAATTTTGGAGTCCTTCATTTAGAAAGGACATCGCGAGATTGGAACGCATGCAAGCCAGGGAAACCAAACTGATTCCCTCTATCAGACATAAAAGTTATGAAGATAGGTTAAGGGAATTAAAAATGTTCTCGCTGGAGACCTGGAGACTACGTAGTCAGCTTATCGAAGTATTTAAAATACTTTCACCACAGCGAGGGCAAAACAAGAAATTACGGGTACAAACTTGAACTGAAGCGATACCATCAAGATCTGTGTGGGAAATACTTCACTTACAGTATCTGCGGTAGTTGGAACGCACTTCAAACGGAAGTTGTCAACAGTGAATCTGTTGACCAGTTCAAGTCAAGACTAGATAAGGTCTTGCGAAATGACCGTTAAGATCCTCGCGAGTGATGTTCGAGGTTGCCAACGAACACTTTCGAGGATTGCGCCAAAAGTACCCTCCTTGTATGGCCCCTAAGGTCTTCTAGGTTATCTATTTCCTTGTAGCTTCTTTTAGCTTTTCTTTCTACAATTTTAGTTGCGTGTAAGTCTAGTCGCGGGTGACTCTACATCTCAATATGTCGGTAGGTTGGACGGTGCTCGTTTTGTTTGTTTTTGTATTAACATTGTAATTATTCGGCCAATTCTAACGAAATTTGAATCCATGATGTCGTTTTAAATCCTCTTCCGAATGATATAATTGCCAAAGTCCCCCCCAAGTTTGCCGGGAATTATTTTAACCGGCAATATCATCATAATTATTCGACCGATTCTAACGAAATTTGAAACCCTTTGTTGTTTTAAATTCTCTTTCGAAGGATATAATTGCCAAAGTCCTCCCAAGTTAGCCAGGAATTATTTTTCCCGGCAATAAGATTATAACTATTTACCCGTTTTGTAACGAAATTTGAAACCCTTTGTTGTTTTAAATTCTTTTTCTAAGGATATATTTGCCAAAGTCCTCCTAAGGTTAACCAGGGAATTATTTTATTTTGCTAATAACATCATAGCTATTCGGCACATTCTAACGAAATTTGAAACCCTTATATGATTTTACCTTCTCTTTGGAATGATATAATTGACAAAGTCGTCCCAAGGTTAGCCCTCAAACAATTTTGTTTTGACAATAACATCATAACTATTCAGCCGATTCCTAAGGAATCTGAAACCCTTATGTTGTTTTAGATTTTCTTTGGAAATATATAATTTTACAAGTCATCCCAAGGTTAGCCTTGTTATTACTTTCTTTCGGCAATAACATAATATCTATTTGGCAGATTCTAACCAAATATGAAACCCTTATATTGCTTTATATTTTCATTAGAATGACATAATTGCCAAATTCCGCCCAAGCATAGCCTGGAAATTATTTTGTTTTGGCATTAACATCATAACTATTCGTCCGATTCTATCGAAATTTAAAACTCTTATGTTGTTTTACATTCTATTTCACGAGAGCATAAGTCGCTGAAAATGAATTCTTTAATCCACCTAAACCACAGGATCCTGGCACGAGCTGTGGCGTACAGTCTGTGTCCAAAACCTAGCTCGGAAATTCTTGAGTCAAGAACAAAGCGTCCGCATGGCGTAACACGCGTTGTTAATCGAGTACACTCGTCCACCGGCACTATTGCCTAACGTTCAGTTCTACTCATATTTGTGTTTATTCCGACCTTATGATCGAGAAACCGTCGAGGATAGCTACCAGCTTGATTAGGTCATCACAAGATTAGTTCAGTAATCATTGAGAGCATGCGACTTTTTAGTCAACAGACCTTGTGTTCTTAAATTTCTAACCCCGCTTAGATTTTCCATGTTTCTTTCTCTTCCTTATTCAGTCATTTAACCTGTCTCTCTCCGCTTATCAACTAGAGCATCACGGATTTGTGTGAAGTTCAACCACATCGGATATGGTTATTCATCTGCTGGATTTAAGGTCAGGTCGACCTCGTGCCGGCTGTCATTCAATGTAATCCTGTTTAGGTTTGACCTTACCATTACCTGTAGTACCCTACTGATAAATAAGGGAAGGCTAAACAGTGTTAAACGGTCGTATTATGAACTTCTTTCAATAAGCATGTTGAGAGTCTGTATGTGATTAATCGTTGGGAATAATTTTCTGAGGCCAGCTTATTCTTTCAATTGTTCGTCATTTAGCTCGTCTAGCAGACTGTTAGTAATGACACTTATGAAGAGTTATAGAAACAAGATAGAAGGCTGATTTTTGGGTAATTTGTATGCTATGCTTGAGCACCCTTTTTGTATAGATTTTTTATTGTCATTATTCAAATCCTCCGGAATTTTTCTCTGTTTTATACATTTAATAACATATCTAGGAACATTTAGCAAATCCGAAGAGATGTTGTCTCTTCTTGGTCTATTATGACTCTTCATTATATCGATTGTACTTTCATTTCTGATTTGAGAACGGCCGGCACATTATTATGTGTTCTTGGTTGGTTGCGATTCTGGATAGTACTCTTGATTCAGTACAACTTTTAATGGTTTTCCTTAGTTTTTATAAATATTCTTTCTGGATCCTGGATAATTATACAATGTTCCTTTTTTATAGCTACTCTTTGAGATTTTTCTTTATGAAGTCTTTTTTTATCCCTGGTCTTTTTTATGAGCTGGATTAGTTCGGCTGATTTATTTTTTTATTTGTATTTGTTGTTTTATGGTGTTTGCGATTCTTCAATAGACTTATGGTTCATAACTTGCAAAACTGGGGTCTTACTGGGTTTAAGGGCATTTTCGTGGTCTTTTCTGTGAAGATGACTTTGAAATTCTTTTCTGTCCACCGTTGAAAAATTTTCCAGGCTTGACACATTCCTTGCCCCACATTTACGCTAAATTTTCACATCACGATATTAAAATAAGCTTTACTTTTTGTGTTGGCTTGTTTTGATTTCATCATAGAATCTATCGAATTTTTGCATTTGACTAACAGATTTCGTTGTGGACACTATGACTATTTTGAAGTTATGTAAAGTACTTTTTCCGATAAGTTATAGAACTATATTCTCATTTATTTGAAATCAATATGTATAGTAATGCCAACTCCATGCTGCCTTTGTTTCAGCGATCGATTCCCGTATCATCGGTTTAGTCCAACGTTAGTGTGATTTTAAAATAATTTATTTTGTGGTATAGCCTAATTAATACTTGCTATGTTCATATCATCCATCTTGAATAGTAATCTATAATTAATATTTGCAAATTCTTTAAGCTTTTAAATAATTCAATCAATTATCCGCGTAGTAGTCTACTTCTAAAGTATAAGAAGTTTGAGAAGCGAAGTCGCTCTTCGTATCATTTACTCTTAATCCACGGAATTAGTTTATTAACGCTATGTTTGACTCTTAACTAACAGAGCTTTCTTTCTGAGGACAAATCAACCATAATTATGCTACGTATTCTCCAAGGTCAAGTCGCACGAGCAATTTCTATAGAATTAGTATTTTATCCTTTAAATTAAAAGTGAACTTCAGTTTGTTTTCTTAGAAGCTTTGATGCATTTACTCCAACACATTGAAGCCTTTTGAAATCTAAAAAGACAGGTCCATTTCGAAATTAACGTATTCAATAATATCGTGGTTCATATGATATTTTGCATTTAACTTGGGCAATCTTGAGGGCATGATCTTACATTTGATTATGCTGAAGTTCATTTGTCTTTACTCCTTTGGGTCGATAATTTTAGCAATGTTTCTATTCATTTACTCCACGTCGTATCGAGAAAGGGCTCTGCTTTCTAGCTTCGTGTCGTCCGAAAGTTTTGATATCCTAATAATGAATTCATTATTTATGCCATTAATATATACATGAAATAACAGTTCACCCAGGACTAACCCATCAGGTCCCCACTATTGAGTTTGGCCCACTCACGCTGTGATCAATTTGATTGTCCTATCAAATAAGGACTCGCCTACAGTTTGCGCTCTAATTTTCCACAAAAGCCTCTATTGCGGAATAGTATTAAAGGCATCCTGAAAGTATAAGTAAATCATATGCACTGTTTTCGCTTCGTACTAGATATAAATGATTTTGCGACAAAATATACGAGATTTATTTGTAAAGCACAAACGTCCATGCCCGCATATATATTGTGTCCAAAATTAAGATATTTAGCTCCCTCTGATCCACCGTCCAATCTTAATTATCTATTCTAACAGTTTCAAAATTAATGAATTTAAGCTAATAGGACGGAAATTTGTTGAGTCAGATTTCTCCCTATATTTGAATATTGCCATAACATTAACGCGTTTAAAGCCTGTCGGGACTATCCTTTCCTTTATTGATCAGTTCAAAATCATGCCGAGTTAATTTACTAATTCATTTCTTATTCATTTAGGTAGGTTGGATACACTTGTCGAGCCCGTGTGTCTTCGATTTTTTCCGATTGTTTATTTATACGATAATTTACCCTTCATTTACTCGCATATCAGATATAACAAAAATTATTTTTTAAATTTATTTCCTGGTCTTGTGTTGATAATTGTGACTGTCGAGGAATAGGTGGCCTTACTATGTAGAATATATATATATATATATATATATATATATATATATATATATATATATATATATATATATATATATATATATATATATATATATATATATATATATATATATATATATATATATATATTTATATATGTATATATATATATATATATGTATATATATATATATATATATATATATATATATATATATATATATATGTATATATATATATATATATATATATATATATATATATATATATATATATATATATATATATATATATATGTACATATATATATCTCTTAAAGTAGTGCTAAAGGCATACGTTTAACTGTGATCAAAGTGGTGCTCCCTGCCTCAGTGTGCATGGTTCGAATCACTTCCTTGCACGGATTTTTTTGAAATGTAATAAATATTAATGCAGGAAAAATTATTCCGTTTTCTCAGGCAATGTGGTTTAATGGATTCATATATATATATATATATATATATATATATATATATATATATATATATATATATATATATATGAATGCAATGTCCCGCAGGAAAAAATGAAAAGGTGTTTCCAAGTACTTTCGAACTTTATTAGGGTTCTCATCAAGGATAACTACAAGAAATAATATTATATTAGAGGTATATTTATGAAAGAAAAGTATCACAGACCTCCTCAAAAACAAGAAATTACCAATTAGGAAGACGGAAGGGGGAAGGTGAAGAAACACATTAAAAATTACAAGAAGCAGGTAGTAAGGTCAAACTAAGCCGACGGAAAGGGTAACAGATTCAAAGAAATGGAGATAACCTAACAAGGAAGATTTTAAGACACGATGAGCAAAAGGGGGAAAAAATACAATGTACAAAACAGAGCAGTGACAATTAAAAATTGTCACTGCACTGTTTTGTACATTGTACTCGGGGCAAAAGGGGGTTTTAAAGGCAGGGGTATGTCTTTTCTTCCTGGCTTGGGCCCCTCGTGAAGACGGGCTGCTACTCCATTAGCTCATCCCGTGAAATATTGACATTCGATAAAACCACAGAACACCGGGAACCGGTTGGCTCCTCTCAAGTATTCCTGGATTAATTCAAATTTATCTTGGTCGGGGCTCGCAAGCAGGAGCAACTTTTCTGATACGACGATGCACGTGCATCCTCTATCGCAAACCAGGGTTGAAACCTGGCAACCATAAACTGATCCGGTTTTAAATTCGATCCCACCGAGGGAGCTTTTGTTAAATAAAAATTAACTTGATGTACCAGATGACTATTCGCTGGTGGAGAAGCAGGCGTTTAGGGGCGAGAAGACGGATGAGAAAGAGAGACGCTTACTGGGTGAACTTGGTGGCTGGCAGCAGAACGGATTTGAGAATTTGGGGATAGTAAGTTTCCACATGTCCGGGAGTTCCGCAAGAAATACAGACGATGGGACGTCTGGGGTAATCGAACTCAGGGAGATTAAAAATTGGTAACTTAACATCACTATGCTCAGACGGTGAATGTTTTTTTTTCGTTTGGAGAGACCAGAGACCTTTACGAATTTAAGGGCGTTCTTCGGCTGAAATTTAGAGAAGTGACCTTTACTTTTGGGAGAGGAAGGATGCCTCTTCTTGGGATCTTTGGGGTATAGGTTATGGCTGGATGCGTGTAAATCCGCTTCTTTGATGCATTCTATGAAGGAAGAAACTCTTTTGTCCTTTACGAATGCACAGATTTAAGAGGGTAGCGTATCCACCAATTGATCCCGCAAAATCAAGACGACCAGAGACTCATAGTCGCCGTTAACCTGGGCGGAGTCCAACCAAAACTGTAGACTTCTTTTAAGGGTGATTCCGAACTGGCGGTGAGTGTGGACAGGTAGCAACCTTGCCTGAAGGAACTTTGCCCTGTAGTAGTCTGGATTCATGTTGATCACAGCCAAGAGTTTGGACTTAACCCTTGTGGGGCTATATTTAAAAAAATTGATGCATTTTTTTGCTTCATACGGTTTATTAAGATCTATGAAAAGACAAATTTATCTTATGAAAAAAAAATTACGGCAAAGGCCTTAAATTTAATGCAACATATATTTATTTCCAAATAGTCTTTTCAAGTGGGATTAAATGTCCCATTAGTCCTTATGAGTGGGATAATGTGTCCTGCTAGTTTTTCAGTGAACGGCATAATAAGCTTTAAAAGTTAATATTAAATTAAAAAGCTAAAATTAAAGAATACAATTAAAGAAAATAATTATAGATAACTTTATTCCTGAAAAAAGTTTTAACATTTTTATGTTCACAGAATAAGTAAAATATTCCTTAAAAATGTGAAAAAATATCATTTTCAATTTAAAAAATTAAAATAACTTAATCTGAAATAAAAAAGTTTTTTTCACATCAAAAACTAAAGATTTTATCTAGGACTGATTGGAGTAAAGCAGGGTATGTCTGCATAATGGAATTTGAAATGTAATGCAAATTGTGTCGGTCTTCTTTTCCTTCCTGAGGCTAGCACATCTGTTGCATCTTCTTCTGCTCTCGACTTGTTTTGGCAAATGGTCAACAATATTTGTAAGGTCCCTTCGTCATCATTCCAGTTCATAGCTATATCAACACTAGACGCTGTTCAAAGAGTCTCCATTCTTACGTCCTCGTCTTCTCTTTCACTTTCTTCTTTACTAGAAGATTCTGCATCTTCATTCGACCTTTGATAATGCGTGTCAGCAATGCTGAAATCAACACTCAGACCTACCTCATGTTCACTTTCTTCTGAACCTGAATCGAAAGTTTTAGATCCAATTAGGGGTTCTGCAGTTGCTTGTTGATGTAGAATTCTTTTTCTAGTAGCCTAGACTCATGGAAATAGAAGTGTGTATATATATAATTTGAAGGTTGAACGAAAGGAAGTATAAATGGAAATTCATTTCATTTTCTTGATAAATGCAACGTTTCGGGTGAACATTTCACCCATCTTCGAGTACTGAAAAATATAATTCGTGGAGTAGACAAACAATTTAAGTTAGATTTTAACAGACAATCTAAATAATAAATTTATGGAAAGTATTTAATATTTATTAAGCAGGGATTGCAAAAATTTACAGGTCATTAATATTTTTGGATATTATGTTAGGAGTTAAAAAACACGATTGAGGAAACACTCGAAACACATCGAGATAAACTAACATTAAACAATCAGCCGTTAGAGGATAACTGGGAAAAAAAGGCGAGTTAGGAGGTTGGTAATATGTTTTGTTTAGAGTAAAAGTAGTGGGTGAGAAGAAAAATCGGAATTTAAGGAAGAAGAAAGGAATTTAATATACATAGATTCAAGAATCCTCAATGATATGGGAACAGGGGTTTTTTTTAAGATTTTAAAATCGTCCATTGTGATTTCAGTTTTACAATTAATAGAGTGACGCCTAAAAGGTGAGAATTCTATCGTAGAGAGAACCTTCGCTGTACTGTGGCTAACACCCAAATGGGAACAGTACCTCGCCCTCAGTGAGCACATTGTACTGCCTATGTATCTCCTCAGTTTAGAATTGGGGTAAGTAAACTCATAAATAACGGAGTAGTTCGCTACAGGCGGGATTCTGTCCTTACAATTAAAATATAATCCTATGTGGTGTCTATTTATGAAAATTATCTTAAAATTGGTGTGGAAAAAGAATGTATTTAATAGAGGTGTAATTTCTTTTTAAAACTTTATTTCAAAAACCCAGATCCTGAAAGATTATGTAACGGATATCTTTTCAAAGAGTAAGGAATTTAAATTTGGGATGGTAAATATTGTTTAAAAATTGGGCCGTAATTTTTTCAATCAGAGACACAGGAAAACCGTTTCGTTTAAAATAGTTAGTAAGAAATAAGACTTATTGGTGAAATCCGGAGTAGGATGAACAAATATTAAAAGCCCGGAATATTAATGTTTTGATGGCACTTATTTTGAAAGAAAAGTCACAAAAACTGCAAAAGCTCAGGCCTTGACCACTAAAGGTTAGCTTACGAAAAACTTTTGTTACAAATCAGGTTGGGAAACGGGAAATGTGGATATCCAAAAATTAGATTGAGGAATTGAGCTCCTTTTTGCAAGAAAATTTAATATTAGGCTGTATATGATTGGCAAATTGCAAGAATTTATCGCAGGACTCCTCAGTATTGAACAGAATGTATGCATCATCGACAAAGCAGCGTTAAAGTAAGGGTTCATTGCTTCTAAGTTCCAGGCTGAATTTATGCACATATGAAGAAACAATAATAAGAGCAAAATTTGCAAAGGATAGGCTGCGTCTCTTAACAGCGTAGACTATTAGGCTTTTGCTTAGGCTACGTCTTGAAGTTAAGTAATAAGTCATTGCCGTAGTGTATATATAATTGGTCAAAATACCCACATATTAGAGAAGAAAATGTGTGTACTGCATTCTAGTTTAAAATTCAAGTATATACAAACCTATCTGTCCATCAGTACATTATGTGCTGAACTTAGTAACAATATATTCTTCCCTCATCACTCACAGTTTTTGGCTTTAAAACACCTTGATATTCAGAGTTATACAAGAAATTGACAGGCACTTGTCATGCCCAAGGAGTAATATAGAAATCCTGAGGTGCTTTTCTGCATTATGGGATATTTCATTTAACTTATTGACCCCAACACCTGCATCTGCTGCTTGCGAGCGCCAGTTTAGCTCTACAGGACTAATTTTTCGCCCAAAAACGTTCGCGGTTATATAGCCAAAACTTTGAAAATCACTTGCTTGTGAATCTGAATAAAAAATGTTAGTAATTTATTTCTTTGTATATTTTTTACCTAATAATTAGTTTAGTTAACCAAATTGTTATATTCTGGAATTCTCTTAAACTGGATAATTTTTTATATTTAATTTTATTTTCCTATAAACTGAACTTTCTGATCAAGAACGGGATATTTACAGCTTAATTGTTAAGTCCAGTTTAACTGAATTCTAGTATATAAGGGTTAATACAGCGGGTATAAAAGGGTTTACTGTACAGTATACTGAATAGTGTCTGATGTGATGGGTATTTATCAATTTACTCCTACCTTTTACTTACACTACTTGACTACTCCATGAATCAGGTACTTTATTATTTTTACTTACGTCCATTTAAGTTTGAGTATCTTTACTAGAACTTTGAGTAACATTTTGAGAGGAGAACAATACTTTTACTTAAGTATCACACCAGGGTACTTTTTTACAATACTCTTTCGTTCCAAATTTGCCGCCGATAAGTTTACTTCATCTCCTTTTCAAAACCTATGTGTATTTCGTTACAGAAAAGATTCTTTTAAATAAACCCTATCACACTCTCAATCTTCATTCTCTCCTAAGTAACAAAAGGTCCAGTTAAGCTCTCTCTTATTTTGTCATCTATTCACCTATTCATATTTTCTACAACCAGCAACATACACCCATTCCCTTTTCCACCCACTCATCGTTGGAAATTATTACATAAACTATATTTCTCAGCTTTACTTTTATCGTTACACAGTCTACAGGCTACAATCCATCACAAGTTTACCTTTGAAAATCCCATCTCTACCCACATAATTCTTGGTCTCACTCATTGTACCCAACCATTACATCATGCCACATATCACTCAAATGTAATATCACACCTTTAATACTCATTCAATTATTGCATTTATCACAAAAAGCATTGGGTGGGGAGGGGACTGTTTTGCGCCTGTCAAAATATTCACATCTTCAAAACAAAATTTCCCAATGTGCCATCCGAAGTTTGGAAGAAATATTATTATTTAAACTATCAAAACTCGCGCAAGAGGGGTAAAATGAAAGCATATTGGAAGTACTTATGCACTAAGTTCTTTTTATATTTTATATATTATTGTTCTTAATACAATTGTATTGCATTAAGGTGAGACACAAAGCTTAGTGATAAAGTTGAAATTTGTTGAAGGTGATTTTGAATTTTGCGCGCCGAAATAATAGTAAGCACGTCCCCATGATAGAAAAAGCCCAAAGAGCGATTCATCAGACTAAATGACATTCGATTATTGTTCCAATTTACAGTTATGATTAACAATTCTCTCACCCCGCCATTTTTATATCAAAACTGAGACAAATGACCTGTCCACAGGCAATACAGCTGCAAGAAAATCTCGAAGAAATGTTCTTATGCAAGTGTTAGTTCAGACTCAGTCTCCCTCAAATCATGTATATTAACTGTGCAATTTACATAAATAATGTTTCAGCCATCGTCACCCTAAGATATTATCTTTTTAAAAATCTGAAAGGTCCCAATATTTTCCATGGGTTAATAGAGAAAACCAGATAAAAGGAAATTCTTTGGCAGAATCATGTATGACGGCTTTGTAGTGCCTGTAGACATAATTGGCTGACAATTGTATTTTATATGTATAATCGATCAGGTAAATCTATGAATAGAAACAGCTGATTTTTCAACTACTTTTTCTACCCCATGTATATAAACGCCAAAAAAATAGAAAAAGGACCAGGAGTTTGTCCTGGATTCAAGGTTTTCTGTAACTTCAGGCGCGCAGAAGAAGCATTAGTTAGGTGGGTTAGAGCAAGAGCACGTACTTCCTACACTAGGCAGGTAAGTGGCCACCTTTAAAAGTTTGTACCAATCGTTTCTACTAATTGCTTCGAGAAGCAACATTGTATTTTTTCCACAACACGTGGGAAACCAGTTCAGAAAAGGCAACTGACAGCAATTTCTATTCATATAGCAGAAAAAATTGCCATGTAGGAAGAGTTGACTTGCCATATGTCAGGCGGAGGACATAATAATACCTTGCTTAGCTCTTGAACCACGTCCCGTACGACATTACCCGAGCGCATGCTTAACGACATGCCACCAGAGTTTAACCATGCAATTAGACTACAAATGCGTAGTAGAAGCAGATTTTATTCAGATTGTACTGCATTTGCAATGTAAGATGAAGCCCACCTAACTTCGCCTCTGCCTTTCTTCCCCTGCACGATGTAGGACTCTTGATATCTTCAACGCTGGAAATATTTATAACTCATTACCCCATGGACCCACTTATCCGCCTATTCGGGCCTGCATTACGAAAAAATCCTTCGGAATTATTAGAAAGATTGGTAGAGTTTTCCTTCCGAAAAGAATTCAAGAAGGAAAACTGTGGTTATTTCAGCCTGTCATACATAGATGTGCTTTGAGTTTTGACCAAAGAACGTCATGGAACAAAGTTTTATCATTATCTTCGTTAATTTATCCGCGATCATACACATGATACGTCACAGTTCCGGGATTCACCTATCCATTTCCTAAGGATTGGAATTAATGTCATTTTTTAAATCATTAGACCAGACTTGAGAGAGATGACATTCATACCACCCACGAGATTGCCACTATCCATTAGAACTACCTGAAGGAACCGAAACAGTAAAATGGGTTGAAGAACCTCTTTGCCCGAGGGAGAACGTAAGGGACGCCTACGAATAAAATAGGATTACAATCTCACCAAACCACCAAAGGATGTAGCAACACAAGCTCGCAAGTTAAGCGTAGCCTTTATATTAAGTTATCAGCAATGTAAAATCTGGTTCACTGTCAATGCTATCCGCTACCCTTACATCACTATTAAGGCTCCAGTTATAGGTTGTTTACTCACTCTTCTAGAATAGGATTAAGTTCACCCTTTCTGCGTCTCTCAGCCGGGGTCGAGCGGCTATGTGCGTGGGAAGTTTATAATAAATACAAGCAGAGTGCGAATTAACTAAATGTAGGTTAGCCAAACGGTCGACTATCTTGGAGGTTCCAGGACAATAGAAAAACCGGTGCAAAAGGGTACTTTACTAATATGCAAATTATTTTTTTTTTTACAAGGCTAAAAAGAGTTTAAAAACAAGCTAAAGACACATTAGACTTACACGAGTCTCAGTGGCAAAGAGGGAGGGAAACTTGGCGGGAACGGTCTCCGTACAAACAAACGAACAATATTGACCAAGGGTCTGTCGAATGACCTTGAGCGCATTGATTTTACAATATTTAGAATTTAATCGCTCATCTTCAAGTATTGACATACTCGTACTATAAGATTAATGAAGAATACAAATTGTTTGAAGCCGGTTAAATCGATATGACATTAAAGGAGTAACAAGGAAAGTAAGTACCCTAGGAGACCTTACGGTCCATTCAAAGAGGGTACCTTTGGACTATCAATCTAGCAGGCACATGACTGCTCAATTGTTTTGCGTCCCTAAACGGCCACTTTTCAAGAATTTGTCTAGTCTTGACTTGAACTGGTCAACAGATTCACTGTTGACAACTTCAACTGGAAGTGCATTCCACTTACCGCAGATACTGTAAGTGAAAACATTTCCACACATATTGCGGTTGTAACGCTTCAGTTCAAGTTTGAAGCCGTGATTGCGCGTTCTGTTCTCACTCAGTGTGAAAATATCCCGGTAGTCAACATTGTCGATCCCTCCAAGTATTTTGAAAACTTCGATGAGCTGACCACGCAGTCTACGGGTTTCCAGCGAGAACAGATCTAATTCCCATAGTCTATCCTCATAACTTTTATGTCGGATAGAGGGAATCAGTTTGGTTGCCCTAGCTTGTACGCGTACAAACCTTGAGATGTCCTTTCGAAACGAAGGACTCCAAAATTTTACGGCATACTCCAGGTGCGGCCGAACGAGGGAGTTGTACAGACAAAGTACTATCTCCTTGTTACGGTATCCAAACTGGCGCTTTATGTAGCCTAACATCCTTTAGGGTTTCTTCTCTGCCTTGATGCACTGTTTTGAAAACTTGAGGTCGCTAGTGATAGTAACACCCAACTCTTTCTCAGTGTCACTCGATTCAAGAGCAGTGCCCTTAAGGATATAATGAGATTGGGGGTTTCTGTGGCCGATATGCATTAATTTGAATTTGTTCACGTTAAAAGGCATTTGCCACGTGTCCAACCACTCCCCAATCTTCACAAGATCTTCCTGCAGGCTGGCAGTATTTCCATCCTTTGCAACGTTCATACCGAGCTTGGTATCGTCGGCAAATTTGGAAATCTTGGCAACCATGTCACCGTCCATGTCGTTGACGTAGATGATGAATAGTAGTGGTCCCAGGACAGAACCTTGAGGCACCCCGCTAGTAACGGGCACCCACTCAGAAGCCTGTTTATTTACCACCACTCGTTGCTGTCTGCCACTTAGCCAGTTCTCGATCCAGCCGGCTACTTTTCCGTCTATGCCCAGCGCTCACACTTTCCGGAGAAGGCGGTGGTGTGGTACCTTATCAAAGGCTTTCTGAAAGTCTAAGTAAACCACATCCACTGCCTTGTCCCGATCGTGCTCACTGAAAACGAAGTGGAAGAATTCCACAAGGTTCATCAGGCATGACCGTTGCCTTCGGAAGCCGTGCTGGGAACTCCTTAGTAGCAGCTTTGACTCTAAATACGACGTAATTTTTTCCACCATCATGCTTTTCATAAGTTAACCTACTATCGAAGTCAGACTGATAGGTCGGTAGTTTGACGGATGGCTGGGGTCTCCTTTCACGCCAGTCTCTAGGAACGCATCCGGTCCGGATTGACATGTTAAAGATAGCGCACAGATGTCGTGATACTTCATCGCACACTTCCTTCAACACCTTGGGTAGAAACCCGTCCGGTCCAGGGGACTTATTCGTCTTTAGGTCAGCGATCTTTTCCTTTATTTCTCCTTCGGTGAAGTTCATTGCCTCCAGCTTTTCCCCCGAGTATGAATCCGTCGGCTGGGGGATGGGACCACACTCTTTAGTAAACACTGAGGAGACGTAATCATTAAGAAAGTTAGCATTTTCTGCATCTGAGTGAGTTAATGCACCCTCCTTGTCCACTAAGGGCCCAATCCTACGATGGATTGGTTTACGGCTATTTACATAGCCGAAGAACTCCTTTGGATTTTCCTTGCAGAGTCTCGCCACTCGGAGTTCCTCAGTACGCTTAGCTGCCCTTATGCTGGACTTCACTCTTCTGGCTAGCCTCCGGTACTCGTCAAAGTCACCCGAGATCTTCGAACGCTGGTACGCATTTCTCTTCTCCTTAAGCAGTTGGCCGATTTCTCGATTAAACTACTTTGGTTGAACAGAAGACCGACGGAGGCATTTCAGAGGGATGCAACTTGATTGAAGACTCATGAACTTATTTTTGAAATTGTTCCACGAATCTTCAACCTCTTCGCATTTTGCTAGCCTTACATCAGTCAGCCCAGCACGAAGGCTTGCAAAGTCTGCTCTTCTCAAGTCAAGTTTCCTTGATTGACTAGCAACAGACCTTACCTTCGGGATCTTGACGGTAAATCTAACTAGCTAGTGATCACTGCCACCGAGCTCTTCGCCTACCGAGACATCCTTAACGATATCATCCTCAGAGGTGAAGACCAAGTCGAGGATATTGTCTCCTCTCGTCGGTTCTCTGACCCATTGAGAGAGGAACTCGTTGTTGGCGAACTCCATGAGTAGCGCGCTCTGCCACAGGCTGCTCTGGTTTCCCAGTCAACTTGTCTGTTGAAGTCGCCCATAACGATGCAGACTGCCTTGAACAAGCTCACCCAGCAGCTTGTACAGTTCCCTGTCCTTCTCAACGGGTTAGGAAGGGGGTCTGTAAAGCCCTAGGGTCCTGTATCTGACAGAACCTATCTCTAGGTCAACGCCTAGGAGCTCGTGATCGGATATAAATAATGTTGACGTTCGTAGATTTGATTGTATCCTTGACATAAAACATTACCCCGCCACCCTCTCTGTCTGGCCTATCTTTGTGAAAGAGTTGGTAGCCAGGAACCGTGAATTCGCCTTTAAAGTCTTGGTTTGAGGTTTTTATCCACGATTCTGTTATGGCTACTATTTCGGGTTCTTCCGTCGCTACGATGCCACGGAGCTCAGGAAACTTGTTCCTGATTGACCTCGCATTGAACAGAAGAACTTTCAGGGAGTCCCCGACTGTAGAAATATCTACGCTCTTCCGTTTCCCGGCTTGTTTGAGGGCGAGGCACCCCTTTTTTCGACTTCTGAGAAGGTCGTTCCTGGAGTGACACGGGCGTACTGGCGTACGTCCGCCCTCACTCTGGGTCGGATACTCCTTTCGGTCCCCTCTACGACATCCTGGATCATGTTGACAGAAAGGCCTTTCCTTTAAAGGAAAGATGTACCCCAACCCCATCCATTTGGTAGAGATCATTTCTACAATGAAGGGGCGGTACAGATCTACAAAAAAGACCCCCCTCTGCCGTACACAAATCTGCCAGGCGCCGGTTTAAAGAGAAATTCATCGAGTGAGCGGTCCGTGTTGGACCTTTCCACGGGAGCATCCCGACTACCACGCGCTTGCGGGTTTTCAGCCCACAGTCGTCCACGGCACCCATGACCGTGTGGACGATTTTATCTGTAGGACCTACCCTACCTCCTCTTAGGTAAAGGTCATTTCCACTGACCATCAGAGCAACGACTGAGCTCTCAGAAATCTGTGATTTCTTAGCCTCTACTCTGATGTGGTGGTTACCACATCCTGGTAGGCAGCTTACCTTAACGCTTGTGAGAAGGCGGGCTGCTAGCAGGGGCTGCAGGCCTCGTGCCTGGGAATCACCCACAAGGATGACCCTGGCACATTTGCCTGCTGAGCTCGGATTCTTTATTTTCGGAGGTAAGCTTTCTGATTCCTCTCTCTTCCCCGTCATGGTCTTTTCAGGCTTTTCTTTTTTCTTCTTCCTCTTATTCTTCTTCCTCTTCTCTATCAACTTTTCCCCCTTGTCATCCTTTTCATTAACTTCTTCTACCTTTTTTCTTTTATTTCTCTCTCTTCCTCTTTATTCTTTCCCTTTTTCGTCTTTTTTTCTTTTTTCCTTTTGGCGTCTCTGCCACATTCCGGCCCGGGCTCTCTGCAGAGGTGGTGTTTACCACAGGACTCGAGAGTTTGTTTAACTTCTCTTCGAGCCTGCGGATCTGGTGAGAGTGCTCCTCCTTGAGCCTCTCGATTTTCTGTTCGAGGTCTGTAGTTCTTTCCCTGTAGTAGACGATCACATCCTCCACTTTCTTCTTTAAATTGCAAGTGGTGCATAGACTACCTGGGTGGCATTTCGCATAGCAGCCTTCCGGGAAGTCAACGCACCACTTGTTCTTACATGTGGCACACGTGAATTTTAGCGCTGCTGGACCTTTCTTGCCTGCCATTTTGAACACTCTATTTCTTAAGCTTGTGACTAATCAATATATAAAAAGGGGTTCGCGAGTTCTCCCCGCGTGAGTCGCTCCCGCCTATTGATCAGAGTCGTTTCGGAGTCTTCCAGAAGGCACGCTCCATGTGCTGCTGTTCGTCCGACCGAGTCGTCAAGCCTCGGCGTGCCGTGGCTCCCAACCAAGCAGCACAGACGGTCCCCGAAGGGTCCATCGATTTGTCACCAGGTAAACAACAACGTAGCACGCCTCTTACTAAACTGCTACTAGTTCCCTTCACAACGGCCAGGATCTCGAAGTAGCGTTCAATGGATATCCCGCCACACCAAGGAACTCGACCCAAGGCTTTATATTGGCCTTCAACCAACAAGGGAAAGGGCCGTCACCTCAAACCAATGCTACCAGAAGCACCCGTCAACGGGCATGGGAACGGTCAATAATTACGCGCCAGGAAAGGGGTTAACGGGGCACTACCCTCATCCCATTCATCGTACCCCAACGCCTAGGACACCTCTAGCCCTAGTCTCTCGCAACCAGTGAGCGTCGATTGGCGTTGTTCATAGAGGTTCCAAAGCCTCTCTTCTGACGCGTGAGGTAGCTGCCAGGTCCTTATATGTAGATAGACGGAAAAAAAGGGAAAGAGTAACATGATAGGAGTAGGCCTTTTTTTCTTTTTTTTGCCTTTTGTATAAGTGGGAAATAGGATAAAAGTAAAAAAAAGAGAAGGATAGAGTAGAAAAAAGGAAAGAATGACGCACTTAGTCTGGAAACTCGTTTCCAACCAAATCGACAAGGGAAACCCTGCCAGGGGTACCCAGAAGAAGTACCCCCGCCGACATAGCTCGAAAAGTCAAAGGTTCACACAAGCTCTCTTCCCGCGACAAGAAGGCGTCACCTCTCCCTCTAGTTTCTTGAGAGAGAGAGAGAGAGAGAGAGAGAGAGAGAGAGAGAGAGAGAGATATATATATATATATATATATATATATATATATATATATATATATATATATATATATATATATATATATATATATATATATATATATATATATATATATATATATATATATATATATATATATATATATATATATATATATATATATATATATATATATATATATATATATATATATATATATATATATATATATATATATAGAGAGAGAGAGAGAGAGAGAGAGAGAGAGAGAGAGAGAGAGTAACAACAAGGAGTAACAACAAGGAAAGAAGGTACCCTAGGAGACCTTACGGTCCATTCAAAGAGGGTACCTTTGGACTAGCAATTGAGCGGGCACAAGGCTGCTCAATTGTTTTGCGTCCCTAAACGGCCACTTTTCAAGACTTTGTCTAGTCTTGACTTGAACTGGTCAACAGATTCACTGTTGACAACTTCCACTGGAAGTGCGGTCCACATACCGCAGATACTGTAAGTGAAAAAATTTCCACACAGATTGCGGTTGTAACGCTTCAGTTCAAGTTTGAAGCCGTGATTGCGCATTCTGTTCTCACTCAGTGTGAATATATCCCGGTAGTCAACATTGTCGAACCCTCGAAGTATTTTGAAAACTTCGATGAGCTGACCACGCAGTCTACAGGTTTCCAGCGAGAACAGATCTAATTCCCTTAGTCTATCCTCATAACTTTTATGTCGGATAGAGGGAATCAGCTTGGTGGCCCTGGCTTGTACGCGTTCCAATCTCGCGAGAGAGAGAGAGAGAGAGAGAGAGAGAGAGAGAGAGAGAGAGAGAGAGAGAGAGAGAGAGAGAGAGAGAAAGAGAGTGAGAAAGAGAGAGAGAGAGAGAAAGAGAGATAGAAAGAGTGTGAGAAAGAGAGAGAGAGAGAGAGAGAAAGAGTGAGAAAGAGAGAGAGCTACCGTTGAAAGATTGTGAACGATCTTTTTCCCAACACATCTATAAATTTGGCCGGAGAAAATCCAAGGTTTGAAAAAGTGATGAACTACAACTTACATATTTAACTACTTATGTGTAAAATTTATTCTAATTTAAATAAAAAAATAAGCTCATCAACATATAAAACATTTACTAGAAAAATTGCAGTATCTAAAACGATACGAATACCTAGGTTTCTTTTTAAGAGAAGCGTCATTGTGTGCATAATAACTAAATTCAGCTCAATCTTGTACATGTTACCAGCTTTCATCCGAAGAATCATGATTACGATCTATACTATGCCTTTTTCTGTCCCTAATGGATCTTAAATTGTGCCATCAAGATGATATTTTAATTAGAGGGTCAAGCTTTTTAAAATTGTTGCCCATAATATTCTTCCACTTATGAAAAATCTGGTGTATGTATGGGTGTTAAATTATGATCCCATAGGCCAAACAAATCCAGAAAAGGGGAAGAACAAACCATCACTTAAAGTGTCAAGAATGGACGTTTAGGAGTGGTGCAGATTTTTAAGATAGATTGATGAGATTATGCCATCTATGTCTCTAAGCAGACTGTGCCACTATGGCTAGCAGAAGACAATCTTCGCTTTCGCGAATAGGCCCCTAAGTCATTTATCATTGCGAAGAGTAAGAATGCTCTTCTGGCACGTTACATGGAAGGATGTCAATTGGGGCTAAGTTCACTTCACTGACGTCCTTAATTTCCCTTTGTTCTGATCCAATGGCTAAAGGTTATATGGTCCCAGGGCTTGCTAGAGATTCTCTATCAATTGCAGCAATATGATAAAGCAATGGACAACTTTTACTTTTACGGTCTTAGTAAATGCACAGATGTACAAGAAAGTTTTGTTAAATCATGCTTTGCCAGAGCTGCAACCTTGCGATTTCCATAATGCAATTTTCATGTACGATAATCCGCATGGTACATTGCTAAATCTCTGAAGTCCGTCAAATGAGACAAACAAATAGGGTTATTAATTACCTGTGCATATTTCTGACTTAAATCTCATTAAAAATGTAAAAAAGACTCGTAAAAAGGCAAATCTGAAAAGAGTTCAATAACTGGGAAATTATTCAAGAATCATAAAGAATAAATACCTCCACACTAGGATTAATTACTTATAACTTGTTCCAATATTTTCCTCTAATGTTTAAATCCTAATATTTTTGAATATAGATTTGTTTTAACTGTCGGTCGGAAAATTTAGGATACGTAATTATTTTGGTACATTGCTTATCTGCTAAGAAATTGGGTTGTATTCATCCAAATTTACAGAACCCTTTGTCACACTTAATTTATCTGTATATGTTTTCAACTCTAATTTTTGGAAACCTTGGATTTTCTCTGTAAAAAAATTGATAGAAGATCTATTATACATAAATACAGGAAAAGGTGACAAGCTTCTGTAGCACTCGCTGATGTTTGATTCTCCCACTATAATTTAGGAAACTCCCCGTCTTTCTCAGGATTTATATAAAGGTCATCAAATGTTCCATCAAGATAATTCGGCGCGGTAATCCAATTACAATATTGTTTTGGGGTGACGTTCTTCCATTTATTAAATAATCTAGTAAGCGGATAGAGATTGGTAGAGCATTTTAATAAATATACGAACAGAATTAAATAAATCCAGGAATTTCTGTCACTCTTGAAACGTATTCGGTCTAGGATAATCCTTGATAGCGTTTATCTTATCCACTTGTCGGGATATACCTTGAAAGTTAACTTTTGTGGACTAATGCGGTTCTCCGTCATCTCCCCATCCCCGTGACTTCTCCCGTTCGCCGTTGACCGTCTGCCACAAGCAATTCTTGCGAGGGCTAAACGCCATTGCCGCAAATGAATATATTTACAGCGCTGTATTTATCTGACCTATATACTGCGAAAATTAAAACGATGGAAAGACGATTAAGGGTGTATCCTGAATTCTTGATATGAGCCATTATCGCGACCCAAGTTAATTACGGGCAGATTGTGTCTAAAGCCGCCATCCAGTACATTAGCTGTAACGTCTTCGTTAGTCGAGAGGGACTCGACTACATTCTTGTCAAGAGAAAAATTGAGTGATTGTCGAATAGCCAAGAAAGAGCTAGTCGTCACTCAGTGTTATTCGTAGAGATAGTTTATGGGGCGCTTCAACCCTTTTCACCACGTCATCGGATTTTAAGGATCGGAAAAGCTATCCTCGAAGCATCCTCCATTTGCTCTTAAGGATAAGAGGCCCCACATTCAATTTCTCGAAGTTAGATTGAGCGTCTCGTGAGACGCCGACAAGTTCAAGGTCGAACATACCTCCCTGGTCCTACTCGCCGCACATCAAGGTAAAAGGGATTTACCCACGGCTTCGTCACGCTCCACCTACCTTTACTGCGTCGTACCTCAAGTATCCCCTTTGCTCTAGAATTTGCATAATTGTAAGATCATTTCGTAATTAATTATCCCTCAATTCAAACTTAATTGATAGTGTCAATCATCTTAGCCGTGAACCGTCAATATTTAATTGCATTGCCATTTAACTGGCCTTATATGCGTATGTAATCTTTAGTCCTATTTAAGTATATTTTTCTCGCCGTGTCTGAATATTCCTTGGCCTAGCAACTGTGTATTTAAAGCACTCTTAGAGCCATCCCTAGATGTAGCCTTAATTTCGGTCGTCCAGTATGCGTATAACAACGTACACCTGGTCATACCACGATAACTTTATATCCTAAAAAAACAAGTGATTTTACCGAAAAAGTTTAGTTTTAAAACCATGAAATTTTAACCTTGCAAATTATTGCTCACATTATTGCAAATTTTGCCTTTGTTTGCTCATGAAATGAGCAGACCATCACTATTGCGAAAATGAATTTCATAGCAGGTAACCTATGATTGATGTATCGCTGGAATGTTTAGGAAGATTTAAGCATGGATTAACGAAGATCGAGAAATTTGGAGAGACTCACTTACGATATTATGGCGTTTATTCAAAGGATGATGGCTCTATTCGTATTTGGAAAAACTCCTCCTATATATGGATTTTGTAGAAGACCAAAAAATCTATAATGTCGTTACGAAACCAAAGAGATAAGCGAGACTGTATTAATCTTTAATCATTGAAATGTTTAAACGAGATCAGTTACAGATTAAATGATATCTTTATCAAATTTGTTTACAAGATAAATTGAGAAAAGCATAGCAAGATCTACTAAACCCTAATTTATTTCACTTTTAACAAAGCTTGACTGCTATCTCTGACCACATCTTAGTGCTATTGGGAGAAAGATCTTGGTCCTTCTGCAACGGCGATCTCTGCATGAAAAAATTATGAACAGAGAATTATAGGCATGTTTTGAATTTTACCTTGTTCCTTGTGAGGTTTGTAAACATCAATAAATTTAAGAAAGCATTGGTCTACTGCAGAGCTTGCTAAAAATGAAAAAGAGAACGAATTACAGGAATCAGTTCTGTTTCTTGCCCACTATGAATTATTCCAACACTCTATGCCATAATCTCTCCCTAGAGGATCGACTCGAACTTTCCTCATATGCAGATAAAATGTTCTACAACCTACCTATGTTAGATTCCTTGTTCTTTTACCATATTATAATATGTAGGGGATAATGAATTAAATTAATAAGCACACTAATTTATACACAATACCACAATGTTTTTTTACTTGTAAACAAAATTCTATCTTCATAAAACTGCAACTTGTTATATTCCTTGTGATAAAAGATATTTCACTTGTAAAATAAAAAACATATTTTCGCTCTTAGTGAAAAGCAGCCCCGCCAAAAATTCAGTTCCCTAATTTTTAGGTGTCTATAGGTCCTTTGCTCTATTATTGTAAGTATGTCCGAACTCCTTATCGTGGGCATTAATCAAACTGAATTTCAAGTAGTGTGTAATCCCTGGAAGTATTTTAGGGAAGAGCAACGCTATTTACCTTATTTTTCAATCTTTTCTTTTCTTTGTATATTGTATATTTAGGTTAAATTATGTCAGAAGACAAAATTTTATTCATACGTAAGCAATACACAAAATTAGTTATCTTGTTCAGAATAAAGCAAGCAATCTATTTCTTTATCTCCTCATTCTGTGACTTTAATATTTCTGTCATTATTTTAAATTTATCTCCGAATTATCACTTTTTTTTATGCCACGGCCTGGGTCAAATAAAGGTGAGCCATCGTACAAAGAAAAGATGGCTTTTCTACTTTGTTAACTTAGTGTTTAACAGAGCTATGTTCTTCCAGTTTCTTGACTATGTTTTAATGACTTTAGCATATTACCAATAAATACGAGGGTATACTTTTAAAATTAGTTCAGTCTGGTTAGTAAATATAAGACATTTTAAAAATAATTCAGCAAATATAATCCTCTATAAACTGAACGATTAAAGATAAACATGCAAATTAAGAAAGATAAAATCTAACTTAACACCAATTTGGAAGACATTTGTTATCCTCTCCCTATTTTACACCTAGGTCTTTACTTGGTCAGTATTAATGTTGTTTACCTTTGCTAGGTTAACTCAGAAACTGTTTATCTTTACAAGCTTAATGTATAGGGAATGCACTGGGTTACAAAGAAAAGGCAAGTTTTCCTAATATTTTCAAGTGATTCATGACAGTTACACAACACTGAACCGAAAAATGAGATCTGTTTGCTCCGATCTTTTAACTAAATGGATTACATTATTGTCATATTTTCGATTGAATTTTCTTGATATTTATCATCCAAAGTAAGTTCTAGAATAAAAAAATCATCGTTTACTAATACAATTGAATAATTAAATGTTAGAATAGTTGATTAATATACATTGAATAGAAGTCATCAATCAAGATAAATACATAGCAATTGGATATAACTCATCAATGGTCAAAATTCAGGGCATGAACTTCCGTTTCTTCGAACTCCTAAAATGCCCAGCAAAATGGATATCTCTCTTCATAGTCAAACACCCCGTAAGGGGCGCGGCGATTTGCCATCCTGGCCGCCGTGCTGACGGGATCCAGCGCTCCGTCCGGCCCCAGCATAGCATCTTCTCTTTCCTTCAAAACACGTGTTTCCTCGCTTCTCATACAACCTCTCCCCCAACTTCCTCTGATCACCCTCTAATTTCACAGGCTATATGTTGACCTTTTTGTCAAGCCAACTGTCCCGGATCGGGGCTAAGGGGGGAGGGGACAATGCTCCCTAACCCCTAAGCTTTGGTTCAGGATGGGTTTTTTTTAACAACCTGCTTCATCCCCACCCATACCTTCCTCACATCCCTTTTCCTCTCCTCTTCACATTCTATCCATTTTTACGCCGCGTCTAAGGTGGATAAGGTGGAACCGCCATGCCGATGGACTGCCAGGCCACCAGGCGGGGGGGTTGGTTCCAAATGAAGGTGCCTGGCTCTGCCAGGCCTGTAAGCACCTCTTGCAGTGCGGGCAACTGCAAGAGGTGATGAGCGATTGCATCCCGTGAAACAAATAGGGTCACTATGATGCCCAATGATAAGAAACACAAAAATATCCCCTTAATTCTCCCTGTGTCACCAACGGAGCCACCCTCGGGCAGCTCAACCGAAAAAATAGAGGTCCCTCCCCTGTGCTTGCGCAGAGGACCCTCCATATCTCTCTAACCGGAGAGAAGGCTTACTCCTCTCCTTCGCTTACGGGTGTAGGGTACTCCCCCTCGCCCCCTTCTCTAGAGGTGCTTTCGGGTACCTCCCTTTTTCCAGCGGCAGACCCCTCTGTTCTTTCCAAGGGGACTGCCAAGAAAGCCAGCAGCCAGCCCATTGTCGTCCACCCCTCGTGTAAGCCGCTCGGTAGGGCAAACACCCTTAGAGGGGAGAGGGGAACCAGGCCCTTTCGGTCACTTCCCTAAAAAGACCTGCTGGCAAGAATATTAAACCTTGTGGGAGTCAAGGCCTGTGCCTCCCCATGCAAGACTAGTGACACTGCCAAGGGGACCTGCGATGTCCTGCGAGGGGATGGCCAACTATAGGCCCCTCCTCTGATAGACATGGTTCTTGAGGAAGCCCATCCTCAGACGGTAGAGCCTTCCATATTTGGGGAATCCGGGCTCGGCGCCAAACACCGAACCCGAATCCGCCCCTATGTAAGGTCCTCCTCAAACGGCTAGGGTTTCTGAGGCAGTACAAGGAGGGAAGGGATCTCCTCCCACAGGTGCCCCTACGACTTCCAAGACCTTCTCCATTTGGAGAAGGACCTGCCTTAGGCCGGTCCATCTGGCCTGGGGGCTTCTGCTAGGGGAAGTGAGAAGCAGGCTCATTCCCCGCCCTCGTCTCCTAAAAGAAGAATAAAAAGACAAGAAAGACAAAAAAGACTCGGGCTCCTCTCCATCCGTGGGTGCTGTGGAGACGGATGGGTCTGCTGCCACTTTGGTAGGCGACCAAGCCAAGATCTGTACATCCGGCCCCTCTACTCCCCCGTGTGCAGAGCCTCTGACCAAGACTAAGACGGAGAGTGCACAGGGCCGAGCCTCGATGACATCAGGGCCTCTCATTCAGAGGTTACCTAGCGTTTTCAAGCCCGCTGGCTTTAAACGCTTCTTCGTTATTCGCTTCACTGATGGCAGCATGTTGGCAAAGGGCAACATGATCCATCAGAGGAGAAGATTAGCTAGTGCAATTAGTAGAGAGCCGAAGGTGACCCGTTTCTCGGAAGGAAGTCTTCTGGCGAATGCGGCGAATCTCGCCGAGGCGGCCAAGATAAGTGCTCTTCGGACACTTCATGGCACCCCTTTGAGTGTTACGCTGCACTCTACCATGAACTTTGTGAAATGAGTAGTGTATGCGAGGGAACTCGTTGACTACTCCATTGAGAACATCACCCTAGACCTGGCCGACCATGGGGCGGTCAAGGTCTAACGTGTGATCAGAAAACAGGGAGGGGCCTCAAGACCCAACCCTACACTCTTCGTCACGTTCGACTGTGACAAGCTCCCTAAGGCGGTGCGTGCCGGTTGATACCACTCCTGCGTAAAGGCATTCGTTCTACTGCCACGGCGGTGCTATTAATGTAACCGCTTAGGCCATACGAATCACTCATGTAGACGTGTAAAGTCGGGGTCACCCGAAGTGGTGTAAATTGCTCCAAGGCCGAAAACGATAGGTCAAAATCGTGTGTGACCAAGTGTGTCAATTGTGGAGAGCCGCATCCCGCTTCTTCGAAGCAATGTAATGCATATCGCCTGGAGAAAGAAATCTGGCCGTTCTGGCCCAGGATCGACTCTCATTCCTTGAGGCTAAGGACTTGGTCCTGGCGCGCCTGGCTCTGCCTGGGACGTCATATGCCTCAATAGTTAAAAAGACACCCTTTGCTCCTGGCCCATCCAGGCCAACGAACACGGTCGTTTCCGCGCCCATTTGGAGCCCTTCTGCTGGCTCTACTCAACCCGGGCGCTCCCGTGAGAAAGCTGGTGGCAAAAAGGGTTCACACCCAGCCCCGGCTAAAACCAGGGCTCCCCCCTTTTCCCCAAGCGTGACTGTTTCCCGTAAGGCAAAACGGCCACGCGCCTCCACCGAGTCGTTAGACTCACAGGAGTCAACACCCCTGAAGATGGTGGCTAGGCCATCTTCCGGGGTTCCTAAAGCTGTCCCCCGAAAGGAGGACAGCAACAAAGGAGCTTCGGCTCCTTCGTCAACGCCTAGTGGTGGAGCGAGTTGCTCGGAGACGGTGGTTCCTCGAAAAGAGGGCACCCCGCCTCCGAAGCCGCAACGCCCGCCTAAGGTTTTGAGGCGAAGGGAGGAAAAGACTCACATGGCGAGCCCAACCTCCCCCAATATATATTCGAAGGCGACAGCGTCTAAGCGCTTTGTCCGGCCAACAGCGCCCGGGGTTCTGCCCCTGGGAAGCGTATGGCCATTTCTGTAAGGGTCTTCTGTTCAAGTAGGGCCCCCGCGTCTCCTCCAAGCTAGGCCTGGAGGGCATATTCCTTCAATGGAATTGCCGTGGACTCCGGGCCAACTGGGAGGAGCTGCGGAGGCTCGTCTCGTCCCGTTCCCCGTTAGCTATCTTTTTGCAGGAGACCATGCTGGGCGTGTGCCCCCTGCCCTTAATCCTGGGGTATAAGGGGCTTGCGACCCCACCGCCGTGGGATGGCCGGGCTGGAAGATGCGCGGTTTACACCCGGTATGATGTCTCCGTTCTTCCTTTCTCTTTAGATACCTCTTTTTAGGCAGTGGTTGTGCAGCTTCGCCTGGATAGGAGGTATACTATCATTTCTGCGTACATTCCACCATCAAGTGACTTCGATGCGGGGGACTTCCACCGCGTCGTGGCACGGTTGCCGAGGCCCTTTTTCTTACTTGGAGATCTGAACGGCAGGCATCCTTTCTGGGGAGATTACTCAATTAATCCCCGGAGACAAGTCCTTACCACTTTGATCTAAAAGCTTGAAATGGGTGTCTTAAACGTGGATGAGCTTACGCATCAGTGTCCGAGAACCGCTTCATTTTCTTGCCTTGATCTATCTTTGTGCTCTTTGGATGCAAAGCCTGATTTTGATTGAGGGGTGGTCGATGACCTCCATGGTATTGATCACTTTCCCATTCAAATATCATTTTCAGAGCAACGGCTAACTGAGAACCCACCTCAGAGGTGCTTGGCGCAGGCAAGGTGGCCTGCATTTCAGAAAAATGACTGAATTCTCTATCTCAGTCGATGTTTTTAGGTCGGTAGATGTAGCCGTTGAGTTCTTCTTCGGCAACCTTATCGCCGTGGGACTGGCTACTATTACTAGTACGTCTAGCCGTTTTGCACGCAGACCACTCTCATGGTGGTCGTCAGAGTGTAAGACGGCCCTCAAACAGAACCGTTATGCCTACATGCACTATAAGCGCCGCCCGAACGATTTCACTGTCGCTGAATTTCGTCGGGCTAGGGCTAGGTTCCGGTATATTTCGAAGCACGCCCGCCGCTCTTCTTGGTGGGAATACGTGTCTTTACTTAACGGGAAGACCCTTTAGTAGAGGTATGGAAGCAAGTCATATGGATTAGGGGCAAGTTCTTGCAGGACCCCCTTCCATTCTCAAAGAGAATGGGACCGCAATCTCGGGCCCTGCATCCGTGGTGGAATTCTTAGCGACCAATTTTTTCGCATTCTCTAGCCGGGATGCACCTTCACCAGCATTCAATGCACGTCGTGATGTTGCGGAAGGCCACCGGCTAGAACTTACCTCCAGAGGCGGAGAACCCTTCAACGACAAGTTTACTGTAAGTGAGTTGCGCTCCGCTGTCGCTTCGTACGCGGACACCGCCCATGGTCTATACAATGTTCCGTACGCCATGCTTCGACACCTGGGTGAGCGAGGCATGGCCTTTCTGTTAGATTTGTTCAACAGGATCTGAGTGGAGGGTCTTCTCCCAGACTAATGGCGAATCGCTACTGTGCTCGCCTTTAGCAAACCGGGGAGAGCTTACTCTACTTCGACCGGTTTCCGCCCAATCTCTCTAACCTCTTGCGTGTTAAAGTTGATGAAGAAATTGGTAAATGTTAGATTAGTCTTTCTCCTGGAGAGCGGAGGCCATCTCTCTTCTGCACAGTGCTGCTTCCGCAAGTTCCATTCCACGTCGGATGCTCTGCTCCGAGTAGAAAATGCCGTCTGCGAGGCTTTCCTTCGTAGACAGCACTACACCATGGTGTTTTTCGATCTAGAGAAGGCCTATGATACCGCATGGTGATACGGTATCATGGAGACTCTCCACACGATAAGGGCAAGGGGACGCCTCTTAATGTTCATATCTGAATTTTTGCGAAATCGTCGATTCAGTGTCACACTCTTTGCCCTGAACATCAGCAAGATCACGTTGGTGCTGCCGGAAGATGTTCTCGCTACGCTCTACGTGGACGACCTTTTGATCTCTTTTGGCGCGGCCCAGATGCCAACTCTGGAGCGTCGACTCCAACATGCATTGAACCGAGTCCCTCGATATGCCGAAGCACACTAGTGTGGGTTCACTTAAGCCAAGACTAAGGTGGTGCACTTCTGTCGCCATCCACGGCTTCAACCCGACCCAGATTTGTTTCTTAATGGCGTGCACCTGGATGTGGTGGAATCGCACCGTTTCCTTGGTCTTGTATTTGCCCGACGCCTTATCTGGGAGGCTCATATTCGCAGCCTTAGGGTCTTTTGTACCCGCGCCATGGACATTCTACGTTCCGTGACGTTCAGCGCTTGGGGCGCTGATAGGGCTACTACCCTACTTTTTTATGGATCCTCTGTTCGTTCGAACCTCGACTACGGATGCGAGTTTTGGCATCCACAGTCGAGCGTTTATTGCGGAAGGTGGATTCGATCCACCACACCGGCCTTTGCTTTGCGACCGGTGCCTTCCGCACTTCCTCCATTAATAGCATGTTGGTCGATGCTGCAGAGTTGCCACTCGCTCTGCGCCGCGTGCAGTAAAGTACATCTTCCGCCTGTATGCGCAAGCCCGGCGCCTCCCTCAGTCGCAAACAGCTCACACTGCATCCGTAGCTGATCTCGATGGTGCTTATGCTCCTGATAGACGCCAGTTTTACCCTAAGTCCTTTGGATTTAGGGCCAGGAAACTCCTTGAAGAGGTAGATATAGCTCTCGGGCCGGTGGCGCCCCTGGTTATGCCCAGGACGCCACCCTGGAGGGTACCACATTTGGCTATTTGTGGCCACGCCTCTCTCCTCAAAGCTTGTACGGCGCCGGGAGTATTGCGTTCGACCTTTTTGGAGCACACCTCGTGTCACGCTGGAACCGTGCCAGTGTATACGGATGGCTCCAAGTCCCAAGGGTGGGTCGGCTTCCACGCTGTATCCCCTCTGTTTGAAGTCAGCAGGGCTCTGCCAGGCGTTGCGTCTGTCTTCACGGCCCAGCTGGTCGCAATACACCACTCCGTACGGGAGATTACGCGACGTGCTCGGTTCGGAGACCAAATTGTGATCTATAGCAACTCACAAATCGCCCTGAGTGCTCTCGGGGTATTGGAATCTCCGCATCCCCTGGTTCGCGATATCCGTGACGCCACGGTTATAGCGAGCCGGGCAGATGTCGAGATTATCTTCTGCTGAGTTCCTGGACATGTAGAAATTGCGGGGAATCAGCGCGCCGATGAGGGCGCCAAAGAGTCCGCGAGGACTCTGCGACCGGACCAGTGTTTCGCTCTTTCTCACTCCGACTACATGGCAGGAATACGGGCCGCTCTTTAGACTGCTTGGCAAAGAAGATGGGAGACGGTCGAAGGGAACTTAAAGTTGCGTGCCATTGCACTGCGACTGTTCCCATGGACCTATCCCCCAATGCCGCGACGGCTTCAATTCGCTTTCTGTCGTCTCCGAATCGGATACACTCGTGTGACGCATCGCTATTTGATGGAGCGCTCGCCTGCGCCCTATTGCGACGACTGCGTCGTTCCCCAGACTGTTCGGCACATTCTTGTCAAATGTCCCAGTTTGGGTGATCTTCGCGCACGTTACCTGTCCCGGTATCGGATAGGCGGGGTCGCTACCGCCTGTCCTTTGTACTCGGGACGAGTGGAGGCACATTGACTGGTGGACTTGTTGACTTTTTTGGGAGACCGGCCTTCTCCCTTTCATTTAACTAGGTTTAGTTGTTGTTGTTTTTTATTGTTTTGTTATTGTTATTGGTATTTCTTTTTATTGGTGTTTCTTGTTCAAATTTTTTAAAGTAGTCTAGAACTAGGCTGTTTGTTTACGGCGACTTATGCCTAAGTGGGCACTCGCCAGATAGCCCCTAAAAAAAAATAAATCATAGTCCAACAGAAATAAGGCTTGATGACTGTATTCTTGCGTCACTGACACCTCGTCTTCATCTTTTTCATGTTTCGAAGTAATTTTGCCCCCTGCTCTATTTTCAGGTAACCGATGGATATGTGAGAATATGTAATGCATTTTAATGCATATTTTGCATCCGAATTTTCTGAAATCAGTCAGCAGATTGCTGACAAGTTTTATGTAGTTCCTGGCCTTCTTTTTCTCAAGAAACTTCTTCACGACCAAAGAAAATGCCTTCTATCCTTCTTGTTCCTTGCATAATAAAGAACCAATTCCTCTCATACAGGAGAGTTCATCTTCGTATAATGCAGATCTCAGTTTCTACTATCTCACATGGACTAAGAATACCGGAAATTTTTAAATTTTAACTGTTGTCCTTCAAAAAAATTCATCATCTTTAGCTCAACACAAATCAACCAGACATAAGCAATTTACTCAAAGACGTAATTTACTACGTCATACTTTTCCTTCAGTAGAGTCGGGAAGCAAACTGGTGCCGTGGCCATACCAAAACTTTTCAGCGATCTCTTTCTGCTCTCAATGAACAGTCCTTTGTTGCCCTTGGTCCAATGACGCAGTCACTCGGTGAATGTTTTGCATGTCTTTTCTACTAAAATAATCATTGGCTTATATTTGAAATATTTTGGGGCCGAATCCATTTCTACAGCCTGAAAAGAAAATAGCAGTTAGTCAAATAACTGCCCCATGTAAACTCTTCAGACTTCGTTAATTTAAAGAAATAGGAAAGATTACCCATCATAAAAAGAAAAGAAATACTCGTATATATAAAAATACCTGAAGAAATATGTGCCGATAAAGTAAAAAGTTAACCTAATATAGCAAAACTATTGTGATCTTGGATTGAGCTCATGAAAATTCTTCAAAATCAGCTGAAATAAGTTAGACAACAAAGTTGCTGTAGGCCAATGTTATATTTACACGTTCAATATAGAGATAGCTTTTCTTTCCTAGTCATCTTTGAGGCGATTTATCTTCATTTTATCCCACGTGTCGTAGAATGGACTCCCGACGATATACCATATATCACTCTTCGTTGAGGGAACTTCTTTAATTAACTTTAGAGTGCGTTAATGTCTGGTGGGCTGATATTATGTATCTTCGATATGCTTAAGAAGTGAAACTGAGCTCAAGGATAATAATATTGCTATCATTAATAAAATAGAGTTTTATTAATAATAACTATCAACAAACACAAGATGGAAAATATTGACATAAACAGAGAATGAAAAGGGTCGTGGGGGCTCGGGCTAATCCGAGGATTAAAGAATCTAAAAAGGTAAAACAAATATAGAGTTAAAGAGATGGGATGGTTTACTAAACCATTTAAAGCACAGGATAGAATTGACAAAAGGGTTTAATACTCAAAGGTAACGTTTTGCTTACGTAACTTTATACGAGTGGTGCAGTGGAAGGCGACGTGAAGGAATTTTCATTCCGCTGGCGAGTTCCAGCGAAAGCTGGGGAATAAGATGATCCTGACGTGGCGTCTAGGGAATGAGAACCGTTTCTCGACGAACGGCTTGAAGAACAATGGCTGTTCTACGTTGTTCTATTCTGAACAATAGGGAGAGGTGAGAACCGTCTCTTGTCTACGGGCTCAAGAACAATAGTTGTTCTAATGTTGTTCTTCTCTGAACAACGGGTGAAGGGTGAGAACCGTTTCTTGGCGAAGGGCTCAAAAGAACAATGGCTGTTCTAACGTTGTTCTCTTTCTGAACAACGAGGGAAGGGGTAAGAACCGTCTCTTGTTTACGGGCTCAAGAACAATGGCTGTTCTAATGTTGTTCTCCTCTGAACAACAAGGGGGAAGGGTGAAAACCGTTTATTTGCGAAGGGCTCAAAAAAACAATGGCTGTTCTACGTTGTTCTCTTCCTGAACAACGAGGGGGAAGCCTTAAGGACTTGGCGTCACGAAAGGCTCGAACCTTTGGCACTCAAGGGATATTGTCCTCCTTCTGGACAAGTGGAGATCCAGATTTTCATCGCGAAACATCAGCACGACCCTCTCTCACTTTGTGCGCCAAGGAACCTCGAACTCAAGTTTGAGGTCCCTTGGCGCACAAAGTGAGAGAAGGTCGTGCTGTGTTTCGCGACGAAAATCTGGATCTCCAATCTGATCTTAGTGGTAAAGTTTCCATCTAAATAGTCGAGACACTCCCTTGGCGAGGGGGACAATGGAGTGGGAACTTCGAGGGAATGCACCGCCGAGGCTGGGGACAATGCCTTATCTGCCCATAAGCCTAACCTTATCTGGCGAGGTCGGCGTATGGCGGCGAACGGGGGGACGATTATCTCCTTGTTTAAACATTGACATCCAGTGGCTGTGATAAGGCGCCAAGCTTCGACGCGAAGATGCACGTGAGAGCATCGTGGTTTTAAAATAATATGTGATAGGAAGTGAAACTAACGCTGCTCAACCCGTTCTATCACACCCCTCCATTCCGGGGGAAGTTTTCACTTTGAAAAAAGAGAGAAGGGACAACGATATAGCTCCGTTGTGGGGAACTCGTCTTCTTGTACCAACCGTACCTTCCTGCACCTAACTCGTATTACCTCAATACATATGATTATTTTGATCTTTAGATTACAGGGGAAAATAACCTTTAATACAACTTAATAAAAAAAAAATAGCATGGAACAATAAAATGATATAAATTTAGTACATATGGGACAAAATGATTTATAAGTAAATTAATGGGTACAAATATATACATACAAAAAAAATTAGACATTGAGCGTTACAAAATTCAGACATATACATTAACTAATTATATTACAAGAGAATCTTAATTTAGGTCGTACAAGATGAGATATACCCAAAGGAGATACTAATTCTATGAATACAATTACTCTACGCTAATCGGTAACGCATTCCTAGTGATTGCGTCAGTGACCTGGTTATCGGAACCTTTTATATAATTTATTTTAAATTGATACTCTTGCAAGAGTAAACTCCAGCGCATGATTCGGCCATTGGAGTGTCGCACATTCCTAATATAGGCTAACGGACGGTGGTCGGTTTCTATCTGAAATTCTTTTCCTATTAAGTACATCTTGAATTTGTCTATGACCCAGATAATTGATAGAGCTCCCTTTTCTATAGTGGAATATCTCTTTTCGCGTGGTAATAATTGACGACTGGCATATGCAACTGGATGACTAGTTCCGTCATCCACGTATTGAAGGAGTACACATCCAATGCTCTCGTTGCTCACGTCGGTCTTAATCATAAAGGATTTTTCCGGGTTGGGCAACTTTAAAATGGGAGCAGAAATGAGTTTACTCTTGAGCTGATTAAAATGGAAAACAGCGACATTATTCCAACGTAAACGATCGAAGAAATTTTTTTTGAAGGGGGCTGAGGGGGGCCGAAATTGCAGCGAAATTCGGAACAAATCGCTGGTAGTGAGAAGCTGATCCTAGGAACGATCTTAATTGCCTCTTTGTAATCGGGAGAGGCATGTCGACGATTGCCTTAATCTTGTTCTCTTGGGGACCCAACTTGCTTTGTCCTATTTTGAAACCCAAATATTTTAATGGTTTCGTGGGCAAAATGGCATTTGCTGGGGCCAATGGTGAGGCCATTTTCGCGCAGTCGCTCAAAAAGAGCTAATAGGGTAGTTAAATGAGGACTCTATTTAAATAGTTCTTGTAGCTGACTCTTTTGATGTGGTGTCAGCTGCGCGTCAATATCCAGGTCAGAGGGTTCCAAAGACTCGCCTGGTAGGTAAAGAGGAGGGTAATCGGCATCAGGTTGGGTGCACACTATCTGTATTACCTTAAGGGACTCCACGGGGTGATCTTCTTCAAGCGCCGATGCTTTGTCCAGTTCTACGAAGATACCTACATGGGCGCGTTGGGGGTTCTTTTTTCTTGGGGTCCACGTACAGTCTCCGTGTCCTTGTCTTGGGCCTTATCGCCTAAGGGTGTTAGTAATTCACACTCCTTTTGACTCGTCCTAAAGTCCTGGTTTGGGGTTTCCGAGAAATCGGACGGTATCGGGGTTCTGAGGGGGACGGACTCCTGGGCTTCCTTCTTAGCTCGGCCTCGAGGAAGGGCGGCCTGAGACACAGGGTGGGAACTTACTTGAGGGCTTTGTCCTATAAGTACAAAACAGAATTGTATGGGTGCTGAAATGACTTTAGCCTAGCCATCATAATATTGACACTGCAGGTAACATCTAACGACGGGAAATTGGTTCACCCGTCCAAGGTAGTCATGTATTACCGCAAATTTTTCGTGGTTAGGGTCCACTGGGGGGAGGAGTTCGTCGTACACGATGAAACACGTACATCCTGTGTCCCTGACGAGAGTCGATACTCGACAGCCGTTCACGCTGCCCTCCCTCAAATTTAAAAGTTCCCGATGAACTTTTATCAAAAACAAAATTTACCTGGTGGCCTGACGGAGGGGGAGAAGTTACTGCTTGCATCTGCACCACCGGGGGAGCCGGGGTTGCATTAATCTGGTGATCTTGGTGGGCTGGTCCGCTTTTAAGCATAGAATTTTGGGGGCAATTCCAGCTCATGTGGTTTTCTACACCACAGTTGAAGCATATGATTGGTCGCTTCGGGAAGAGAGATGGAGAAGAAATCTTAACGGGAGGTTTGGAGTCCCGTTGTTGGTTTTGGGGAATGAAGTTTTGGGGTTTTACGGGACCCGGAAACTTTGTCAGCTTTCCTGTGAAGGGGCGCGAATCCTTCCTTCTTTCCTGGTTTGGGGGTTGGTGAGAAGTTCGATTCTCCTTTGGGTATAAATTATGGCTTGTGGCATAGACATCCGCTTCTTCGGAACATTCTTTAAAGGTCCGACACCGACGATCCTTGATTAACGCGCGGATCTCCGTCGGGAGAGACGCCAAAAATTAATCTCGCAACACGAAGTCTGTTAAGGACGCGTAGTTCGGATCAACCTTCGAGGATTCTAACCAAAATTTAAAATTCCTCTGAGGAATGTATCCGAATTGACGGAACGTCTTTACGGGTTTAATACGACCTCCTCGAAATTCTTGGCGGTAGAAATCGGGAGTCCATATTATGAGCGGCCAATAACTCAGCTTTTAAGGTGCTGTAGTTAATTGTACACTCAGATGGTAACGATATAAAAATTTCGCGCAATTTACAATTTAACAGGAGAAGTAATCTAGGTACACCTTCAGCCTCCAGATCCCTGTTATTGATTTCGAGGATCTTTTTGAAGTGGGCTAAAAATGCTCCGAAATCCACTCCATCCTTGAAAGTACGGAGCTTTAGTGAGAGATTAGGGGGGGCTTCAGAACGGGAACTGCGGACTGTATCTCTGCTTCAACACGAGCTAATTCAATCTGATGGTGAAGCTCAGCTTCTCTTATCCGTTCCTCTCTTTCTTTTTCTTCTCGTTGGATTTCTCTTTCTTCTCGTTGGATTTCTCTTTGTCGTTCTTCTCGTTTTTGTTTTTCTTCACGCTAAATTCTTTGCTCCTCTTGAACGTACTTAATTAGTTCTTTTCCGAAGAGTCCCAAGGACTCTTCTTGCGCTTTAAAGATTTCTAACTGGGTCATCTTTGCACTTGAGGCGCACTAGCCAACCAACTAAAATTCCTCGCAATAAGAATTATGCCTTCTAGAGAAATTAGCCTACCTAAATATGGGACAGACCTATTTGTACTTGGTTTCTCGATCTAAATAACCACTGACTGAAATCAGAAAAAAAAACACAACAAATTATTACAACAGTTCCTTGAGCTACTCCAGCTTCTTAAGTTTCAAAAAAAGGGAATAGCAATCGTTAAAACAAAAAGGAACTACAATACTCTATTATTGTAACGAATAACACTATGCTTTACTCGACTGAGACCAGTGTTTGCAAAGATATAGCATTAAACCTTACACACCTGATACCAAATGAAATAGTATTTATATATATATGTCGTAGAATGGACTCCCGACGATATACCATATATCACTATTCGTTGAGGGAACTTCTTTAATTATCTTTAGAGTGCGTTAATGTCTGGTGGGCCGATATTATGTATCTTCGATATGCTTAAGAAGTGAAACTGAGCTCAAGGATAATAATATTGCTATCATTAATAAAATAGAGTTTTATTAATAATAACTATCAACAAACACAAGATGGAAAATATTGACATAAACGGAGAATGGAAAGGGTCGTGGGGGCTCGGGCTAATCCGAGGATTAAAGGATTCAAAAAGGTAAAACAAATATAGAGTTAAAGAGATGGGATGGTTCGCTAAACCATTTAAAGCACAGGTTTCAATTGACAAAAGGGTTGAATACTCAAAGGTAACGTTTGGCTTACGTAACTTTATACGAGTGGTGGAGTGGAAGGCGACGTGAAGGAATTTTCGGTCCGCTGGCGAGTTCCAGCCAAAGCTGGGGAATAAGATGATCCTGACGTGGCGTCTAGGGAATGAGAACCGTTTCTCGACGAACGGCTTGAAGAACAATGGCTGTTCTACGTTGTTCTATTCTGAACAATAGGGAGGGGTGAGAACCGTCTCTTGTCTACGGGCTCAAGAACAATGGTTGTTCTAATGTTGTTCTCCTCTGAACAACGGGGGAAGGGTGAAAACCGTTTCTTTGCGAAGGACTCAAAAGAACAATGGCTCTTCTATGTTGTTCTCTTTCCGAACAACGAGGCGAAAGCCTTAAGAACTTGGCGTCACGAAATGCTCGAACCTTTGGCACTCAAGGGATATTGTCCTCCTTCTGGACAAGTGATGGCGAATCTCGAGTTCGAGGTTCCTTGGCGCACAAATTGAGAGAGGGTCGTGGTGATGTTTCGCGACGAAAATCTGGATCTCCGATCTGATCTTAGTGGTAAAGTTCCCATCTAAATAGGCAAGACACTCCCTTAGCGAGGGGGACAATGGAGGTGGAACTTCGAGGGAATGCACAGCCGAGGCTGGGAACAATGCCTTATCTGCCCATAAGCCTAACCTTATCTGGCGAGGTCGGCGTATGGCGGCGAACGGGGGGACGATTATCTCCTTGTTAAACATTGACATCCTGTGGCTGTGATAAGGCGCCAAGCTTCGACGCGAAGATGTACGTGGGAGCATCGTGGTTTTAAAATAATATGTGATAGGAATTGAAACTAACGCTGTTTAACCCGTTCTATCACACCACGCCTTTGATAAAAGTACGTCATTTACTATATAATCCCTTCTAGGACGCCAAATGTTATCGAACGATATATTCCAACTCTCATAACAGCGCTTAAAAGGTGTTGAAAAGACCGCCTTAAGGGACAATTAAAACAAGATTTCTACCTTAAATTTCTCTCTTTCTTAATAAAACCATAGCATTTTACAGCAAAAAACCATGTTAGCTAACCGAAATAACTACGTAAGATACCACTAATTTTCATAATTACACATAAAGGACCATCTAACAGTTCTATGACAACAAAATGGGTACTTAGTTGAAAAATACAATAAAATTAATGAGGAAAATCAGATGGTAGCTTACACATGCATTTTAAGTTCTCCAGATATACGTCTTTGCAAGAAATTTATAGGTCATTTTAGTCATAATTTAAGTTTTTCGTATATATTTATGACGCAGAAATTAGCCAATAAACGCGAATCGTCAATAAAAGAGAATATCATTTAGTAACGATAGAATGGTGTAGAAAAATCATCCTCGTTCATCAACTAGAACTTATGGTTTCAGTTCCCTCATTTTTCAAATAAGTATTGCTCTATATCTTGATATATTACATATATATTTTTAAGTTCATTTTGAAAGTATTTTGAAACTATATGGTATTCTATTGCCAGGTTATCTTTAGCGATACATCAAAATATATACAGCCACTCAAAAGAAAGAATTAACGTAATTAATCAGCAATTTTGCTGTAAGCTGACTGTTGTTAAAATTTAATGGAGATGGTTTTTCACGGACATTACTCATCTTTTTATAGCCATAGATATTTTACCTTATCCACTATCATTATATTTGCTTCCCAAAGGAGACACAATTTATGACAATTTCATAACCAAGCACATCCTAAGGTTCATTTTATGCACTCTAAATATATAGTCCTGCTCGTATTTAAGACGGTAAAAATAAAATTAAACGTAAATTTGAAGCTTTACACTTAATATATTTATAAAATGATCATTGCCAAATTGCTAGCAAATCTTTTCTTCCAAAAAACTTGCGACTATAAACTATAAAAAAGTTACAATTGAAGGTGATGAAGAATTAAACGAAACTTTTTAGCATATACAATACAGTATTCTAACTAAATCGTCGAATTGAAGAGTTTCAGTTATCAATAAATATTTGATTACTACATTTCCAGAGGGTGGCAATGCTATCTAATATTGCAATCATATTTATTATTATGAAAAAGTTAAAAGAAAATGGTTAGGAAGAGAAATAATTGCTAAAAGTTAAATATATCGAAAATAAACATATTAAATTACTAAATAAAGGAACAGAAAGAAGAAATAATTAAACTAAAAACAAAAAATCTCTAAGGATTTTGTCTCCTTCGACAATATTATCCTTCTTATTTTTTTAATAAATATAACTCACTTTCTGCACACTGTGCCCCCAAAATGCACAGTCACCAAAATTTATCAGGTCACATTTTTTCAAAATATTTCATACAAGATTGATATATTTATTTATTTGTTTAATAAATTTTCAATAGTTTGAAAACACTGCAGCTTCTCATTGCTATGTTGTTTTGCCAAGAAATACCTTCTTTATAACAAGAGCTTCTAAAATTCATTATAAGGTTAAAAACGGCAGATGGTAATCTAATTAATTTTGTGATATCGATCATTAAAATGAAATCAATATATAAATTTAATTAAGCATGAAATGGAAAAATTGGGCGCAATTTGCCACTCCTTTTTTAAAAATTTACGTCAAAAAAATCATGAAAATAAGATTTGAAATACCGCAATAACGTATATAATTTCAGTAAATTTAATTGATTTTATTGATAAATTCACCATAATTTGACATGACTTATTATGGCAAAGGTTAAGCACTTAAACATATATGAACTAAAATATATGACAAAGAAAATTTCAATGCATTTTTGAGCGCACAAATAAATCTTTTCTCGCATGCAAATTATTACAAATATAAGAAAAAAAGATGTCTCGGATTATCATAAATTAAAATTTTTCGTGACTTTATATGTCTAAAGAAAAAAGGACTACAGGAGATTTTCCCGTCATCCCTGCCTGTCCTTATTTTGTAAATCAGTCCTCTTCATCATGTTTTATTTCTATTTCTGTCTTGGGGATTCGGGATCAAAGGTATGAATATATCACCTGTTTACAAACTATTACATTAATAGGATAGCCTAAACATCGCTTGAATGGTGGTTTTTATCATCGTGGCGCCTTTTTACTCTTTTTATCCTTCTACTTAAAACCCATATTTTCATTCATTATCTTTACTTATCTACACCCGCAAAATGTCAGATTTACTAAGAACCCCATTGTTACGCCTTATATCTATATGACTCCATGCCTATTAAGTCCCAACACCCTCAATTACCCCCTGTCCCAATACCCTCATAGAGCTCTTCGTATATGTCTTCGCCACCTATTTAATTTCACCAGCCTCCTCACTTTTTATAGCTGTCTTCTTAAAACGTTCTGAAGGCATGCAACGCTGTTGTTGGTGCTTAATTTTACTTTAAATGAAAATGAACACCATAAATACTTTTGATTAGCGAGTCTTGCACCATAAAATATTTAGGTTTCTTCTCCTTTCAGTCTATTTAATTTACTGGTAACGACTGAGCGTCTAATGCTTGAGATATCTAGATCAAAACCTAAGGGAGGGTGATGTTGCTTAATCTTTCGAAATTCAATCTATTTTGTCCTATTTACAAATAAACGATACCTAGTAGGCATTGTGGAGGCGGAGTAAAATATAATATTGTTGCTCCTACTCCTTATTCCACTTCCTTTAATTGCTGGAAAGAACAACCAGCCAACTCTTCCGCTGTCGCAGGCTACCATAACGTATTTTAGGACATTAATTTATTTCGAAATTTTGAAAATTATTGTCGTTATTTTTATTAATCTTAAGTGACGATTTTTTTTATTAGTTTTGTAAATTGCAAATTTATACATTTATTCATTCCTTTATAATTCAATTAAAAAATGATGGTAAAGTATAAGTCTTTAAAAATCGTCACTTCATTGGTCTAGTGATATATTGGGCATTGTGTTCAAGTTTATTTTGGCAATACCATTTGTATATTTGTGATCGTTGAGAAAGCAAATAGTTCGGTAGTTTTAGTGTAGTTAGCTGTTCTAGGGTATTTTTTATTCTTAAAGATATTGGAGTGAAATTGTGAGAGTGTGAACGTCAGCGACTGGTGTTAACTCAGGTGAGTTTAGTCTAGTTTTGAAAACTAAATTTGTAGGAATTAGTGTCACTACTGGCACTAAATATGATAATTTTCTTTCCATCGCAACTAGCACGAAGACCAACAAGGTGATTGAGAGCTAGGTGCGAATTTTAAGAACGTGTATATTATATTCTTTATTTTAGATGGTTGAAAAGAAATAGATTTGATTTGGTGATTTAATGCAATTTATAATTAATTATATATGCTAAAGATTTTATTCACATCTAAGACTCATTATATGAACTTTGACGTAATATGCTATGGAAAATGAAATCACTTTTTGTTTTCACCTTCCAAAGTTTCTTCAAGAACTTCAACTGTTAATTTTATATATGTAACTCATGTTGGTGTTTTTATTCATCTCCTTTGGGACTCCCCAGTTTTTGCATGATTATCGGGTTCATTTTCCATATTTTACCTCCATTTCAACTCTCGAACCTAATATTGATCTGATGATTTTCGTTTCAAAACTATCAACAGGAGTTATAAGCTCTCATAAGTGTGCTTATACCTATACCTAATCTAAACTTTGGTCCACAATTTTTATTACTCCATCTCAAGTTTCATTACACCATTTTTTTTACCTAAAACGTTTTATACAACAAGTGAGACTGGTGTCTGATAATTATGTTACAATTAACTGCAAATTTCTTGGATTAGAGGGAAAAATAGGCAATCTGGTAAACATACGGATCTTATAATTTTTCCCGCTCTCTCTCTCTCTTTCTCTTTTTTCTCCATTCAAAAATCATAAAATCTCGTTTTCCAAACTTTTTTTCTCGTGACCTTAACAAAAATTGACTTTGGCTTGGCGCCCTTCATGGATGGAATCTTCAAAAATAGTCTACATAGGTTTATTTTAGAGGAGAACACGTATGCAGATGCTTGCTCTCATTTCGCATGAATTACAAAAGTTTCTTATTAGTTCATGCAAAAATAATCAAATGGATTGCTAAAACTGGAAATCCTCACTATGTACATTATGGAGTTTTTTTCATGCTTTCAGTTCCAATACGAAGACCTGATGCCATAGGTTCGAGAGCTAAAGAAACATTCCAAGAAAATACTTTACGTATCTACATTAATATAGAAGAATAATATCTGATAAGACCATGGTTAGATCTAGTTAGATCATCTCAATCCAAACTAAACTTGAGCTGAGCGTTGTTTACTTTAGAACATGATCTCAGAGTTTCGATACAAGCCTTCATAGTTTATGAGGGATACATTTCTTTAGGTTCTCACCAATCAGTACTTTAAAAAAAGAATAGTATAACCTCTTTACAAAATGCAATGATGGTGTGTTTTTGCACTGAGAAATTGAAGCATCCAGATATATGGCAGATATCTTGATCGTTAGGGCACTTTCCTTTCTATAAAGGTGAAGCAAAAACAATCTTTTAAGTGAAAACTTCGAGGTTTCGTCATAAACAAACACTGTGAATTTATTTTCCTCACCCATGTGAATTATAGTCATTTAAAGTTAGAGTCTAAATAGATGAAGTAGCTATCATCAATGTCGGTTTTTGTTTCACTTCAAACGATCGGCACACCAAACTAGAGATTAGCATTTTTTCTTTTCGACGATTATGACGGACTTGAGACACAAGCTCTGGATAATTTTTGAGGGCCCATTTTCATGTGCTGCTCTCCAAACGGTACTTTAATGCAAGCATGGTGCAGTATCTTGAGGAAATGTAGTGATTGTACATCGTTAAACTGATAAAACAAAGTGTCCACAGTTATGGCACGTGATATTTGGGTCATTAGAGCACTTTCTTCTCTGGCTTCGAATGGAGAGAATATGCCGCTGATGTTGGTAGAGGCCAGTTACAAGTCCACTGCGTCCAATCACCTAAATATTTTGGCAACGAAAGTCCTGCTCTGAGTGGGGAAAATCCCTAAGACGGCAGACTACGTCTTTCAGTATGACAAAATTCCGACCCACATTGCCAAAACCGTGCAAAAAGACTCCAAGATAAATTTATGGTCTGAGGAATTTACGCCGTGGCAGTCGCTTGAGTTCAATCTCCTCGAATACAGCTTTTGGGTAAATATTAAAGGTAAGGCCTACAAGGTCCGCCAAAGCAACTTCGACGAGCTAAAGTCATACGTGAACAGAGTGCGGGATTACATGGTGAAGCAGTTTGTTCGCAACGTGTATGCCGCTTTCATGTCTCGCCTGGAGCGTGTGCTCGCCACCGAGGGCGGCGATATTGATTAATATTACAAAGTAAATATATATTTATATTTTAAAACAATAAAAACGTGTTTAACTACATCAAAACTAATTTAGGGGACTATATTGAGAGCGTCGTAACGATTGTAATGGGCTTTTTGCAATACCCAATATACTACTTGTGTGTTTAGTATTTTTCTTGAGCTTGATGGTCTCTCATTTGATGGAAACGCACTGAAAAATTTCTATTAGCAAAGGAGGAACTTATTCATTTTCAGGTCGACACAAATGATAGTTTTTCTCTTGTTATTTAAGTAAGTCAATGACGATTATTATGTCGTCTTGAGTTTCTCACAAATGCACCGATTGATCAACTGGGACAGCAGCAAAACCAAAACCAAACCCTATTCTGTAGAGTTATAAGAGACAACACCTTGCTATGCGAAAAGACCTGGGGTTTATGAAAATAAAGTTTACAAATAACTGACCTCGTGTTCTAAAACTGAGAATTTTGCAGAGTGGTCCAAAAGATTTTTTCATAAAGCCTAGGGGCTAATAACTCAGGTGCTCTATTGGAGAATGCCAATTCACGAGCCAAACCTTACGTTCCGCCTGAGTAAAATCTGAGGAGCTAATGATTGTTTAGCATTAGATGAGTCTTTGAAATCTGAGATTAAGTCTTGAAAATCAGGATTAGCTTTTCTGCTTTCATCTTCAGAAGAGTCCTAGCGAGTACAGACTGGAACTGGAACCTCCTGAGAATGCGGAGTCAGACAAATTGCAGTCATTATAATGAGATAGGAGATATTATGTTTGGTTTTCTTTCCAACACCGTTTTGCCCAGTCACAAAGAGTTTCCCTGTAATTATGACACACAATCTTTGACTGGTTGTTCAGTCAACAATTCGTTAGTTATTGTTCTTATAGGCCCAATCAGAAGTTTTCCTAAATATTTTCACTGAACCCTCAAAGACTTACTACAAGTAGGTTTTTTATTTACTAATCTACACTTTTCTATTATAGAGCGGCAACTTTTCTACACTCTTCTCGTCCTCAAGCACTCTTCCTCATTCAAATGTTTTATAACGCAGTCACGAGGCACATTATATATCACAACTCAATTTTTAAGCATCTAGGTGCCTATATCATCTACATCAGCTCTCTTTCCATTTTTTAGAAATCCCACATAGCTAACAAACTATTACATGCTTATCCCTCTCATACTCTGGTTTAGCACCAAATTAACATTAACAAAAACATAATATTTGAATCTGCATCATCCTCCTTAACTAGATTATACAACTCATTATAATATTCTTAGCACACAATTTCCACCTCCTTGTTGCTTATAAGTAGTTTGCTATTTTGATCACTTTTGTTCATACGGATATTCTACGCCTGGTTCTTCATAATTTTCCCTTCATTTCTGAAAGGTTTTCTGTTTCCATCGGTACTCTCATTCACTTTTTTTCCAAATACTTAATTTGCTTCTTTTCTACTTTGCTTACTCACTTATTCCACTTTAATTTTCATCTCCTTGTACGCATAAAACTGCATCTTCCTACCATCTCCATCTAAACTATTAATCATTGGCAAATAGGTCGTCTTTTAGCCATCCACTGCACGCTTTACATCCACATTCAACTTTACAGTATTTTTCTTTCTCTTTCTATTTCTGTCTTACCTACACACAACGCTAGCCTTTTCTAAAACAAGTTGATTAATTCGCATAATTTCCTTATTTTTTATGATTCGATAAACTTTCACGTCTAACTCTCCCTTGCATTCATCTTCCTTAAATTTTCTCGTCATGTAGCAACTAATATACTCTTATACAGGTCCATTTAATTATCAGAAGATCCTATAGAGCCACCACAAGAAATAAATGCTGCTGCATAATATTTCTTAAGAGAGAAAGATCAAACATACTCTTAACTACTTTTCCGATCCTTTGCTAAACCCATGTTTAGTTATGCTCATCATTGTAGTGAAATAATTCATTTGATACTCATAAGTTTCTTCCTGCACAGAGATAAACAAGCCTGTCTATGTTAAAACTCCTTACGTGTACCTGACTCTCCAGTTATCTTCTCATATTCTGGCATGTATTCGTCCATTCAGTTGTCCTACAACCGGTTCTTATTTTAACTTCCATTTACCCCTCATCCCAAGTTATTCCAGAACCTTTCATTATCATCTTCCCTTGTATAAGTAAAACAAACAATATACCTTCAAATCAAGCACAGTATCATCGTTATATATATATCAACTTTTTCAACATTATTCTTAAGCTTAGACAACCACAACCTCTTTTCTCTGGCCACACTGATTTAGAACTGACCGCACTCCACTCATTCAATCCCACAAGCTTTTCAAACCATTTAAATTTATCTCAAATAGAGCAAGCATCTGCCACTTCTATGTTTAAAAAACATTTTTTACAAATCGCTTCTTTCACAAAAGTTACACAATTAACACATTGACACGGATAACCTTCATGTCTGAAAAGGATCCCCCACAAGCATTAATGGGATAACACTTTCGGAACCCTAATCAACTTACTCTCGTTTAAAGCTACGAGGTGCAGTAGTCTATGAGAATTTTTCTTGGCCAACATACTGCCATTTATATTTATTTTAATCAAATTCTTGTTTAACGAACTGGGACTCCGCGCAAAATAATTAATAACGGTGAACAGCACTACATTGATCTAATTAGAAACAGCAAATTTAAAACAAAAAAAACAGAGGAAGAAACAATAATTTAACGTAAAAAACGCATCTAACTTTTTAATATCTTTCCCAAGGATAACTTAGGAAATTGCATAGAGCGCTCACAATTGTAGTCTATCACAGTAAAAGCTAATCATAAATTGAAGTGAAATTCAGCTCCAAAGTGAAATAGCGAAAAATCTCACCTCTGAAGAATATTGCCATGTCTTTTATAGCTTTACACGAATTCATAAAGCAGGTAAATATCCGCTAAAAATTGAATGGGCATATAAATTCTTTGAACCCAACCCGACCAAATAGGCTTTAGAGTAAATACATACATGCTCTAAATATAAGTGTGGATGCGGATGGAATTTTATTAATTTCTATAATGTTTACCAAGCAAATACAACTTCGGGTATAAGATCATATCTCTTACACCTGCCAAGCCCGGAGAAAATGTAGAGTTCCATTTTAGGAAAGGTGTTTTTCTAATAATACTTAAGCCTACATTTTGTAAACTTTACCTTTGGTATTAATTCTTCTATATTTCTTACGTTCTCTCATTTTTCTGTTTTATTTCGCTAAATTGACTTCTTGTTTTCTTCCTTTTTTCAACGACTTATTACTATTTTAGGTAAGACACGATATTTCTCAGATACTCGTAGTTTGTGAGTATAAGTGGAGTTAATGGAAATACAAATAGTTTGTTGATAGCACTTTATCCATTTACGCTAAAGGAGATACGATTTGGCTTGGTTGTGTCTAAGACGAAGGACTACTCTCCATGACCTGCCTAGAGGTATCTTATCTTAATGGAAGATCTCCCCTGTCGGCTTGGTTTAAAAGGCATTTGATATAATTGGCTTTATCAAAATAAGGTAAAATAGTCCCACAAGTTTCATATAAGAACTATTTTGGAGAAATAGCGGGGGGTAGCTCAAGATGCTTATTTAAGACAAAGTTTACGATCAATACCCTAAAAGAAGAGAAAATTTATTATGCAACAGTTCCTTTAAACATTGATCATAATATTTGACCCCCTAGATGTAACATCAAACGATAAAATTTAAATCTGATTGTTTTTACAATCATTTATGGCGAAGAGACTTTGCGATCCTTGTGATGACCAAATAAATGATGTCATGTGACATCAGGCGCAGTGTATAATGCCAGCTCCAATCTCTGTATCAGAATATGGGCGTATATATCTTCCACACATTTTTAATTACTCTATTTTCCTTTTCATTACACATCACTCCTTAGGAACATTCTGCATGGTAACGCCTATTGATAATGTGCTCTAAATTCGATCGAAAGAAATATGCAATATGTAAAACGCAACGAGGAAGAGCGGAGGATAATGACCTTCCATAAGTAATACGCCCTTTCATAAATTCTTGTCTTGTCTAAATTCTACGGTGGGATAGTAACAAAAAGACGGGTGGAAAATATTTAATTATTATTATTTGTAGAGATATAAGAGTTTAACAAAAACTGTTGTGAAATAGCGAGTGTATATATATATCGAGGCCTCCCTCTTAGCGAGGAGAACTAATTTAATAATAACAAAAGAGATCTGGATTTAGCTTTGCCCCTCCAATGTTTTCCGGTAACATAGGAGGAGAACGGACAAAATTTCTAAAGACGAAAGTCAAAGCTGCAAACTGTCGACATCGTATTACGTGCTCCACTAAGTTTAAAATCCCGAGTAGACAAACAACAGACACCAAAAAGGGAGACTTAACTTGCGGCCCATCTTGGAGTCCCCTAGACCTCCATTTACCCGGTGTGGTTAATTGAGGTATAAAACAGATCGAGACGAGAAAACGAGGCTTTTTTCATTTTCAAGAAGAGAGAGGAAAGTCACCGGTAGAGAGAAGGATTTTTCGCGTTCGAGAAGAAACAGAAAAGTCACTGGTAGTAAGTTTTTTTGCAAGTTAAGGAAGACTTTCAGTTTCTTAGACAATACCAGATTGTAGCAAGGAATATCGGCGCAGTTCGAGCCACAAGATTATCAAGGATCAAAACTACTAATGCTCTCGACCCAACTTGAGTCCCCAAATCTTACGCTATCTTAGTTTGACAAACCCCAAACTAGATAGAAGAAAACTCAACATTTTCACCTCGTTCGGACGAAAACAATTTCGAGGTCACCACGACCGCCGAAATCAAAGAAATCATCCGTTTTGTTTTGGACCTTCATTCAATCATTCGAATTTCTCCGTGACATCACTCGTCCACTTTTTTGTCGTAGCAACGCCATCTAGTGAGCAACCAACAAACAACTTGAGCTACGCGTCTTTGGACCAGATTAAGGAAGGTATTTCGAGGGGATTCTTTGGGCTAATCTCCATTACCTTATGTAACTAAATAATCCTGTTGTTTATGTCTCCGTGTTTTAAAGTAGTTTATTTTGTGAATAGTTAATGACAAAGTCTATTAGGGTAAATTGTTCGCCCTTAAAATCTATCTAGAATCGAACTCGAGAGCTGGAGAGTAAAACCCCTTTTTTTTATCTGTATATTATATGTGTATGTTTTAATTTTATTTTTTGCTTGGATTGATGTTCATTAAATGTCTATTTTTTTGTAAAGTTTTTTGATTTGATTTTCCTTGAACGAGTTGAATTGTCAATATTTGATAAATTCCAGAAAGAACCTTTGTATTCATTATCAGAATAAAGTTCAAATAAAACACTCTTAGAGAACGATCTTGAAGCGATCAACGAAGTACGAACGTACTACGCCTCAATTTTTTTTTTTATTATTAATCATAATAAATAGAATAAATAAATATATATATTTAATCTCGGCAAACCCACGACATTATTACTCTATCTATTAAAATATCCCGTTCTTAAATTATATTGTTAGGGAAAATTGGGCGTAGGATTTTTTTACGCAAATTAAAAGTTTTTAATTGAAGTTATTTCTCAGAGTTAATTTAGAGTTTGAATAAACGGCGTTTAGTAGTTTTTTTTCGTATAATTGAATCTTTAATCTAAGATATTTCTAAGAGTTAACATTTTTATTCACCTTATATTCTTTCCTAACTGAATCTAAGAATGAAATAAAATAATTATAAAGTGTGAAGTTGATTAAATTTGTTAAATATAGTGTGATAGAACGGGTTGAGGCCGCGTTAATTTCAACCACTATCACATGTTATTTAAAACCATGATGCTACCCACGTGCATCTTCGCTTTGAAGCCTGGGGCCTTATCGCAGCCACCTGAGTCAATGTTTAAACAAAGAGGTTTATCTTCCCCCGTCGCCCCATGCGCTGACCTCGCCAGATTGAGTTAGGCTTATGGGCAGATAAGGCATTGTTCCCAGGCTCGGCTGTGCATTCCCTCAAAGCTCCCACTCCATTGTTCCCTACGCCAAGGGGATGTCCTGACTATTTATTTGAAAACTTTGCCACTAAGATCAGACTGGAGATCCAGATTTTCGTCGCGAAACATCACTACGACCCACTCTCACCTTCTGCGCCAAGAGACCTCGACCTCGAGATTCACCATCACTTGTCCAGAAGGAGGAAAATATCCCTTGAGTGCCAAGGTTCGAGCCTTTCGTGACGCCAAGTCCACAAGGCTTCCCCTGGTTGTTCAGAAAGAGAACAACTTTAGAACAGCTATTGTTTTTTTTAGCCCGTTGACAAGAAACGGTTCTCACCCCCCCTGTTGTTTAGAAGAGAACAACGTAGAACAGCCATTGTTCGTTTGAGCCCGTTCACCAAGAAACGGTTCTCACCTTTTTTCCTGTTGTTCAAAAAGAGAACAACGTTAAAACAGAGATTGTTCTTTTGAGCCTGTTGATAAGAAATGGTTATAACCCCCCCCCCCTTGTTGTTCAGAAGAGAACAACGTAGAACAACCATTGTTCTTTTAGCCCGTTCACCAAGAAACGGTTCTCACCCATCCCCCTTGTTGTTCAGAAGAGAACGACATTAGAACAGCCATTGTTCTCGAGCCCGTAGACAAGAGACGGTTCTCACTCCCCCCCACCTTGTTGTTCAGAAGAAAACAACGTAAAACAGCCATTGTTCTTCAAGCCCGTTCGTCGAAGAAACGGTTCTCATTCCAAAAACGCCACATCAGGATTATTTAATTCCCTCCCTTCGGCTGGAACTCGCCAGCGGACCGAAAATTTCTTCACGTCGCCTTCCTCTGCACAACAAGTGTATTTACGTAAGCTAAACGTTACCTTTGAGTATTTAACCCTTTCGTCAACCCTATCCTGTGCTTTAAATGGTTTAGCGAACCATCCCCTCCGTTTAACTTTATATTTGTTTTACCTTTTTCAATCTATCATAATCCTCGGATTAGCTCGATTCCCCACGACCCTTACCATTCTCTGTTTATGTCAATATTTTCCGTTTTGTGTGTTGTTGATTGTTATTATTAATAAAACTCTATTTTATTAATGATAGCAATATTATTATCCTTGAGCTCAGTTCCACTTATTAGGCATATTGGAGATACATAATATTGGGCAGCCTAGACAATCCACGCACTCTAAAGATAATTAAGTTACCTCAACGAATAGTTATATATGGTATATCGTCGAGAGTCCATTTTACGACATATATATATATATATATATATATATATATATATATATATATATATATACTATTTTAGTTTGGTATCAAGTGTGTAAGGTTTAAAGCTATATCTTTGCAAACACTGGTCTCAGTCGAGTAAAGCATAATGTTATTCGTTATAATAATAGAGTAAGTAGTTCCTTTTTGTTTTAACGATTGCTATCCCCTTTTTTTAAACTTAAGAAGCTGGAGTAGCTCAAGGAAATGTTATAATAATTTGTTTGTGTTTTTTTTTGTGATTTTAGTCAGTGGTTATTTAGATCGAGAAAACAAGTACGAATAGGTCAATGCCCATATTTACGTAGGCTAATTCTATAAAGGCATAATTCTTGTTGCAAGGAATTTTAGTTGGTTGACTATTGCGCCCCCAAGTGCAAAGATGACACAGTTCGAAATCTTAAAAGCGCAAGGAGAATCCTTGGGACTCTCCGGAAAAGAACTAATTGAGTACGTTCAAGAGGAGCAAAGAACGGAAAGAGAAAAGTTAAGAGAAGAAAGAGAAAGAGAAATCCACCAAGAAGAAAGAGAAAGAGAAATCCAACGAGAAGAAAGAGAAAGAGAAACCCAAAGAGAAGAGAAAGAAAGAGAAAGAGAAATCCAACAAGAAGAAAGAGAAAGAGAAAGAGAGGAACGGGGAAGAAAAGCTGAGCTTCACCATCAGATTGAATTAGCTCGTGTTGAAGCAGAAATACAGTCATCCAGTTCCTGTTCGGAAGCCCCCACCCCAATCTCTCATTAAAGCTCCCCAATTTCAAGGACGGAGAGAATTTTGCAGCATTTATAGCCCACTTTGAAAAGATCCTTGAAATCAATAACATGGATCTGGAGGCTAAAGTTGTAGTCAGATTAATTCCCTTGTTAAATTGTAAATTGTGCGAAATTTTTATTTCTTTACCATCTGAGTGTACAATTAACTACAGCACCTTAAAAGCTGACTAATTGAATGCTCATAATATGACTCCCGATTTCTACCGCCAAGAATTTCGGGGAGGTCGTATTAAACCTGGACAGACGTTCCGTCAATTCGGATACATTCTTCAGAGGAATTTTAAATTTTGGTTAGAATCCTCAAAGGTTGGTCCGAATTACAAGTCCTTAACAGACTTCGTGTTGCAGGATCAATTTTTGGCGTCTCTTCTGACGGAGATTTGCGCGTTCGTCAAGGATCGTCGGTGCCAGACCTTTAAAGAATGTACCGAAGAAGCGGATGTCTATGCCGCAAGCCATAATTTATACCCAAAGGAGAATCGCACTTCTCACTAACCCCCAGACCAGGAAAGAAGGAAGGAGTCGCACCCCTTCCCAGGAAAGCCGACGAAGTTTCCGAGCCCCGTAAAACCACAAAACTTCTTTTCCCAAAACCAACAACGGGAATCCAAAACCCTCCTTTAAGATTTCTCCTCCATCTCTCTTCCCGAAGCGACCAATCATATGCTTCACCTGTGGTGTAGAAAACCACATGAGCTGGAATTGCCCCTAAAATTCTAGGTTTAAAAGCGGACCAGCACACCAAGATCACCAGATTAATGCAACCCCGGCTCCCCCGGTGGTGCAGACCCAAGCAGAAACTTCTCCTCCTCCGTCAGGCCACCAGGTAAATTTTATTTTTGATAAAAGTTCATCGGGAACTTTTAAATTTGAGAAGGGCAGCGTGAACGGCTGCCGAGTATCGACTCTCGTCAGGGACACAGGATGTACGTGTTTCATCGTGTCCGACGAACTCCTACCCCCAGTGGACCCTAACCAGGAAAGATTTGCGGTGGTACATGACTACCTTGGGCGGGCGAACCAATTCCCAGGCGTTAGATGTTACCTGCAGTGTCAATATTATGATGGCTGGGCTGAAGTCATTTCAGCACCCATACAATTCTGTTCCGTACTTATAGGACAGAGCCCCCAAGTAAGTTCCCACCCTATGTCTCAGGCCGCCCTTCCTCGAGGCCGAGCTAAGAAAGAAGCCTAGGAGCCCGTCCCCAGCAGAACCCCGATACCGTCCGATTTCTCGGAAACCCTTAACCAGGACTTTAGGATGGCACAAAAGGAGTGTGAATTACTAACACCCATAGGTGATAAGGTTCAAGACAAGGACACGGAGACTGTCCGTGGACCCAAAGAAAAAAAGTACCACCAACACGCCCATGGAGATACGTTCGTAGCACTGGACGAAACATCGGCGCTTGAAGAAGATTACCCCGCGGAGTCCCTTAATGTAATACAGACAGTGTGCATCCAACCTGATGCCGATTACCCTCCTCCTTCCCTCCTAGGTGAGTCTTTTGAACCCTCTGAACTGGGTATTGACGCGCAGCTGACACCACATCAAAGGAGTCAGCTACAAGAAATATTTGAATGGAGTCACCATTTAACCACCCTATTAGCTCTTTTCGAGCGACTGCGCGAAAATGGCCTCACCATTGGCCCCAGCAAATGCCATTTTGCCCACGAAACCATAAAATACTTGGGTTTCAAAATAGGACAAAGCAAGATAGGTCCCCCAGAGGACAAGATTAAGGCAATCGCCAACATACCCCTCCCGAATACTAAGAAGCAATTCAGATCGTTCCTAGGATCAGCTTCTTACTATCGGCAACTTGTTCGGAAATTCACTGCAATTCCAGAGCCCCTCAGCTCGCTTCTAAAAATGAATTCCCCTGATCGTTTACGTTGGAATGATGTCGCTGTTTCCCATTTAAAACAGCTCAAGAGTAAACTCATTTCTGCCCCCATTTTAAAGTTGCCCAACCCGGAAAAATCCTTTGGGATTAGGACCGATGCGAGCAACAAGGGCATTGGATGTGTACTCCTTCAATACAAGGATGACGGAACGAGTCATCCAGTTGCATATGCAAGTCGCCAATTATTACCACGCGAAAAGAGATATGCCACTATAGAGAAGGAAGCTCTATCAATTATCTTGGTTATAGACAAATTCAAAGGGTACTTGATAGGAAAAGAATTTCAGATAGGAACCGACCACCGTCCATTAGCCTATATTACGAATGTGCGACACTCCAACGACCGAATCATGCGCTGGAGTTTACTCTTGCAGGAGTATCAATTTAAAATAAATTATATAAAAGGTTCCGATAACCAGGTCGCTGACGCACTCAGTAGGAATGCGTTACCGAATAGCGTAGAGTAATTGTATTCATAGGATTAGTATCTCCATGTATGTATATACCGTCTTGTACGAATTAAATTAGATTCTCTTGTAATATAATTAGTTAATGTATATGTCTGAATTTTGTAACGCTCAATGTCTATTTTTTTGTAGGTATATATATTTGTACCCATTAATTTACGTATAAATTATTTTGTCCCGTATGTACTAATTTTATATCTTTTCATTGTCCCATGCCCCTTTTTTTGATTAAGTTGTATTAAAGGTTATTTTCCCCTGTAATCAAAAGATCAAAATAATCATATGTATTGAGGTAATATTAGTTAGGTGCATGAAGGTACAGTTGGTACAAGAAAACGAGTTCCCCACAACGGAGCTCTATCGTTGCCCCTTCTCTCTTTTTTTTTCGAAGTGACAACTTCCCCCGGTATGGAGGGGTGTGATAGAAAGGGTTGAGGCCGCGTTAATTTCAACCACTATCACATGTTATTTAAAACCACGATGCTACCCAGGTGCATCTTCTCTTTGAAGCCTGGGGCCTTATCGCAGCCACCTGAGTCAATGATTACACAAGGGGGTTTATCTTCCCCCGTCGCCCCATGTGCTAACCTTGCCAGATTGAGTTAGGCTTATGGGCAGATAAGGCATTGTTCCCCGGCTCGGCTGTGCATTCCCTCGAAGCTCCCACTCCATTGTCCCCCACCCCAAGGGAATGTCTCGACTATTTATTTGGAAACTTTACCACTAAGATCAGATTGGAGATCCAGATTTTCGTCGCGAAACATCACTACGACCCACTCTCACCTTGTGCGCCAAGGGACCTCGACCTCAAGATTTACCATCACTTGTCCAGAAGGAGGACAATATCCCTTGAGTGCCAAGGTTCGAGCCTTTCGTGACGCCAAGTCCACAAGGCTTCCCCTGGTTGTTCAGAAAGAGAACAACTTTAGAACAGCCATTGTTCTTTCGAGCCTCTTCGCCAAGAAACGGTTCTCACCCTTTGCCCTTGTTGTTCCGAAGAGAACCACATTAGAACAGCCATTGTTCTCGAGCCCGTAGACAAGAGACGGTTCTCACCCTTTTTCCTGTTGTTCCGAAGAGAACAACGTAGAACAGCCATTGTTCTTCAAACCCATTCGTCAAGAAACGGTTCTAATTCCCAAGACGCCACGTCAGGATCATTTAATTTTCCCCCTTCGGCTGGAACTCGCCAGCGGACCGAAAATTCCTTCACGTCGCCTTCCTCTGCACAACAAGTATAATTACGTAAGCCGAACTTTACCTTTGAGTATTTAACCCTTTTGCCAATTCTATCCCTTTCTTTAAATGGTTTAGCGAACCATCCCCTCCCTTTAATTTTATATTTGTTTTACCTTTTTCAATCTTTTAATCCTCGGATTAGCTCGATTCCCCACGACCCTTTCCATTCTCTGTTTATGTCAATATTTTTCGTTTTGTGTGTTGTTGATATTTATTATTAATAAAACTCTATTTTATTAATTATAGCAATATTATTATCCTTGAGCTCAGTTCCACTTCTTAAGCATATCGAAGATACATAATATATGCCAGCCTAGACAATCCACGCACTCTAAAGATAATTAAGTTCCCTCAACGAATAGTTGTATATGGTATATTGTCGAGAGTCCATTCTACGACATATAGGTATGGTGGTTTTGGGGGGTTGTAATTTTTAGTATATAAAAGAAATTTTAGATGAAAAAAAGTGGTGAGGATTTCTTTTAGGCTGTATCAATAGGATTCAGCTAAAAGATTTTTCTTGAAATTAGGGCTAGGCAATAAGTATTCATATGAAAACCAGGTATGGCTTCGCTACTCTCCCCTACTGGGTGAGCTTGCGTGTAGCTAATATGATTAAAATTAAATATCTAAAAAAAAGCAGCCATGGTTAATTTTTTTTTAATTTTTATGAAGTTCAACAATTATAAAAATTTTACAAAGGAACTCTAAACTAAATTTACCCTCTTTAAAAATATCACGATGCTAAATAATAAAGTTATAGAAGAAGATATAGAAAAATAAATTTTCCAAACTTCACTATTTTTAATTCTTTGGGTTTTAAAAAAATCACAAAAGTTCGATACTATATTTATTTAGGAACTTCAAAATTTTGTTTTTGATATTATAAAAGAATTATTAGAAATAACTTTGATAAAAAAATTCATAAGTCATAACCAAACTAGGAAAATTATTATTCAAATAATTAATAAATCTTCTTCTTAAATTTTAGAGTAAGTGATGATGACAATAGATCAACACTAATATTTCACTTCATAAATAATGCAGATATTTTAATTTTTTTCAACAAAATTCCCGCTGGTAGAGCACGATTGACCGTAGGCCACAGAACGAAAGACTGTTTGCAAAACGCAAGCTACTCCTATAAGGACTGGCGAAGCTAATCCTCTTGTCTAAATATAAAGAAAATGTTGATTTTTGTTCCGCGTGAATTTAATATTATCAAATTAGAGACCACGACTAGAAATCTTAAACTACAATTATGGTAGTGTTTTGTAAACTATTAATCTTGCTATACCTTGTCGGTGGGAATACCATATAAAGAGTATTAAATACTTCTATAATATTATATGTACATCAGGATATACAAACACAATTATTTACCAACATAAAATTGAATATGTATACGCACATGAGCAAATAGGTACTTTATGCACCTCCTATCAACCATCTTTTCCACAAATTTCAGTATATACATTCTCTCATCTTTTTCACTTTACTTTAGATACAGTTCGAAAATTCTCTGAGTAACATGAAAACTGAGAGAAATGATAATCAACATTTATAATACCTACCGCACATTTATAACTAATCACCAAAACTTCTTCGTGTTTCGCGCTTTCGGATCAAATATAAGCGTCTGATTTACATTTTCTTTCCATAAAACTTTATTTAATATTTGAATATCATCCAATGAATAATAGACAAAAGTTTGTTATCGCATTAATATACTACTGATAAAAACTCTTATATGTAGTCAGAGTTACCGATTTGGTCCACGAAAGCAAGGAATCGAGAGCAGAACATGGGGAATGTATGCACTCATGATAAGGAGCATTGATTTGATCCTTAGCATCCACAGCAGGTGAGGAGTTGCATTCCTTCCGCATCAGGCAGCCACATATCATCTTTGATGATGACACTTGTTCCTTTCCTCACTTTCCTTCTTATATTAGAGAATTTCATTTGCCGAATATAATGATTACTTACATCATGTTTACAAGTTTGTGAGTCGATCTTCCCTGTTGGATATACATTTGAGCGGGAGTGCAACCACACCCAAGCATAAATGAAAGATAAAAAACAAAGTCAGCATTATTTTTTGGAACACAGACATTAATTTTCCATGTCTTTGTTTTGTCGTGTTTCTATCTCCTGACGATCTTTGGTTTATTGCTATTCGCGAGCACCTTCAAAGTGGGCATATACGAAGATATATGTCTACCCTCTGTCCTCTTTTAACGGACTTATTTACGCCCAGGAATTTTATACTCTTATCTTTAATTACTAACAGTCAGCCCATGTGACCTGAATTTTAATCCATTTATATCACTCGTTGCATTTTTGCAACACAAAACCTACCCATACTGTTCATGACATGTATGCAAACAGACGCATGTGGCAACCTCAAGCTAGCGATTAGTCACAAGCAGGGCGTCAGGGAAAATAGGGGTGCTATGTGCCAGCTCTTTCCAATGGAAAAAAAAGCTTCAGCTGCATTCTGACGAGGCCACTTTTTTCGAATATCATGTCTTCATCACTTAAAAAGGTATGTATCAATTATCTTGTGTGCTACTCAAATGAAGGCTATACATGTGTATCTTTAATGATTTAGGAACATGGTAGATGATTATATCAATAATTCTATCCATAACAAAGTTCATTTTACGACAGCTAAAGTCTGAAAAAAATGGATGTTGCATTAATGCAACAACCAACACTATTGGTAACCACACTTATTGCATTTAAGCAACGATAGGAATTATATGTACGAATTTTTTGTTTTGTCGGGAAGAATACCTTATTACTTTATAGGGAAAAACAATAATGCCATTGTTAGCAGCACTTTTAACCAGGTTGGAAACCTGAGGCAGGTTACGGAGTGTGCCTGTACTAAGATCCCCCGACGTAAGCTGTTTTCACTGAGGGTTTCAAAGGGTCGATGCAAAAGTCAGCATTCTTTCTGCGGATAGCTTCCCTGTCTTTGTTGACGTCCTTGGACTTATCTTGTTGTTTATCCCGTTGTTACTCCTGTTGTTGTTGGTCCTAGTCCTGCTGTTGTTGTTCCTCTGCGACGTCTTTTGCCGGGTCGTCGTCCTCAAATGGATGGTCTTCGTTGATGGGGATGTCTTAAAGAATATTGCCCTCTTAGAAGTGGTCCGGTTCTAAAGGAGTCACCGAACCACTTGCCATAGAGAGTTCGCGGGCCGGCAAGAGGTCAGAGTTGTCTACAGTGAGAACCGTGGGGATGGACATACCAGGGAGAGGTATGGCCCCTATCATGTCCGTTCCGGGCCAAACTTGCGAGTGTGGAAACACACGATGTTGATTTTGGTTTTCCTTGGAGGGGAAAGTTAAGGTTTTTCGATGGAAGCAGTAAAATTCTTCTAATTCCGCTGTAGTTTGATGCTTATGAGCGAGCTCCCTTAGCACGCGTTCCACTAGCAAGAAGCCACCCCCTACGGCCTGTTCCGCCTCTGCCAGCCACCCTGGAGGATTATCTTCCTCTGTGCTAGTATTGTTGTTGCAGCCCATAGTGGTAATTCTGGAAACCAGTTCTAGCCTTTAGCGCGTTTTCGCGCTTAAGGCTAGAACTAGTTAGAACTGGCTAGATTACTATTCAGCGTTGCCCTCTCCCTGGCATCAACCAGTGCTGGACCCCAGCTGTAATTGATTATGACAAAATACAGACGGATTTGTTGGAAGAGATGGTCGTACTCTAGTACTTCAAGTACCTCCGGTATTTGTAGAGAGTGACGAGTGTGGCAATATCCTCACGGTCCCTGTATTTGAACCTAACAGATCCCAAATTTTCCATCAGTTGGACAACAACTTTCTTGTAGCGGGTTAGTAAATCAGGTTGATTGGGCAAGAAAATGTTAAGAGGTGACCTACCTCTATCAGCCTGGACCGGAGAGGGGGGTCTGCTAAGGAGAATATCTGATTCCTAATCCTGGTTCAGGGACTCGGGAGTTTCTGAGACCTACCACCTTCTTGGCCCAGGTTTCGAGGGGCTCACCGAGTCTCCTGCCGCCGTTGTTGGAGACACAGGGTGATACAGCGGCGGCCAGGCGGACTTTTTGGGAGTATGTTCCTGGATGCTTTTGTCTGACCTCTAGGACGTTGTAACAATGTTGATATGGGTGCTTCTCCACTCTCAATAGCGAGTTTGAAGTCCTCTGGAAGATGTCTTTCGTGGGCCAGTTTCTGAGTGTCGTGATAAGTTGCTTCTTCGGCATAGCCGGACAGAGTTTGGGTTACCCTCAGAAAGATTTCGACCGTTGACCTGCGGTCAAAGAACAGGCAGATAGGGTTTCCCGCTCCGACGGGCCTTTTATATTCACAAAGGACCAAAGAGCGAGAGGGCAAAATTGTGTTTGGTCCGGGGACCGTCGTAGAAACCCAGTAGGCCGGGATTTTTCGTAGTTTTAATATATGAAAAATTACTGAAGCAATAGTGAAAGGTTTCAGAAATTACAATAAGAAAAGTAGAAAGTAATAACAGTAAGATCGCTTTAGGAAATTTACCTCGCCTAATATTATAAAAGACTGCCAAGTTATCTATAATAAATATGAGCCCTAGGATAAAGGATAAGGGAGACCAGATGGGGGAGGGCCCCTGCTTAAAATCTTTTCAACCTATTGGCCCGTGGAAACTTCCAAGAGCTCTTGGGAGTATTGATAAAGGGCTTAATAAGATTACACAAAGGGTTTTCAAGCAAACATACTGAATTCAAAAGAACGGATGTCTAAGAAATTTATAATAAAATTAAGAAGTCAATCTAGTCTGGACCAACCGATTGGAAAATTGAGAATTTGTAGCCTAGTTTAGACGCAAAAAGGTATACAGCAGAGCTACATAATAACTATAAAACATAACTCTTTGTATCTACACTGTGCTACAATTTCTCAATCGCGTCCAATTGCATCGTGTCACCCATGCCTAGTATAAACGCCTCTTACTAGAAATATAGAAAGGTTTCACAAAAGTTTTTATTAAAAATCTGTGTGTAAGCTCACCAAACTACTATTCCCGACGTTGCATATTTTGCAATAATTCATGCTATATGATGTCACTCGTTGCGTTTTTGCAACAATGATTTTTTCAATATAACATGTAATGTTATCGAAACATAGGATGCCATATAAAATAAGTTTATGGCTGTTTTGTGCATATATTTCAACATATATAACACTCGTAACTCAGCGATCAACTTCAATTTTTTACGGCATGAATGGGTTAATACAGTGACACTAATTACTGTACAAATATAAAGCTGTGTTCAACCTTTCATCAACATCATTCCACCAACAATTTATAACCAATTCTTGTATTTCTAAATGCCTTACCAGTTTGCTTTTATTTGCGATTATTTTGTTTAAGGTTTTTCCCTGATATTTTTTTTTCTCGTGTTTTGGTTTGTTGTTTATCCTTTTAATGTAGCCTAAGTTTATGCTACCTATTGTTGTTTAATTTTCTGAGGCTTAGTCACGTGGATCAGTGGCCAGATAGGCGCATTCTATATACAATGAGTACATCACCAACTACATTAAGGTTACGATTGGCTATTTAACTGATGTTCACGAATGGACAATTTTCCTTTCACGAACCTGCTTCTGCAATTAAAAAGAGTAAGTTTTTATATCGTCTTAGACTCCTATTACAGCGCCTTTTCTGACTAACAAATGAACTTGAGCTATTTTAAGTAAATTAAACGCTTTCTTTGGCCATTTAATGATCTATACAAACAAAAAAAACGATACTGATAGATTTAAAAGAGATGCAAAACTGACCCGAGCGCGAACACCCTCTGATTACTCGATTGGTTGGTCAGTTAAATAACACTGGCTACAACATTTGAGAGTTGAATTTGAGAATATTACTTTGTGTTTCTTCGCTTTGAGATTAAGGTAAATGATCTCCTATATACTTAAAAAATCTCTCTACGTATATTTTGTTGTGAGTTAACTAATTTTATATTTTGTGGTATACCACTCTATACCATGTGGGAGGGACTTAATCACCTACTGCAACGCTAACCGTTGAACAACAGGTCGCAGGGATTGACCTCCGACTAGCAGGACAAACTTGAGGCGTTGGGATTCAACTCCATAATAATCAGACAGAAAGCCAAAATTGGTTGGCAAGATTTACTTGAATAGGCCGAGAGTATCGTTCAATGTTAGGTAAATATGAAACATCAAAAATATAATATTATTTACAAAGATCAAAATAAGAATGATTCTCAAGTGTCATTAATTGTTTAGCGTTACTAAGCTTAATTCTAAAAATGGAGGGGATTTCAGTCTTACGGGTCGGTGATTTCGAGGACGTTCGTCCGTGCGATGAGGAGAGTGGAGAACGATCCAATAAGAGAGGTGGGGCACGGTCCGAATGAGGCAAGTAGAGCACGTTCCAAATGAGGCAGGTATGGCACGATCCGAAGCAACCTTCCGTTGAAGGTAGCCAATCTTCAAAGATGAAGTTCAAATATAAATGTGGGAATTCTCGTAATTCCACTGGAGGAGGAAACTTTTTTCTTCAAATGTAATCGAGGGAGATTTTCTTCGGTTCATTAAATGAAGGGAGACTGTTGCGCAAATTCAAAGGCTTGCCGCTCGCAGAAGCAACAATTAAACTAGGTAGAATCACAGCGGAGAAAGTCTTGCTGTCTGATGAACGCTCACAGGACTTATTAAAATTGAGACGATGCGAACGGCCTTGAGGTGCGGGCTGGGGTCATCAAACTACACTGAAGCCCGAGTATTTGTATGCCCGATTCTCAGGGGGAAGGGGAGTTTGGACATCTTAATCTGGAGGCGAAGTCTATTCATTATTTAGCACAAGGTGCGAGAAACAGCGGCTCCACCTCGCTTCGTGCCAGGTGTGGGAAAGGAGGCTTGGGACGAGTTTGTGAAAAAGGGAAAGAACAAGGGACATCGCAAATATAGATAGGGGGAATTAATATTAAGACGTAAGACTGATAAAAAAGGGGGACGTGACCTATATTCAACAGGATTAGAAAATAGCTATGATATTGATCTAAGCAAAAAAAATATATATATATATATATATAAATAGGTATAAAAAAATTACATTTAAATTAAGGAACCAAATTAGAACTTTTTTAATTCAGTATCTACAGGGACCATAGATTTATGTATACAGTTAAAAAAAGGAAAACTAATATATACATGATTAGCTTACGTGTTTACAAGAGACCTATAAGTCAGTGGGTTAGCGAGCATTGTCGGCTAATGGATTCCGGCTAAGATTATCAGCCATACAATTCTCGGTACCACGTATATACCAAATAATAAACTAATATTGTTGTAGTATCAAAAGCCATCCCATTATACGTCCGTACTGGCTCTTAGTATTTCGGAGGTGCGACAAAGAGCGATGGTCCGTTTCGACAAGAAACTTTCCTTATTAAATGCATGTAAATTTGATAATACTCCTTACTATAACTAAAGCTTCACGTTCTATTATTGAGTAATTACGTTCACGGGGCAGTCACTAGCTTTCGGCTCGTGTAAAGCACTGGGCAGCTTTCCCCTTCGTCGAAAAATGGAAGCAGCACGCATCCAATTCCTTCGTTACTTGCATCTATCTGGATGCCGAAGGGTTTGGAGGGATTAGGGAGCCTCAAAATGGCGGCGACGCTAGATTGTTCTTGAGATGCTGTAACCAGTCAGTAGCTTCGGGATTCCGGAAAAAGGATCTGGAGATCTCTTCTGAAAGAGTGCACATAAGGGACGGAAATAGATGCGAAGTTAGGGATATATCAATGGTAAAAGGACGCCGATCACATAAATGACCTCAGCTCTTACTTCATACGAGGAAGAGGCATCTCGACAATGGCTCTGATCTTTTCGTCATGGGGACCTATCTGATTTTTAAGCAAACAGGCTCTTGTGTAGTAGGGACGATGTTATGCTCAAATTGATTAGCGAAACCAGCGGTCTCAGAGATGAAATCTTTGAATCCATTTTTCAAACTGCTGCAGGTGACTGTTTTGAAGTGGTGCTAGCCTAGGGGAGACATACAACACGGGTGAGTATGATTCCTGGGTTCTTGGTAAGATAGTATAGAGTATTCGTTATCTTGTTCAATGGATACAAGTTGCACGACATTGAGAGGGTCAGCGGGATACACCGCTCCCAACGGGGACACTTCATGGAGAGCCACAATATTGTTGAGACACGCACTTCGGTGATATTTCTTTAACATAATGATGTGGAAAACCTTATATCATGACGGGATTTGAATTAGATAATCAACTGGTCCTTTTACCTCTAAAACGGAAAAGGAGTCCTTCCACTGGCTCCCAAGTTTTTACTCTTCCCGGAAACTAGCAACAGCACCTGTTCGTCAGGCTTAAATTTTTTTTACCTTGCCTTTAAATCGAAAAAAGTTTGATATTTCTCCAAATTTACCTCAGAATTTTGATGCGCGATTTCGGCACATATCTCGAGGTGCTTTCGTAAGTCTAGGAGGTAAGAAAAGGACGATTGGATTTCGTAATCCAGACGAGGATTGGTGAAAAGTTCCTTTAAAAGAGTAAGGGGGATTCGAACATTACGGCCATACAGTAATTCAAAAGGGGCGAATCCTAGGGAACTATGGGGGATTTCGCGACACGCAAACAGTGCCACGGGTAAAAACGGTGCCATTCTCGGAGCTAATCGATACACAATTTTCTGAGGATTGCATTCAATGTGCCATTTAGCTTTTAGCAAACTCCAATTGCGGATGAGTGGTAAGGGGTGATAAACAAAGGTTTTATCATGAGAAGTTTGCCGTCATACTCCATACATTGTCTTCCTCGATCCTAAAATATCTCTTTCGGAATTCCTACACGAGAAAAATTAAAATGAGGGCTTCGGCGCACGAAACGCTATCAATGCGTTTAATAAGAGTTGCCTCAGGAAATCGGATAGCGAACTCTAAGAAAGTGAGGACGTAACTGTAATCTTCACTAGACGTAGGATTGATCAGGCCAATAAGATCAATAGCCACACTAGACAATTTCCAAGATAATCGGGCTTTTCTTACGGGGGGTTGGCTTGACGCACTCTTTTGCTGATGCGCTTTGGCAGGCATCGCATGATTTGCAGTACTTTACATTCTTTTTGGCCGCACCCGGCCATTAAAAATATTTAAAAACCTTCCGAGCGGTTTTTGTTATGACTAAAGTGACAGGAGAATAAACTACCATGAAAAATCTGGAGGAATTGGAAGACGTAAGAGCGGGGAACACACAAGGAGTGTGTTTCAGGTTCGGTTCCGTCGGAACATTTCCTTTCTCACAGCTTATTCTTTACAAGGTATGAGATGCTTTTTCCACTACGTGAATACTCTTGTTCATGAGTCCTGGCTTTCTCCCAAAGGGGGGGGGGGAGAGTTGCGCACCCATTCTGGGCGTGGGAAAAACTTATTCCAAAGGGTCTCTATTTGCGGATCAACACAGGTTTTTAAAGGATCTGGTTCCTGGGAAGCCTTGGCCACATCGGCACGGGTTACCATCCGTTGTACTAACGGGTATCTTGTATCCTTGGAGCTATGAAAAATCAGCACAGTGTAAAACTTTATTGGTCCTTCTACCACTTCGACCCAACCAATTAAATACTCACATTCGAAGTAGCATTTTACAATAGGGAAACGATTTACTTGGTCGAGGTAATTATGGACTACAGCAAACATTTGGTGTCCAGGACCGACTGAGAAAAGTAAATTCTTGGATACCACGATGGAGATTTTCTTTGATTCGCTTAAATGAAGGGAGACTGTTGCGCAAATTCAAAGGCTTGCCGTTCAGAGAAGCTACCAATTGATTGGGGTAGAATCACTGAAGTAACGTAAACTTGAGACGGTGAGGTGCGGGCAGGACTCATCGAACTACAGTGAAGCCCTTGTATTTGTATGCCCGATTCTGAGGGGGAAGACAATTTTGAAGAAAAGATTAACAAGCTCCAGACATCTTAATCTGGAGCCGGAATCGATTCTTCATTTAGCAGCAAGGTGCGAGAAACAGCGGCTCTTCCTCGCCTTATCACCGGGACAGGGGGAGGGGGGGGGGGAGGCTTGGGACGATTTCGCAGAATTTTTTAATGCGCTCAGTAGTCGAAAATTCGTGAATATTCGAAAAGCCAGTGACCTTGTCCATGGCGGAATACTATCGCACGTGGTCTCCGATAAAGTGTCTGTGGCGGCGGTGGGGGTCAGAGGTTGTTCTTTTACACCCTATTTCTTTGTTATTTATGTATATATGTCATTATACAAAATTTTATGAATTTACGAGAAAAAGTGTTTTAATAACCTCATTGATTATCGCATTCATATAATAAAAACCGCTTGTTAAGTCCCGTCAACTGGTGACTGCTCGTTAACTCTATCATGCCATATTACATTTTCGAAATTTCTTTGCTTAACAAAGGAGGTTAAGAAGTTTTATTATAGTGAAAGAAGCAAAACTAACTAGTGTCTTTCGGCCGACAATATGCTAACAATCTTATCATTAATATTTGCAACTTGGCATAAACACTGGTGGTTCTGTAGAGTTAAAGGAAACAATCTCTGTAAGGTAATAAGGATACAAAGTTAGAAGGCATAAAATGAAATAGATTAGCGTAGAACGTAACGAAACTCAGAAGTAATCAAAAGATGTTTGTTGTATCTCTGCTAATGAAAACATGCACTAAATTGCAATAAACGAAAAGGTAAAACCAGTGCCTTCAGAAATCTCACATTTAACAGATTTCATTTTGAAAGGTTATCAAGATTTACATATTAATAGACTAAGATTAAATTCAAACCTATTATCACGTAGACAAATGCTACAAACTAAGAAAAATTATCTGTAATAAAGTTAGAGAATTTGATGTATAATTATTTTTAAGGTAAGAAACCGTAGCAAAGAAACGTAAATAAGCACGAATATATTACATTAAAAAAGAAAACACAATCCTTCCACATTAAATTTATACCTTTAGAAATTTAAATGGCCAAACTTATAAAGAAATGCCTATTCTCTTTAAAGTAATTTAAAGTTGTTTACTTATCGGATTTTTGGGGTGACTTGGATTTTATTGTAGAAATTGATCATGTCTAATCCGATAGACTATAAAAATGGACCATTTCAAGGTGTGTGAATGTCAGCCTAAGTAACTACTATATCTTCATTTATTGCATTTTATAACATCCGCTAATAGATACGGATTTTCATTTGTTAGTGGTGTAGAATAAAACGTGCGGCATGGATTAATAGAATTTGAAAAATGATTAAGAGTGCTATCATAGAATACACGACATCTGTTTAAATACAAATCGAGGAGTAAACTGTAGCAAATATGGATTGGAAAGAGATAAAAACGTTAGAACTAGGTACTATTCGAAGTCAGGGTTAAAATTGTAACGATTATAGATTGAGAAAAATTCAATATTTTCACTTTAAACAATTATGGTTTAGTGAATCGAATGGACGAGCAAAACAAAAAAGACAAATTTCTAAAATTTTAAAATTACATACTATTTGTTGTGAACTCATAAACTCATCATATCGAAATGGTGGATTTTCAGATAGAACTCTTCTTTTTTCTACTAAAATTATTATAAGGGCATTATTTTATGAGTTTATAGTTAAAGATGTTTGATAAATTTATTTTGTGGATTTAGGATTTTAAGAGAAAAGCTGTAGTTAACCCCTAAGACTTAAGGATCATTTGACTCAGGGGTGGAATAGCATTTAAAAACATAACTATGTCTCGATGGTGACCACAGAGTGGCCTTGTTCCTTACCAACCCATCCCAAAAGACATTAAGAATGACTTATTTTTAACTATTAGCTATAATATATATTAAGTAGGAACGAAGATTTTTATGATCATCTTTAGGTACCCAAATTGAGAATAGGAAATGGATCGAGAAAAAAATAAAATGGCTAATGGTGAGAGAGAAAAAGAGCTTCTTTATACATCATTCCTCTACTAGGTTCAAGCAATATTTTTGCCCCAGTTTAATCGTAGACAAACGAATAAAATAATTAAGGGGATATCGAGCACATTTCTAACAAAAATACAGTATCAATAGAAATAATTTAATAGAAAATCGTTTGATTAATTTTTTACAATATTTAGATCACCTAAAGATTGTTGAGGCCATAATCTCCAACTTTCTTCATATGGGATCACAAACAAATCTTTGGTTATTTACCTGCTGGGATCGAATAATTTAAGCCATCTTACAATGAAAATGATGGCTTAAGGGAGCCAGGTTCTTTGTGACTTTTGAGTCTGTATTTTAGTGACTGTATAATATTACCAATACTTAGATAGTCATTAACAAATTACTTTGGCTTAGGTTAGTAAAGATAAGTTATTTTCAAGTTACTCAGCACATATATATGCATTTTCAGATGATTTGTTATGCTTTCCCGATTTCATACTTAAATCTTTTCTTGGTTTGCAATAGTTTATCTTTACGAGATTAATTTTGAGTGAGACAAGCCATGGCTTCGCCAAGAGCCCGTTGGCCTCGGGCTTATTTGGCCTTTAAAAACGCTTTTTTCAACCCCATTTAATTACGCTTTATTTTACTTTTTGTCAAAAAACATATGGAATCCCTTTTAAAGTAAAGGAAAACAAAAAAATTAAATATAATAAATACTTTATTTGTTAGTTTTTAACTTACACGATATCAAAGTTAATTCATTCTGAATTTCTTTCTTCGAAACGCATCTTTCTTTTAACAAACGGAAATTATTAAATTTTCTTCTTTTACTTCTTTTACTTTTTCGTAATATGATTATTATCTTCATGTCTATTCTCTTCTCTTCTTATTTTCTATCTCTTTTTCTCATCCACGTTCTCCTCCTCTTCTCATCATGCTCCTATTCAGTCTCTTGTCTCTTTCATTTCGCTCATTCTTTTTCTCCTATTCATCCTCTCTTCTTTTCTTTCTTATCCATCTCCTATTTCTTTACTTCTCAACTCCTCCTCTTTCTTATTTCGATCTTTCTTTTTTTTCTTCTCCTGCTCTTCAATCTTTTGTTCTCTTCCTCCTATTTATTCTATGCTTTTACCCACTACTTCTCCTTTTCTGCTCCTCCACCTCTAACCCCTTCTTCTTTTCCGTCTCTTTTTTCATTATTCTCCTTCTTCTCCTAATGCATTTGTTTATATTCAACACATCCCAAAGTTTCCGTTCTTAAAATTTATTATTATGGATAAAGGTGCGGGTTCTCCACTCCGTTGATTTCGGGCAAGTGTACATGAATATGAGCACACTGGCTTTGAGGAAGGCCAAGCATGGCGATAACTGCGGCAGCTGCGTAACCAAGGAATATAACAAACACAATGAAAAAAATAGATTTTTAATACACACGAAATAAACGGGGACAACAATAATTAAGGATATATATATATATATACATGGTACATAAATGAGGCGGACTTAAGCTCCGAATTTTAATTAGATAACTGTAGTTAGGGAATGTTTACAATGGGAGATTGAGGGTAATGAAGGATTTACTTCCTTTAAAACTCGGGGTTAAGATAGGGCAACTTGAGGAATGTCTTGGTAACCTTGATTACTTACGGGGAAGTAGCCTCAGAACCCACAGGGGGTGGGGCTACTCTTCTCTAACTTGCGTTAGCGAGGTGCAGGCCTCCTGTCCTTAGGAGGTCAGCTAACAAACTTAGAAGGGGAGGGGGGAGATGACGTCTCCACACTTGGCTTGAGCAGGCTAATGGGCCTCTTGCGCAAGAGGTCACCAGAAGAACTTCGGAGGACGGCTTCTCCAATCCTTGATCCGAAGGCAGGTGAGAAAGAGTGACATTGCCGCACAAGACTCTTCTCCCAGCCTCGAAGATAATGTAGTGATTTCCAGCTCTTTCGTGGCTTGCGAACGTCACTCACACTTCTTGGGAGAGAGCTCGTTGATTTGCACTCTTTTCGGGGAAATCTCGTCTAACCAAATCTGTCCGTCAGCCTGGAGTGGGTGCATATATACTCGGAGCTATTCAAAACAGAGAGAGAGATTGCGCCTATCTTAACCTTCGTTATCGGGCGCGAGGAACCAAGCGCCTCCTTACGAGGAAATGTCAAAGACTGGGATCAGCAGCCACTTAGGCAACAGCGGCGGAGCCATAAACACAATTCACGTTGAGTCTATAAAGCAGTCTCTCGACCCGAGCGGAGGGGGGGGGGGTGAAAGGTTGAGACGACCGGAAGGAAGATTTAGTGTGAATTTCACGGGAACTTGGTGGTGGGCCAAAGGAGTGAGAGGTCGGAAGGGGGGGGGGTGAGTAACGGCTCGTTTTCTTTCCATAAATACTGTATTAGTAGGTGGGGAAATAATATTATTCAAAGGTGATTCCTCTACACCTCTCCCTATCCAAAGACATTTTTACAGCGAAGGACACTTGGAGCGAAATAATGTCTACAATAAATTCATTAAGAGGGGAACTTATAAAGTTACAAATTTAATGTTTACCATCACAAAAACAAAACAAACCAACACTACACGGGGTGTACATATGTGTAACCACAGTTAACTTAATCTATATAAACGCACATACAACATCAACAAGGCAAAACAAAAAAAAGGAAAAATAGTATTTAAAAAAAATAAATAAACGCGAAATTTTACTGTACACTCAGGTTGTTCGAAGGGGGTCTTCTGTAGGATTCCTACTAAGGCTATTGGCTAGATAGTTGTCTGGTGAAGGTCAAAGGACTTGCAAAAGTCGATAATTTCTTTGGCCGCTCCTGGCCCCCAAAATATTTAAAAACCCGCTTCGCCGTTTTGTTATGACTGAAATGTCCGGCCATTAGGCCATAATGGGCCATCTTTAGAACAGGTTCAATTTACGTTCTCGGCACACACAACGCGTTGTTCGGGGGGCTCTCTGGTTTGACAGAAGAAACATATAATAACTCATCCTTCACAGTGTATTTGATCTTGCGGTTGCCTCGTACCGTTTCAGTCTCCTTTTTCTTGCTTTATCCCACAGGGTTTGTAGTGCCGGGCATTCCATTTGTGCCTTAGCAAATTGGACGTTGGTGGCGAGGTCGAAGTCTGGAGATGATAGGGGTACCGGGAGCGATACATCCTTCTCGGCCTTGGCCCTGGTAACGACCGGCTGAGCAATTGGGTTTAGGGAGAGCTGTGCGTTCTTTCCGATAATGAAAGAGCAGAATTTTATCGGGGCAGCGACTACGTAAGTCCATTCGGTGAACTACTGGCACTAAATATGACACTGTACCATGGGAAATATGGTGGCATGATCTAAAATGTCATGCACCAACGCAAACCTGTTATGCTGGGGACTTATAGGGGGTGGTAGCTTGTCAGAAACTACAGGTGCAACAAGTATCTCTAACCAAGGTTAACACTCGGAAACCATTTAAAGCTCCGTTTTCAAACTGGAGCCAACTGGGGGAACTCTTGTTACACAGGAAATTTATCTGTTGATCCGAGGGAGAGGGAGCAGGGGACGATGGCGATGCGGTTGGCGGATTAGGCGAGAGGGTAGCAGAGATTTGGTCTACCTGTTGACTAGCCGAGGTCCTCAGTTGAGAATTTTGGGAGCAATTATAACTTAGGTGCACAGCGGTGCCACACGTAAAGCACACAATTGGCCTAAGGGGGCAATTTCTAGGCGAAGAGGGATGTAACGGGGACTTTACATCTTTTTGTTCTTTCGGCGGGTGAGGCCTGAACTTGCTCGGCGCCTACACTTTTATGAAGCCATTGTTGCCCTTGGGTAGTCTTCGGTTAAACCCAAACTTGTCGTTGGGGGATGGGGGATGATTCTTCTTGACCTCCTTGGGGTAGAAGTCGTGACTGGAAGCGTAAAGTTCGGGTTCTTCCACACACTGCTTGAAAGTGGACGCTCTTCTGTCCGCTATGAAGGAAGCGAGAATTTAATAATGGAAAAAAGCCGAGCGACGCCATCTGCTTCTAAGTCCCAATTGTTGACTTCGAAGATCTTCTCGAAGTGCGTTAAATTAGAGCCAAAATCTTCTCCATCTTTGAAAGCCGGGAGTTTTCATGAGGGCGCTTGAGCTTGTTCATTTTGAGATCTTACGGAGCTTTTCTCGTCTTAGTCATGACTTATCACACTCTCATCCTGCCTAATTCTTTCTTTCTCTTCTACTTCTCTCTTTGCTTATATATCATGGACTTCTGCTTTTCTTGCTTCTTCCTCTGCTTCTCTCTGTGCTTTCTTATCTTCAAATTCTTCTTTTCTTCCTTCTTCTCCTTCTTCTCTCTGTGCTTTTCTATCCGCACTTTCGCTAAATTCGTCTTCCTGGACTTAAGCTATTAAATCTTTCTCAGATAAGCCTAGGATCTGTCCTTGTTTATGAAAACGATCGAATAAAGACATCGGGGATATGCTATTTCCGGCTTTGCACAACGTAAAAGCTGCCAGAGCTATTGAAGCTTTACCCAAACAAATATAATTTCTACTAAAAAAAATTTTTAAATTGTTAGCAAAGATTGGGCAAACTCACACTCCCCCAAAATAAATAACGAACTAACGGGGTAATCTGTCTCACGAGAAAAAAACAAGACGGTCAGTATTATCGCTTAACTAATATCCTCTTTTAAGGAACTAGAAAAACTGTAGACACAGTTTTGTTCGAATATTCTTGGTAATACAGCTGCTATCAATTAAGCTTAGTGCTTCAAAGATCAGTTGGGAAAGACTCAAAAACCTGACGCCAAATATCTTTATGTCGAGGTATCGCCAAGTGTACGTAAATATGCGCACAGAGGCTCTAAGGAAGGCCAAGCAAGGCGACAACTGTTAATGTTTTCAAGTGTGCGATTTACTGGAGAGGGGCAGCTTCGTAACCAAAGAATATGACAAACACAATGACAAAAATTGTCTTTTAATACACACGAAATAAACGGGGACAACAATAATTAAGGATATATATATATATAAATGGTACATAAATCAGACGGATTTAAGCTACGAATATTAATTAGATAACCGTGGTTAGGGAATGTTTACAATGGGAGATTGAGGTTAATGAAAAATTTACTTCCTTTGATACTCGGGGTTAAGATGGAGCAAATTGGGAAAGTTCTTGGTGAACTTGATTACTAACAGTGGGTAGCCACATAACCAACAGCTGGTGTGGCTACTCTTCTCGAACTCACGTTTGCGAGATGCTGGCCTCCTGTCTTAGGGAGTCAGCGAACGAACTTTGAAAGGGGGGCTGGAGATGAGATCTAAACACTCTGCTTGAGCGAGCTAATGGGCCTCTTGTCGTAAGAGGTCACCAAAAGAAACTTGGAAGACGGCTTCTCCAATCCTTCATCTAAAGGCAGGTGAAAAAGAGTGACGTTGCCGCACTAGACTCTTCTCCCTACCTCGAAGATACAGGGTTGATTTCCAGCTCTTCCATGGCTTGCGAACGTCACTCACATTTCTTGAGAGAGAGCTTGTTGATTCGGGGAAGTCTCGTCTAACCAAATCTGTCCGTCAGCCTGGAGCGAGTGCATATATACCCGGAGGTATTCAAAACAGAGAAAGACATTGAGCCCATCTTAACCTTAGTTATCGGGCGCGAGAAACCGAGCGCCTCCTTACGAAGAAGTGTCAATGGCTGGGATCAGCAGCCTAGATGGGCGACAGCAGTGGGGCCATAAACGCAGTTCACACTGAGTCTACAAAGCAGTCTTCCGACCCAAACAGGGCAGGGGGGAGGTTGAGACGACTGAGAGGAAGTTTTGGTGTGAATTTCACTGCAACCTGGCATCGAGTCTTAGTAGGTGGGGAAATAATATTATTCAGAGGAGTCCTCCACACACTCATTTAGCTATACTTGTTTTCTATTTCTTGCTGATAAAGATTAAAATGTTAAACCTATTTTAGAAATTAATTCGATAAATTTTTGAATATACAAAAAAAATAATATAAAAATGCATCATGGTTCAATTTTTATCAATTTTATGAATTCCACCAATATTAATATCTTGATTTTAGAAAACTGCAGTAACATTCAATTTTAATCATTAAATAAGCAAAAGATTTTACCATTTTTCTAAAAATTAAGCGACTTCTCTACTCCTCATTTTGCTCTACTCGTTTTTAGGTGCGAGTAGCCATTTCGGCCTGATAAAGATTAAAACTTGAATTTAATTTTAGAAATAATTTCTAGAAAAATTAGAATTTTCCGCAAAACAAATTAAAATATCAGCATTGGTTAATTTTTTATAAATTTTCTGAACTTCACCAATACTAATAATAATAATAATAAAAATAAAATAATATTAATAATCCTAATAATAATATCTTGATTTTCTAAAGCTGAAAAAGATTTGACAGTTTTTCACTTCTTTCCTAAAAATCCCGTTCTAAAAATATAGAAGTTTAGAATACATTGGATTACAAAATGTCTGTCAGCCGTACAAGGTTTTTCAACTGATTTATGATTGTAACGAAAGACGAAAGACTGAATCCGAAAATGATATCTGTTTCCTCTGATCACTTCAGGTGTTTGTTCTAAGTTTATTTGTATAAAATTCAATCTTATAACAGAATCCATTACATTTTTAAAATTTTCAGTTCATTTTTCTTTATATTTCTCAACCGAAATTAGTTATTAAGATTAAAAACATTGTTTTCTAAAACAATTTATTAATTAAATGTTAGAAAAATTGTTTATTTTTCATTAAATAGTAGTTTTGATAAAGATCACTACATGTAAATTCGATATTAGGACATCATTTTTCAGAATTCAGGGCATGGACTTCCGTTTATTTTCATTCGTAGAATACTAAGCGGTAAGGATGTCTCCCCCCAGATTAGAACAGTAATCATCCATCATGACTGTACCCTAGCGTCTATGATACTTCACTTATTTAAGCTATCATCCTATCTCTGACAAGTTCCATGTTGTTGCTGGCGTTCTTGGGCCCAAAGTTTTCTTCAAGACTAGAACAAATAACTTTTGCGCTTCTTGTTCCCTTTGTTCATTGACTTTTCAGTTTTCAATCAGTCCATGGTCAATGCTGGAAATACGTTGCAAGAGTAAGTGAAGTAGCCACTATCTTTCTTCACACCTTTGGGGACCGGGTTGATAGAGTCAGGCTTGATCTTCAGCGGTTGAAAGAGTACCCTGCCTCTGTCCACCAGACGGTTGTTTAGGACGTTCCTTTGCTCTCGAATGTACTAATCTCTTTGGTATAGGCCGGTTCTTCTTCATGGATTGCAGAGCTCGGTTCCTACTATCCAATATGCACGAAAGCACAGGTACTTATTAAACCCTGAATGTTGTCCCAAGAAAATGTTTACCATCTTTAAGTCAACACGAATCAACGACTCATGTTTATCATAACAAATGTTTTAAGATACTTACTTTGCTGCTTGAGACAGCACCTTCAGATGAGTCAGTGAGGGAGGGGTACAGGGGTATGCTAGTTGCTGCTGTGCAGCAGAACACAGTTCAGCAATCGCTCTTGCACTTGGTCCAATTATGCAGATACTTAGTTCATGTCTTGCTTAGTTTCCTATCAATATAAGCATGATAAGCACGCTTATGTAACTTGAAACTGGATTTCTTGCACGAACAACGGTGTATTTGCTGCGGATGAGGCTGAATACATCAGGGTTAATTTTTCAAGATCCTCTATCTGAATCCATTTCATTTATTACAAATGTAATATACCAGTTAGTCAAATATTGCTGAATGTAATTATTCAGAATTTGTTTTTAAAATATGAAAGATTTATGCATCATAGAAAATAACGGTACATTTAAAATTACGTAAAAAATGTATTTGGCGATAAATCAAAAAGTTGACATGATTGAGAAAAACAATGTGAGCTTTTGGGTGGATTTAGCACATTTAAATTGTTCTTATTTGGGGGAAAAAACTTAGAATATAAATTTCGTGTTGCCACTGTTATATTTACAAGGTGAAAATAAAGATAGTGTTTCTTTCTTTTTCATCCTTGAACAGACATCTCTATATTTTATCTGATGCCCTTGATGCAAGTACGTCATATACTATAATCACTTCCATGAGGTCAAATCAAATTAAAGCCATTTATTCTAACTCTCCTGACAGCGCTCAAAACGTGTTTAAAATACCGTTTTATGTGATAATTAGAACAAAATTTCTACCTTAAATTTTTCTGATTGCAAATCAAACCATGGCAGTTTCCAGCAGAAACCATAGAAGCCAACCGAAATAACTACGAAAATTAGCGCTAATTATGTATTTTTACCTAAGAGACCATTTAAAAGATCTATGCTAACAGAATTATTGCTTAATTGATAAAATACGATAATGTTAATGTGGAAAATCAGAGGGTAGCTCACGTAGTGATTTTTTTGCTCTCCAAATGTTGATCTTTGCAAGAAATTTAAGTAATATTTTATTCTTATTTTGAGTCTTTACTATGTCTTTTAGACAAAGAAATTAGCAAATAAAAGTGAAATGTCAAGAAAGATAAAATGAAGAAGGAAACATCTTTTTCGTTCATTAACAAGAACTTATAGGTATAGTTTTTTTTTTGGAAGAGTATGGCTCTATATCACATATTCTCACATATCTCAAGAGTTTAACATGAAAATATTTAGTTTTACGATCACTCTAAAAATCTTTGCCATATATGGCATTTTATTGGCAGTTTAACTTTAGAGATATGTAAAATAAATATATACATTTTATCAATTGAAAGAATTAAGGTTAATGATCTTCAATATGGTTGCACGCTTAGAATTGTTAAAATGTATTGTAGATAATTTCTTACCGCCACTAGTCTTCCTTTAGAAGCCATAAATATTTTACTTCATTCGCCATCTTTATATTTGCTTGCCACTGGAGATTATTGAGGGTGATTTTATAACCAACACATATTAAGTTTCATATTATGTTTTATAATTCTCTACTCCTGCTCGTATTTAAGAGTGTAAAAATAAAATTAAATGTAAACTTAAAAGTGTTCCACATATTTTGGGGGGAGAAAATCATCATTGCAAAGTGCTAGCAAATCCTCACAGTAAAAAACTTCCGAATATAAAAGATATCAGAACGTTACAATTGAAGATGAATTAGAATTAAAACAAATGAAAACTTTGGAGTATATAAAATACAGTGTTCTAACTAAATCTTCGAATTGAAGAGTTACACGTGTGACTTTATATTAGATTACTATATTTCCAGATGGTGGCACTGCTATCTGATATTACAGCCAAATGTTGTATTAGAGAAAAGGTAAGAGAAAATGGATAGAAAGAGATAATAATTGCAAAACCTAAATATATCAATTGTAAATTTAGTAAATTACTAAAGAAAGAAACATAAATAAGGTATAATAAAACCTAGTAAAAAATCTCTAAGAATTACAGCTACTCAACTGAACGACTTATGAAAAGTTATCTTGGTAGTTCTCATCAGTCTCATCATTATCTTCATCTTATTTCTTCACTAAATAATAACTCAATTTCTGCCCAATGCGAACAAATATGCCCAGTTACCCAAATTTATTAAGTTACATTTTTTTTTAAAATGTCTCACACAGAAGGTAACAATGATAGAATTATTTATTGTTGTAATAAATTTTCCATTGTTTGAAAGACTGCCCCTAGGCACTGCTATGTTGTGTTGCCAACCATTAGTATTTTTATAACATATGAGTTTGGAAAATTCATTAAAATGATGAAAAAGCCAAGTGGTAATGCAAATGATTAAAATTAAATAAATATATAAAGTTAATTAAGCATTAAAAAGAAAAATAATTAGGACAAATTCAAATTTGTCACCAGTTTAAAAAAAAACCTAAATACCGAAATAACTTGGAAAAGTTCAGTACTTTTATTTGATTTTTTAAAGAAATTCAGTGTAATGTGACATAGCTAATTATGGCAAAGGAAAATACTTAAACTTATATTAAATAAATCTATATGAAACACAAAAGTACATTTGCAATGTTGCGCGTATAAACAAAACTTTACTCGCATGCAAATTATTTACAAATATAATAGAAAGGTTGCCTCGTATTAATAAAAATTAAATATTTGCTGACTTCATATGTCTAATGCAAAAATGCCTTAATGGGTGTCTCCTGTCCTTTCTACCTGTCTTTATTTTGTGGATCTGTCCTTTTCATAAAATGTGAGAATATGTATATCACCCTTTTTTACAAAGTATTGCGTATACGGGTTGGCTCAAACGCGCTCTATAATTTAACAAGTTATGTTTCAAAATAATATATGATTCTTATTTTTAAAAAATCTAAATTCCTTTTTATTAATTAAAACTTTTTATTGAAATAAGATATAATATTTATATAACATTTTTCAGAATTTTTCCTATTGTAGCGGGTCATTTTGGCTAACTTCTATAATAAGATTAAAGTTATTGCTTCATTACTTAAATAGGAAAGGGAGATATGAAGCTACGAGTAATTTACTTACGATTCCCAGGAAATATTCACAAACGCCCGCTTATGTCTCTAAAACAGCACGGCCGCGGTGTGATAAGGGAAGCAGAGCTGAATTCAATATTCACCTTAGATCCCCTAAAACTACAATAATTGTTCCGTTTTTTGTAGGCAAAATGCTGCTCAAATACCATGTATGTTAATCAAGAAACACTCCCAAATGTTCACATATTTCGAGTTCGTTATTACTTCGTAGGTTTTGTATATCTTTTGGATAGTTTTCTTTTTAAATTTTAGAGAATATTGTAACTACTATAAAATATCATCTCATCTGAGAGTTATTTACTGTCATATGTTATTTACTGAGGAGTCTTTGATATTTCTTTGACCGAGATGGGCTCATTGGTTTGGGTCCATGAGCTTACCGTTCGCAGGCTGAGCTTGGGTCTGTGGCCTAGAGTATATTCATCTTTGGCGAAGGCATAATGGTCTAAAAAATTAAAGGCTTTAGGTAAATATCTCCTAATAATTTACTCAGATCAATTTATTTTTAAAACAGATTATTATTTTTTACGCCTAAAGACCGTAAAAGGTTTATGGGAAATCTTTTGAAATACGTAAAAAACAAATTCTCCACTTAAATTTGCTTTAATAATTTCATTTTGCTGTACTCGATTTTAGGGGGGGAATAGCTATTTCATCCATTGTTTTGGGATCTATTCTTTATTATCTAGTATGTGCTGCACTTTTACTCAATTATATTATTCAGTAATGCATTGATATAATTCATATTTAGTACTGTATTATTTTTTAATGTTTCGTTTACCTATTTCGTTTAAATATAAAAGTAACTTTAGGCATTAGAGTCGGCATATGTATATAGTCTCGGTTTGGTGCGGAAAGTACATATTTTTAAGATACTAAACATTAAAAGGGGTAAAATTGATATTTAAATACGTGAGCCTTGGTTTCTCTTAATGTTAAAATAAACCATTGTTTTCACACACTGGCAACACTTAAACGGCCTTTATTTCAAACGTAGCATCTCTAAAGTTAAACTGGCAATAAAATGCCATATATGGCAAAGATTTGTTAATTCGTCGGTCAATTTAATAGACTTTTGTATAGATCATGGCCTCAGTTTAAAGAGAACAAATACTACTTGATTATAAGAGTGAAAGGTGGAGATGGTTTAGCTTTTGTCGTCAAGTGATTATTTATTACGTAATTTAAAATGAGGATAGCGCCGCCGACATTTAAAAATCGCCTTTTGCATTCAAATCTGATGTCAGCCGTCCGAATTCTGAATATTACGATTTTTTTTTAAGTTGAGGGGGTAGCAACCCCCACAAAATTAATTGTGGTAGGTATTGGAGCTAGGTTTCCCATACGCGAGAGACCTGAATCGTTGTTAATGTTCTCCGCAGAAACTTCTCTAAAGTTAGAAATATGTTAAAAGTGTAGAAGACATTAAACTGGTTCGTCTCGAGGAGAAATAATGTGCTTTCGCTTTAACATGAAAACTTGTGAAAACAGATTAACGTTACCTTTGTCTTAAAGGTTCTGTTTATTTATTTTATAACACTCGAAATAATATTATTTTATTCCATCAAGGTTATCGATATCCTTCCATTCAACGCTGCCTGATGCCTCAGTTTTTCGGAATTACGAGAAAACCTTTTCCGAAGAAAACAATTTTTTTTGTTTTTTCCGGCTATCCTTTCACGTAAGAAAGGGTTTTTCCCCAGAAAATATCAGAAGTCACTCTCAAGTTACAAATAAATTTGTCTACTTGGCATTGAAAAACGGCTGTGAAAGCCTTGCATGTTAAGCACCAATGACAAACAAATGGCTGCATATTTCTTGTTGGTGATACTTCGTTGCGTTTTCTCTCAGTTTTGATAGGGCTAAGGAGAATATATATTTAAGGTGCGGGATGGGGGAGTTAAAAAATTTATAGCACTAAATAATTTGGGAGTAATAATAAACGAGGCAATACGTGTACATAATAAAAGAGCTCCTGCTCGTTATATTTCCTTTTCTCTTTTCTCTTGATTTTGTAAAATAATCTCTATATTTCATTAAGTTGAATTAGATACCTTATAGAAATGTCAACATGAAGCTACATTGAAGAATATAATAATAATAATAAAAGTTTATATTATGCCCGTCCGATGAATAGGCAAAAACCTGACAGAAGTGGATTCTCACAGACCGCTTTAAATTTACTTCAAGAGAGGAAAATGAGCGTATTCCAGCATGCAACTAATTCAACATGTTAGAGTCAACTACAGAGAAGGCACACTCACCCATGCATCAGAGACGATTGCAGAGAACTGCAAGAAGCAGCGGACTTTTGGGTTAAAGTGCTCCAGTTTGTCTGATTATATTCATTGTGTAGTACAGGTAAGGGGAAATTGCTGATTTTGTGATTTTAAATTTAAGAAGAAGAACTTTAAAAGTAATTCGAAATTTAAGTTTAAGGAGAAGGGGTGTGGCACAAGATTCGAGTACTCCACTGAGTAGTGTAACAGGGTAAATGGCATCCAGTGACAGGAGGATTATAGTAATTAAGGCGAGAGATTACAAAGTATGGATGTCTACCTCGAAACCGATTCGGTCAAAGTACGACTGATACGACAGAGGTTACAAAAAAAGCAGATAGATGATTTGTTGATATTAGCAACATGTGATTTGAATTCGAATTGAATGCTACAGGAAACACTAGGGGTTTAAACGCTTTCAGAGAACGCGGGGTAGATATTGTATTTTGTCACTGAGCTGCATCTCCTGCGGTGCCCATCAAGAGCATTTTAGGTTTGGGATGTTTGTGTTTGAGGAATTTATTTGATAGCCATTCACTAATCGTGTATTAATGAAAAGTGACAGTCACAGCGAACGAGTTTGTAAAGAACGAGGAAATATTTGCAAGTCATCAGCATAGAAAAGCAAGAATAGACCTATTCGACACATAAGAAGGCAAGAGAAAGAAGCTATGTAGATTCAATTCAGGTTTGGGCCAGGTAAACACCCGCGAGGAAAACCGTATTACGCAGCACCTTGCCGAGAGCGCTCATTTCTGATTTGAAAAAAATTAATTACAAAATGATATATAAAAGCGAAACCAGTTTACAGCAGGTCTAGAGACACACAGGAAGTCCAAAAGATGGTGAAGAACAACTGAATTGTCAACGGTGCCAATTACTGCGGAGAAATCAGGGAGCACTAGAATTTAAGGCCTCTCAGCCTCGGCATCGCGTCGGATTCGGTCACTTAAATGTATGAGATGGAACTCAGAGCTGTGACCTGCTTTTAAACTGGACTAGAAAGTTTCATCGAAACTAGAGTAGGTCAGGTGTTCGTTGGTGCAAGCAGCCATTACCCTCTCAATACCATTATATAAGAACCTAGAATTGAGTCATAGTTTTCGATTAGAAACATTATTAGGGTTGAGATTTTGCTTCTTTAAGATCGGAAGGACAGTATTATATTAAAAGTCAGAATGCATCTCACTTAGCGACCTAGATGCGTTGAAGATACCTAGCAGGTGTGGTAAGACTGGATAGGAGTGTAACAACGGAGATAAGGTTTTTGAAGATGAGGCAAGTGGAGAGTCGAGCTCTTTAGGTAAGCTACGAGTAAGATAACTGGTGTTTAAATGGGGGTTACAATGCCTCGAGGGACAAAATTCCCAAGCAAATATTAATTACCCTTTCCAAGAAAAAGGCACAGAATTCGGATGGGGAGATGGGGATGGGGATTTTGGAGAAGCCTAGGAGAAGAAAGGCAAAGGAGTAACTTTCAACTTTAAAATACCACGAGTATTTTTTTTGTTGCCTTCAAGGATGCTAAGGTAATTGGCGCGCACCAAAATCGCCGGTGAGATATGTAAAATTAAGTTGCAAGCAAATAGAGGGCAGAAGCTTGTTTCGTGTTGCCCCCTTGGTTAGAGGCGACAGGACGAAGAAAAACGTCGCTTTAAGAGGTATGAGATTTTTGACCATATATAATGCAAGAGATAGACCAAGGCAGGTACAAACTTTATTGAAGTTGCCAGTTCTTTATCTCTTAGAGACATTCCAAATTTAAAATTCTTTCTACAATTTATTTACAAACCTATTCTGTCCTAATATCTTGGGCAGGTGCTTATTTGGAGAGGTAAACATAATTCACCTTTAGTCCTTCGATATTTGATTAAAACATTCATGGGGATTTTTGCCCCTCCCTTTGGATTCAAGGTGTTATAGTTTTTTATCATGTTCTTTCTTCCCTCTCTTTCTCCCTTCTACTTCAAATTCCCTTTTTTTATTTCCTTATCTATCCGTATCCACACCATCATGTTGTCAGATTTATCAAGGAACCCCTTTCTACTCCTGTTAAGTATATATATATATATATATATATATATATATATATATATATATATATATATATATATATATATGTCGTAGAATGCCTCCCCCTTTTTGTTCTAAGAGTGCTAATATTGTTATTTCTTAATATCTTAAGAAATAGAGCCGTTGGAAACACGTAAGAATATAGAGAAACACAATAATTCCCGAAATAAACCTATATTTTAACTCTAACAATGGAATACACAACATTTAAACATTAACCACAGCGATGGGGGGTTCTTCAAGGACGAGAACAATTACGATGCTTTATGCGGCACCAAGGTAGTCGTGGTCTCTCTGTCAGGAGTGAGTCGAACTCCGTTCTTAAATCAAGATAACTTCTGGTGCGGTGTGACCACCGAGTAACGAGCTCAAGGGGAAGCTTTTCTCCTTCGTTAATTAATTCCTCATGGGCGAGGACTGAACTCGAGAAGGGTCTTCTTCAAGGGCGAGGCTCGATGAGGGGGGGTTTCTCTGAAGAGAATAAGTTACTTAAAGTTCGGTTTCGTAACCAGGAACTAGCTCAAGGATGAGCTTCTTCTTAGTTCCAGTCTTCTACAAGGGCGAGTATAACGGAGGGGGATTTCTCTTACGAGAATAAGTTAAACTTGGTCCCTCAACCAAGTTAACTTATGAGTTCGGTGTGGCAACCGAGTAACAGGATCGAGGGGGAGCCTTTTCCTTCTTCTTTTCTTGATTCCTCAAGGACGATGAATACCCCTGGTGTTTGAGATGCACTAGGATATGACGAGTCTCTCTGACGAGAGTAAGTTGAAATTAACAAAGTTAACTTAACGCTAAGTTTGATAACCAGGGACTTGCTCGAGGATGAGCTGCTTCTTAGCCCCTTAAGGTAGGTAGCCCTGCCTCTCTTGCAGGGTAATTCTTGGTCTGGCGAGCCAAGTAATCTACCTGTCCAGTCTCGGTAGCCCGATCTTAATTCGGGGACTTCGTCACCTGGAGACTGACGTATACTACCACGATTTTCCTCAGTGTTCGTTATTTATAAGTTTTCACCCCACTGGGGGAGTGCTAAGAGGGGCGAAGGCTTGATGGCGGGCCCAAGAGGGTTCTTATCCCAAACGATCTTTCACACTAAGTCTTACATCGGCTCCTCGTTAGCCTTCGAGCTTGGGAGAAACACGTCTCCAATTTCTTATTTGACGTGAAATTGAATCTCATTCTCCTGGGGGAGATCCTTCATTTTAACCTTTAGGTCTTTCATAGCGCCGAGTGGTGCGGCGCCGCGGTAACGCGCTTGAGCTGATGATGCCTGGGGCCGGATGTCTTTGCGGTAACCGCCTTGTGGGTCCACCACGAGAGAACAGGGGGGGGGGGTGACGATTCCCCTACAATATATATATATATATATAGAAAGAGAGAGAGAGAGAGAGATTAAGGTGATCACACACACCCCAAAAATTTATTTTTTTCTCCACATGCCTGATTGTATTACCACATTGAACAGTAGGTCACATACTCAATTTCTTCAAAATCGAACAATATTTACTGGTCGCTATTTGTATCTTAACTTATTAGTCTGCTGGTAAATTAAATTTCGGATAGAAATGAACACTCTTTTCAAATACTAGTTTATTTGAAACAGATGTTGGTGTTTAAAGAAAAGGTTCTAAAATATTTATATTAAAGTCTTAAGAAAATAGTTAAATGGCAAAGTATTGCCTTTTGAACTAAATTATAACTAAAATTACTGATTAAACATTGATTCTTTTGAGCATGAGGGAATATTTTAGTGAGGTTTTGCCACACATCTGAGAAGAAGCTGTTTCTGTTCTTTATCTTTTGTTAGAGATGCATTATACGTTTTGATAAGTGCAATACCTCTTTACGCTGGATGGTTAACAACCATTAAGTTATTCGCTCGACGTTGAAATTAAGGAAAGCAATTATTCTCTTTCCAAGAACTTGGGTTAGTCTTCAGAAATCTATCCTCTGCAAACTTGTATCCATCTTTCATTAGGAGACTGAAGATTAGCTTAGTTTTTGATTTAACAGTTCATGCAAGTCCAAATCCTCGATGCTTTTTGTAAGATTAAATCGGTGAACAACTTTGGTGTTTTCATTACGTTGGAGATTGGAGACCATCTTCTGTTTGGTCTCAGCATTAATTCTATTATCAAAAGATGCAAGACCAATAAGATGTTCTCCAAGATACCAAAGGGGTGTCTGTGAAGGGTTGTGGTTGCTTTTTTAAATTTTGTCTGATTTGTTTACCTTTGCAAAGTTATAAGAAGAAGAGTGTCATGTAAAGGAGCATTTATTCCAAAATCGGCTTCATTCCCCAAACGCGAATAGACCAAAGCAATAAAAAGCAAGCACTCTTTATTTTTGGCCATTTTATGTTCCGTTAGTTTCAGTTGATGTTTAAACAAATATATTTTTGAAGCATATTAAGCGTGCATGATGAGTCGTTCCTGGGGCTGTTAATGTAACTTTTGTCTTATCATTTTCCCTAAGAAACATGAGACTGAGTAGCAGCAATTCTTCATAATCGTCACGCAACTCACGAGATTTCAAAGCTTCCTGAAAATATGGGACCATTTCTCCTCGAAGATGATGCATTACTGGATTGACGAATAAACTGCTATACGCCTCTAAAAAAGAATCTTTTTTAAGTGACGACTATTGTTCCTTTAAAACGTCCGAAGAGACTCCTCTTTGGACCAATTGTAGGCACAAGTAAAATATTGCAAGCACATAACAACATAATTTCGAAAATATAATGAGTGCACGCAATCCAAACAAGCTCCCATCCTAATACTTTCTCAATTATGGTACAAGCTCCTTTTATAGGCCTGTATTTTATAAAATTGTGTAAAATACAAGGCCACGAACTTTGTAACGAAGATTCCAGTCATTAATTGATGAAATGCATGCCATAGACTGTTCTTCTTCTGTTGCTCGTGTTATTTTTGGCACACCAAGAAGATTTTCCATTCCATTTACAGAAACTATTACTGCAATTCGTTCTACTGCTTTTTTGATCCATCAATATCAGGTAGTAGTTTTCCATCCCAGTGAAGGAGGATCGGTCCTTTAACAGAAAACGAAGCTTGTGTCTTCATTTTATGTTGCCTCCCTTACTTGCTTTCTGTGACGTCGTATAGAACTCATGGAAAGTGTCATAGCTGCAATATCCTGAACCAAGGCTTGTGCTATTGATCCAGCAACCATTGTTGTTTCCTATCTGTAATATTTGCACGATCGAGAACAGCAGCCACACCTGAAGATGTAAAGATATTTTTTTAATTTAAAAAACTACATTGTGCATTCCTTTTTCTACTTGAAGTAGGTGGACAAAACTCTTTGTTTGCCGCAATTAAACTTTCTCCTTCAGATGATGATGACTCGAAATCTGCATGAGCAGCAGACTCAGCTTGTTTTTTAGAAGTATATACATATTCTTTGTCGATATCCTTTGCGCGATTCTTTGGCTGAAGAAATCTTATTACGGGACGACATACTGCACAAGAAATTTATTTTAACTGAGTGATGTCACGGTTCCCCTCCATTTAGTTTTAATAAAGCACACCAGAAGCTCGAATAAAAGCATTAATCCACAACTCTCAGTCTCGATGGATAGGGCCAAGATATTTGATCATGCAGGAGTTCATATACTTGCAGCAGCTGCAGAAAGCCTTGGTCATGATCTCTAAAAGCTGGTGTTAAACCGCGAGTCCTCCCGGCGAGAACGAAGGAAGTTTCGTGCAGAAGCCCCCAAGAAAATTAAAAACTCGTTCAAGCCTTTGACGCCGCGAGTTGTGCACTGGGATGGCAAAATAGTGCAGACAGCGGCAGGTTGTACTGCAGCTATAGTTGACCGACTTTCTGTTCTGGTTTAAGGACATGGCACTGGCCAAGCAATGGCAGATGCCGTGATGACTGCTCTCGAAGACTGGAGAGTAACGGATCGCATTTCTACCCTATCTTTTGACACCACAGTTTCGAACAAAGGCATTTCGTCAGGAGCATGTAACATAATCGAGCAAAGGCTCAATCGAAGAGTTCTTTACATCGCTTGTCGTCACCATATCTTGGAACTGGTGTGTGTGTGAGAAGGCATTTAGAGCATGCATTGGCCCTTCTTCTGGGCCTGATATAGCTCTCTTCAAGCGATTTCAGACCAAAAGAAAGGACTTAGACAAATCTAAGCCTCAGCCATTCACAGAGAAAGACATACCGCCACACCTCTTTGAGCGTTGCGATGACCTCATGATTGAGTTCAAACGACTCCTTGAAAAACACACGCCACGCGACGACTACAGCGATCTACTAGATCTATCTATAATTGTCTTGGGTGTAGTGCCCTCCACCGTACCCGCTGTATCGCAGAAATCATCTAGACCATCAAGATCTACCTGTTCCGAGATTCAGGAGAATTCCACCTCACTACAGGCGAACAATCTGGAGTTCAACGATTCGTCACTTTCAGCATCTCGATGTACATTGTGTCTTCGTTTCGCGCGACATCTCTATCTGCAATCCCGGCACAAGACCTCAAACTGCTTAAGATGCTGGTTTCTTACCCCGATAAGGCAGTGGCCAATGCGACAGCTGCAGTCTTTGGATGCCATATCTGGTACTTAAGTGGGAGGCTGGTTGCTCTTACGTTTTTTTTATGATCACTTGGCCATTGATATGAAAATGGAGATGTTGAATGCTTTGCACAATCAAGATGGCTTTGACGATACTCCTCGACGAGCATCAGTCGAGCTAACTTCTATTGCACTTGCAGAGAAAACTGTTGCAAGTTTTGTGACGTCTGCCACTCCATTCTTCTTTAAGATTCTTGAGTTGGATGCAAGTTTCCTGGCACTTTACCGAACTGAGTGGCCCGACAATCAGGGATCCTCCCTCGCCGCTTTCTGCGTCAAGGAACTACACATTGTGAAGGACTTCGTTGTGCGGGGCATCACCCTGATGCAAGACATCAACCTGGCCCTCACAAAGGACGAAAAGCAGAGGCATAATCGACAAGGGCTCAATCGAAGAGTTCTTCACTTCGCTTGTCGTCACCACGTCTTGGAACTGGTATGTGAGAAGGCATTTAGAGCATGCATCGGCCCTTCTTCTGGGCCTGATATAGCTCTCTTCAAGCGATTTCAGACCAAATGGAGAAACACAGAATGAATCACCCTGACGCCTGCAAGTCCACAGTGACTTCAAACTAGCCTACAAGGGGTGGGAGATGGGAGCCCATGAGACTCTTCTCCCTTGAAGAGATAAGATTCGAGAAGAGGGGGACCTAGAATCAGTGCTGTGAAATGAAATGTGTTTACAACTGTTTATTACATCAAATAAGGTGAGTTTTAAATTGTTAGTGTTAAACAGTTTTCTAAATCACCTATGAGGCAAAACGAAAATGTCCATCCTCTTACAAAAAATAAGAAACTTCAAACTCCTTGAGCTACTCCTAAATATTAATAGTTTTAAAAATAAGTTTGCATATATTGTTTTTGGAGCAAATGGAACATTTGAAAGGCCCGTCCCTGGTAACATATCAAAAAATCAAAATTACCATGAAATAAGGGTCACTCTAATTATATATATATATATATAATACATTCTGGTGTCAGGTTTATTGGGTTAATTTAGGACCCCTTTCGTTTTCAAGTCCCTCAGTTGAATTAATAGTTAATTTACCAAGTCCGGTCAAGTTTATTTAAAGATCATAATTTTTTATTTTCTACATTTTTTTTATTTTGAGTAATCAGTCTTTTGTGGTGCCCGTGAGGCCATATTTAGTAACAACCTTGTTTTTCTGTGTGATTGGAAGAAAATGTTTCAAACTCATCTCCTTGTAATCCGCGTGCCGGATTAAGAGGTCTTATATCAGATACTCATATAGGAATAGGTATATTTATCATAATCTATTGCTTTTGTACGTGTGTGTGAACACAAGGGTAAGATTTAATTTAGTATTTTTGGTAACTATTGCAAGAGCATCATTTTCTTAACCGTAAGATTTATAAACGCGTCGAGTGGCTAAGGCTCGCGTAAGGAAACAAGATGAAGTCCTTCAAGAGATTTAGGCAAGAGAATGAGATGCTTAGTCTCTCCGGTAAACAGCTAGTCGCCTATATTCAGGATGAGGAGAGAAACGAAAGAGCAGAGAGGAAAGAACTAATAGGAGCTGAGGAGAGAAGAAGAGAAGCTGAAGAAAAAGGATAGTGTGAGGCACCCTGAAAGGGAGTTAAATAGGAATAACTTAGAAACCCTCTCAGTTAGTTCCAGGATTGAAGCCCTTGCCCACTCCAGATCCCAGCTCTAAAGCTCCAAGCATTTAAGAACGGTGAGGATTCCAGTGCTTACCTCACTCAGTTCGAAAATATTTTTTAGGAAAGTCACTGGGATATCCAAACTAATGGAGTAGCTCGACTTTTGCCGACCCACAATTCGCAGGTAAGAGATATATTAATTTTGCTACCCACCGATGGTAGCCTCGACTATTCGAGCCTTAAGTCCGAACTCTTGGCTGCGATCAACATGAATCCGGACTTCTACAGGGCAAAGTTTCGTTTCAAAGTTCGGATTCACCCTCAGAAGAAGTCTGCAGTTTTGGTTGGACTTCGCCCAGGTAAACGGCGACTATGAGTTTCCGTTTGACTTCATTTTGCGGGATTAATTTATGGCTACGCTGCCCTCTGAAATCCGTGCATTCATTAAGGACCGAAGAGTTTCTTCCTTCAAAGAATGCATGAAAGATACGGATTTGCAACCGGCCAATCATAATCTCTATCCACAAGATTCCAAGAAGAGTCATCCTCCATCCCCGAAGTGTAAAGGCCATTTCCCTAAATTTCACCTGGTAACGCTCCAAAATTCGTAAAGGTCCCAGGCCTCTACAAACTGGAATATTATAGCCCGTCTGAACCTAGGGATGTTAATCCACCTGTCTTTTATCCTCCTGTTTTTCTTGCAGAACCCCCGGGCATGTGAGGACGAACTGTCCCTAAAATTCTCAAATCCGACCTGCTTCCCGTCACCAAGTCCACCGAGTAAGCGCCTCTCTTTCTCTTCCGTCTGCTCGCTCTGAAACGCCTTCTTACCCAGCAGCGAATAACCCTCCAGGACCTCAAGTTGATTTTTTATTTAACGAGAGCTCCCCCGGTGCACTCGAATTTGAAACTAGATTGGTTAATCGTTGCTGCATTTTAATCCTGGTCAGAGATACTGGATGCATGTGCATCCTCGTATCGGAAAAGTTGCTGCCCCCAGTGATCCCGACCACGATAAATTTGCAGTAGTCCATGACTACTTGAGACGAGTCAATCGCTTCTCAGTGGTCCGTTGTTGCATCAATTGATAATTTTTCACCGGTTGGGCTGACGCCGTAGCAGCCCCTATTAAATTCTGCGCCATATTAGTCGGGCAGAGGCCGCAGCTCTCCCCTAGTTCCGTTGCTCAGCCCGCCATCACGAGGGCCTAAGCCATAAAAAACGAGGAAGCCCCCGTGATTTAGAACCCCCCTCTTCCCTCCAGTACGAGACTCTGTACAATAACTCTTTTGTAAAGGCACATAATGAGTGTCCTTCCCTACAGCCATTGTGGGAAAAGTCAAGGACCAACCAAAATTAATCCGTTCGTAGTCACAAGGGGGTCTCCTACATCGCTGAGGGTGAACTGTTGTTCTGTTCTACCTCCGTTGCTAACCACTTTCCTACGCGCTATCTATGTATCTCCCGCTCTTATGACAGGACCCATTTGGACATTAAGTCAAAAGAAAGACGGTTCAAGCACGTTGACGAGGTCCTGCTTCTTCTGCCCACTGAGACAAATAAACTTTTTTCTCAATGGAAAGGCTCCTTTTCAGTCCTCGAAGTCCGTGACCTCGTGGACGACCTCGTCCAAACGCCCTGCGGTAACAAATTGTTTCACGTCAACATGCTCATACGTTATCACTGACGTGCTTGCATCAAAAATATTGTGCCCTGGATGAAGAAGCCGTGATGGAAGCAACTTAAACCCCCCCGAACCTCTTAACCTAGTTCAGAAAGTTTGCGTAGAAGCTGATAGTGACTACCCACTCCCGCTGCTCTCGTCAACGTATAAAGACTACCCCCAGGAGATCGATCTAAATCCCGATCTGGAGCCCGCTCAGAAAGCACGGTTATCCCGGATTTTTTTTTCCCCGGATGACAAAAGCCACAAGGGCCTATCAAAGGGATGTTAAAGGCCTACCTCTTGCCCATTCATTTGCGATCCACATTCAATGCAGAGTTTGAAAACTTACTAAAATTAGAAATAATCGAACCCTCCTCATTAGATTACTGTTCCCCCATTGTTATGGTTCGGAAGCCAGACAAGAATTTTCGAATGTGTGTGGAAATTCGAAAACTTAACGCCTTAAAGGTTTTCGATGCCGAACCAATCCCGTTGATAGACCAGAGCCTACACTTATGTTAGATGGTCTGAATAATGTGTTATTCTATTTTAATAATGTCTACATAGCTACACGCAGATGGGATGAACATCTAATCTCCCTTCGTTCCCTCTGTATTAGGCTCTGAGAGGATGGTCTGACAATGGGTCCTTCCAAGTATCCTTTTGATACGACACTATCAAATACCTTGACCCAGCAAGAAAAGGTCAGAGCCATTTCAGATATGCCCCTTACCCGTACTAACAAGGAGCTACGTTCCTTCTTGGGATCAACCTCCGTTTAATGGCGATTCGTCTCCAACTTGGCCGCCTTAGCGTTTCCCCTGAAATTTCTACTTATAAAAAAACCCCTAGATTCTCTCGTTTGGAGCTCCAAAGCAATTTCTTACTTCCAGCAGATGAAGGATAGGATAATATCTGCCCTTATATTGCGGCTCCCGAACACGATTAAATTGTTTGGAATCACTACGGATGCCAGAAACGATGTCATCGGTTGCGTGTTGCAGCAGTACGAAGACGATGGGAATAGCTATCCTATCGTTTATGCAAGCCAGAAGCTGTTACTGTGTGAGAGAAACTATTCAATAATAGAACTTAAGGCTCTGGCAATAGTTTTTGTTGTCCGGAAATTTAAAATGTATCTAATAGGTCAGGAGTTCGTGGTTGAAACAGATCACCGTCCATTGGCGTACTTAAGAAATTGTAAAAGCCAAAACAGAAGGCTTATGTGCTGGAGTCGGGTATTAATGGAATATCAATTCCGAATTTTGTATTTTGTATTTAAAAGGTAGTGAAAACTGTGTATCAGACAGTCTTAGTAGGAATCCAGTAGATGACCCGCCTCCCTCAAAGTAGAACTCGGAGATACATCCTATAAGTTCATGTATATATTCGAGCTCGTTGCTTGCCCATATAAAATTTATTTTTGTGCCTGCGTGCGTAGGCCAGTATTTTAGTGTATTGCTTTTATATATGTGTTGTTATTATTAATTTTTTTTATCATCTCCTGGATTGTACCTCCACTTGAATGATTCCTTATTCTAAATTGTGGTATTGCTTTTACATGTAACTATATACATATAGTAATTATGTAATTTATTACCCATTAACCTTGTATGAGTAAGTTTTATCTGTCGTCTGGGGTCAAACGGAGCAAATCCTGTCTTTACCTTCATGGCCGTAGTGTCCACTGAAATTTTAATACCGATGGGTTTTGGCCGAGATGCACTTTTTCCTTTCCCTTCCTGTCGGGAAAAACGCCATCTTTGGAAGGAAGGAAGGCATGTAAGGAAAAGGGATGCCAAGAAGAATACCCCCTTCGTTTGTTTCAAGAATTCTTTCCCTCTCTATGTCTCATAAGTATAACTCCACGTGGAGTAATCTCTAAATTCAAAGAGAAAAATAAGAGAGGAAAGGATTTGAATATCGGTCAGCACCTCACAGGTACAGTTAATTAAGTCGGGCGCTAAAAGCTTTTACCTCGCCGATGAAGCGATAATCTCCGTTTTAGGGAACTCCTAGCCGAAATTTTCCACCCATAACGTAAAAGCAATTAAGATTTGGGTCAGGCAACAGATGCTAATCCATCTGCGTCTGAGCCTGACAATAAGGAGACCCCTCCTCCCCCAAATTGGTGTCATATAAATTCACTGGGTTTTTAAATATCTAAGGTTGAGTTTGAGAACCCGTCACCTTCGGTTCAAATCATAAGTCTTTTTCCCCAAGTCCTTGGTATTCTCTTATACTTTTGAGGTTGGATCTCACCAGACAGATCCATCTCGTTTGTGATGGCTTACTCTGTTCAGAGCAAGCCTCTAATCGTTTCATCCTCGAAGAATCGGCCGAGATTCCTCTCTCCTCATCTGGAAGCCCCTCTCAAAGACTTTCAGTTTCCCGTGTGAGACTTCGCGCCAAGCCACGTCAGAGTCTCGATTTTTGGAGGCTGCACTTGTCTGGAGCAGAATTGCCATCATCAGTCTTCAAAGAGGATCGTAAACTTTGGTCCCCTTCCCCCTTTCGTCCTCGTCACCGTCAGGATATTCGCCCGAGAATCACGTCTATTGCCCGTCTCCATTTCCCTGCGCCGAATTGCTAAAGGATTCCCCTTCCTCGAAGTGACCATATTAAGGTAAAATGACCCTTGCTTGTATCTCCCATTAATCGACACACTTTCCGACATATAAATATTCCCTCTGTATAATTAATTTATAGTATCCCATTTAAAATCTAAAAACAAGTATTAAACGTTTTCCGAATGACAATTAATCTATATTCTGTCACAATTGTCTGTATATACATTAAAAATATTTCCCGCATGCATATATATGTTAAATAGTGACTTATTAAATTATATTTTTGGTTCTTGCTCTTAAATATATCCTTGAACTGCAACTTAGTAAACTCATTAAACGCTATCAGCCCCTGTATTAAAATCGCACTCTTATACCTCGTAATCAACGAATTACTTTTACGAAGTGAACATACTTGTACGTAGGGAAGGACGCCTATGTACATTAAAGGATATATGTGTATATAACTGATATATACATATTCTCGTGGCTTTTATCTCTTTCCTCTCTTGATGCTCAGATGGGCTCCAAACAGGATTTCAAGCATGTCAAAATAGGACATCTTGAATTATGAGAGGCTGCAGTTTCCATCTCTGAGGAACTTGCGTACAATTTAAACAGTTCCATGATCCGTGTGCAAGAGCTGCTGTTAAGGACCTCCGTAAGGTGTCTTTGGAGATGCTGTTCCTAAAAGATTCAATTTTCTTCAGTGCCTTTGCAGTTGAACTATGGCATTCATGTGAGTTACTTCCAACCAAGACAGTAACTAGTTAAGCACCGGCTTGTCTGTAGTTATTTGCGTGTTGATAGAATAATCTTAGAAGTAAAACCAACCAGGCATTGGTTGTTTTTGTTTGTGATCTGTTTGTTGGTAGAACAGCCATGGTGGAGTGATATCTACCTGGCAGCTCTATTGCTTTCTGCTGTAGGGGACAGGGGTTACTTCTAATTGTAGCAAGACTAATTCCAAATTTTATCTTTGGCCTTCAGTTGACCTTCTTTTTGATCTTGTATTTCAAAAAAACTTGGGAAATGGACGTTCCACTAGAGTAAAACTAACTATAAAAATAGCTATTACATGACCATCTAGTCCATCAAGTTTAAAGGTTGAAATTTGGAACAGATAGCCAACGCCACCTTAGACTATATATTGAATTTTTATAATTCAATGATATAAGTATGTTATTCATTTTCAAAAAGCTTACAGACAGTTGAATATTGTATACATCGTGTTCTGTGTCTGTGGTGTTCCTACATGCCACAAGGCTGAAAGAAATTACATTGTTTAGGCGTAAGTTGTGAAAGAATTTACACTTTTCTTCGTTTGAGGACTTGTAGAGACATCTATATTTGACAGAAAGGTTTACAATTCATTTTCAATAAAAGCTTTAAATGTTTGCCTTAAAATGATACCAAACACAGTATCATTCACTTTTCTTTAGGGGGTGGTTAACTTCATAAGATAATGACCAGGATTTGACTGGGCATTCTGGAACGGTTTTCATACCAAAGTATAATTTTCATACATATATCTATTTAGAAAAACTTGCCTTCGTCCTTTTGGCTGATTCCGAAAATTTAAATTTTGGTCTCAGGCCCATGGACTATTTGGTGTTTGTAGTAAAAACGTCTCGCAATAAATCCAAGCATTCCGTTCGCCTTCTTACACGCTTCTTCGCACTGTTTGTTAAACTTAAGATACTTTGAAATCCGCAACATTAAATTTTTTTCTTCTTTCACGAAGATAAGATTTTTAACACCCATTTCATATTTAAAACTTGGGTTATTTCAACCTACGTGAAAATCTCTACACTTTTCGAAAAATAAAATTTTATGTTTCATTTATTAGATCATTCAAAGATTTTATCTAGATCCAGCTGAATTAATTTGCTATCGTTCTCATTTAAAATTCTACCCCTAACTTTTGTGTCATCCGCAAATTGGGATAACCTACCACGTGGGCCAGTGTCAGAATCGTTTACATAAATAAGGAACAAGAATGGTCCCAATAGCGATCTCTGTGGCACACCAATATTTATATTTTTCCACTCGCAAAATTTTCCGTTTAAAACTACTTTCCGAAATCCTTTCAAATGTTCAATGAGTTTAATTTAGACGCCCCAAATTGTAATATCTTCATCAGCTTCATTATCTTACATTTGTAAGCGATAAATTGCATCTGTCATATTTCTTACAATTTGATTTATCCATCCATGTCACTATACCGATTATTATTTTCACTATCACATTTTTAACCATAATTAGTTTCATGTAACGGGAGTTTTATAAGTTTCATACAATAAATTCGTTTCATGATTGCATATATATTTTCAAAAGAGCAAGAGTCCAATAGAGATCTGTGAAGACGACCGCTAGCCAACGATTCCCATGATGAACTTGTTTTTGTGATAAAAATAATCGGCCTACTGTTTTCCAGACAGTCTTTGATTCGTTTTATTATGGTCCTCCTCATTCGGCTTGATTTAGTCTTATTAATTCTAAAGTATTTGGAAAAATGTCAAAAGCCGTTTTAATTGAGATATATAGATGAAAAGTCAAGGCGAAAATTTCGAGACTAATATATATTTTTACTTTTCCAATAATTTAAAAAAGTTACATGAAATGAATAATTATTCTGCTATTTAAATTATTTTACGTTCATTAATAACTCAGCATTTCAAAAATAATAAGGAATAATATGTTTTTTCACTGAATCCAAAAGCGCTCTCTAGTCCTGTTCCTGTACAAGATGAGCTTCAACCACTATAGTTTTGCGATTCGATCAAAAGGGTAATAGTTTTGTAAAAATATTTGTTCGAATCTTTTTTCAAATCTCAAATTATTCTTTCCAAAGAAAAGCGTGCAAACCTTGTTGCTCTGCCACAAAAGTGGCCTAAAATTCAAAGAAATTGTTGGAAAGGCTTTAGAATTAAAAAGTATCATCTTTACGATCATTAATGAGTATAAAAAGACAAGTAACCGTTCATTGAAGAACGCATATGGAAAAGCAGGAGATTCAAATAAATACCATGATCGGCCCCTGGTAATGACATATATAACTCACGGATAGGTTTGCCTCCAGAGCCAAGATTGCCTAAGAATGGAATGGGCATATATGAAAGTTTCAGCTGCATCCCGACATGGACTTTTTGACACAGACCTCAAGTCGAGAAGGACTGCGAATTAGCACTATCTCACCAAGAAATACCTTATAACTACATTCAATTTTGTAGGAAATAGCAAAAGCTGACTATATAAGAATGGCAAAAGTGATATTCTCTGATGAAGCTCCTCTTCACTAGGAGAAGAAAAGGAAAGAGCTTCACGTGTCTTGTGGCGTGCCTATGATGAAGTTTCCGTACACTCTCCATGTTTTTCTGCTACTCATTAAAAGGAACTAGAGCACTGCACTTTTGTCCAAGAACATTTCAATGGACTCATAATTGTACCAAAACGTGCATCACCAGCGCCTTTTCTTAACTGTTCATGATAAAAGTATTTTCAACATGTCTGAGTACCTTTTCACCCTGACAAAGGAATAATAAAATTCTTAAGTGAAAATAACATCAAAATTGGAAACCGTGGTATGAATTAGCCGGTTTGAACCCAACAGAGAATTTATTTACGATAACCAAACTGACAATTGATAAACCGAAGTCATCCAATTGTGAACAGTTGCGGGTGATTTTCGATGGAAAATGGAGAATATCACTTGGAAAGATCTTATTACATATTTGGTTTCCAGCATTTTAAAACCAATTGAATCATTCATGATAAACAGGGAACATCAGTGAAAAAATTGAGCCCAAAACAAATTTTAGTAATAAATACAGTCAAATGGTGCGCGCACCATTTGACTCTATTTATTACTAAAATTTGTTTTGGGCTCGATTTTTTATATTTCACCCTTAAATTATGATACAAACATACGAAAACAAATTGAAATGTTTGAAAATTTGTAATCAATTTTTTATAACAACAAATATAGTAGTCTCGAAACTTTTGGCCCTGGCTGTAGATCCTTCTTTTAGGTAAAGGTATCGACGATATAGCGAACCCTCCTCCAAATAATTAGCATAGGTAAACAAACATTAGTGTTTGATATGTGCAATTTATGAAGTTTTTTACTTTTATATACTCTGCAATCCTATTTCTAATATTGGATACCGCGTGTTTTACGACTGCTCATAAATCTTGGAAGAAGTTTACTAGCAATTACCTTTCTGATAACCTGATAAAGAAGGTATTGAAACTGTATCGTTAGCTGATAAACGTCGACTGGATTTATCCTTTAGAAAATAGTTGTACAAATGAGAGTTACACTTTCTGTACAAATCACCCCTCATTCATTAATTTTTATTTTTATTTTAGCAGCCTTGCTGACGCAGATAACCACCCTGTGTGAATTTTCGCGCGATGTGAGAGAAGAGGGCCAAATAGGTTTCGTTATAATTATACCATGTATGGTGTACGGTATAAACAGAGGCATTGGAGAAAGCTGGTTTGAATAATGTCCCACAGCTGATAACAATGTCAGAAACTTTCCGGACAAGGGAACGACTGCAACCTTCGATTTACGTTCAGCTGAGGCCCACCAATGACCACGGAAGGAAATGCAACTGTCTTTGTATTAGGTTGAGGAATAAGTTCTTGCGTTTTTTTAATGTTGTGTTGATTTAAGTTTTGTTGACGTTATTTGTGCACATATTAAGAAACAATAATAAATAATGAAAGCAAAATTTGCAAAAGTTAGGCTACGTCTCTTAACAGCGTAAACTATTAGGCTTTTTTCTTAGGCTACGTCTTGAAGTTGAGTAATAACTCATTGCAGTTTATTTAAAACTTGTGTTAATTTAATTTCTGTTCTGTACCCTCAAAATTGAATGTCAAGTTGAAAGAAAGGCGCATTTTCGACACTTGTCATAATTCATTTTCAATCGAGACGGGAACAATGCAAACGCAACCAAAGCTCGTCGTGATATTTGTGCCGTGTACGGAGAAAATGCTTTATCAGAAAGGACAGCTCAATGGTGGTTTTCACGTTTCAAAAACAGTCATTTCAATCTGAATGACGTAGAACGTTCTGGTTGCACCATTAAGTTGGATGAAGATCGCATCATCACTGGGTACGAAAAGTGGTGTGTTTATGTAAACATGAACCATCAAAAACAATGGCTTATCCCCAATAAAAAACCCACTTCTGCTATAAAGCAAGGACTTCATCCACGAATGACGATACTCTGTGTGTGGTGGGATTGTGAAGGCATCATTTTTTATGAGCTCCTTGCGAACAACGAGATTGTCAATGCAGGACTCTACGTTCAACAAATGTATCGACTTGCCGAAGCTATTCGTGAAAAGAGAACTCATCGACATTATGGAGTCCTTCTGCAACACGACAATGCTTGTTCTTACTTTGCCAATATGACAAAAGACGCCATCCAAACGCCTAATTGGGAAATCCTGCAGCATCTTCCATATTTGCCAGACTTGGCTCCATCGGATTTCCATCTGTTCCGATCGCTCACCCTCAATTTGCGCGGCGTTTCCTTCAATACTGATGTGGAATTAAGAACCTGGTTAGACGAATTCTTCTTGTCAAAATCCAGAGATTTTTATTGCAGAGGCATCGAAAAACTAGATGAACGTTGGGAAGAAGTCGTAAATAACAACGGAGAATATATTATTGATTAAATTGCATATTGTTATCAATTAACATTAAAAATTAAGTTTTTATAAAATTCTTAATGTTAATGAATAAATTTAATAAAACCGCAAGAACTTATTCCTCAACCCATTATAGTTGCGAGGGTCTGAAATCTGAAATATATGGCATCCAACTCACTATTAATACTCTCTCTGAGGAGCATAGTTGGGCAAAAAGAAAAGCCAGATCGATGAAAAGTTTCTGAAACTTTGTTCGGTACGCTGAATGTTGAGATATTGAGACAAATTTACACACCAGCAAGCTGCCCCGTTATATGCGAAAGAAAAAGGATGTGTAAACCCTGGCATGGGAGAGAGGGAAGCAGGAGCTAAAGGAATTCAACCTACTACGCAGAAGCAACTCACAGATCTAATCTCACAAGAGTATTATCTGCAGGAAGTTTGATCCCTTGATAGGACAGCATTCAAAAGAAGAGAAGGCTGAGAAAGATCGTAAGCAGCAGTGGGGGTCAAATGCGTAGGTTGTCAAATTCCGTAAAATTACGGACAACACTGACTACCATCACGTATGTAAACTAACTTTAGGCGAGAAAAATAAGACACAGTAAGCAAAAGAAACAGGATAGCACCTATTTTATCCAAAGATAAGAAAAGAGCTGATAGAATGGGAGGAATTCAACGCTCTTTAAGTATGTATATAACTCCCCCGAGCACTTGTCCAAAGTACTTAAGCATATGCTTAAGAAGGATGGGATGACTAAAACGTGGTTCCTGAGAATTCTTCTCAAGTTCAGGTTCAACCAAAAACACTTCAAAGGCACCCGCTACCGCAGAACCAGTCAAACGTTCCTCCGGAATGGACAAAAGATTGGAGTTTAGGAGGTTTTAAGAATTAAAAGCAACGGAATTCGTTCAAAATGCCCAAAAGGCAGAACGAGACAGCAACAGCTCTTTATCTAACATTGAAGAACAAAATCAGAGGATCCAAAAATTCTTGAGAGATCAAGAAACAAATGATAGCCACCAAAACGTACATACAATTATGATGGGGTGACCTTGATCTAAAGAACTATGCCTTGAAAGAGGTACCGTTCCCTGAGAACCTGGCAATTGCGGAGGTATACTAAGAAGTACGCACTACCAAATTCAAATAGGTCATTGCCAGCCAAAACTTCAAATCAGAAATTAAAGAAGACCTCTACTCGGATACGAATCAGCAGTACAGAAACACATGCATAACCTAAAGTGCCGCAGATTTTAATAATATCCGGAAAAGAAATGGCAGCAACAAGAAGTAACAAGAATGGAACAACCAAGAAAAACTGGAGAACACGAACAAAATTAAGATATTGACACTGAACATACATGGATGCGAGTGAAAATCTACAGTATATGGAAACATATTCCGAATAGTATACCCCGAAAATCATCATCTCAGAAAACGACATAAAGACTACCACCAAATAAATCAAAATACCCAACTACATTATCATAAACAAATCCACACCCAAGAAAGATCCGATGGCGTAGCAATCAAAAAGTTTAGAAAACATATATACTAAAGCAACCATACTTAGTCGAATATATTCGTCGATTTGGAAATTCCCACTCTGGGTGAGGCTTAGCTGAGGCAGCAGCATATCAGCCGTCCCAGTGGCCCAATCTGCAGATTACCTACTTTCCTACTCTCTTTGGGCAAGGGAGAACTACATTGTTAGCTGGTGATCTAAGTGCCATATGCAGAGCATCTGGTTACGAAAAAACAACCAGAGGGCAAAAGAGGTGAAGCTTCTGCTCATAAAAGACAGGCACTAGAAGTCAATCAGATTTTTGACATTCCTAACGCACTACTTGACCAAAAAAGCAGACATATTGTTAGCCAGTGCAAACTTTCCCTTCAACATCAGCAACGCCCCAGGACCCGTAGTCCCGAGTGATTACATCTCTATTCAAACAACCATCTCAATGGCACCGATGCTCAAGCCTATCTAACTTAGGCAATTTTATGCGTAAGCTAACGGGGATCTTTACAAAAAGATGATCAGCGACTACCAGCCAGCTGATCTGGACGATAAAAACCTCTATGAAATAGATGAGGAGATCAACAAGATCACCGATCTCTTCATGAAACCAAAGAGAGATGCATCCCAAAGATCCCACACAAAATGCTTCCACCACCTTGGTGGAAGGAGAAAATTGAGGTTTTCACCTTGAATCATACAGCAATATATAAGAAAATCGACAAGACAGGACAAAACCAAGAAAGAAGAGCCTAAATTAGCAATCTAGGCAAGGAGCTTAAATAAATTACCCTTCAGAAACTAAGGAATATCTGGAATGTTACTATTGGTTTGCTGGACAGAAAAAGTAACACCGAAAAGTTTTTGATGAATAACAGAAAACTTAGGGTGTTGCTTCCAAAATAAAAATACGAAACAATGACGTAGACCAACTCGTAGAGGATCCAGAAACTATCGAAAGAATATTAAAGTCTCACTGTGAAACGAGTTTTGCAATAAACCCTGAGCAGAATAACAAACCCGAAGAGGATTGCGAAAATCAACTGCTCGACAACTTCGGCATGATGGTATATAAGACGCCTTCACATCTCCACTTGTCTCAATGGAGAAAGATGGTTAACCATTTGCTTCCCATAGAACGTTTAAAGAAACCATGTAAGACCAACCTCAAGAAAGCTCCGTTGCAAAAGTTAAAGGGCATTGTCAAAACCACGAATGCTGCCCTAAAGTCCAGCTACATCCTCGACTGCTGAAAGTTGCCTAAAATCTTTCTATCTCGAAAGCCAACTAGCCCACAGAGGAGCTGTTTAACTTCCACCCCAATCTGTCTTCGTAGGTTCTCAGCAAGATTTTCGCTAAATTAAGGCCGAAAGGCTAAAAACTCAATTGAGCGAGTTAGGAACGCACAACCCACACCATGATGGGTTTTGAAGGATGAAGGGCATGGATGCGGCGCTGGCGCTTCCAACTGAGAATATTGCTGATTTCCGAGCTTAGGGAGCAACATAAGGCCTTTGACAAGCTCTGACTGGATGAACTCTGATACAATATCATGATCCTCAAGCTAGACTCGATCTGGGAAATGATCTTCTGAAACTTTATCATGGAGAGAAAGGCAAGTCTCATGATCAAAGGTTACAGAGGACCCGAGTTCGAACTAAAGGAGGGCGTTCCTTAGTGGAGCTTCCTGAGCCTCATGATTTACCTGTTCTCCACCATTAACCTTGCAATTCCTGTGCATATCGAAGTGATGAATTTGCAATTCGCAGATGCTATTACACAAAATGTCCTATGTGCGATCTGGAATGCAAGCGAACAGACAGCGCAGAGTAGAGCCGAAATCTAGAGCTCAGATACAAAGGAATATAAAAAATACAAACAGCTATCTAGAAACAATAATCTAACAAAAAGGGAAATTTCCGCAGTCGATTGCCTACAAAAAATTAGAGGCTCGAGTACACTAACAGCCATAAAATAATTAAATATAGAGTCAGAAAGAAGGAGAACACAGAAACACAGACTAAAATATTACAATAACGACATAATTTTAAAAAAACAGAACAGGCATAAGTAAAACCATTGAAAATTCAGTAAAACCATTTGGCGATAATACCATTGGTCTAACCTCTAGTGCAAATCCTCTCTCCCCTCATTTTTTATCATCTTTATCTTCCACTATCAAAGTCTTTGCTAGTATTAATATATCAACTGTTAATTTTACCAATGAGTAAAGTAAATGGCCTGCCTGATCAGAAAATTTCCACGATGAGGTTTGATGCGTGTTTTAAAAATGAGTCTTAAATCAACTTCTTTCAGCTCATTAATAACTGTTTCCTCGTTCAAATTAAATTCTACAAGGAGGATTAGCAATGCATCTTCTAATTCTTTGAGATACGTTGGGTTGATTTTAGACGGACTCGAAACATTAAAACGTTTCATTTACTTAATGTAAAAACTAATTTCATTTCGGCTATGTAAATATTTGATGTAATAATGTCGCCTGCGATCATTAGTTTTTATTTCATTGCACTTGTTTTTTTATCTTTGGCTGTAAAAAGTTCAGACAATGTTCATTTAATTACTTCAGTACGTCATTCGGATCGTCATCGACGAAAACCTCGTCATCTTAAATTGTTTTGATGCAGACTTTGATAATCTTGAGATAATTTACATGTGAATAGAATCGTTTTGAATCGTGTTTTAACGACGACGCTCGTTCTCTTCATTTGTTCCTCTTATCCGTTCTAATTTAGCTTCTGAGAAAGAAACGCTATTAAATGTATTGGTTTTATTCTTAACATTCATGCTGGTTTTCAGAATTTTTATGCAATTGATTATTTTCCTCTATGTTCTTTTTAATCTGACTATTTATCAGCTGCATCAAGATTAACTAATATAATCTCTAGGTTTATAAAGAACTATTTTGTTGTTTATTTTAAAAGAAGGAACGCTGAATATCAACATAGAATAGGGCGTTTTCATCGTTTAAACTTCATTCTAATTTCAAAGTTTTTAGCAGAAGCAAAAAAGTCAAGAATTGCAAGATTTAATGTTCTGAATCAGATGATGGTTACCAACATTGTGGCGAATATTTATATTAAATTGAATTATAATTAAAAAGATGTAGCTGTGAGTTTCGTCAAAATGTATACTTTGATCTAATTTCTCTTCATTTGGCAAAATTAAATATAGGATATTCTGGCTCGTCAATTTGTTGATGCGAGAGTTTATATAAAAATTCTATAATTCGGATTTACTGCATTTCCCCGATCCCTATTGAAAATTTACGTCAGCAAAATTGTATTTAGCGCATATAACCGTGCGTTTTCTCTAATTAAAGACCAAATTGTTTCAAAGGGAATGGAGAATAATACAGTACTTTTAAATTTGCCTTCCTTGCCAAAAAAAGATGAAAAACTTCATTTGATTAAATATTTATCACAAACTCAAGAGCAAAGTTTTAGACATAATATCAAGTATGATGTCTTTCATCATAGCTATAAAATCCCGCTCCCATAATTTTGGAGAGATTTTTAACCAATAAAGTTAAATATTACAATAAGCTCTTTATTAACACATCTTATCTGCCTAAGTAAATGCGATAATATCAAAGTAACCTGTCGTAAATAATACTCATGTTATAAGTTTTTTTTACTTAAGCTGCACGTATTTGTATACAAACCTGACAAAATTAATGACAGCCCAACAAAAGTTTTATTGCGTGCATAATTATTACATTGCTATGAGCCTCAGTCTCCTATATACTTTTTATGCAGCCCTGTTTGAAAATCAATCAACACATCATTTAAAAAGGAATTTCAGTCTCGACAAGCCTACCCCGTCTAGGTGGCAGCTAACCCCTCCAGAAAAGGCGGTTGATGGCAAAGTTGTTAATTTTGGAAGATTTCCAATATAAAACATTGACTGAAACTTTTGGCTAAAGAATACTAGAAGTGTTTTGAATGCTGATCGAGTGAATCTAGTTGAAAGAAACAGTTTATTTAAAATTATGTCTATAGTTTCAACTAATGGAATGTAGGTACAAGGAGAGGAAACGTCATAACTGACCATGTGCCAGTGGGAATGGTGTGGTTGAGTACATCTACAAATCGTTGCGAATTAGCCACATTGTAATCATTTTGCATTACCTGAGAAAGTAGAGGAAGTAAAAATTTAGCGAGATCGTAATTAGGTGCATTGTAGACACCAGCTGTGTGACTTTTTGCTGAACAATATAAGGAACACCAAGAAAAACTGGAAGCTTAAAGTGACTAGCAGATTACGTCTGTAATCAACTTCTGGCCTTTAAGTGATCGAAGAGTTTGATTGATTCGATCCTCTATGCTATGACTAGTTACCAGAATTGCAACCCTTTCCACTGTATTCTATCCCATCTCCTGCAGCAATTTCCCGTTCCATTGTAGAAGAAGGGGACTAGCTGATTGAAAGTTACTCCGCGCTTCTTCGTCTTGGATTTGGCGTGTGTGACGACGCTCGGGTTTTGAACGAGTACTGATTGCCATAACCTGAAAATAAGAAGAAAAGATTAAAAGTGACGTGACCTTAAAATATCATTGTATTGTCATGGAATTTCGCATAAAAGGAGAGGAATACAACACGAAAATATCAATGGCGTTGAGAAATTATTAGTGCAGTTTGGAACTTTACCCCTTTATTGGGATCAACCTATTATATATACCTGAGAATAAATTAATCTGTTTATCTCACCTTAAACTTAGAAACGTTTGGACAAAAAGAAATTATGCTCTAAGAAAAATGACATGGGTTAAATAGCCCAATTATATTTATATAATGAAAAAAATAAAGCAAAGCTAATAAGAAAGAAATGAGATGAAGTGTACATGAAGAAAAGAAAGAGAAAATAAAATAGCTTGTGAAAAATTCAGGTATAGTAATAAATCAAATGTAGTCACGAAACAGTCAAAAGAAATTTATTTTTTAGATTAACGACAGCACAGTTGGATTATAAAATTATTCACCAACAAACAACAAATTATAAATAAACAACAATACAGAGTGATGTTTTCTTCGCCCTTTAAAATAAAATTACTTTCACTAAGCCATTTTGCGAGTGTGAGTGTTACCTTTTTTTCTAATGGTTGGGGTTACCTCATAATGCCGCGGAAGCAGTTGTGACCGTGCTCACTGGTATTCTACAGCTGACATGACGTCCAAGATCCAATGTCGTATCCCTGAAAAATGGGATTGCTGCGCGATAAAAAACATGTTTACAAACTCAAGTTCTTACGTGTTTATATAAAGTGTGATAGAACGGTTTGAGGTCGCTTAATTTCAACCGCTATCACATGTTGTTTAGAAACACGTTGCTACCCACGTGCATCTTCGCCTTGAAGCTGGGCGCGTTATCGCTCCCACCTTAGTCAATATTTAGCCAAGGAGGTTCATGCCCCCTCCCCCCCGTTTAGCCTCATGCGCCCAACTAGCCAGATTGAGTTAGGCTTATGGGCAGATAAGGTATTGTTCTCATGGCGCGGCTGGGCATTCCCTCAAGGCCCCACCCCATTTTCTCCTACGCTAAGGGGATGGCTCAACTATTTCTATGGAAAATTTACCAATAAGAGCAGATTCGAGATACAGATTATCTTCGCGAGACATCCCGCTGATCCGGTCTGACCTTGTGCACCAGGGCCCTCTAACTCGAAATCCACAATCATTGTCCAGAAGAGGACAATATCCCTTGAGTGCCAAGGTTCGAGCCTTCAAGACGCCAAGTCCACAAGGCCTCCCCTGTTGTTCAGAAAGAGAACAACGTTAAGACAGCCATTGTTCTTTGACCCTGTTAATAAGAGACGGTTCTCACCCTCCCCCCTGTTGTTTAGAAAGAGAATAACATTAGAACAGCCATTGTTCTTTTAGTTCGTAGACAAGAGACGGTTCTCTTCTCCCCCCTGTTGTTCAGAAGAGAACAACGTAGAACAGCCATTGTTCTTTAAGCCCGTAGACAAGAGACGGTTCTCATCCCCCCCCTCCCCTGTTGTTCAGAAGAGAACAACGTAAAACAGCCATTGTTCTTCAAGCCCGTTTGTCAAGAAACGGTTCTCATTCCCAAGACTTCACGTCAGGATCATTTAATCCCCCCCTTCTTCGGCCGGAACTCGCCAGCGGACCGAAGATTCCTTCGCGTCGCCTTCCTCTGCACAACTTTTATAATTACGTAAGCTGAACGTTACCTTTGAGTATTTAACCTTTTTGTCAACCCTATCCTGTACTTTAAATGGTTTAGCGAACCATCCCATCCCTTTAATTTTCATTTGTTTACCTTTTTAAATCTCTCCCAAATCTTAATCCTCGGATTAGCCAGATATTTCCCACGACCCTTTTAATTCTCTGTTTATGTAAACATTTTCCGTTCTGTGTGTTGTTGATAGTTTAACTAATAAAACTCAATTTAATTAATGATAGCCATAGTATTATCCTTGAGCTCAGTTCCACTTCTTAAGCATATTGAAGATAAATAACTCCGGCCAACCAGATACCCACGCACTCTGAATATAATTAAATAGTTCCCTCAACGAATAGTTATATATGGTATATCGTCGAGAGTCCATTCTACGACATATATATATATATATATATATATATATATATATATATATATATATATATATATATATATGTATTTAAATTTGGTATCAAGTGTGTAAGATTTAACGCTATATCTTTGCAAACACTGGTCTCAGTCGATTAAAGCATATTGTTATTCGTTATAAGAATAGAGTATAGTAGTTCCCTTTTGTTTTAACGATTGCTATCCCCTTTTTTTAAACTTAAGAAGCTGGAGTAGCTCAAGAAACTGTTATAATAATTTGTTTGTATTTTTTTGTGTGTGATTTTAGTCATTGGTTATCACGATCGAGAAACCAATTACGAATAGGTCAGTGCCCATATTTAGGTAGGCTAATTCTCTAGAAGGCATAATTCTTATTGCAAGAAATTTTAGTTGGTTGACTATTGTGCCCCCAAGTGCAAATATGACTAAGTTCGAAATCCTTAAAGCGCAAGGAGAGTACTCGGGACTTTTCGGAAAAGAATTAATGGAGTACGTTCAAGAGAAACAAAAGAACGGAAAGAGAAAAGTTAAGAGAAGGAAGAGAAATAGAAATTCAACGAGAAGAAAAGAGAGGAAAGAGAGGAAAGGAAAAGACAAGCTGAGCTTCACCATCAGATTGAAATTGCTCGTGTAGAAGCCGAAATACAATCAACCACTTTAGGTTCAGAAGCCTTGCGCAATCTCCCACTTAAGCCCTCTAATTTGTGGGATGGAAAGGATTTCGGAGCATTTTTAGCACACTTCGAAACGATCCTCGAAATCAATAACATCGATATGGAGGCTGAAGGTGTAGTCAGATTACTTCCGCTGTTAAATTGTAAATTGCGCCAGATTTTCATATCTCTTCCATCTGAATGTACAATTAACTACAGCACCTTAAAAGCTGAGTTATTGGCAACTCATAATATGACTCCCGATTTCTACCGACAAGAATTTCGAGGAGGTCGTATTAAACCTGGACAGACGTTCCGTCAATTCGGATACATTCTTCAGAGGAATTTTAAATTTTGGTTAGAATCCTCAAAGGTTGAACCGAACTACCACTCCTTAACAGACTTCGTGTTGCGGGATCAATTTTTAACGTCTCTCCCGACGGAGATCCCCGCGTTCGTGAAGGATCGTCGGTGCCAGACCTTTAAAGAGTGTACTGAAGAAGCGGATGTCTATGCCGCAAGCCATAGTTTATACCCCAAGGAGAATCGAACTTCTAACCAACCCCCAAACCAGGAAAGAAGGAAGGATTCGCGCCCCTTCCCAGGAAAGCTGACAAAGTTTCCGGGCCCCGTGAAACCCCCAAACTTCTTTCCCCTTAAACCAAAAACGGGACACCAAACCTCTTGTTAAGATTTCTCCTACATCACTTTTCCCGAAGCGACCAATCATATGCTTCACCTGTGGTGTAGAAAACCACATGAGCTGGAATTGCCCCCAAAATTATAGGCTTCAAAGCAGACCAGCCCACTAAGTTCACCAGATTAATGCCACCCCGGCTTCCCCGGTGGTGCAGACCCAAGCAGCAACTTCTCCCCCTTCGTCAGGCCACCAGGTAAATTTTATTTTTGACAAAAGTTCACCGTAAACTTTGAAATTTGAGGAGGGCAGCGTGAACGGCTGCCGAGTATCGACTATTGTCAGGGACACAGGGTGCACGTGTTTCATCGTATCCGACGAGCTCCTCCCCCAGTGGACCCTAACCACGTAAAATTTGCGGTGGTACATGTCTACCTTGGTCGGGCGAACCGATTCCTTGTCGTTAGATGTTACCTGCAGTGTTAATATTATGATGGCTAGGCTGAAGTCATTTCAGCACCCATAAAATTCTGTTCCGTACTTATAGGACAGAGCCCTCAAGTAAGCTCCGACCTTGTGTCCCAGGCCGCCTTTACTCGAGGTCGAGCTAAGAAGGAAGCCCAGGAGTCCGTCTCCCTCAGAACCCCGATACCGTCCGAATTCTCGGAGATCCTTAACCAGGACTTTAGGACGACACAAAAGGAGTGTGAAGCACTAACACCCTTATGGGATAAGGCCCAAAACAAGGACACGGAGACTGCTCGTGGACCCAAAGTCATCAGGTACCTGGAGCAAGGGACCTACTGTCCTATGCCTTTCACGCTATCCTGTCCCTATAGTGCTCAAAGTAGCTTATGACAGCATTTTTCCGGTCATTTTAGTCATACTAAAACGGGCCAGCGCATTTTTAAATATTTTTATTGGCCGGGTGCTGCAGCTGACATCTTAAATCATTGTCGATCGTACGATGTGTGTCACAAGACGTCCGCTAAGGGGCGGGTCAAACCTGCTCCCTTACAAAGGGGACCAGTCATTACTGAACCCTTCTCCAGAGTGGCCATCGACCTGGTTGGCCCTATCCAACCCCCTTCGAGCGAAGGGCACAGCTACATTTTTACCTTGGTAGACTTTGCTACCAGTTTTCCCGAGGCTGTATCCCTACGCCGAATCGACAGTATTTCTTGCGCCGAGGCCCTCATTTCCATCTTTTCAAGGGTAGACGTCCCCAAGGAAATACTCTCCGACAGAGACCGACAATTCACCTCTGAGTTGAAGGAGTACGTAGGGAAGCTGCTCATGGTAAAGCCCCTTTTTACCACCCCCTTCCGGCCACAGACAAACGGGATGTGCGAGAAATTAAATGGAAATTTAAAATCCATTATTAAAAAGATCTGTGCCGAGAAGCCCCGCGAATGGTACCGATATCTCCCGATTGCCCTATTCGCCTATCGGAAAATTCCTCACCGTACATTAGGCTTCGCCCCGTTCGAGTTCCTTTATGGACGCAATGTACGCGGGCCACTCAGTATTTTGAAGGAGTTGTTAATCAAGCCCCAACTGGATCAAGAACTCCAGTCATCCTACGCCTATGTCTTGGATCTACGCCACAGGCTCGAGAAATGCGCAAACATCGCCTATGAAAATGCCGATGTCAATTTGGAAAAATACCAAACCTATTTTGATGTCAGGTCCGAAAATCGTAAATTTAAGCCGGAGATGAAGTACTCCTGCTCCTTCCCACGGTGAGTAATAAATTACTGAGCCAATGGAAAAGTCCATACTCGGTCCATGAGGTACGAGGACCGGTAGATTACCTCATTGGTACCCCAGCAGGCGATAAGCTCTATCACGTCAACTTATTGGAAATGTACCACCGACGCGCCCATGGAGATACGTTCGTAGCACTGGACGAAACATCGGCGCTTGAAGAGGATAACCCCGCGGAATCCCTTCATGTAATACAGACAGTGTGCATCCAACCTGATGCCGATTACCCTCTTCCTTCCCTCCCAGGCGAGCTTTTGAGCCCTCTGACCTGGATATCGACGCGCAGCTGACACCACATCAAAAAGGGCATCTACAAGAACTGTTATGTCAGTTCGACGACGTTATTTCAGAGAAGCCTAGACGCACTACTAGTTTCGAGCATGATATTGAATTAATAACCATAGAAACCGTTCGTTCAAAACCCTATCCCATACCGATTTATTCACACCAAGCATTTAACGCCGAAGTTGATAATTTAATTAGTTTAGACATAATAGATCCGTTCACCTCTAGTTATTGTTCCCCAATCGTCATTGTCGTAGAATTCTTTCTGATAAGAACCCTACTTACCTGACACCACTTTTATTTAGTGTCGTAGAATTCCGCTCCTTTTTGTTCTATCTCTAAGAGTGCTAAGAGTGTCTAATATATATTGATATTATAGGAATATCTTAAAGAACAGAGCCGTTACCAAACACGTAAGGATATAAAAAAAACGCCCACTAATTCACAAAATAAACTTATATTTTATCTTTAACCATTGAATTCCGCAACCTTTATACATTAACTATAGCAATACTCTAAATATTATTATAAACAAGAATTAATTAAATTAGTTTACCCTCCAAAATTTGGTTAACGTTTTCTCTAGACAAAACAATAATATAAGAATTAGGCTTACGGACTCATGTGGAGTTTAAAGGGCCTCAGAAATGTTATTGACCCACGACGCGAGCCGTGTGTCCAGTTGTAGATGGGCGAAATTCCACGGTCGTTTTGGCGAGGGTAGCAGCTGGGGGGTCCACACGTTCTTCCGGGGGGGGAAGGGTTCTTTAAGGACGAGAACCAAGACGGTGCTTTATGCAACACCTAGGCAGTCGTGGTCTCTCTGGCGAGAGTGAGTCGAACTTGTTTCTTAAATCAAGTTAACTTGGGTTGCGGTGTGATCACCGAGTAACGAGCTCGAGGCGGAGCTTTTCTCCTTCGTTACTTATTTCCTTATGGACGAGGAACGAACTCGGGGAGGGTCTTTTTCACGGGCAAGGATAACGGAGGGGGATTTCTCTGACGAGAATAAATTACTTAACGTTGGGTGTGGCCACCGAATAACGCGCTCGAGGGGGAGCCTTTTCCTTCTTCTTCTTAATTCCTCAAGGACGAGGAATACCTCTGGTGTTTAAGGTGCACCAGGATATGAGAAGTCTCTCTGGCGAGAGTAAGTCGAACTTACCAAAGTTCACTTATCGTTTGGTTTGATAACCAGGGACTTAGCTCAAGGATGAGCCTTTTCTTAGCCCCTTAAGGTAGGTAGCCCTGCCTCTCTTGCAGGGTACTTCTTGGTCTGGCGACCCAAGTAAACTACCTCTCCAGTCTCGGTAGCTCGGTTGTGGATCCGAGGACTTCGTCACCTAGAGACTGACGTATACTACCAATCCAGTCTAGGTAGCTCGGTTTTGGATCCGAGGACTTCGTCACCTGGCCTGACGTATACTACCAATCCAGTCTAGGTAGCTCGGTTTTGGATCCGAGGACTTCGTCACCTGGCCTGACGTATACTACCTCGATTTTCCTCAGAGTTCCTCATTTATACATCGCACCCCCACTGGGGGAGTGGTAAGGGGGGGAGGGGCTTGAGGACGGCCCCAGGAGAGTTCTTTTTCCAAACGGTCTTTCCCACGAAGTCAAACATCGGCTCCTCGTTAGCCTTCGAGATTGGGAGAAACACGTCTCCAATTTCTTGCTCGACGTGAAACTGGATCTCACTCTCCTGGGGGAGATCTTACCTTTTTGACCTTTAGGGTCTTTCATGGCACTGGGGTGTGCCACGTTGTGGTTACGCTTTTGACTCGCCGATGCCTGGGGCGGATGTCCTTGCGGTAACCGCCTTGGGACTGCATCACGAGTGAACGGGGGGGGGGGGGGAAGTGACTATTCCCCGACACACCTCCCACCGAAGAACCTAATGGGGAGCGGTGGATGCTCCCGGGAACTCAAAACAACTTACTCAACCTAGTCGAGCTTAGCAAAGTTGTATTTCTTTGAGCTCTCCCTTACATTAAGTTTCCTTACATATGAGCGCCCACGCGCGCGTTTACACAGGCAATGTGTCGAGCTAGACCTACTCGCAATACAATTTTACATAGAAAATTAAAAAACCTTAATTCATCGATTACCCACAAAAAAAACAACAAACAAGCTACTTCCTTACCTTTCTAAGTTTTTGAGAACTTAAATCCTACCGATAAATATTAACACGAAAAACAAATTAAAACAGGGTTTCACGCTCATTAGGTACTGAAATAACCCTCCATGGTTTTTCGTCTCCACCTATAGAGCAGCTGTACATTATCGGCTCCTTTGATGTAGCTGATCCTAAAATGGTGCTCTGTGACCATTATTCTACCGCGCCTGAGTCGGCCGTTCTGGTTATTGAGTCTACCCAAGTATGGTACTAAATGGTAGCGGTATTTCAACTTACTCGAATTACCCTTCTTATGGTACTTGACTACCTTTAAACTGAACATTATGGCTAGAGCGGCCTGTTGTAGCGGGGCATAATTGATGGGAGCGTAGGTCCCATAGCTCTCCTTTAACCAGGTACACGGGAAGATCGTGTCTGGGTTCGATCTTTGGGGATCGAGAAAATTTTTCCCTGCGAGGTCGTTAATGGGCTTGGCGCTCACTACGACTTGGCGATTTAGCGGTAATTCCGTAGACGTTCCGTTCGGGGAGGAGACTACTAGGGGTAGGGGATACTCATCCGCGTCTACCATTTGATTAGTCCTACACGGGTGTATCACAATAGCACCTCTTTCCTCCTTCCTTGTCAACTCATTTGACTCGATTCTCTTCGCCGGTAGTTCCTCAGGTACACCTGCTCGTACCTCTACCCTCTCTTCTTCCGTGATAACCCCATTTGGCTGGGTTCTCCTCGTAGGTTTTCCTTTAGGTACTCCTGCTGGTACCTCATTCCGACTTCCTACTTCTTCCATCGTTACCCCATTTGGCAGGGTTTCCCTCGATGGTCCTTTCTTAGGTCCAGGCCGGGCTACAACTTCCTCGGCCTCTATGAGATTCTCGATAGGTGCTCTTTCGAGTGCGAGCAATCTTTCCTTTTCTTCTCTCTCTTCTCTTTCAGCTTGAGCACGTTCTTTTTCCCTCTTCATTCTTCTTTCATCTATTTCTTTTTTAATCTTTATTCTCCTCTCTTTCGACTCTTTTTCCCTCTTCATTCTCCTGTCCTCGGCTTCTTTTTCTGCTTTCGCTATTTCCTTTTCCCGTCGAGTTCTTCTTTCTTCATCTTCCATTTCTATCCTTATTCTGAATTCTCGTGCTTCTCTTTTTAACAGTATTATTCTTTCGCTTGTTTTACCTCCTCTCAGCATTCTTTTTTCCTCTGTTTCTATTTACCGCTGTATTTGGGATTCTTCACTTTTCCGGTTCATCCGTATTTCCCTTAATTCACGTTCTCTTTTATTCTCTCTTATTATATCCTCTGTTTCTCTCTCAAACTTTATTAATTCTTGTTCTTCTTCTATATCCAAAATTCTTTCTTCTTCTTCACAATAAATTCTTAGTTCTTCCATGACGTAGTCATGCATTTCTGTGCCTTCAAGTCCCAGACTTTGGGCTTGTTGGTAAAATCTTTTGACTGGATCCATTTCGTGTTGGTCCGTCGATTTTTCCTTTCTGTATTCTCAGGTAATTATGCCCCCACTCACCAGGTAGCGCTTAGCATAACTTACCCTTAATCCCACTACTATGCTGATTGAAATACCACTCCCGACAACAAATTTACCACTTGACCTACCAATTACCTTAAGATTGTTACCACCCCTAACTCTACCAATTTTCCTTTTGTCAATTATTCTCTTATTCCTGATCTGATATTCCTTTACGTGTTGGCTCTTTCTTAATTAGACACTGCTGGGTTCTTTCTAATAACAACCTACAAAACCTGACAACACTTTAATTATGTCGTAGAATTCTTTCTGATAAGAACCCTACCTACCTGACACCAGATATATTTAGTGTCGTAGAATTCCCCTCCTTTTTGTTCTATCTCTAAGAGTGCTAAGAGTGTCTAATATATATTGATATTATAGGAATATCTTAAAGAACAGAGCCGTTACCAAACACGTAAGGATATAAAAAAAACGCCCACTAATTCACAAAATAAACTTATATTTTATCTTTAACCATTGAATTCCGCAACCTTTATACATTAACTATAGCAATACTCTAAATATTATTATAAACAAGAATTAATTAAATTAGTTTACCCTCCAAAATTTGGTTAACGTTTTCTCTAGACAAAACAATAATATAAGAATTAGGCTTACGGACTCATGTGGAGTTTAAAGGGCCTCAGAAATGTTATTGACCCACGACGCGAGCCGTGTGTCCAGTTGTAGATGGGCGAAATTCCACGGTCGTTTTGGCGAGGGTAGCAGCTGGGGGGGCCACACGTTCTTCCAGGGGGAAGGAAGGGTTCTTTAAGGACGAGAACCAAGACGGTGCTTTATGCAACACCTAGGCAGTCGTGGTCTCTCTGGCGAGAGTGAGTCGAACTTGTTTCTTAAATCAAGTTAACTTGGGATGCGGTGTGATCACCGAGTAACGAGCTCGAGGAGGAGCTTTTCTCCTTCGTTACTTATTTCCTTATGGACGAGGACTGAACTCGGGGAGGGTCTTCTTCACGGGCGAGGATAACGGAGGGGGATTTCTCTGACGAGAATAAATTACTTAACGTTGGGTGTGGCCACCGAATAACGCGCTTGAGGGGGAGCCTTTTCCTTCTTCTTCTTAATTCCTCAAGGACGAGGAATACCTCTGGTGTTTAAGGTGCACCAGGATATGAGAAGTCTCTCTGGCGAGAGTAAGTCGAACTTACCAAAGTTCACTTATCGTTTGGTTTGATAACCAGGGACTTAGCTCAAGGATGAGCTTTTTCTTAGCCCCTTAAGGTAGGTAGCCCTGCCTCTCTTGCAGGGTACTTCTTGGTCTGGCGACCCAAGTAAACTACCTCTCCAGTCTCGGTAGCTCGGTTGTGGATCCGAGGACTTCGTCACCTAGAGACTGACGTATACTACCAATCCAGTCTAGGTAGCTCGGTTTTGGATCCGAGGACTTCGTCACCTGGCCTGACGTATACTACCAATCCAGTCTAGGTAGCTCGGTTTTGGATCCGAGGACTTCGTCACCTGGCCTGACGTATACTACCTCGATTTTCCTCAGAGTTCCTCATTTATACATCGCACCCCCACTGGGGGAGTGGTAAGGGGGGGAGGGGCTTGAGGACGGCCCCAGGAGAGTTCTTTTTCCAAACAGTCTTTCCCACGAAGTCAAACATCGGCTCCTCGTTAGCCTTCGAGATTGGGAGAAACACGTCTCCAATTTCTTGCTCGACGTGAAACTGGATCTCACTCTCCTGGGGGAGATCTTACCTTTTTGACCTTTAGGGTCTTTCATGGCACTGGGGTGTGCCACGTTGTGGTTACGCTTTTGACTCGCCGATGCCTGGGGCGGATGTCCTTGCGGTAACCGCCTTGGGACTGCATCACGAGTGAACGGGGGGGAGATGGGAAGTGACTATTCCCCGACAGTCATGGTCAAGAAACCTGATGGCTCTTATCGGATGTGCATTGACTTCTAGAAGTTAAATTCGGTAACTGTGTTCGACGCCGAGCCGATCCCGTTGGTAGACCAAAACTTACACCTTTTTGAAAACGCCAAGTTCATCTCAGAACTCGATTTGTGCAAGGCGTATTATCAAATTCTCCTCCGGCCCGATGTCAAAGCATATAGCGCCTTTGCAACGGAGAAAGGCTTAATGCAATTTAAGTGCCTTCCTTTTGGCCTCGTGACCGCTTGTAGCAACTATAACCGTCTCATGAGAAGGTTGTTAGATGGACTTCCAAATGTATCCTTTTACTTCGATAATGTCTACGTCGCTACTCGTGAATGAAGTCACCATGTAACCACCCTATTAGCTCTCTTCGAGCGACTGTGCGAAAAGGGCCTCACCTTTAGCCCCAGCAAATGTCATTTTGCCCACGAAACCATAAAATACTTGGGTTTCAAAATAGGACAATGCCAGTTAGGTCCCCAAGAGGACAAGATTAAGGCGAACGCCAACATGCTCCTCCCGAATACTAAGAAGCAATTAAGATCATTCCTAGGATCAGGCTCTTACTATCGGCGATTTGACCCGAATTTCGCTGCAATTTCGGCGTTCTTCTAAAAAAGAATTCCCCCGATCGTCTACTTTGGAATGATGTCGCAGTTTCCCATTTTAATCAGCTGAAGAGTAAACTCATTTCTGCCCCCATTTTAAAGTTGCCCAACCCGGAAAAATCCTTTGGGATTAAGACCGATGCGAGCAACAAGGGCATTGGAGGAGTACTCCTTCAATACGAGGATGACGGAACGAGTCATCCAGTTGCATTTGCAAGTCGCCAATTATTACCACACGAAAAGAGATATGCTACTATAGAGAAGGAAGCTCTATCAATTATCTTGGTTATAGACAAATTCAAAGGGTACTTGATAGGAGAAGAATTTCAGATAGGAACCGACCACCGTCCATTAGCCTATATTAGGAATGTGCGACACTCCAACGGCCGAATCATGCGCTGGAGTTTACTCTTGCAAGAGTATCAATTTAAAATAAATTATATAAAAGGTTCCGATAACCAGGTCGCTGACGCACTCAGTAGGAATGCGTTACCGAATAGCGTAGAGTAATTGTATTCATAGGATTAGTATCTCCATGTATGTATATACCGTCTTGTACGACTTAAATTAGATTCTCTTGTAATATAATTAGTTAATGTATATGTCTGAATTTTGTAACGCTCAATGTCTATTTTTTTGTAGGTATATATATTTGTACCCATTAATTTACGTATAAATTATTTTGTCCCGTATGTACTAATTTTATATCTTTTCATTGTTCCATGCCCCTTTTTTTGATTAAGTTGTATTAAAGGTTATTTTCCCCTGTAATAAAAAGATCAAAATAATCATATGTATTGAGGTAATACTAGTTAGGTGCATGAAGCTACGGTTGGTACACAAAAACGAGTTCCCCACAACGGAGCTCTATCGTTGCCCCTTCTCTCTTTTTTTTCGAAGTGACAACTTCGTCCGGTATGGAGGGGTGTGATAGAAAGGGTTGAGGCCGCGTTAATTTCAACCACTATCACATGTTTTTTAAAACCACATTGCTACCCACGTGCATCTTTGCTTTGAAGCCTGGGGCCTTATCGCAACAGGAAGCGTACAGCTGAGCTGATCGAGAGCGTGAGAGAGTCATCAGTCCAAAACGTTCTGTGCGCAAGCGAAGTCAGTCCATCGGTATATCCAATGACACTTACAGGAGAGTGTTGATAATGGATGTAAAGGCCTACCCATAGAACATAAAGACGAAGCAGACCCATACAGCATACAGACGAAGCAGATCCGTACAGCTTCAGTCAAGGAGCTGAAAAAAGTTATGACAGGCAAGATACTTGAGAAGATTCAGGAGACCACAACTTTCCTTAACCTATTTTGGACCTCAGATGAAGCTCACCTCTTTCATGAAGGAAAGGTAAACTCGAAGGCAAATGTCATCTAGGGGACCTCTAGACCAAATGAGGTAGCCACCAAGCACCTACACTCCCATAAGTGTGCACGGTATTGACTGCCATTTCAGCCAAAGGCATTATCGAACCAGACTTCTTCTAGGAATCTGGCGTGACAGGGACCGTCACCAAGGAGCGCTATGTTGAGGTCTGAAAAAACTCCAAGAGGGACCTGCAGACCCTGTTTCCGTCGCTTATAGGGAAGGTCTGGTTCAAGTAAGAAGGAGCAGGCTCTCACACCTCAAACCTGTCACGAACTGGCTGAAAGCGAACTTTGGTGACCGTGTGATCAGTCTCAAGACTAATTCTGAGTGGGCTCTTCACAGATCTGAACTTAGTAACCCATATTTCTTTCTCTGAAGCTACCTTTAAGACAGAGTGTACACAAAGAGACCCAGGACCATCACGGAACTCAAGAAAGCCACCAGGGAAGATATCAGAGCCATTAGTGGGACGGTTTGTAAGGACGTCATGGACAACTTTGTGCTGCGCCTCAAGAAATGCACTGAGCTAAATGGAGGTCATCTCGAATACGTGCTCTAGAATAATGAAGAAAAGTCCAAAGACTCTTATGTTTTGATATGATATTTTTAACACAATAAAGTAGTTATGACCAAAGTTTCATTCAATCTTTCCGAAAAATTAAGAAATGAGGCCTATCGATATTTGGGGCCTTTTTTGGGGTGCGTGACCGTGTATTTTCCATGTGGTTCAGTAGTACATATATACGACTTTGATCAAATTCAATGGATTTAGTAATAACTTTATGTTAATTATTTAGGCTATATTGGCGAGATTTTATGAACTCTATAATATTGTTAGGTTTTCGTTATATCTTTTCTTGACATAAGTTTTAGGTTTTTAATTCTCCTGGGTGTAAATTTCGCGCGCCATTTATTTTCGGCCCTTCCTTAAGTCAACCTGTAAGTCAGTCTAATTAACAGCATTAATACACTTCTTCAAGAGGAGGAAGGGAATTCTTCGGAAGTAGATTATATGAATAAAGGTTGAGAAGGAGAAGGAGATGCCCGGTCAAATGACTGAATGAAACGAAGGAAAGATATGGAAAAGCAAAGCGCGGTAAGTGGAATATGGAAAAAAATGTGAAGAGAAAAGAAATGGAAGAGAGGAAATACACAACGATAAACTAAGAAGTATAGCAGAGACAAAAACAAAGAATGAATTACAAAGTAGCGACGAGCGACCCGGAAAAATGGTGCATAATTTATCTTGATTTAAAAATTTGAAAATAAAAGACCGTTTAAATTTACTCGAAATATCTCAGAAATATTTTGTTTCTATATTATTTATTAGAAAAAATAAAGTAACTGTGTCATTTCAATCACAATTCTGGTGAAACTTTAGAAAACCTACGCCCTGTGTTTTCTGTAGTAAAAATAGTACTAATGGTACTTGTAGGCATTCGAGTCATCATTTGGGGCTTTAGTTATGCGCGGGAAGCACTTATTTTTAAGTCATGTATCAGCACTATGAGTAAGACTCTATTTTCAGCGATACTATCTTACAACTAACTACTTTTCGCGCAAAAATGAAGTAATAAATGATGAATAAAATGCCTATAAACACCATCAGTACTGTTTTTCACGTACTTACTGTTTATTTATATATTATTTGTATATGCGGTTTTTACTGGAGTCCATTATTGAATCGTGCACCGGGTTGTCAATATAAAGGGGCTCTGCTAACCCCGCCTTATCTCCCCCTCACTTCGCTCACGCTTCAGGAACAAATAATACACAATTTGAAAGCCTAGCAAAAAACAAACGGCAAAACTTTTAATGTTAACAAAGTTCAAAAGTCTAAGAATATTCAGGTATTTTAAAAATAGTTTGCAACCAACCACACTTTTGCCTTTTTGCTTACAAACGGGAACATACGAAGGGTGGTTAATAATTTAGGCAAATCGCTAGGGCAAAACAGAGGCAGGGGGATTGCTGTTTGTGGGGGTGTTAGGGCAAGTTATGACAAGTCAGGACCTGCAGCCGCACGCTCCTGCCTCGTCTATTTAAGAATCAGTAGCTGATCGCAGATCGTCAGTCCCAAATTTTTCAACACTGGAGAAGGTTGAGCACCGCGCAGGGATCAAATCTTTTACCAAGGAAGGCAAGAATGGTAAAGAGATCCATGAATGCATGGTTGCAGTGTACACCAACACCGTCCCTTCCAATGCAACCATTGCTCGCTGGAATAGGGAGTTCCACCATGGTCGTGATCCCTTGAAGATGACCCCTGTCCAGGACGCCCGTCAGACGTGACCAACGAGGACAATGTGACTCGTGTGGAAAGGATGATACTCGAAAATTGACGGGTGAAGGTCAAAGAAATCGAGCGAGAAGTTGGAATATCACATGAAAGTGTTATCATCATCATCCATTACAATATGGCCATGACCAAGGCCTCTGCCCTTTGGGTCCCTAGAAACCTCACAAAACCTAACGTCCCATGATCGACTTTAACGTCGTCAAAGTCCACAAGGCCAGAGTTGCACAAGCTGCCATGCGCGAATGCGGATTCAAGGACCACAACCATCCCTCCTACAATCTAGATCTGGCCCCTAGCGACTACTTTTTATTCCGCCAGCTCAAGGTTGTACTGCGTGGATGCTGGTTTGGGGACGATGAAGATGTCAAGAAAGCCGTCCAGGAGTGGATTGTACAGAAGTCAGGAATTTGAAGGCTCAGGGAGAAGTGGTGCAATTGCATTGAAGTCGAGGGTAGTTAAATTGAAAAATAATAAAACACTTTTCCTCATATCTCGTTTCCTTATATTGAATTGCAAAACTTATTGACCGCCCCTCGTATCTGACGCATCTCCACATTTTACTATATTAATTGAGCCGCGCTTCTTTTCCACCATTGTTGCAAATCTTTGATAAAATTAGGCCATGATCTATAGAAAAGTATATTAAATTGACCAAGGAATCAATAAAAGTCCTATTAAAGACCAACAAAATGAATGCGCAAGAAGCGCAAGCATGCCATAATTAATGAACGATTATCAAACGGGTTTTGGTGTTAAATTTGAAATCGGCGCTCTTTTAACTGCTTGTCTCTACGATTGCCAATGTTTAAAATAAGGTTAAATTAAGGGTTGACAGTGTGGAAAAATAATGGTTTAATTTCATATTAAGAGTATGCAAGGCACACGTATTTCAATGCCAATATTAATCACTTCAAGGTGGGGTATTTGAAAAATATTTACTTCTCGCGCAAAAACGAAAACATTTATTTCGACTGGAATACCTAAACAGACAATGATTTCATTTATACCATTAAAATACGGCGTAGGTCTTTTGAAGTTTGACCACAATTCTTTTGTAAATTGTGTGTAGCGTCATGAAATTTTTTTTAAAATATTGAAAAGTTAATCGAAGCGAAAATTTAAGTAATAGGCATGGTCACCCTCCTGCTCTGAGGAGATACAAGTTTGTCCTACAAGTATTATCTTCGAATGTATTTTTTTTGTTCGCCTGAAATGTAAACAAAAATGAAATTTTAATTTTCTATTAAAAACCCATATAAAATTGTTTGCGTTATTTTCTAAAAAACAAAAAAAATAAAGTAAATATTATGGTAATTATGGTTATTATATAACATGCTAGAAGGATATGAGATCTATCTATATACCTCATGTCAAATTGATCCTCATTTCTGTTCAAGGTTAAGATATTAAAAGTCATTTATATTGATTTTACCATCGTGTTTTCGTATTCTTTGCTTTCTTTATTCTAACAGAAACAGAGCTATTTATTATAATTTACTTATTAAGTTATTTAAGATTTCACCTTTCATAAAATATACATGAAGATTTTAAAATATTTAGCCCTATGATAATAATTATTGTGATAGATAGGTTCACAGCGTAAGGATTCCATCCATTCTTTCTGATTTATTTATATTACCACCATGGAATTGACAAAAAATAGAAAAAATAAGAGGTATATTGTACTCATTAGCAATTTTGGGAGAAAAATATTGGTGATTGCTTTGTTTGATAAATTGCTAGTCAAATTTAAATAAGTTTTCACCAATTTCTGAACGTCTACCCTTTTCATCCCCAATCTCTGTCGCATTCTCAATAAATATAATAGGCTTCAATTTCTGCTCATATATTTCTATCTATTAGACGGAATCAGTATATGGCCTTTTATGTAATTTTAGCGACCACCCTCTGACCAAATCGTACCTTAAATGTTAAACTGAATGAGAAAAATATTTTCCCAAAATCTACATTTCAATCACATCCTTCATTAGCTCTTGAGAGCGAGATTGTCAGAGATAGATACAATGGTGAGATATAAAATAGTGTTAAGTACTACTTGCATTGCTATAAAAAGATCGATGTGAAGAGGAACGATATCTTTCATAAGAGTTATTTTCATCACGAATGGATAAAGATTGAATGCATCTAAATAAATTCAGTGAACTTTGAAGGATACTAATTTATAATTGTCTTGAATTTGGTAATCTATCTTTATCAATTCCTTGGACAGCTCACCCTTTCTTTAAAACCTTAACAAATTTAGACTTAATTTTGTTATATATTTTGGGTTGAATTATATGTAGTGTTAGTTCTTTGTAGTATTTTTGTTTATTTCTAGCATTAAAAACTTCAGAATATCATAGTGTTATGCTTTATAGCCTAATTTTTGAATACTGTGATTAATAATGGTATTAAAACCTATCTTATATGATATAACTATATTTTCATAGTGGAAAGAAAAATATCAATGACAATGCTTTAAGAACTACAACCGGTAACACATCAGTTTCGGGGCTCACGGTAGGTGCCACTGTTTATAGGCTACAATATATGTCTTATGACGTCAGACGGTAGCGTCAGATATAAACAATTACGGCGTTATATTTTTTGGGGTAAATGAGGATCATCTCAGGGTGGTCCCCCCGCAGTGATATCTCCCACACAAGCAGTCCCCTTGAATTTACTGTTTTTTTTTCCCAAAACAGCTTTTTACTGGCAGAAAAACCTAAACTAATGACAAACAATACTTACTTTAATAGGTTTCTTGATTAGTTTATGCGCCGCTAGATAATCTAAAAGTTTTTCGCGATTATACAAAATAAAGCCGAATTTGAATAACGAAGAAGCACATGGAGAGCACGAAACAAAAAATAAGAAAACGAAAAAAAATGAAATAAAATCAAGAAACCTTACCTAACTTAGAAAAAACTATAAACGAGTAGAGGCGGAGATATGTGGTAAATAATACAAACTAAAAGTTACAATCCTCAGAACAACAAATATAACGCCGTGCTTGGTCACATCTGAAGCTACCGTCTGACGTCATAAGAGATATATTGTAGCCCAAAATTGTAGCCTAGTAACAGCACCACCTACCGTGCGACCCGAATCTGAAGTATTACCCTACAACCTATGGTTTACCATTTAAATACGAATTCCAGAAGAGTTTATAAATTAGAAATAAATCGGACGCTAGGTTACAGAAGTATCGCAAATGTTAATTTATGTGCCTTTGGTTTGATTGTATTGTAGATAATCTAAGCAAGGCGGTAAAATCTCTAAGAAAATATTATCAATCAAGCAAGAATCACTGAAAAGATTTTTTTAATGTAGGTAAATTCAAGATACTGAATAGAGAAGGAGATCTAGCATTTGAATAAAGAAAAGCATAAATAAAAGTGGCCTCCGTGATTAAAAATTGTGTGGGGAGTTAAATATTTCTTGAGAAGTTCATTTGATGCCGAATAAATACCAAAATTGATCATGTATAAATTGTATTAAAAGTAGGATAGATCTAGGGAGTTTTTATTAAAGGAAATTTAGACTACTGGGTTTCGTTGCATTCGATTTCGTTTACTCTATCATCACTTGTTTTACTCTGTGATAGAATGAGTTGAAACAGCTACCGGATGTCAATGTTTAAACAAGAAGGTTATCGTCCCCCCGTTCGCCCCCATACGCCGACCTCGCCAGATTGAGTTAGGCTTATGGGCAGATAAGGCATTGTTCTCCGGCCCGGCTGTGCATTCCCTCGAAGCTCCCACTCTATTGTCCCCCCACGCCAAGGAGATGTCCTGGCTATTTATTTGGAAACTTTACCACTAAGATCAGATTGGAGATCCAGATTTTCGTCGCGAAACATCACCACGACCCTCTCTCCCTTTGTGCGCCAAGGGACCTCGACCTCGAGATTCACCATCACTTGTCCAGAAGGAGGACAATATTCCTTGAGTGCCAAAGGTTCGAGCCTTTCGTGACGCCAAGTCCCCAAGGCTTCCCCCCCTGTTGTTCAGAGGAGAACAGCATTAGAACAGCCATTGTTCGTTTTGAGCCCTTCGCCAAGAAACGGTTCTCACCCCCCCCTGTTGTTCAGAGGAGAACAGCATTAGAACAGCCATTGTTCGTTTTGAGCCTTTCGCCAAGAAACGGTTCTCACCCCCCCTTTGTTGTTCAGAGGAGAACAGCATTAGAACAGCCATTGTTCTTGAGCCCGTAGACAAGAGACGGTTCTCATCCTTCCCCCTTGTTGTTCAGAGGAGAACAACATTAGAACAGCCATTGTTCTTGAGCCCGTAGACAAGAGACGGTTCTCATCCCCCCCTTTGTTCAGAAGAGAACAACCTAGAACAGCCATTGTTCTTCAAGCCGTTCGTCGAGAAACGGTTCTCCTTCCCAAGACGCCTCGTCAGGATCTTTTTATCCCCCCCCCCTTCGGCTGGAACTCGCCAGCGGACCGAAACTCCTTCGCGCCACCTTCCACTGCACCACTAGTGCAAAAGTTACGTAAGCCAAACGTCACCTTTGAGTACTTAACCCTTTTGTCAATTCTATCCTGTGCTTTAAATGGTTTATCGAACCATCCCATCTCTTTAACTCTATATTTGTTTTACCTTTTTTAAATCCTTTAAACCCTCGGATTAGCCGAGCCCCCACGACCCTTTTCATTCTCTGTTTATGTCAATATTTTCCGTCTTGTGTTTATTGATAGTTATTATTAATAAAACTCTATTTTATTAATGATAGCAATATTATTATCCTTGAGCTCCGTTCCACTTCTTAAGCATATCGAAGATACATAATATCGGCCGCCAGACAGTAACGCACTCTAAAGATAATTAAGGAAGTTCCCTCAACGAATAGTGATATATGGTATCGTCGGGAGTCATTCTACGACATACTCTCATGAAGTTTTATTTTAATTTCCCTCTCTCTTTACACCCTACCACCCACCTTCATCTAATCAGGCTATTAAATTTCTGCACATTTAGTCTTCCCCTATGCAAGTCTCTTTCATCGAGCCCCTCCAACCTCTCTTCTCTTAGGCATGCGTTTTTGGGCTCCTTTATTCAAAACCCGGAACTTTTTAATCTTTCTCTTTATCTCCACCTCATTTATTTAGATAATAATGGATCAAAGGCTGACACTCTTACTGACTCATTCCTTTCGAAGTAACGGACAATTCTTTGTTCGCGTGAAGGGTTTATTTATGCGCCTTAGGCAAAGGCTTTCTGACAGCGGCTTTGATCAGCTGAAAGAGATACCTAATATTAATGTTTCTCGGTTGACGTAGAGGATACACACACGAGATATAGTGATAATGTCACATAAAGGGTATTCATATGGGATAGGTCTGTGATCTCTAGTTGACGTCAACAGACAGTACTACCCATCCCCTCTCTTCTAAAGATGAGTGGCTTCTTGTGCTTTCTGGATTGTTAGCAATCCGGAAAACAAAATAAGTCAGTAGAAATTATCCTTATTAATTCGGACCATGCATTTCATGATACGGGATTGCCAACTTGTTCATGATGCGAAAGACAGATGGTGGAACTTACTTATATATATATATATATATATATATATATATATATATATATATATATATATATATATGTACTTAGTAAGCAATCCCTCTACCCTAAGACTAAAAAATGAAAGGTTTATGACAAACGTAAGTGCAAACCAAAATCTCACATTCAGCAAGATTAAGGAATATTATGTGCTGTTAGTCCACGGATGGAGATGAGATTGGGTTCTAATTTGGGTCAGTGATTCATGTAACCAACATGACGTTGAAACGTTTTACTCACTGAAATAACCATAAAATGCTGTGATCTGTAGGAAAAATTCGATTTTAACAATTAAAACTTTTGTTTTTCGGTGGGTAGGTATTTAACCCGCAATTTTAATGTTGACCGACAATGTGGGATAACATGGAAAGAGAGATCGGTCTATCGTATCCTCTTAAATATCACCAATATCGACTGCTTGGAGATGTTATACATTGGCTTATATCATCCGAGAAATGGATGTTCCGGGTTTTCCGTTCTTATTGGTGGTGGCGTGTTGGCTGTATATATGAATCGAGGGTAGAAGATAAAGAACCACTTTGCGGAAATCTGGCTTTATTTCAGATTTTTTTTCCCCTCCTATTCACTTCGGACGATTCTTGCTTTTCTTTCTAGGACATACTCGTAGGTGCAGAGAATTACTTCCAAAATGTTGTTTATTTGGAGATGTATGATCTAATATTGTAAGCTTCTGAACCAGACATTATCAAAAGATTCTCTGGCTTAGCACTAAGTCTATATACCTTTTGTTTGCTTTTGCTTGCACTATTTTGGTGTTATTAATCCGAGGGCTATGAATCTATCCTTGTTTTACCCGAATCCAAATTGCAAATTTGTTGATAAAATCCACATTAGAAAATTTTAAAATGCACTTATGATGGTATTCGGGGTGTTGGTAAACTTATTTTCTGAGCCATGATGTTTCTGGTGCTTTCTGTTTAAATGAGTAAATTAGGCTCATTATTTATTTATCCGTTGTTATGACCCCCGGGTACACTATTCTTTCATAATAGAGTACACCTATATGGTTGGATTAATCCTGTTTATATTATTACATCGGTACTCATGCACCCTTTCTTCCGTTTCAGGAAACAAAACTGAATCTGTGTCTTCTGAATTGTTTTTCTATTTCCTGGTGGTCTTTGATTATGTTACCACTCTCGTCTATGTGTATTTTTATTCTTGGTTTTAAACCTCTTGTTCTATTAGTAGCTCACTAATTATCTGTATGATCTTTTATTCAAAACCATGTTGAAATTATCTCGATTCGTTATATGTTTCTGGACTAGTTCCTCATTACCATATTGAACTATATGCCGTTTAATTTCTTTCTTTTATTTATCGTCTCTGTGGTTTAGTTGGGCTGTTATTTAATCTGAAATTTGATTTTGGTATGTATTTCGTGTTTGCGGCCACCAAGGCGTCCATAACTCTTTTTACTATTTATCTATCTCCTTGACTGAAGCGTCTGCCAGATCATTAGGAATATATGCCTTTATTTCATCCCTGTGAATTTCTTTAAATTGCAAATATCTGTATCGGATATTGCTTCAATTGAATCAGTTGTCCTACATGGTCACTGCTTGCAATTTCATAACAGTTCCATATAAAAATTAAAAGCATATCACAGCTGTTTATGCTTATTTTTTTAGCAGTGTTAACTGTAATATATATGGGGTGATCTGGTGCCACACCTTTTAGGATATTTCTTTCTAGCATTATCTCTAGATTCTTACCAGTTGCATGGTATCTTGAATTTAGGTCTCCTATGAATGTTGTTCACTTGACTTAGTCCAAATATCGTGATAAAATTATATTTAGGTTCTTAGCCCATTGATATTATGAAAGAAGTAATTTCCTGTTCTATTTCATGAGCTATATATGTTTCATCTACAATTGAAATTTCGGTGTATTTGAGGCATTTTTTCCTATCTATAGCCGGCCAGGCATTTCTTTCCCTTGTTGAGTTTCCTTTCCTTTTTATAAGTGGCTGGTCAAAAGATCTTTGACATCTTTCTTATCTGCCTATTTATTTCTTCTCTTTAATCCGTTTAGTTAAGCGATGCCTTCATTTTTTAATACATAGCAGTATCTTATTATGTTTCATCTACAGAAGATACTTCGCTGCTTAGGAATTACTGGTTTCCTTTCCCTAATAAATTCTTCGCGGAGAAAAGCAATATCGGAAAGTTATCCTCAATCAAATTGAATAGTGGCGACGCAATTGCTGTACTCAGGTTATTAGCCTTTCAAACATTTTCACTTTCCAACTTCATAATTATTTTATAAGCGCCCTTGAATGGGGGCTCAGGTGTAGTATTGAGAGCCATTGTCAAGCTAACATGTGGCGAATGCATGTTCTCCCTGCTCCAACGTATGCAGTTGGATCGGCGGCTATATATCTTCCCACGCAATTTCACATTTTTGCCAGAACTCTCCTAACCAACTTTCAGGTAAAGATGAAATCGTTAGTTTTCCCTTCTAGATTTAAATAACTCAAACAATCCTTACATGAATCAATTTAAAAGAATTTTATAGCATATGGGTTTTCGTTAATTTTTCTTTTCATATCCTAGTGCCTAAAGGTATGTGATAAATATATGCGAATATAATTGAGGACAACAGGTCCGTACTCTGACGTAATGAAAAATCCAAGAACTATAATAGTTGTGATCTGAAATTCCCTAGGTCAGGGTCAATGTCCGTTAGGTTGCTAAAGTCAAAGTGCCGTGAAAATTCGGAATTCGAATAAGTTTATCGAGAATAACTCATGTAATTGGTTACCGCCCACAGTAGAGTGCAGTGGCCGATCACTTAAAAACTGCTAATAGTATGAATTTTGGCCCTTCAATCATATTTTACTCCCACTCATACACCAAATGGCCTTACGAGATACATACTTATCCTGATTTAACTATTTTTTAAAGATGCCATTCATCCACACTCCTTAATAAATGAATACTTGTACTCTGTTTAAATTGTTTCTTGAAAATTTATCAATGCGTCGTCTCTCTTGCAGGCATCCCTCTCCCTGACCTTATACTGTTACTCGATCAATGAATTGATCGCTTTCAGGGCTTTAGAAGTCACAAACTTCAACTGGATGCATCCTTCAACTTATAGAAGATAAAGATTCCCAACTTAGTAAAAGGTTCTGTAATAACTCCTAATACTAACTTTGGCCGCCCGCTACGTTCCATTTCATCACTGACACACCTCCTCCTCTTGACTGACACATGTACCGTGAAGCCTGCACAACTTTTCTTTATGGCGCGTTTAAACTGCCGTGGAGACAGTTTAAAATTAGACACATTTTATCTCCGAATAAATTATATCGGATAAGATTGAAGTATTCTGCATCAGTATTACATAAAGAGGGCCTTCTAGAAACTCGATAATTGATGCCACTTCACCTACCGGATATACTTTCTCCTATCATTATAAAAGTAAGAAGAGAGACTTTGGGGTCGATATTAATGCTCATGGCTTTGTCGCCCCTAGTTGCATCGACCAACCGGTCTTCTAGCACAGTTTAAATAGATATTGCTACTCTTGTCAGAAGACCCTGGCTCAAAGCCATAAAAGTCTAAGGACCACCTTGTCGTGGTACACCAAACTATACCATACACTACTACTATATAACGTGGTGGGTGACTTAATCACCTACTGCAACGCAAACCGTTTAAGGAATGTTCGCAGGGAGTAGCGATAGACCAGCAGGTCAAAATCGAGGCGTAGGGTTTCAAAAATGGTTGGCGATATTTAGCTAAATAGGCAGAGAGTATTATTCAAGGTTAGTTAAAGATGAAACAACAAAAATATAAATTTATTACAATTATCAAAATAAGAATAAAAATAGGCAAAAGGGAATTATTTAAAATAAAATAGTCTCTTGATAATTATGATAAGGAGGGATTTTCAAATAAAATAAATTAATTAGCTCTACTACGCTCAGATAAAAAGGGGGAACTGGACAATACTAATAATTGAGGAGCTTTCAATCTTATGGATCGGTAACTTTGAGAAAGGTCCTGCTTGCGATGAGGCAAGTGGGGCACGTTCATAACCAACCTTTCAAGGAATAGCGATGAAGATAGCCAATCTTCAAGGAGGAATCTCCACGATGAAATGCGAAATTACTCGTAATTCCAATGGAAGAGGAAACTTCTATTCTTCAAAGGTAATCGATGGAGATTTTTTTTCGGATTGATTGAAAGAAGGGAGACTGTTGCGCAAATTCAAAGGATTGCCGTTCACAGAAGCTACTAATTGACTAGGATAGAATCACGGCGTGCAAGTCTTTCTGTGTGATGAACGCTCACACAGACTTCGTCAACTCGAGACGACTAAGCCGCCATTGAGGTTCGTGCGGGACTCACCGATCTCAAGTCAAAACCGGATATTTGTACGAGTGATCCGGAAGTGGAAAATGGGGATTAGGCGCAGGGGGCGAGAAAGCTACATAAATCTTAATCCGTGAGGCGGACAAAAATTCAGCTTTCAGCAGGAAAGTGCGAAAAAAACAAGCGGTTGGTTGTCTCCTCGTCGTTGGCTTTGGACAATTTCGAAGGATTGGGGTAAAATTCTCGAATATTTCCGAGCAGGAAGTGACGTTTCCCATGGAGGGATACAATCGCGCCTAGGCTCCAAATAACGTGAGGAGGTCGGACGTTGTCCTTTTATACCCATTCCTTCCATATGATGGAACATTTCTGAGAGAGAGGGACGAAAAAAGGACATCACAAATTTGGATGAGGGAATTATTAAGGTGTTAGTTAGCCTGATAAAAAAGACGAGTGACCTGACCTGTGTGCTCAAAAAAATTTATGGTATATTAGTCGAAAAAATAAACATATTCAAATTAGGGAACCAAATTAGAATTTCGTTTCAAAGAGTAGTGGAACAATAAACATTATATTGCATAAGTAACTACAGAGAGCATAGATATATGTATGTATAAACAGCATACTCGTGAAATTAAGAAACAAAGCATATATACATAATTAAATTACGGGTTTACAAACGACCTAAAAATTAGTGGATTAGGCATCATGGTCGGCCAATGGATTACGGCTAAGTTTGGCAGCTATAGAATTCTCGGTGCCGCGCATATACCAAACTTTAAACTGATACTGCTGGAGTATACGTCCGTTCTGGTTTTTAGTATTTCGAAGGTACGACAATATATCTTTTTCCTATCAAATACATACTAAATTTGGTAATACTCCATACTGTAACTAGTGCTTCCCGTTGTATTACCGAGTAATTACGTTCACAGGGTAGGCAGTAGCTTTTGGCTCGCGTAAACCACCAAGTGACTTTCACCTTCGTTGGAGTATTGGAGCAGCACACATCCAATTCCCCCATCACTTGCTTCCGTCCTGATGCCCAAGAGTTTAGAGGGATCAGGCAACCTCACAATGGCGGCGGAAACTAGCTTGCCCTTGAGCTGCTGGAACCTGGCAGTGGCTTCGGAATTCCAAGAGAGTGGATCTAAGGATCTTAGATGGGGCCCCAGGACGAAAAGTTCAGAGCCATTGTCGAGATGCCCCTTCCCCGAACGAAGAAACAGAGGAGAAGTTGTGGATAAATCTATGGTGAAAGGAGGCCGATCCCATGAAGGACCTCAGCTGTTTCTTCGTTCGAGGAAGAGGCATCTCGACAATGGCTCTGACCTTTTCGTCCTGGGGCCCCATCTAATTTTTCCCTTTTTCCCAACCTTGAAGTCCATATAATTACTAGTATCGTACGCAAAGTTGCACTTACTAAGGCCAAGGTGAGGCCGTGCTCACGAAGCCTAATATGTAGAGCGCGAAGAGCTATCAAGTGCTGGTCCCACGTAGAGGTAGCAACATAAAGGTTGCCAAAATAGAAGAAGACGTGCGGCAAATCATCCATACTCCTTCGCATCATCCTATTATAGTTGTTACATGCAGTGAATAACCCAAAGGGGAGTCGTTTAAACTGCAAACTGACCCTTGTAGGTGGGAAAAGCAGTATACTTGCGTGCGTTTTTACGGATGGGAATTTGGAAGTATGCTTTGCAGAGGGCCAGCTCAGAAATATATTTAGCTTTCTCACATAGGTGGAGATTTTTGTCTATAAGGGGGATAGGCTCTGCATCAAACACAGTTACTGAATTAAATTTTCGGAAATCAACTCACATGCGGAAGTTTTGGTCTGCCTTGCGAACCATGACTATGGAGGAGCATTAATCTGACTTCGTGGGCTCGATGATATTGAATGCTAAAAGATTGTCTACTTCTTCGTTAAATGATTTTCTAAGGTGGACGAAAAGAGGGTAGGGCTTCGATCAAATAGGCTCTTGGGTGGTAGGGACAATGGCAGGCTCAAATTGATCGGAGCAACCGGGGCTCTCGGAGATAACATCTTCGAATCCATTTAGCAACTGATGTAGCTGACACTTTTGAAGAGGCGCTAGCCTGAGGGGACATCCAACAGAGGGAATGAAGATTCCGTGGAGCCAGGTAAAGATGGAATAGGATAATCGCCAACTTGTTCAATGCAAACTACTTGCACGACATTAGGAAGGTCAGCGGGATACACCAGTTCTAAAGAGGAGACATCCAAGACAGGGGATGATGATTCCGGGAATTCCAGGTAAGGATGGTATAGGATAATCACCATCTTGTGGCGAGGGCCACAATATTGTTGAGACACGTACGGCGGTAATATTTCTTTAACCTATTGATGTGAAAAACCTTATCTCCTGAAGGGGTTCAAATCAGGTATTCAACTGATCCATTTATCTCTAAAACGGAAATGGGACCTTCCACTGGCTCAGGAGTTTGTTACTCTCCGTGGGAAGTAGCAATAACACCTCCTCACCAGGCTTAAAACTTCTTTCCTTGCTTTTAAATCGAAATAAGTTCAATACTTTTTCAAATTTAATTCAGCATTATGGTACGAGATGTCGGCATATATCTCTAGGAACTTTTTTAGGTCCAGAAGGTAGGATTGGATTTAGTCATCGAGGCGGAGATTGGTAAAAATTTCATTTAAAATGGTAAGAGAGCCTCTAACATTATGGCCATAGAAAAATTCAAAGAAGGCGAATCCTAGGGTTCTATGTGGTTTTTACAACACCCAAACAGTGCCACGGGTAAATAGCGGTGCCATTTTCGGGGCTGATCTATACACAGTTCTCTGAGGATTGATTTCAAAGTACCATTTAGTTTTTCGCCAACTCCGTTTGCGGCTAGGTGGTAAGGAGTGGTAAACAGCGGTTCTACCGTGAAGAGCTTGCCGACATACTCCATAAGTTCGGAGGTAAATTGTCTTGCTCGATCTGATAATATCTATTTCGGAATTCCTACCCGAGAAAAATGAAAATGAGGGCTTCGGCGCAAGAAACGTTATCAATGCGCTTAAGGAGAACTAACTCAGGGAAACGGGTAGCGAGGTCTACAAAAGGGATGAAGCAACCTGTTATTTGTCCGAGAGATCCGGAAGGGGGAAATGGGGATTTGGAGCAGGGGGTAAGGAAGCTCCAGAAATTTTAATCTGTGAGGCGGACGAAAATTCAGCCTTTAGCGGCAAGGCGCGAAAAAAAAACAAGCGGCTTATTCGCTCATCGTCACGGGGCGGAGGGCTCTGGACAAATTCGCAAGATTGCAGGATAATTCTCCAATACGTCCTGGAGTCGGAACTTCCTGAATGCTTCCGAACAGAAAGCGACGTTTTCCATCGTGGGATACAATCGCATGTGGTGTGCAAATAACGTGAGTAGGTCGGAGGTTGTTCTTTTACACACCTACAGATCTCTTCTTTAACAAACTGGGTGATCTCCTCAATGTCGCCTTTTGAAAATCGCCCCCTATCGCGGTGTTACTCAGTGACTTCCAATCCACAAAAATCACCACTTCGACTCACTAGCTCCTTTAAGTCTTTGAACTTTTTTCTCTCACACCTCGTGTTTACACCACTCACAATATAAGAAACATTCTTTATCATATTTTCTTTCAATACCAAGTTCCCAAGTCTTTGCCATGGACACCAGAATGGTTATTTCTGATCAAGTTATTATTAGATTCGGTTTAACTATCTTTTTACTCTAACAACCTCAATACCTAGACTAAGCTACAATGGCCCTGGATGAAGATTCGAGATCACGCCTCACTAGTTCCGGATAGGCCTACTGTCTTTATTTTTTTTACCTCAACGTGTAGATCCGCTCTTACTCTCCTCCTACTTTCATACCCATCTTTTCTTTCTGCCTGCCTCCACTCGCTGATTCTGCGCTACTTTGTTCTTCAAAACGTTTTTTTTGGCATAAGCAAACACATAGGAGTATTTGAAAACACATTCGTTTCGCCCACACCAGAGGTATGGGAACGGAACAAGCGTGTCGAGCTAATTTTCTTGCAACTTTTGTGTACACAACCATCCTTTGGACTTTCCGTGAAACACATATGAGCCCAAACATTGAGGAAAATATAATCATTTTACCAAATGTAAAATTCTCGTTTATCTATCGTCTCCCAGAATGCCTCCAAATGCTAAGCCTCTCCCTATGCGCTTTTGTGTCCACTCCTCTAAGAAGATAGTTAACATTCACTCTGGGATCCCGTCTTTGTCCTCATCCTTTCCTACTGAAACCCCTTTCACCCTTCTTCCAATATCATTTTCCTCACTCCTCTCGCTTTCATCGCCCCTGAAGAGCTTGTTTCAATACTCCACTCATCGAAAAACCAAGTGGTTCTCTCGACACTTTGTCACTCATTCTCTATGGTATGTTCCTATAAGTACTAATACCACAGATATTGGTTTTCTTCAGCGCCTTCTTGTCATTAGGTGAGCTACCATTTGATTTTGAACATGTTACCGTCCTTCTGATCTTAAAGAATCAAACTTGTCACCCTAATAAACCTTCCCTTTTCGTGATATCTCTCACCTTTCCTTCCTATCGAAAACTCATGAGAGAGTAGCAGCTCCTCTCACGACTGAGCAAATGTCCCTCAGTATCAAGGAAACCTTTCAGTCCGGCTTTAAGGCAGATGAGAGCTTGTGAATCTGCTCTAGTACATATGCTTTACTGACTCCTTAGCAATACCGAAGCTGGGAGGCCTTTAATATTGGCAATTCTTAATCTCTCGGCAGCATTTGGTACCTTCGACCACTTTTTTCTTCTCTGTAATTTTTTTTACTAGCTAGGTCTCTCTGGAATTACTTTAAAATTGATTTGCGTTTATCTATCCTCTCGTACTCATTCTGATCACCTTTGGGTTAATGTTTATCGGCCAGCTGCTGTGTGCTACGGTGTTCATCCTCTTTCATATCTACATCATTCCTCTAGGTCTTATTCTGCTTCCCCTAGATCTATCCGTCCATTTATATGATGATGATACCTATATATTTCTCTCGTCTTCCCCAACCACGTTCAACGTGACCCTCAATAATATTTTATCTGCATATGACACGAATATTGAATGGCTATTGGATAACTTACCCATAAACATGACCAAACTGAGCCTCTTTTGATGAGCTTTTAAAATGCAGCCCGCTGTCTTAATCTTAGTGGTTCCCAATTGCGTTCTCTGAAACCTGGGTGTTTCCTTTGAAGGTTAACTCAATTTCAAATCACGTGTTGCTAATATCAGCAAATCATCTCTCTGTTTAAATACATCTGCGCCTAAAATTCCTTCAATCAAAAGTACAATTGTTTATGATTAATATTATAATGACCCTTTTATTTAATCATCAAATATTTTACAGCGGTACTAGATATACTGAGTTTAGATTTTCTGACCATTTAAAAGTTTTGGACCTAAACAGTCATTGTAAGATCTAAAACAAACATACGGATATTGAGTGATTGAAAGAAAAAGAATAAAGTCATGATAATAATTTTTCAATAAACTTAAATCTAGGGACTCATATTTGATAGGACTCCAACACTATAAGTTTTGTATAAAATGCATACCCTATAATTTCACTATTTAAAAAAAATGTAAATTTATATTAGGAATAATATGTAAGAAAGAAAGCACTTAGAACTAGAAAAAAATATCATGGGAACCTTTAGGGTACAATTTTATTGATTGGTAGGATTGGGAATGATTATTTGACAAGATCCGTTTGATATTCCTGTTATATTTAATATCTAATCAATTATAAAACTTACTCTATCAAAAAAATAAAAAATAAAAATACTTCAATACAGAATATCATATTCGTACTAACATCTTCTCACTTAATCCTTAACTCGATTTCTCCTAGTTATAAAAATTTATAATAAATCTATCGAAGAGCCAGCAACCATCTTGGGCCGAGAAGAGTTAAGCAGTAGCAGGTATAAAATTTTAGGCAATAGGATCAAGAATCTGTTCACCAGTATCAATAAGTGCCTTAAAATAACAAATGTAAATTGGAGGGAAATCTTGTAGGGAAAAAAATTACATCTACGTTTATTTTTATTTTAGCCCTGAATTTAATTACTACCAAACTAAATTCACCGGAAACTAAATAATCCCGTAAAGTACTAACTTTTCTATGTCACCTGATTTAGCAATCGCTGCGTGACGCAATGAATAATGACCGGTGGTTTCGGCGTAAGATTCAGTGAGCACATAATGGGAAGCTTGTCGTCGCGTCATGACTTCCGGCAGCCGATATTCGTTGGCACCTCGTGTCGTTGACTGTTCTCACCCGAACAAAGCGAAGGGCTGTAATCGGTTGAGCGGATAAGAGTGTCTGGGTGGAAGAAAGGGGCTGATATGCGCCTCCGAGCATTGATGTTTGCTTCATTCACTCGGTTTGATTGTTGGTTGAGTACACAGTGCGCATTTCGTGCCTTTTTGTCCATCCAGCAATCTTTGTACGTTTATGTGCGTGTGGACTTGCCTCCACAATCGATTTATTATTGTTCTTGTTCGTCTCGTTATCATTTTATTCTTATGTATTTCTTAGTCTATCTATTCAAGTTTGCACGAGTTTAGTGGTAACATTAAAATATCCTATTCGTCGTCATTAGGAATTCGATTGCATGATAAAGTTGCAAGAAACGCCTTTTTAATTGTAACAAATGGTTAAAGTCTAAAGAAGACATTTCAATCTAATTATTTGTCCAATGGAGCTGGTAGAAACATTGGTATACAAATAATGTGTCGTTTTAATAATGTAGATGTAATTTGATGACGAGATCGGGATCTACCATTATGGTAAATCTGCTTTTTTCGAAAATTTAAACTAATGATGATAGACACAAAATTATTAATATGTATGTTTCCCAGGTGAAAGAATTATATGGTAGCACTTAATCTTGTCTATGGCTGTTCAGCAATAAAAGTCCTGATTCATTCCACGGTTACGGGAACCATTTATATGCTCGAATGCATCTCCTGTTGCTTTTGATTATATTGTTGCGGTTTGTTATTTTTGTTTCCTTTGTTGATTCTTGCGTCTCTTGCAGTTGTTATTTGGATTGCTTCTGCAGTCTCTCCTTAAATCTGTTACTCTAGCATCATGTTGATGATCTAGGTGCCTCAGACTAATAATACCTTACTTACTTCTAATTATTTCTGCGTTTAGTTCTAATCGCTCTCACTGGTGCTCTCCGTTTCTCATTAATTTGTTTCTAATCGCTTAGGCTGTTGAAAGGGTTGATTCTGCGGTTGCTTCTTATTAATTTCTCCGTTGCTACCTCGGCTATTAACTTTGGGCGCCCCGACGTAAACTCATTCTGAGAAAGAGAAGAAGAATCGTGCGCAATTTTGTAAGAAATATCCGAAGTGGGACAGTGAGAAGTGGAAGGAGGTATTGCAGAGGGACGAAGCTACGTTTACCGTTACTGGGAAACGAGGAGGCAAGGTACACACAGGAGATGGTCATATGCCATGATAGCTTCATGGTATGGGGTGGCTTTGGGTACCATGGCAAGTATTGGTTAGTGGTGTTGCGTTAAGAACTTATAAAAACCCTAGTTAGAACAGTTGTGCGACCATCTGAAGGATTGCTGGTATGCATGGAATAGTGAAGGGTTCATGCAGGACGATGCCCCTACACACCGCAAAATTAATCAATGATTGTTTTGGGTTTGTGGGATGGAATACACAAAAAAAACTAACCTGGTAATAGTCCAGACTTAAACCACATTGAAAATATTGGGGACTCATTAAGCGACAGCTACGAGGACGGAACTGTGCAACTATGCCAAAGACCTTAAAGGAGATTCAGGACATCTGGAAGAACTTGAAAAGCGCCACGCTCCAAAGTCTGGCTGAATCAGTTCCACAAGGCCTGGAAAACTGTCTGAAAACGAGAGGACTTCATACAAAATTTTAGAGGCTGGTAAGTACCCCCTAAATATTTTTGTTAGAGATTTTTTAGTGTTTCTGGCCAATGTGATACAGTAACAGGTTGAAGTCTTTCCCAAACTTTGAGTATTTCCCAAGACTGCAGAATATATTCTCTCAGGCAACTTGTTTATATACACTGAATAATTATCTATTTACCTGTTAAACACAGAGATAATTCATCTATGTTTGCAAGTGTTCACAACAAAAATTTGAACTCCTGGGCTCGCTATGATTTCACTCATCAATTAACAAAATTTTATCAATATTCTTCATTAACTTTCTTAATTTTATCATAGGAATTAAAATCATCATAATCACTTGAAACACTCCTTTCATCAGACTCATTATGTTCAGCACCAATCTTATCACACACTCATCTTCATCTTTATCATTTTTACATACATAATTTCAATTAAAATGATTATCTTTATAATTTTATCAATGAAATTATGATTCTTTTGTTTGTCAGAAAAGCCATCTTAATATCACCAGCATTAGCATCATTATTATCAGCAATATTTTAACAAAGGCCTTATTTTGATTTTATCATATTTAGCACCGTATTTAGCATTAATGACAAGCACTACTATCATTTGATCAACATTCATATTTCCACCTATCAAGGATGGACATACGAGTATATGAATAACACAAAGTGAAGAGCCGTTGGCTGTAGCTCTGAGACACCTGTCTGCCTCTTTACTACATTAATAGTCAGGCAGATAGGTTTATTCATCATAAGAATTGTGGGTTTAGACATAGAAGCATCATATTTGGCACACTCATAGAAATAATCTAATCAATAATTTCAGATATGGACCCAATGCCAAAACGTCCTATGGTAGCCGTGGAAACCATTTTAAAAAATGGCCGTTTTGACCGCGATTACTTTTTGCTGGACGACACAAATGCTTCTTTATGTTCTAATAAAATGACTCTAGATACACATATATGCCATAAGTGTATTCTCTAAAAGACCTAAATTTGCATTTGTGTGGTGACCAATGCCAATTAACCCACCAAGGGGCGTAATAAGTGCTGACTCAGCAAATTTCGGAAAATCAACTATTATCTATTAATGTGCCAAATTTCATGCTAGTACGTCTAAACCCACAATTCTTAGGATGGATAAACCTATCTACCCGAATGAGGAAATTATTTGGTGGCTAAAAAATAAAAACACTTTCGCCATAATTATTAAAATGTCTAGTTTAGTAATATTTTATTTGGTTAAGTTAACAAAACGAATGTGGTAAATTTAAACAGTTTTTTCTACAACAATTCAGTTTGTTAACAATAATCTAAACTCAAAAGTTCTCTACTAATTTTAGCTATGTATATAAATAATAATTACAGCAAATTCATTGGACTGTTTTCGTAAACGCATTCTAAATACATTATTCCGTAAGTTTTAGGCGTTCAGCAAGCTTCCAAGATTGTTCAAGAGAGAAATAGTTAAATAATAAATAGGCTTCCAGTATATATATATGTCCCATCATCCCAACAATATATACCCACTCTATATAAAATTACAATAAGTTGATCTAAACATTGAAGATTAGTGATATTCAGATAATTAAGCATGAGTAAAGCACTGTAACGGTAACTTACTAGATAGTTCCAACAAACTGACACAAAGCGATACATTTCAAACTACCTTGTTTACACTTGCATTGTCCCTTGCAACACTTTCGCCATGTACAACAAATCACCTCTCTTGATGAAGCATGGACCACAGGAATTTCTACTAGTGGGCATCTATCCATCCCCTATCCATAGGTGAGGGCAGATCCAGAGCAACTTTGAACATGTTTCCCTAGCAGCGGCAACCCGTGTACACAGCCAACTTGATAGGTTGTACCAGGGCTCCTCTGGTATGGGGATAGATTCAATGGTTTGTCCTTTCTTCGTGAAGAGTGCCCGTCAAGCTTCGTCTATGTTGACGAGATTCCTGGTGCGATCGGAAAGAAGAATAAGGAACCGCTCGAGCACTGCCACAACGTCATCAGAGATGTCTGCTGTCCCCGTGGAGACATGAACTAACGCTGGCGTCAATTCGTCAAATACTTTTCAGGTATCCCAGGCTGTCTTCTGCCCCTTGTATTAAATGACGAGACTGTGTCACACCCTGTGTATGCATGGAACATCGAGAGGGCAGGTGCCTTATCTGGTCCGAAGAATGCTGCATTTTTTTGTGCTGAAATATATCTTAAGTGCTGGCCGGTCCCAACGGCCACCTTAACTACTGGATTTTGAGTATATTTGTTGCCGCCACAGCCAATACCACTATATCTGCATCCATCGCACGCAAAAGAGTTTATAAATCCCTGAAGGACTTTATCCGCAAGATGTGTCATCATTCGTGTATCAACCTCCACAGGTCACATGAAAAAAGATGACTTGTGTGACGTGCGGGAATGCACGTCGCATCTGATTCATCTGTCGTGACTATCTGATACAAGATGTGTGATGTGCTTTGTCAGGAACGCAAACAGTTCTGTTTTGTTTGCATCAATTCGCAGGAACTGCTGCCAATCTCTAGGAAGAGCAGTAGATCCCTTAACTTTACTTCGAATGCCTTTCCCACATTTGTCCCTGGCTTGAGATTTTATGTTGTTGTCAGGGTAATGGTCCCAGACTTTGTCCACACCACAGGCTCTTTGGAAGTGACCTTGTAAGTGTGGCAAGAATACTTTTAGTGTAACCACTATAAAATTCTTCTCATCACCTAAAAGGCCCTAAACCTCGAGGCTCCACCTTATCTCTCGTTTGCCCTCTCCCGTCGTTAAACTCTTCGGGCACTCCGGTATAACCTTGCTCCCATCCTGACCACTCATCGTTATGTCCTCTGGTAGATGGGTGACCGTTCGTTCTTCTGCCGAAGTCCGATCCTCTCCATCCCTTTCTACTTTTAACGTCTCCTGAAGACTCATCTCTTCAGAATTGCCTTCTTTCTCCAGTAAACTTCCTTGACACTTGCTGCACAATCTGCACTCTGGGAGGGCTAACAGCGCTGAAGGGCATTTATAATCATTAGAAATCGACACCTTGCAATATTTCATCTCTCTTCTGAGCCCTAACCAATGGATACAACTCATTATGCTTCTGTGACAATTATTATTTTCTTCTGAAGTTATTGAAAAGCAAATTATTAATTTTTAAAATTTTATAATTTAATAGGAATATGCAAGTTTATATTTTGCTAATACAAAATGAGAAGATCATATTATTTCCCCTCATTTTTATTTTAGTGAACATTATATAATGTGATGCAATAAGATGTGGGTGGAGCCTATTTGTGGGTTGAACATTTATAACATTTTGAAGTGTGGTGCAATAAGTTGTGGACGGGGCATTATTATTTTTCTAGAAATTTTTATACAAATTTCCATTCAAATCTTTAGTGCATTTGCTATTTATAAATTATTGTGAGTTTCTTGTTCAGGACCGTACTAATTTGTGCTGTGATACAACATGATAGCCTAAACTTTTCGGCCTAAGATATTTTTATATATCTACCTAGATTATGTCTTCAGGTGCAGATAATGTATTCCAATTGATAAAGCAATCGTCATCCTGTGGGATTCTGGTGACGATATAAGTAGTAAAAGTGAAGATGTAGAAAATTCAATTAATCATTATAACAGTTAATTTGAATCAATTGAATCTTCAGACTTTTGCTTAGAAAACGAGCAAGAGGCATCAGCTCTCCAAACCCTTACAATGGATAAAAGCGAAGATATTGTAACACGATATGGAGTAATAAAGGGAGCTCTCACGGAAGCTAGGCCTGGCAGATCGAGAAATGCATCAGTATTCAAACGAGCCTTGATAAATGATGTTTCAAAATCTCCATACATGGCATGGAAAGCATTTATTGATGAGACAATTATAAGAAAAGTTCTTGAATGTACTATCGCAGAAGCCAAAGAATGCAATCTTTGGAAAAATTGGAAGCATTTTTAGCGTGGAATATGCTCGAGGAATATATGGTAAGGGCCACAGTGCAGATTCTCTTTGGAGAAAACTTTATGGTCCTGATATTTTTCGAGAAACGATGTCTCGAAGACATTATAAAGAGATCAGAAAACATCTGCAGTTTGATCTAAAAGGTATGAGATCACAACGTATAAGTAATTATTAATTTGCCCATATAAGAGAGATTTTTGAAGCATTTGCTCAAAATTGCAGAAGAAATTATACTCCGAAGTTTAGCCTAACAATAGATGAGCAACATTTACCAATGAAAAATCGTTGTCTTTTTAATGTATACATGAAAATTAAGCCAGATAAATTTGGCCTCAAATTTTGGACCTTAGCTGAAGGGAATTCAAAATATGTTGCCAATATAATACCGTATATTGGTGTACAAGAAAATGAATCAAGAAATGGACTACCTCTTGGGGAAAGTGCTGTACTGAAGATCACAGACCCAATAAAAAGAAATGGCTATGATTTAACAACAGACAACTTATTCCCAACATTTGAACTTGCAAGAAAACTTCAAGATAAAGGACTTCCATAGTTGTTACAGTTCGTTAAAACAGCAAGCATCTGTCCAAGAAAATGACTGCCTATGAAAAGGGAGGAGGTTACAATGCCAATTTTTTCTTTCAAGAAGAAAGTGGATGCAGGTTTCTGAATTATCAGTGCAAAGATAATAAGTTTGTATGTTTGCTTTGTACAAGGCATTCAGCTCTAACAGTTTCAAAAGATGCTAAAAATAAGCCAGATGTGAGAAAGTTTTATAACAAGAATAAAGTTGGCGTCAATGCTGGGGACCAAATGGTACGAAAATATAGTACACATTGTGCAACAAGGCGCTGGCCTATGGAATTTAGGCAAAAATTTTAGACATTCAGCCCTCAATAGCTGGATCATTTATAAGAAAACAACTGGCAGTAAAATAAATCGGAAAAAATATATTTTTGAACTAATCGAGAATCTTCGTTCTGCATATGTTTCAAAAAGAAAAAAGTAATCCTCACACGTTGAAAATGAATATGGATATCACACTCCACCCCCCATAAAGAGAAGAAAGTGCTCCAGTCAAAAGTGTAAGAATGCAACTCTCACTAAATGTAGAATGTGTGAAAAAACCGACGTTCGGGTAGTGTTCAGAAAAAGAAATACGAATAATTAGCGCTACATGTAAAAAAAGAGTTTTGAAATAAATAGTATGTTCTCATTTTAAAAATAAATTTTTATTCATATTTCTGACTTTTAATTTTCAAAAAAAAAATAATATTAGTTATTCAGGGGAGATAGAGCAGATATGAGCTTTTAGATATTCTTTATACACCAATTCGCAAAAGTGATATATAATATACAATGGCTCCCCCAAACAATATTCCTGGCTACGCCATTGATATTATTATAGGAGAAAGAGCCCATAATATATTTCTTTTAGATAAGATATTTAATCCTAAAATTTTGAAAATATACTTGGAAAAAAATAAAAATTATTGGTTGCGTCGAATACGACACCTTGGCCGTTTTATATATACAGAATATATGATGGCCATTCTTGTGTTAAATACTTATCATTATTATTATTATTATTATTAAAGGTTTTAGCAGCAACTTGTTTCATAACGTTCACCGACACTGCTTGGTCAAGGAAAGTAACTTCAGTATCTGGTTTTGGAGCATCACTTCTTACCTCTGCACAACTCTCTAGTCACACCAATAGATCTGATTTTTTTCCCAGGCGTACCTTCATAAGCTTGGTATTCATGGCGGAAAAATCGGCAAGATCACCATCTCGTTTTTGAGATGCAATAAAGAGTTTTGAGAATAAAGATCAGTCACTCTTTAGCGAAGTTATTTGTAAGCCTTTCTTGGATTTATCTATTGAAGACGATCGACCAAGCAATGGGAGTTTATTCTTCTTTATTGGCTCATTGAGAAGGACGATTCGATCTAGTAAAATGGTCTGATACGAAAGTCTTGTTGCATACATATCTCCTGAGCCTGTTTAAGAGTTGAAACAACAGTTGGGTCAGCAATCTCTTTTTTGTCCAGCCGCATCAAGTCTGTACTCTCTTCTAGGAAGGGGTTACCATTTTCTCTATTACTTCAACCAGTCGTTTACATGTTGAAGAAAGCTTGCAAGTGAACCATTTGTTTCCTCATGGTGGCGTGTCTTTATTCATTTTTATTTTCTTTCCATCCATGGATGCTTCAAACTCTGTAGTCATACAAATCAGTTCCGGTCCAGCAACTATCCATCTTAGAAAAGCATTTTGATTTTGAGAGGGTCAAACAGCACCACCCTCACTCTTTACAGAATCAAAATTTTGCTCATGAGCATGGTTAATGGCCATTGTTTTTTTGTTTTTTTAAGGAGCTGTTTTAAATTGATGAGAACACTCGTTTTGTCTTGTGAACTGTAAATTTTTTATTGGTGAATTTAGTAGCATTATCTGGGTGTAACTTGCTAAGACTCATCATGTCTCCAATGTGGACAGGCACCCATCGTACATAGTTAATGTGGTCCATGGTGAAAAAAATTGGTGCAAGCTGTATGATGCTGTCTCTGTACATGGGGAAGTTTGCTGTACTCAGTGAGTTGTCAAATGTTTAGAGGAGGAGTTCCAGTTGGAGAGTGATGTGCCAGAATTGGAACTGTGGCACATCTCGAATTCGTTGACCACGCCAGTCATCAAAGGATTCAGGACGGCTCTCAGACTCCAAAAACTCTGTGTAATAAGCGCAAGAATTTGTGAGTAGGATATGTAAGCTGTTTTCTGCCACTTGATGGGGTAGAGAAGAGGAAAGTGGGAGTGGGAGAAGGAAAGGAAAAGGAGAATGAGGGGAAGGGGGAGAAAGAGGGAGGGAGGGATGAAGGACCTCTAAACTTTTCCCATTCTTAATTCACCTAATCTCAAAAAATCCTCTTATTAAAATACAGAGTAATAGATATTGAAGAAGAAGAATATATATATATATATATATATATATATATATATATATATATATATATATATATATATATAGGCAGCAGTTGGATAAAGTAAGTGGAACTCGTGTTAAATTCAATGAATATTAATTCAATAAAGAGTTCGTCCTCGTGCTTTATTTACAGCATCGATGCGTCTTGGAAATTGTTCATACAGGTTTGTGAGGGCCACTCCATGTGTTATAGCTCACACCTATGCTCTTATACCAATGTTTAACTACAAGGGCCAAGTGCAATGGGCCATTGTAATTTTGTAAAAAGCACTCACCATCAAGGAATAAGGTCAGGACCATGGGATGGACCTGATCTTCCAAAATACGAGAGGCGGTCAATATGTTTTGCAAATTGGTAGGGCAAAACAGAATAAGAGGGATGGCTCTCTTTCGGAGTGTTAGTACAAGTTATGACAAGTCAGGACCTGCAGCGAACGCTCCTGCCTCGTCTATTTAAGAAGCAGTAGCTGATCGCAGATCGTCAGTCACAGATTTTTCAACAATAGAGAAGGTTGAGCACCGCGCAGTTATGAAATATATGACAAAGGAAGGCAAGAATGCAAAAGAGATCCATGAACGCATGGTTGCAGTGTACACCGACACCGCCCCTTCCTATGCAACCATTCCTCGCTAAAATAGGGAGTTCCGGCAGGGTCGTGAGTCCCTTAAAGTTAAACCCCGTCCAGGACCCCAATCAGATGTGACCAATCTGGACAATGCGGCCCGTGTGGAGAGGATGATCCTCAAAAATCGACGGGTGAAGGTCAAAGAAATCGAGAGAGAACTTGGAATATCACATGGAAGTGTTATCAACATCATCCACGACAATTTGGCCATGACCAAGGTCTCTGCCTGTTGGGTCCCTAGAAACCTCACGCCCCATGATCGACTTCAACGTCGTCAAAGTCGACAAGGCCAGAGTTGCACAAGCTGCCCTGCGCGAATGCGGATTCGAGGACCACAACCATCCCCCCTACATTTCAGATCTAGCCCCTAGCGATTACTTTTAATTCCACCAGCTTAAGGTTGTACTGCGAGGACACCAGTTTAGGGACGATGAAGATGTCAAGCTCGTCATCCAGGAGTGGATTGAACAGAAGTCGGGAGATTTCTGGTTGTCGGAAATTCGAAGCCTCAGGGACAAGTAGTGCAAGTGCATTGAAGTCGAGGGTAGTTATCTTGAAAAATAATAAAACACTTTCCCTCATATCTCGTTTCCTTATATCGGAATTTTAAAACTTATTTACCGCCCCTCGTATTCAGATATTCGTTGCTTTTGATCCTTTCATGCATGGAAACGATTGGAGGAAGAGAATTATAAGCTATCGCGTCCCAAACCACTCACCCTGCAGTGGGGAAAAAGAGAAATACTGGACTCGTGAGAGAACATTAATAGGTTCCATTGGGCTGTCGACCAGCCCTTGTGATCTCTACACAATTTTATTCTTTACTGGAGGTTTTGAATAGAAAGCATAGGTTTCTTGATGGTGGTTCTTCCTGATATCTGGCTTTATTGAGCTCACGCCAAACAGTTTTGGTCGAAACTGGGCTAGTAAGATGTTGATTCAAATCGGCAGTCATTTTAGGAGCGGGTGACCGGAGATTTTTCATCACACTGATTTTCAAATCTAGTCTGTATCTTTCAGCGAGGTTTAAACTCCTGCCGGAATTACTCCTCCTGCTGTAGGTAACTTTCTTAACCCAAAGGATTTTAGCTGTTGGAGTGACGGAAGCTCCTGTAATTCCAACTCCAACAATTTGCCCTTTTTTGAACTCGATTAGGTCACTTATCCCAGCATTTATACCAAGATCTGAAAAATAAATACAAAAAATCATTAAGGTGGATAAATAAAACGATATAACTACAATAAAAATAAAACACACGATGAAATTTGGATAAATTTCGTAATAGAATGGCTCTTTGAAATATTGGTGTTATATTTCTTCTGTTTCAATTATTTGATCCAATCCCTATATATATATATATATATATATATATATATATATATATATATATATATATATATATATATAGATTTAATCTTGACACTATTTTAGTATGAAAATTTAAAAATTAGGTAACAGGGCATTAAATATCATCGTGAGTGTCAAAACTTGCAAAAAAAAAAATAGAGAAACAAAATGAACGGAATGATGACATTTGAAATGACATTTGTAAGGTTTAGAAAGGATTATCATAATGATAGTCAAATCTTCAACACGGTCAACATGAAAAATGATTAAGCGCTATTAAACTTAAATGATCGAAAATTTTCGAAACATTTTATTTAGCTTCACAAAAGTGGGATGTGTTTTTAGGATACATATTTTTTATTTAAAAATTATCCGCTGGGACTACGTTATTTTTTGTCTGGGGCACAATTGTGTGGTCTATGCAACCAAAACAATATTGTAATATTACAACCTATCCAGCCTCCAGGTACAAAACTCATGCCTGAACTTGAAAGAGATCGTTCAAAGAAAGACACAGGCACTTTACTTTACATACTGTACACAACTGCCACTATTATAATAGTTTCGATCTGATATACAGTTATTTACCATTTTGATAGCAAAAGGTTATTTTCACCTAAAATAACTTAAATTTGGGGTATTTTGTCTCAACTGTAAATATGTTTAAGAAAAGAATGTTTCTTTATTACTTTAAATTATAACCTCTGATTAATAAAAGTTGTGAAAATCATTCCTTTCCATTTTTGTTTTTACTTGTCCTTCACCTGTAATTTAACCCAACTTGCTCTTTATTAAATTATCCTCCTGTGGTTCTCAGGATCATTGCCTTTTCGTAATTCTGTAAAAACTTCGTAGGTTTGAATGCGATTTAGGTTTATTCATTTACTATAAATATCGAAAAACTTTGTAATAAATGTTTCAAAAAAAGACTTGGGAACAAGGAGTTTAATATACAAGATATCGAATTGTGTGGAGTCACAGGAAACAGATAGAAAGAGATATCACGTAACGGGTGACCTCCTAAAAACAGAACCTTAGAAATTTTATTAAATCCTAGGCCTCCACGCAAATGTCTTTTCTTGGTTACCAAAGAAAGGTTGGGGAAGCAGAGGGACTCAATATTTCATGCACAAAGTGGAGTTGTATACCTTGAAAAAGAAAGGAAGAAAAACTAAATTTAACAGTTTTATTAAAAGATTTGTGGGTTCCGTTTTGGGGGGTCACCCGGTAAATTTTTAGGGCTTGTTTTTTCTGGCGTCACCCTGTACTTATAAGTACATATAGGGCAGACGCAAGATAGCTATCTCTCTTAGGAGAACTGTTTGGTTGCTAAGGCAATGAATTTAAGAAAATAAAGGTTCTGTGGAAGGTACTTGGACTGGGTAAATAAAGAAAGGATGCTATAACAAAAACCGGTTGCAACAATGGATGGAAAAGATAAAAATTTCCAAAGTGAGAGCGACATAGGTCAACCTGCACCAACAAAAGGAAATATATAAATGCAAAAACCTCTGCAGCCATGTGAGTAGTCACAAAGCGTTTTATAGCTTAAAGAATTAATCTTCCTTTTAGACGCTATGTACGACCTAAGAGTAAGCACCCTATGAAGCTACTTTGATTGTGGTTAGTCAATAGATGGATTGCAAACTCGCATAGACTTAGTGGCTGGTAAGCCCCTTATTAAATAAATAATCTTGCCTCTTAACCATTACCAGTTTTTATTTCTATAAAAATACGCTTTACGATGATTGCTATAAAATCTGTTTCTAAATATTGTATCAACCCTCGCTCTGCAGTAATTTGTCCCCTAAACTCCAAAACTTACGATGAATTTGGTAAACTACGAGTGTTACATAATTACAATTTTACATATAATTTATACATCTTTTAAATGTATATAAATTAAAACAGGATCAAGTTATATACAAAGAGAATTAAGGTCCTCTTTCAAGGGGTCAAATTAATTTCTGTAAAAGGACACTTAAGTGTGAATTTTGATATAATTTAACTATGTGGTAAATGTCTTAGGTCTTTTACTTTAATTATAATTCACTTCCTCCCTAAAAGAGACAATAAAGTGATTTAATTTAGTTATTTCTTTGGATTACGACTTTTATCTCATTTTTCTTCAATAAAACAACATAATGGCTTTTTTACAAATTAACTTAAATTTTGAACCCAAAGTTTTTTCAAAATTGAGGGTAAGGAACTATAGGTTAATTTTTGTTAGGTAGTTTCTTTCTTCATTTAGCACTTTTTTCTCAACTTCTGTCTCTATATTAGTTATGATTTCTTTAAGGAGGTTTGTGTAAAATTTCTTTGGATTTTAGATTATAAGAGGATAATTACCAAATGATTTTTGAGGTCTTTTTTATTTGAAAAATTCAGAAATAATTTAACTTATTGCTTTCCAAAACAAGAAATGAATATATTGCTACTCATTTTATAACAATTTTACAAGTGGAAGTAAATTTCAATTCATTATTTTATTGATCTACCTTAGATAGATTAAGTCACTTTGACATTTTTCAATGGCATTTGCTTATAATAGATGCATCCAAAACTAAATATTTAAGAAATTCCTTTTAAATCCTAAAGAATTTACGTATTTTACCATCGAGAAAGAGTTTAACATATGTATATTTTATGCATATGCATAAAATATGCCTTAAAATAACTTTACGGCTATGCACTGCCGCATACACAGGTCTTTACTGATCAAGAAATGATAAATCAGTGACAACTAAGATGATGAGTAATGTTAAGCCGCAGTTCCCAGTCATTTATTATCTTAGGAATGCAGATCTTCCGAATTTAAGCATTTGTCAAAGTTAATCGGAAATCTTTTTTCAGTATACTAAGTAAATGACCAAAAGCAAAGCTGCAATGCCTATCCGGAGAGCCTCTTAAATTTTTATTCTAGATTAAGTAAGGGAGATAATACCTTTATAATTTAGATAGTCATAATTGAATCATGGCTTTAAAAGCCTGTTACTCCCGCCCATCGAACAACATTCATCAACACCCCTTTTCTCCGAAAAAGAAAGAAGAAAATACAAGAGAGACCAAGACGACGCAAGAGGACCATGAATTTTCTCACTAAGAATGTCCCATTGAGATCAACCGCATGTCAGATCCAACCCCAGAAGGACGGCCTATGGGAAGAATTGTTTCCCTAATTGAAATTCAAACTTGTAAAGCTCATCGAGGTGCCATCTGGATATTTATATCATATGCACGGAGAGGTAGACGTAGATAAGCTCTTTTCGAAAGCATGAGTGAGTCTATTCAAGAAATCGACCTGAAGGCGAAGACCTCACGCTAACTAAGCCAACTGAAGCGTGCTCTGCCGCAAAGGTGAGAGTGGCGTCGGCAGACACTCGACCGAAGAGGCTGAGAATCAAAATCGAGAAACAGGATGCGTGGGCAAAGGTTCACGTGGTTATACAATTCGACGACCCTAGGAATGGGTTTAAGGTCACCTTTGTCTCGAGAGAAATGGCTCTTAAAGCGACAATTGAAGGACTTCTGTTCTTCAGCATAAGGAGAACAAGAGAAAATATCGAACAAGAGGGGTTGCCCAGCATACAAATGTGCTTTGTATGCTAGAAGCTGTAACAGCACACTCCTGCGACATACTCACAGAAGGAAAAATTGTGGTAGAGCAAATGTGTCACAGTGGGCACACATTTTGATAAGTGCGAGAGCGCCAAGAAAATGTGCCTTAACTGTAAGGGCGTACACAGGAATATATCCTTCAAGTGCCCTAAGGAAAAGAAATTATAAAGAAGAACAGAACAGAGCGAAGAAAAATACATACGCGACTATCAGGAGAAAACAACGAGGACATGCGACCAAGGAGGGCATCTCCTTCAGAAATTCGTATCAAATACATGCAAACGGGGCAAACGCGGTCAAAGACAGTTGCTACAATGAGGTACTCAACTCGCTCCTCAAGGTAAACAGTTTAACTTCAATAATTATGAAAACAAATAAAGACTGCTCCAAGGCTTTCAAGGACTCGGTTATCCAAATCTAAAATTTATTAAAGCTGGACTTGGAGTAACTGAGATAACACCCTCTCCGTAAGAATCCGAAGAGGATGAGGAAGAAAAGGAAGAAGAAATAGTTAATGACATTACCTCTTTGAAATGTGACGAGGGCCCATGCACTCGAACCAGGCACCGAAGAGTAAGTCGAAAACTCCAAGACCTCTTCGGAAAAGCGAAAAGCCTGGACACGCGAAAGCTGTCAGCCAGACAAAGAAGAAAAATATGAAGAAACACAGGTAATAAACCTCAATTATGCAAATAAACGGACTGAAAATACTGGAAATTATCACCAAATGGTCGAAAGACGAAGAGGACTTTTTACGGATACAAATATAAGAAAATTGATGTATATATCAACTTGATTTTGAAACACGAGATCGATACACCTAATGAAGAAATGAAAATTTCAAATTTCAACTTGTTGATCGCCAATTATTCGTAAAAACGGTACCACAGAGCCGATATTGAGATTAAAAAAATTATTAAATACAAGAAAGTCAGAAAGCTTGAGGAATCCTATGCCGTGATAGAGATCAAACCTGATATAGGAAAGAAGGTCATAGCCACCAAGTACCAGCTGCCTAGGAGAGACTTTATGACACGACAGTTTCTCACTGGCCTATTTAGCAGAAGAACACCCAAGATACTAATAAATAATATGAATTCTAGGTTTTAGAACTTTCAATGGCATTGAGAGGAGCCTCGATACTTTGCTGGACAGAAACATTTTTCAGTAAATTAGCCCCAACCTCTCCACCTATTTTAGAGATATGAGTGCCACGAAGCCAGAAATTTGTCTCGGTAAACGTCAGCTACCTTTCAACTACTACATAGATCCAGGTAAGGTAACATTTGCTGATCATAGAAGGCTACTATTAATCATCAAGAAGAACCTTATACAAGTCCAAGATGTAGTGATAAAAACTACCGAAAAGCAGACTAGGGACGGTACACACACATATTCGAGGATTGTCATGATGCTAATTCGGATGAGGCAATTCTAGAGGAGATTGGCGAGGCACTCACAGAGATTAGTAACCGTCTAATTAAAGCAAAAATAGCCTGTCAGCAATATAGATTAATACCACATTGAGGCCGAGAAGCAATGATGCCCAGCATGAGGGTGGGCAACACGGAGCAAAGTAGTGGGAACCGTGAGAGAATTTAGCCGCTTCCACTGATAAGTTAGGAGCAAGAATTCCAAGCGTGTGGACGCAAGAAACCGCTCCTCGACTCTCCGGGCAAGATCCACAAACTCCGCTGGAATTCATCTGTATTCTACGGTGGAGTGTTTGATTAAAGTCATGTTCTTGCCCTGCCTAAAGTATTTTCGCTTCGGGCCGGCTCATATATAATGCTAGACACAGACGATAAAAAGGCAGTATCGGCCGGCTTTTGTGAACGAGAGAAGTCGTTTTCTAAATTCAGCTCCGTTCCCTCTTCTTGCGCTTGAAGGCAAGAATTCTCACCGAAGGAATTGAGCCCCATTCAATTACCTATCCTTATATCTGGTTTTAACTTCTTCTAACGAAAGTCCGCCTTTTAATTCACTCATCAAATGTAAACTCCATCTATTACGATTTACTCGTTCAATCAAACATCCTACGCCTCGTCTTATAAAGTCTAAACACACATGCTAGGCTCTAGCGGCTCAATTGTGGTTTCTTGACCAGTCAACCCGTAAAGTGTATATTCGTATATTGGCTCAATAGCAGCCCCTTGTGTGCTCACGTTTGAACTAATCTATTCGCTTATTGTAAAAACTAAGTACCTGTTTGCAATCTTTTCCATTTGTATATATTGTATACCTATTGTAATTATAAAAGATTATTTTGTTACACTTCTTTCCATAGCCCCAGTGTCACGCCGCCTTCTTTATTATAGTAACGTTCCATTATCTTTTGATTGGGTTACAATGGGTCGAGACCAGCGCTGACCCATTCCATCTGGTTATCCTCTACCCTCGGTTGTTGTCGCGTTTATCCTGGCCGTTTTATTGAGCGTTGCCGTTGTTGTTTCCTCTAGCCCCGTGGCAGTGGATGTCATGAGGGCCACTTATTTTGTCTCGTAGGACATCCTCTTGTTCCGAGGGGTGGGTAGAAGATCTTGAGGAATAAGGTGGAGAGGACGGGGGAGGGGGGCATTAATCACTGAATAAACTGCTAGGCCCAAAAGCAGGATGTGGGCCCTTACCTTGAGTGCTGGGGTGTAGGGTCATGGATGTTCAATCCTCTCAACTGAAGTGCAGCTTCGTCCAGCAAGTCCCTCATCCTAAGAATGGGTTTGTCAAAGTCCCGGATAGCAATGCTAACCTGGTCCTCCGGGCTAACATTCTTGGAGGACGAGAAGGGGTCAGCACGGTGGGGGTCGTCTCCAAAGAGTCCGTCGTTGGTAGAGAGATAAGCCGGCCTAAGGGTAGAGGCATCGGAGTTGGAGACTTCGTCTGAGTCCAGGAACAAGGAGGTGTTGGTCCAGAACCTGGGAATTGAGGCAGGAGACAGCAAACGATATTCCTTAGAAAGGAATGACCCTAAGGAAGGAGGCGTGAGATGCATTCTACGTCTCAAGCTAGCTAGTCGCTTTCTCCATTGCCAGTCCGCGTTGTCAACAACGTCGTGTAGGAACTGGCGGGCGAGTTTTAGTCCCTCGACGCTGTATTGCTCGGACTCTTGAACCCATTGGAGGTGCCTGTGGATATCCCCAAGATCGATATCTAGGTGCCGGGTTAGAGACTCTGACCTGTTGGACGCGTGAGCCGAGCAGTATTGATTCACTTATAGATATTCCTGAGTCTATGCTCTGCTGGTCCCTTGCGTCTCGTAACGTAATGCTCCACTCGTGTTGCCACACGTTATGCAGAATTGTCAGACGATTGGGGAGTCGTAGAGATTCTTTGCGAGACATGTGTGACATAAACCTTCTCCTACTTAGGAGTGGGAGAGGGGGGGCAGGCGACGATCTACGAGGAGAACTAGAGGTATCTGGCGCGAGTGGACGCACTACCGCTGAATAAGGCAGAAGATGTTGAGGTCGCCTTCTTCAATTTCCTTCCTTAAGTTTTATTTGCTTGAGCTCGAGCACACCGGGTTTACTGGGGTTGAAGAGTGGTGACCGCGTGACCGAAGTCCCCCTTGCTCGGGGTGAACGCGTCTTGTCAACAATAAGGGATCTCGATTCAGATTTAGCTGTGGAAAATAGCTTAGTTTCTTGACTTGAAGTTAATGGTGGCTAGGGTTGGGAGGAAAATTCCCGCTTGGCTCGCTGTCTTGTGCTCATGCCAGGTAATCCTTACGGACACCTGGAGTACCCCAAAGTGGTAGGAAGAATCACGAGCAGAAGAAGGAAGCACATAATATGAAAACATCGAACAAAATTCAGTATAACCAAAGAGAAAAAAGAACTTATGATATAGAGTTCGAAAGCAAAATTGAAGATGAGCTAAAGGCTCAAATAAATAGGCTCCACCCACACCATCGGGTGGATAGACAGTCGAAATAACCGAAGAGGAACTACTCGGTGCCCAAATGCTCATTGCAAAAGAAAGTAGCACGTTACCGGGGCTAACAAAGTTTAACTACGAAAATGCTGTAGAAGGAATGAAAAGAATACTTAACGCATGTCTGTATACAGGATACTTTTTCAATGCATTCAAGATGGCCAAGAGGATTTTCTTAACCAAATCTAGGAAAGATCCATTCAAAAGGAGAGCTACCGGCCAATTTTACTCCTGGAATTTTGTGGGAGCTTTTAAAGAAAGTCCTCATCCAAAGAGTGGTGTCTTACCTGGATCTTTCTGTACAATCCGTACTAATTCGGCTTTCGGAAAAAGCGAAGTACGGAGATGGCGATAAATGCCCTACCGGTAAAGCTCTCCCAAGCCAAAAGGGACTGGAGTTACGTAGACGTTGTGAATCTGGATATTTCAAAAGCGTTTGATAAGGTGTGGCAAAGGGGAATGGAGTACAAGATCCTGTGGCTTTGACTATATGAAAACTAAGAAAAAACTAACTTTATGTGACTATGTCATGGAGAGTGTGACGTATATTAGCTTGGGGAGCGTGGACGGAGTGAAGTTTACGCTCAATGCGTGCCTTCCTCAATGGGAATGTCTGCCCCTAAATCTCTACACAAAATATACCGCAGATGTCCCATGCCCTATGAACGCCAGTCGCCTCAACATTCAATACGCCAAGAATTTCAATCAGATAATACAGTGTCCTTGCTGCAGAAATCGAAAGATTAAACATCTATGAGGCCAAATGGAAGATAAAAACTAACCAAGAGAAACTCAAGATTGTCCCATTGAAAATGGACTACAATCAGATGTCAGGATGGAGTATAGACTCTATTGCTACACCAGAGAGTGCAAAGTACTCGGAAGGATGATTTCTACACCCGGTTACAGGAAGCAAGTGAAGTTTTTTCAATTCTTAAAAATAGCTATAATACTTTTTTTCGTGAGAATCATAATCAAATTTAGGCTTAAAACCCCTCGTTAATCCTGCCCACCGACCAACGTCGGAACTGACTACAGCTGTCTAGGATGCATTAATTTTCCCCTAGCTATGCCCGCCAATTTTTACGGACATAATTTGGAGCTCATAAGGGAAGTCTTCGAGCAATAACCTAGAGCGGAATAATAGATTACTGGCGGAATTACGAGTATTATTGATTTTTCATAAAAGTTGAAATATTTCTACAAAAAATGATAATATAACAAATTTCATTGATTGCAAATAGGTTTATTTTGACGCATTGGCACAGTGTTAAGTCCTCTACATTCATTAGTAAGATTTAACACGCCCTCCAATGGAATTGATCAATGTTTTGCCCTTTTCCTGCGTTCATTTAGATTTGATCCAAACTTCAATGAGACGGCATATGAGTTGCTGTTTAGTAGTAATAGGCTCTGTGTGTATTTTATCTTTCAACACACACCATAAACTCTTAATCGGATTCATTTCCGGGAAATTTTCGCGCGATGATTTTACTGTATGACATGGGGCCGAGTCTTGTTGCAATATCCAAGGTCGGTCGCGATACTATTTCGTTATTTGAGGCAGTAAGCGACCTTTAACATTAGAACGCCCACTGAAATATTTTTCGTTAAACGCCCAAGGCGGTAAAAATGACCCTCTTCAAGTTTTTCATAGAATAATTAATAATTTAATTCTGTATGTGTTTATTACATTCAACAAAAGGAAATAGATAGATTATTATCACCTAAAATATTTTTTCAGAATAACAAAGGAAAAATACACCATTTATGTTTGAAAAACATTTTTTTTAAATTGCTTTGAAAAAGTTGTATGATATTTATTGGCAAAGAGTACATACATACTTTACTTTTTCAGTACACTTCCTGCACACCATCATTTTTAATTTTCTGCCCTTAATTTAGACCTATTATCCTTACATTGCTGACGAACTTGACACTTACGGCGTAATTACCGGCTATTTTTACTTCCTCTAAATTAGAATCATCGTTATAATCTGCCCGCTGCTTTATAGATCAGTTATTTCTTACATAATTATCCCTTATTTTCTCCGCCAGCTCTTGCATAAACTTCTTCCGTGAAATCCGTGATTACAGCTTTGATACATGCCAGACAAGAACGTTGCAAAAAGTATGGATTGGACACCGCTTTGACGATGTCTTGACTGAGTATTTTCGCGGCATTTTATCTAGAACGTCTACGCCACATTTAGTCTTATTTCAATAAGACACTGTTTCTCAATTCTTACACTTTTATGGATACTACTCATTAGCAGAATATTTTTGTTTTTCTTCCCATGATATACTGTAAGAGATATATTATCGCTTTTTATAACTGATGTGTCATATAGGGGCCGGCGGGTGTTCTTCACTGAATCTGGAATTTCTCTTCTCGCCTAGTTTATTGTTCCACAAAGCTAGTACCTGATTTTCTGAAGCGTTGTTGCTAAATTCAAGGATGTAAAAAAAATATCAGATGTTACATTTCTTTCAGTATTTCGATATGGTTCCATGAGTTTTAATACGACGTACTCCGAGCCACGTATGCTTTCGGGACGATATTCATCGTTGCCTAAATAAGGAAAGCCATTTAGTATGTATTTCGATTCAGTGTCAACAGAAAGAGAAAATTTTGGCGCATATTTGTCTGGCTTTGATGACATTAACTGTATAAATAAGTATCTAGCTTTGCTTTAGAAAAGTTGCTCATTGATCGTTAAAATTTTTATGAATTTATTCTATGTTTCAGAAAAAAGGGCAAATCTATCCACCTGCAAGCATTGCGATTATGTTGACTTATAATCAAATCTAAGAAATCTCATAATTTCACAGAAGCGATTACGAGACATAGTTTGTCGGCAAAATGAGAGGGCCCAGGGTTCAGACAAGAGAGAGTAAAGATCAATATTTCGTGAGCTGTTAACTCCGCGTGCATATAAAATGGCAATAATGGCATGCAGTTCAGAAGGTGAGAGGGACCATGTTTTGTTCCGAAGTACTTGTTTAGCTTCCGCTAAAGGAGCATGTGGTGTTGGACCTCGAATTTCTTTCAGTACATTGTACTGAGGATACCTACCTTGTGTAACATTATCGGGTCGTATAAGAACCATAAAAATAACAGCAAATATGGAAAATCTTTAGATGACACTTCTTCAAAATCTACATGCATCAGTCAGAAAGAATGGGTTACAATAGTCAAAGTCATCATTTAACCGCATTATTAAACATTCTTTCAAATGGCATCTCTATAAGATGTATGCAAGACACCAGCTTTTTGAAACTGATTTTCCTCGTTGTAGATAATTTCTCGAATGGCTTCTCCATAAACCTGATCGTTTCTTGCAAAACATTGTAATTGGTCACGAGGCAGCCTTTTTCATGAATGGAGGTAAATAGCCATGACATTCGACAATATGTGCCGCTATACCACCCCACAACATTCAACTTTGACACACGTATTCGTCAGCAAAACGTGTCTCTGTGTATTGGAATATGCGGGAAGGGCTATCTTCTCGGCCCATTGTTTTACGAGAATAACTTGAATGGTGCTGCCTACTTGAGCATTATCAACGAAATGATCTTCCCGGAACTCCACCAGGTTAAGGCAATTAATTCAATAGACTTTGGTGGATTCAAGACGGCGCACCAGCTCATAGATAGCTTGCTGTAAGAACAAAACTAAGAAAAACGTTTGACACTCGCATTGTCGCGCTAACTCATGCAGTTGAATGGCCCCCAAGATCCCCTGACTTAACACTGTGTGATTATTTCTTATGGGGATATCTAAAGAATAAAGTGTATTCTACTCCACCACAAAGCATCAACCAGTTAAGAGATAGTATCAAACGTGAAGTCAATAGACTATAGGAAAATCACAAGTTAATCAAAAAAGTTGTTCAATAAATGCGATCAAAGGCGCAACTTTGCTTCGAAAGAAATGGAGGACATGTGGAAGGAGACGATGCTTAGAAAATCAAAAAATGAATTTGTATTACCCATATGAGGAGGTGTTTTTGTTAAAAATGGATTTAAATATATTTGTTGTTTTTAAACTCCGAAGTTTCATTATTTTACTTCCTTGCGCAAACATAATTTTAATAGTCTCCACTAAACCCATTAGTGTATCAATATTATAAAAGGAAATTTAATAAAATTTCCAGAAACGACAGAAAATAGTTGTTTAATTTGTTTTGTTTTAGAGGACTCAAAAATCTCTAATAGGTTTGGATTTATACTAATTCAAATTACGGTTAACTTTTTTCTGGGACCCCTTGTATATATATACAGTATATATATATATATATATATATATATATATATATATATATATATATATATATATATATATATATATATATATACGGTATATATGCATATCAAACTGTATTTACCTTCAATGTTGCTTGGATGACATGAATCAATTGAAGATTACTGTTCAGTATCGGATATGCTGAAGATTCGAAAATGAAATCTTCATCACTTAAGTCATCAGGACACAATTTTACACCATTTGATTCGTTATCATCAACCCCAGTAAGTTTAGACAAACGTTCACTGTCACAAAGTTTAGAACGTCGTAACAATATGATAAACGATAATTTTTTTTACCAAATACACTGCAAATAAGCGAAAAATAAAACTGAGCTGGATAACAACTATGTCTATATCCACCCTTTGTGGGTCATGTCCGATTACATTGAAACATGCCTGTACAAGATATTAGGTTGTGAAATAAGTTCTTGCGTTCTTTTTAATGTTGTGTTGATTTAAGTTTTGTTGACGTGATTTGTACACATATTAAGAAACAATAATAAATAATGAGAGCAAAATTTGCAAAGGTTAGGCTACCTCTCTTAACAGCGTAGACTATAAGGCTTTTGCTTAGGCCACGTCTTGAAGTTGAGTAATATATCATTACGATTTTTTTAAAAGTTGTGTTAATTTAATTTTTCGTTCTGTACCCTCAAAATGGAATTTCAAGTTAAAGGAATGGCACATTTTCGACACTTGTTGTTATTCATTTTCAATCGAGACAGGAACAATGCAAACGCAGCCAAAGCTCGTCGCTATATTTGTGCATTGTACGGAGAAAATTCTTTATCAGAAAGGACAGCTCAATGGTGGTTTTAAGTTTCAAAAACGGTAATTTCAATCTTAATGACGAAGAACGTTCTGGTCACCCCATTAAGGTGGATGAAGATCGATTGAATGACCTTCTTCATGAAAATCCTCGTCAATTGACTAGAGAATTGACTGTACAATTGGTGTGTCATCTGAAAACTGTAGTGAATAATCTTCATTCGGTGGCGAAAGTTAAAAAACTCGCTGCATGGGTTCCGCACGCTTTGAGTGAAATCAACAAACTTCAATGCTCCACGATTGCCACACGGTTACTTGCTCGTCACAAGGCTACTCGTGGATATAAGGACAGATTTCTTCACGGCATCATCACTGGCGCCGAAAAGTGGTGTGTTTATGTCAATATAAACTATAGAAAACAATAGCTTAGCCCCAATAAAAAAAACAATTCCGCGATTAAAGCAAGGACTTCATCCACGAAAGACAATGCTGCGTGTGTGGTGGGATTTGAAGGCATTATTCTTTATGAGCTCCTTGCGAACAACGAGATTATCAATGCAGAACTCTACGGTCAACAAATGTATCGACTCGCCGAAGCTATTCGTAAAAAGAGACCTCATTGACGTTTGGGAGTCCTTCTGCAACACGACAATGCTCGTCCTCACATTGACAATATGACAAAAGACGCCATCCAAACGCTTAATTTGGAAATCCTGCCGCATCCTCCATATTCGCTTGACTTGGCTCCATTGGATTTCCATCTGTTCCGATTGCTCTCAAACATTTTGCGTCGCGTTTCGTTCAATACTGATGTGGAATTAAGAACCTGGTTAGACGAATTCTTCGAGGCATAATCCAGAGATTTTTATTGTAGAGGCATCAAAAAACTAGATGAATGTTAGGAAGAAGTCGTAAATAACAACGGAGAATTCATTATTGATTAAATTGCATATTGTTATCAATTAAAAATGAATTTTTTCCCAAATTGTTAATGGTAATGATTTAATTTGATAAAACCGCAAGAACTTATTCCTTAACCCAATAACAGAGAAGATAAATTTTAACATCTGATTCCATTATATTTAAGAAAACATAAATCCTGTAAATTTAGATGTTCCAAGAAGGGTCAAAATGACCCCATGGGCGTCGCATATAAAAAGGTGTATTATTCGTATGATAATATGTAAATTTTTTAAAAAATCTTTACAAATTAAATGGGCTTTTAAAATAAATAAAAGTCAGAGTTACGGAGGTTGGAAGGGAAAATTTACCATGTGAAGGGGTTTTGAATCTGTAAAAGGGTCAAAATGACCCCTCTGGGCGTTCCATTGTTAAGAACTTCTTCATACTTTTCTTGGTTCATAGTTTTCTAAAAAATGTGCAAACGACTTTGTTTATGCCATGATTTTCGTTAGTAATATAACTGATTTTCTCAGACATTCCACCATAAATTCTTCTCCAAGATGTCACATAGTACTCTGTCGCGGACATCTATCACTGCAATAGTTGATTCGTCAAAGAAAACTACTTGCAATATTAGAAAATACAACAGAAATAGTTGAACAACAATAGAATTATTGGAAAAGTCATTGAAGTAATGAATCATCAACTAAACTTTATTGTTTGAAAAAACTGGAACCAATAAAAAAAGCCGACACCTTTAAAGTTAGCAGATATTAATGCTTTTTATGAATAAAAGTTAACTGGTTAGCTATGTAGATGTGTCATTGTTACCTTTAACCATTGTTCTGAAGTGCACTGAAAGTGATTCTTTGCCCTAAATAGTGTTCCTTCATCATTGTTTCCGTGAGTCGAGGCTTCTCTTTTGGGCAAAATGATTTCGATCTAGCTTCCAAAGGCCTATCATTCACTGTTCTTTGGGCAATAACACCAGCCCAATATAAATATTCCTGCAAGATGTTCTTTTGTTTTTGAGAGTCTGTTATATTAATTTTTTATTTGTTTATGGAGTTGTTTTTGTTTACGACCACATTTTCCAACCATTTTTTAGTTTAAATCTTGACCGTTATCATTCTTTTTATAATAACACTGTCTGTTTGATTTTAAACACCTAATATTTTGGCTATTTCTTTCTGTTTTAATTTAGTTTCGTTCAGTAAAACGTTTAATTGTCCAATGTTTCGAGGAATTAAATCACTCTGTTTACCCATTTTGGTTTAATTCATTTATAGCTAAAATAACTACCTGCAACACACAAAATCAAACTATCTGTAACACAAATGATAGCAAGGTTAACTATTACAGGTTAATATAAAGAGTGAAAACATCCTATTTCGTTGTACCAATTTTACTTATAAAGTAAACTAACACTATTGAAAATAAAAGTTAAATTGTTGGTCAGTGTTGGCGCTTAAAATAATGTATTTGCAATTAATGAAATTGGTTTCACTGGCTCTTTTGTAAAATAAGTCAACTTTGGTAAAATCTCTAATAATTCTGCCAGTACTGTTAGGCAGAATTTTTTACGTTATGGGACTTAACTGCAACCTTTGGATGTAAGAGTAATTCTCACACCCAAGGGACTAACCAGCACCACAGAAGGAAGTACTCGTAACTCTCATCACTGTACATGTTGGGAGCTGTTATGATGAAAGTAGCCCTAGGAGAATTTACTAAAAGTTTCAGCAAATCCACTATAAATCATCTCTATTTTAGCCCAAATGGATCCATCCATCCATCATCATCATCAATCTAGGCAGCATTCGAGCAGAGGATTAATTAACTGATAGGCAGAAGCTTTCAATCCAATTAAGAAAACAGGTTTTCTACCACAGACCATCCATTTTTTCGTTACATTTTGTTCGCTCACACACAAGTATATAATTAAACATTCAATTACAAATGAAAAAAGAAAAAGCAAAGAGGAGAAAATGGGCCCAAAAGGATCGTGGAGACCATCAGTAAGAAGGTCCCCTCGAAGACTATCCTCGCACAAACCCCTCCCAAGAAGAGTTAAATTTGCGACGCTTTATACGCAGAGTAAAAAAACACACTAGTAAAGCTAATCGATGTACAAATCGGATTCATCGCTATATGCACGGAAAAGAGAGATCTGGCCAAGCTTTTTTCCGAAGAGTGAGCTAGTCTATTAAAGACTATCGGTCTTGAGGCGACAGTGTTACCTGTCGCAAAGTGGAGGGGTAAGTAGACGAACATTCGGCTGAAGAACGAAAAACCGAAATAAGGAAGCAACTCACAGAGACAAAGGGCTTGGATGTTATCCAAATTTATGACCACACTCATGTGTTTAAGATCACTTTTGCTGCAACAGAAATGGACCGAAGGAAACCACCTACGGACTCCTGATCTTCAGTGTGACTATGCCAGGAGAAAACAGAAGAGTAGAATAAAAAGATTCCACAGCATACAAATCTACTTTGTATTCTACATACTTGCTAAAACATAACTTGTGAGCCTGTCCCAAGAAAGATACACTGTGATGCAGTGAATACGTCACAAAAGTGCAAAAAGACACGAAAGAAGTGTCCTTAATTGCAACGGCGACTCCAGGACCATGGCCGTAAATTGTCCGAAAAGAAAAGAGATTATTATAATGAAACAAAAAATGCGAAGCAGAATTCCTACGCGAGCGGGTGAAAAAAGAGACGAGATGCAACCATCGAGTGCATCTCCGTCAGAAATAAATATTTCAATGGATGTGAACGCACGCATTCTAATTTGCATCGCACATGCAAATGTAGCAAATGTGGTAATACCTGGCTGTTGTAACGCAGTTTTAAACGCACTAGTTAAGGCAAACAACCTGCCAACATAATCATGCCGACAAACCCTGAGTGCTCTAAAGCATTCACAAATCTGCAATCCAAAACAACACAGAGGAAATCTGGACTTGAAGCTTCATTGGAATAACCCTTTGGAGAAGAATCCGAGGAGGAAGACAAAGTAAAGGAAGATGAAGCGATAATAGCTCTTCGAAAAGTGACGAGGGCCCGTGCACTCGGACTAAGGCAACGAATAATAAATACAAAACAAATCAAATCAAATGTTAGAGGATGGGTTATTACAAAGCCATAGATAAGCGTGGCCAATCGTTATTAGCTTTCGTTTAATTCCTAAAAGGAACCAATCCACTTACTATGTGGTGATAATATAGATAGGTATCTGCTATTGCGATTTAAAAAGAGAGAAAATACAAGGAAGAAGACCCCGCAAATCTAATCGGGGATGTGAAAGCTATGTGTCGAGAGTCCGGCTATAGAACCATCCATGAGATCGGTAGAAGCCTCGATACTTTGCAGGTCAGAAACATTGCCCAGCGAATTGGCCTCAACTTCCCTAACTATGGGGACGGTGCACGAAGCCATACATAATATACCTATCCTATCGTCAGCTGCTGTTTAATTACTAAATGGAACCAGGCCATGTACCAAGTATAGCAGTAGTTAGGAGAAACTACAAAAAGGAAGACTGTGCACGGTAAGCACACCTTTTTGACAACTTACATTCTCTCATTTTGGACGAGGCAATTCTAGATGAGAATGAAGAGCCAATCGACGACCTTAACAACCATGTACTAAAGGGGATAGAGTTTGTACCCCGAAATCCGAGTATAAGTCCATCTCAAAATTTGATGGACCAAATACATAAAGGATTTATACTGTGAGCCGAAATTTGGGTATGTGATTAACATCAGAAACGTATCAATTGCCTCAATAAAACGGAGTAAAGATTCAAAGAAGAGTTCAACCAGTTGCTCTTCGAGAAACAGAGGAGATGTGAGACGATGCGATTGAAAGCCTCAAATCATGATGAATCTCGTAAAAATTTGGGAAAATCATGAGTCTGAAAGGGTCACCTGGTAGAACGAAAAAAATAGAAATAAGAAACGAAGATGGAAACATCGAAAGAGAAAAAGCTAATATAAATGAGATTTTCCTAAGTTATTAGGAAAAAAATATTCCATATAACTAAAGAGGAGAACAAAATTATAGACTAGCTAAACACAAAAAAATACAAAGGACACACATGCAAAACCAGGTGAATAGACTAGGAGACGGAGACGCCGAGATTAGCGAGGAGAAAATATTCGTCCCTCTCCGCTCATTCAGGCAGAAGGTCCAGTTTAATCTACACTAAAAAAGTGAAACTTTGAAAGGGGAACGGCAAATTTCATCGTAGGAGTGAGATGAATTTTTAACGCCTGTCGAAATACATGATACTTCTCTGATGCCTTCAAGACGGCTAAGATGATTTTTAGTCGCGTGCGAGTCTAGTCGAGGACAACTCTATATTTCTCGCCATATGTCGATCGGCAGTCCCCGTTTTGCGTTTATTGTTTTAGTAATAAGATTGCAAATGACCTACAGTACCATCTTCTTTCCCTATTTTTATTTATTTCTGTTTAGGGCCACACAGGTTTTATCTCCCTTCACAAACACACAGGCTTACTTTATTTCGTAAACATAATCTTGTCATAGATTCTTGTTAATCTGAGGAAGTTCTAGAAGAGCGAAACGTCAGTGATAAGGAACCTTGTACGACTTGGTATTTCTCTTTTTCTACCTTATATATATATATATATATATATATATATATATAGAAGAAGGAGCAAATGCAAGTTCTGCGGGTGATAACAACCACCACAGTGCTTTCGCCATATTTATTTTCTGCCTTTCGAAACAATTTTGAAGACAGAAATAAAGGTGCAGAAACCTTGCATTGCAGACTATATTACAATATAGTACAGGAAAGAGAAATTTGACGGAATGAGCAATGAGACAAGAAACAGGAGTTTTTTAGAGGTAAGAGAAAGGGACATTAGAAGAAAACTAGAATCATAGAGAGCAGAGGGCGGCACAATGAAGGCAATCCTTTACCGAGAAGACAGAGCATCTGACCGGCAATCAGCACATCCGGGTTCGAGTCCCAGCCAGGAATTTCAAACTTTTTTCCCCTGGCGTTATCTCTGTCTTCTCGGTAAAGGATTGCTTTCATTGTGCCGCCCTCTGCTCTCTATGATTCTAGTTTTCTTCTAATGTCCCTTTCTCTTACCTCTAAAAAAAACCTGTTTCTTGTCTCATTGCTCATTCCGTTAAATTTCTCTTTCCTGTACTATATATATATATATATATATATATATATATATATATATATATATATATATATAAAGGCATATTCGCGCATAGCGATTGATGAAAAATCCATTGGTATTCAAATAAGCTAATGCATGCGTGACTCTCTGGTAAAGGCTACACTAGTGCATGTGATGATGATGGTTCAAATTCGTGTGTAGACAGATTTTTCAAATATATACCCTGCCAGTGACCCAAAGGTGCCAGTTAAGTTGCTTCACTAATATACAAAACTTCCTAAATTACACGACTTATATTCACTCCTCAATATAATTTCTTTCTGAAATTTCATAAAATCAACCACACAAAAATTGCCTTGTATGACATACCAAGAGATACAAACAACCTTATTCTTTAATTCATCAAAAGCCTGGAACCAGGTCAAATTAAAATGAATGAATTTAAATTCAAGACGTTTCTCCATTCTTTCATTTTTAATCACGCTTATCAGATTATAACTGACTAAATTGCATAAAAAAATCGAAAGAAAAAGTAATATTGAGACGATCTGACTATCGCCTAATCAACGACATTCAGAATACCACGAGACATCCGCAATTCTATTCTCCTAATTGGCGTTTTTTTCTTTACCAGCCTGAATCATTCATATATATGCTTTGAACTCAATAAATATTCATTATTTAACACCTTGTTAAAATTACCTCTATTCACATTATGTCAGCCTTTCATTAGGTAATTTGAACTTATTCTCTTACTCATTAGGCCTTCAGACTACAGCATTTAAATCAAAGATCTTACAACTGCCCCGACTTGGGAGTACTGTCATGTGCCAAATTCTATGTTTCCCTCCTTACAAATTTTGATTGGCTCTTAAAATTTCAACCAATTCGCCAATCTTGCTGGAATATATGATCTTTTCTAAATTGATCCTAGTGAAGGCGGGGGCTTTCTTAAAATGTAGTGAGAGATTTAAGAGAGTGTCGCAAAAGATTGTCATCCTTTCCCATATAATATTCAGTTGCGTATACAAAGATTAGAACGCCTGTATTCATATCACAACATCTTCCCTAACTTTTGCCAAAGAAAATATAAGGTTTCGACAAAATGGTGTTGAAACCTATCCAAATAAACTACGTGTGTGTAAAGATCCTTGAAATTTAGACAAATAAAACGAAAGTAATTAGCAGATAGGATATCTTCTAGAAAATTTGAGAGCAAAAATTGTCTTAGTAGATTTGCCGGAACAAATCTACTAAATTCGATAATAAATAGGAAATTATTAGTAGAAAACATGTGAAAAAGTTATAAGTAATTACTATTAAGTGTGTGGATATTTTATTCTCTAGGATTATTTGACATATTCAGATAGAACAAGCCAGCTTTTGACACTCTTTCGCAGTAATCATGCTCCATTCCTGTTGAAGAACATCTCAGAGTTATTGAACTGTTCTCGGATTCCCCTCTTTAGACCTCTCTTCGACTGATTTCTAAACATTTTCAATGATATTCAGGTCTAAACTCTCCGCAGGGCATTTCATATCAATGACATGATCGTTATCTAGGAAGGACTTTACTGATTTTGCCATGTACCAGAGGGCGTTATTTTGCATAATAAATACGTCTTGGGCATCAAAAGTTTGCAAATGGGCCAAAAAATGCTTTTGCAGTACTTTTTTGTACAACCGAGTGGTCACTGAGCCAGTAAGTGCAGAAGTTGCCCAGTACCTTACCTTTTTGATACTGATAAGTGAGAACCTCTTGTTTGCTCTGGGACTAACTACAGTTTGCCATATGATTGGAACAATTTCAACTTAGAGTCATCGAAGGAGTGAACTTGCTCCATTAGTCATCCTTCTATGTAACGTGCAAGACGAGTTTTCCTATTATTTAGTATTAACAAAGGCTTGGCTGAGGATGCGCGAACGAGATTACTTTCTTCCACCAGCCGACGTGATACACACTGTACACCTGGAGTAATACATAGCCAAAATTTTACTAATCTTGAGTAAACACCTGCTGCTGTCTTAAACTTCCATTCTTCACACTTTGCGTGATGGATTCCGCGTTCAATTTTTAGTCTTTCCTTCACCAATTGGATTATGATTTAGCACCCTTACATACAAACCTTTTAGCAGAAGTTGCAGAATGTTATGGACTAAAATTTAGGATGGCTTGATCTGCTCTGCAAGGGCTACAAATGAATCTAAGTATCTAATTTAGCATTGAAATGCCATTGAAACAGAACAGATATGCAATCCAACAGCAATCTATAGGTCATGCGGAAAGAAGTTCAAATATATAAAATTCAATTAAGAGTAGCATGCAAATACAGGAATAAAAAGATAATTTGCAACTTTTATCCATTCCATGCAAAATTATATTTCGTAAAATTAGACGCTATTTGGGATTTCCACTGTATTATTATACATATTAGCTTCATAAATTTTCTAATAATGCATATTTAATATTTCTATAACTTTAAACCGAAAATATTAATAGGTATCCGTATTTCAACTTTAAAGTATAAAACTATTCAGAATATAATTTTCTAACATTTTGCTTAATTCATTAATGAATACTGTATTAAATACAATGCAATCTGTAACACGTTCGAAGGCTTTTAAGGACTCATATAGAGGACAAGAGGTTAAGTGATTTATTTTTTCGAACATTTTTTGCTTTTATGTAGTGATATTCTATTTCCATTCCATTATTTTTCTGTTTATCTCCTAGTTAAAATATGTTTGTACTATTTTTAGTTGGAGATTTCCAATGCCTGCCGTTTATCTCGAAGTCATAAGAAACAGTCAATTGCATCTCTCCTCAAATCTTAATTTTGTTTCCTCTCATCTAATTACATTCATTTTCTCAAAATTACTCATAAAAGACGGAGATATTGTTTAAAAATTATAAAGCTTACTCTGTCAATTCGTAAATGGAATTAAAATTATCTTTCAGACAATCAAATGCCATCGCTCACTCTCTCTTTTAAGAGCAACAAAATCGAACAATTATTCATAGGTTTATTTAAAAGTAGTACTAATATATAGGAAATGATGACCCTTTAAAATTGTTTTTCTTACTATAAAGATCCACCATCATAACTGTCTAATAATTTATATTAAATATATGTAATGGCGGAGATAACTGGAAACCCGTTTGCACTATAGTTTGTTCACTCAATTGCGGTTAACATAGGTCCCAGCCTTTTATTACACCCATTTTCTTGAGTATAGACAACATTCTCTTATTCCTACCACTGAAGTGAAGTTTCTGTGATTTATCTTTATTTTATCATATTTTTTACTTGTTTCTTTTGTAGCCCAACCTTACTTCTGTACAAGTTTTTACCAACATTGCTTTTTAACTTCAATTTACACAAAGAAACTACAAGGTACTTGACAATCATTTTATTATCCACACATCAACAATCCACCTAGATATTAACAATGTGCTTTCAAAGAGTAATCCTGACTTGGGAATTATTTTTAATGCAATTAAGGCAGAAACTTTGTTCAACTAAATATTAAAGCGAAAAACTGTCCCCACTTAAGCACGTTTCCTCATATATTGAATGGTCGAAGGATGGCAAAAGAACACTGCATTTATTTGGCATAAATAACTCATCTTAGAAAATGAAATATATAATTTATTATTTAATAAGGTAGAAGGTAATCGTATGGTTAAATAGAGGTTATTAATCTATTCTCAAAATATGTAATAGTCTTGTTTATACACATAAAATATTACCATTAGGCTTTTAATATTTGACCAAATAATGAAGAACGATACATAGATATATATGTTATCTCAAAACATTAAAATTAATGAAAATTCAGAGAGAGCAAAGGAAGTAATAAGGACAAACTAATATATAAAAGAGAAAGAAATTCGATATTTTGGTCCCCGCCACCACGTACAGCTAGAAATCTTGGGTGTAAGGTATCAAAGCTAATGAAAAATAACGAGAAAAATCTATATATTCAATGAGATCATGTGATACGCTAATCCTACATAATCATGTCTAACAAACCTGAGGAACTAACAATAAAATACATTTTTGGTTAAGTTACATGCTCATATACGGGCGTGATCGTACGAAAAACAAAACTTCTGATCAAGCTTCCGTCGGCCTCTGAGTAGTGAGATGGAGCAAGAAAACCTTCTTTCCGTTTCGTAGATAAGATTTATATATATATCCTTTTCCATTTTCAACACCTGCACGTTCTATGCGAAGGATATTCTTTTTCGAATGGGGATATACACTTCTATTTCAAGTTGATCAGTTATGTTGGGTCAAGCCAGACGCTGAAAAGACTTCAAGTAATGCCAGACCACGAGAAGGTTTCATCTCGCAAGGAAATCATTGGTAACAGTCATTTACATTTAAAGGTCAAAGTTTGATACTAATCATTTTAATATTTATTAATCGTCGAGTTATTCCCCTCAACGCTTAATTCTCTAATCGAAAACTCTTTCTTCAATTTACCGGCAAGTTTTAAACTTTTCTTTCCCTTAACTTCACAATTCTAAGACATTTAATTCACTCCGCTTGATCCCAGATTTAACATTCATTGAAAAGCACATTTATTTATTGAATATAAGTATTCTTTTGTTACACAAAATATCTTACTTTGCTACTAAAATGTTTCATATTTTTAATTAACCCATTAATGCCACTTGGTAACTAGAGTTGCCACTATTGTTTCTAAGTTATATGTTGGGCAGAATAATTTACTTTCCATGAATTTTATTCCACGTTGTTGTACAAGCCTACATTTATGTAAAACACTACGGTTGGCAGTGTTGTGCTAAAAAAAATTAGATGTATATTGTATTTATTTAACTGCGTAATACGCGAGGCTAAACATGGCTTTGACACCTCTCACCAAAACGTAAGTACTCTATTTACATTTTTGTTTAATTTTCATTAAAATGGGAAGATTAAAACCCTAGAGCACTGAACATATTTCCCGGTTACACAGTCACTAAACTAAGGTATATTATACCCGATTCTGGAAAATAAAAGAAAAATAGTGAATATACAAATTTCTTAATCCTATCATTTTCACAATAACTATAAGGCATGTTATAAGGCAGGTCGGTGATAATTAAATTATTAAAAATCCTACTTACTTTAAGAAGGGTATATCATATGTCGTGGAATGACCAGACTATATATATATATATATATATATATATATATATATATATATATATATATATATACGTAGGTACCTTTGTGGCTTTGGACCAAGGTTGATTGAAGACCGTTAGGGAATGGGCAAATTGTTATGGGTTCACTGGGAATGGTTCATTATTAACTTTGCGCGGTCCATTTTAAAACAAATATTTCAGAGTGCAAGTTGGCCAAAGATTAACAGGTCGCTAGTAGGCGTTGGGATTGCAAAAGAAAGACAATGACGACCTATGTCTTTACTAGCAACAAAATAATATTCAAATATACACAAATATTGGGTTTAAAGGGAATAGTCGCACAAACGGAGGTAAAAGTCTACGCGAGATACAAGTGGGTTAATTCGGGGCCTAAGGAGGTCGGATCAGGTCAGTGATTTAAAGGGGGGTTTTAAACCGGGGGCCACGTACAAGGAATGGATCGAGTGGGTAGCCAGATTCTAGGTTAATCTTCAGACGGCAACAGTTACAATTGTTTACGTGCTCGTTGCAGGAAAGGGGCTAGTTGGGATACGATGACTGTGAGGGGGAGAGTCGGATTACCTCTCTCTTCAGATGAGAAAGCACTCATAGATGGCCTTTGAGATGACAATCATCGTCTGATACTCGCCGATTGAGTATGGCAGAGCTCACGGATGTCGACTTATTCTTCGTTCTCGAATCGAAATCGCCGATATCTCAGAAGGTGGCGGAAGGCGAGCCTCCTTTAACTAGTTCGCAATGATAGGTTGGAAGTCTATTAGTGCTGCCTACTAAACTAAGTCAAAGGATTATATAGACGCATGGTGAGGTGGCTTTTGGTAGCTTGGCGGCCGCCTCTACACACACATGGGTTTGGAGGAAAAGTCGGTGAATCCTTCGTGGTGGTGGTGGGGCGGGGGGTAATTGTGATAACGTTGGCGTGGAATGTTCGTCGAACTTCGATCTTATGACGGAAGTCAAGAATGTTGGCTGAAAGGTGGCGATGGGAGACGATAAAATCGGTCCCTAAGCAAATACAGCTGGGGGTGTGATAACGGCGTAGGCTGCATCCACACCCTGATTCAGCCATGCTTTCAAAGCTCCATGCGGTGATCTCAGGACCACTTGGGCACAGAAGGGCATGTGGTCGCCCTTCGACCTTATTCTGCTACATCTTTCCCATCCCAAAAGATGTCACTTTCGGAGTTGGGGGAGAAAAGTGGCATTCACATAAGAAGAATTATTTGGGGAAGCAATTAATTATTGCCGACCATATGAGAAGTAAGGGGAAAATAATTTTAAAAAATTAAAATAATATTTATACGCTAAGCTATACAAACCAAGAGAAAGAAATAAAAAGAGAATGAAATAGATATTCAATGATACATTATACATAAATGACAGAAGGATTACGGTGGTACATATACATATATAGTGGTGCAGAACCAGGCTTTTCAATACTAATTTTATATTTACAAGGGCGATGTGCGTCCTAGAAGTACATATCGAAAAAAATAAATACATAAACAGAAATAATTAAATATAAGCTCATCTCTAGCTAGCGGTTATAAATATTACAAAATGGAGAATTGAATATGTAGCAATTACGATGAAAATTTAACTGGGGTCGTCACCCAATTGATTACGGTTATGGGTATTAGCGATACAATTTTCAGGCCCTTTTATATACATTGTAGCAGGATGCCCGTTTTTCTGATCACTTAACTCTTTGATACCGCTTTTGTGTCGTAGTTTTCTTTGTGGTAGTGGTTATCTTCTTTGATGAAGTAGGCTTTGATCTAAGAGTGCTAATTCAGTTGTTTTGTTATTAAGGAAGAGCTATTTCAACACGTAAGGATAAGAGGAAACGCAGGATTTATACCAAGATAAACATATATTTTAAATGAAATACTTAACTATGACAAACAAACAGTTAACACGTTTCTATCTTTGTCTCAATGCTAAACTCGACTATTCCTGTTGGCATCTGGGCCTATCGCACGAATGCAATGACAAAATAAACAACTAGGCTACACGCAAACAAACCAATGCCGAGTAGTATTTTTATCGCGAGTCTATTTGATTAGCGTTAAACATTCAATTAACGTACGCTCGTCTACAAGCAAATATGACCGAGGTTCACTAACGGGTTTCTACTCCCTTTAAAACGTGAGACGTACTAAACTTTAACTATCGCCATATGAATATAAATGTTTTTTCTAACTTCCATGACAGGAGGTATTAGGGATTGCCGGATGTCGCTGGAGGGCTTATCATTCAAGTTGGAGTGTTGTGGCTGATGTTTGAATTTCGTCGAGGAGGAATGGCTTCACGCCTCTTGGTATCTGATTCTTTAACGTAATTAAAGAACGGGAGTTCGTTGGGTCTGGGTTCTTCTCCTCTCACTCTTACGGAGCTTGAGATGTGAGAGTAACTCGAGTGTGAGCGGGCTTAGTTTTCTTCCGTCAGAATTCTTCTCAGTCTGTAAAGGATTCTTAGGTATGGCACCGCTATAAAGATTGACTATTTATGTTAATACGGCGCGGAAAGGAAAAAAAAGTCTTGAAGTGGTGAAGGATCGCTCTTCACGAACTGAACTTTCTTCTCTCTTATTGAATTCTAATCTTCTTCTCTGGTTAGAGGATCGATATTCCTAAACTGATCCTTCTCCTCTTATATCGACTTCTAATCCTCTCTCTTTCTTGGCGGGGCTTATTAATAGGCGGATAACCGCCCCATCTAAGGGGGAAGTGACCAGGCCACCGGGAGGGAAACGCGAATGGTCAGAGCGAGAATTGCCGAGGTTGGCACTGGGGTGCCCAAGTCCGCTTGCTAATTAAAGAAACTCTCAACAGCACGACTACTTGGCGTGCCTTTTGACTAGCAACGATTTTTTTCATAACCACGGGTTTATGGGTCTCGTAGGTAATTGGATTGTTAGAGCGTCGTTTAAGGGCCTTATGTGGTCGCCTTAAAACAAATGCTAGCTCCAACTGCCTAAAGCGGCGGGGAGATCAAACCAGGTATGCAGTTACGGTTATTCGCCAGCTACCGTTACCATGCTTCTCCTCATGGAGGTTGTTTTAATGTACCTATACTCCTCTGGGATGCTTAATGTAGCCATTTCTCTACATACATTATTCTTTATTGAAATTCCTGCAATTATATGCTCCATCTCATTAATCAACCATTATGATGTTTAATATTACGGAGGTATGCCAGCGGGCGGTGAGCGGTTTCTATAACGGATTCTCTGCCGTCCAAGTTAATCTTAAACTTATGCACACTCCAAATAATAGCTAAATCATCCTTTGCTATCACTGCATACTTCATCTCACGTATGAGCAATTTGCGACTTACGTAGGCCACAGGGTGACTCTCGCCATCCTCTCCGTACTGAAGAAGGACACACTCGATGCAATTGTTACTCAAATCCGTTCGTATCTCAAAGGGACTACTAGCGTCAGGCAAGCTAAGAACTGGGGCAGATGCGAATTTACCCTTTAGTTGATGGAAATGAATAGTTGCCCTGCATTCCATATGATGCGGTATAAGGACTTCTTTCGAAGTAATTTACACAACGGGGCGGCCAAGGAAGCGAAATTCGGGGCAAACCTCCTATAAAATGATGCGGGCCCTATCAAAGAACGGAGAGGTTTCTTAGTACCCGGAAGAGGCATGTTAACTGTCGCCCCGACCTTTTCTTCTTGGGGATTATGTTGGTCGTTTCCAATGTGGAAACTTAGATATTGGATCGAACATAGGCGAGGAGGCACTTACCGGGGCCTATCGCAAAGCTGTATCCTCGCAAATGGCTTAAGAGTGCCTGGAAGGAGGCCAAGTGTTAGTCTCAGTCACAAGTGGCAAAGCAAATGTTGTTAAAATAAAAGATGGCATAATCCAGTCCATTCAAAACTCTGCGCATTATCCGATTATAATTGCTGCAGGCCGTCATTAACCCGAAAGGAAATCAGCGGAACTGCATAAGTCCTTTGTCGGTGGGGAAGGCGGTATATTTTTATACGCTCTTTTTCAGGGGAACCTTGTAATACGTTTTACATAGGTCAAGCTCGCTAATAAATTTTGCCTTTTGGAACAAATGAAGGATTTGGTCAATTAAAAGAATCGGTTCCGCATCGAAAACGACCACAGAATTTAACTTGCCAAATTCTACATACATGCGGTAATAGTTATCTGGTTTCTGTATCATAACGATTGAGGAACAATAATTTGACGTGGAGGATTCAATGATATTGAGGTTGAGCAGATTGTGAACCTTGGCGTTAAAGGCACTTCTCAGAGGAATTGGAAGAGGGTAACGTCTTGAACGAGCAGGTTCTTGGGTAGCGAGGATTATATCATGCTCGAAGTTAATAGCACACCAAAGGGTCTTAGAAATGACGTCTTCAAACTTGCTTAAAATCAGCAGCAACTGGCTAGTTTGGTCGGGAGTTAGCCGCTCATTGATATCCAAACTAGCTGGGGGTGAATGAATAGAGCCGGGCAAGGCGGGTAGTGAGTAATCCCTATCCTTTGCGAAGGACACGACTGTACAAGGTTCAAGGCATCCTTAGTGTAATCGGCCTCCAAAGCTGTCGCTGGTAACAATGTTGTTGACACACGCGCGGCGGCGATATGTTTTTAACATTTTGACGTGATAAGCTTCTCTCCTGTGGGGTCTTAATTAAATAATTGACAGGTCCTCGCGCCTCGAGAATTGGGAAGGGGCCTTTCCATTGGCTCAGAAGTTTGTTGCTCTCCGTAGGAAGTAGCAATAGAACCTCACCAGTGTGCTTAAACTTCCTCTCCTTTGATTTGACATCAAAGTAAGTCCGGGACTTTTCTAAGTTATCGATCGCATTCTGATATGCAATCTCGGCACACTTTTCTAATCTTCACCGAAGATGCAAAACATACGCGTGGGAAGAATGAATTTCCCTCTCTAACTTGGCGTTAGAGAATAACTCTTTGAGGATGCTAATGGGACTTCGCACGTTACGTACGTAGATTAATTCGAAAGGAGCAATTCCAAGCGTACAATGGGAAATCTCCCTGAATGCACATAGTGCTACGTGCAAGTAGCGATACCACTCATGGGGCTGTTCAGCACATAGTTTCCTTAATACTGACTTCAAGGTCACTTTAAATTTCTAGCACCACAATTTGCACAAGGTTAAGGGGGTGATAAAGAGTGGTTTTACCATCAACAGTTTCCGATAATTTCCATCAACTCAGAAGTAAATTGTCGACCTCGGTTGGACAATATTTCCTTTGGTATGCCTACCCTAAAGAAAATGGAAATTAAGGCTTCGGAACACGTAACACTGTCGAATCTCTTTGAGGAACGGCTTCGGGGAAACGCGTAGAACAGTCCACAAGATTAAGGACTTCACTGGAAGGGAGACGAATGCGGTCGACAAGGTCTATGGCCACTCGGGAAAAGGTTTCCGTTATGATTGGTCTCTTCTGACGGTGAACCGGTTTAACATACCCTTTTGCAGTTGTTTTCTTGTAGATATCACAGGATTGGCAGTATTCAAAAATGTCAACTGCAGCACCAGGCCAGTAGAAATATCGAAATATCCTCTGAGCAGTCTAATTGGGGCTAAAGTGGCCAGAAAACACACTATCCTGGGAGGGAGGGAGACATGAGAACGGGGAACACAGAGGGCGTGAGTCTCGAGGTTGACGCCATATGAGCAAGCGCGATATATCAAGCTTTTTTTGACACTATAAGAGGCTGTTTTGTTACCGCGGACCGAATCCTGCTCGAGGCTGCGAGATTTTTCCCACAAGGGGAGGAGATTTTGGCACTCCTGTCTTTGAGCGAATTCTTAGCTCGTAACGCCGCTGAAATCTGAATCTAAGGGACTTTCAAGGGTAGGGGCGTTCGGGATTTCTTCTCTGCCTGGGCTCTCGTGATAACGAGCTAAACCACAGAGTTAGATGAGACTCGGAGGGCACTGTCAAATCAAAATGAAACAGAATTTGATAGGGGCTAACACGACTTCAGCCCATCCTGAAAAGTACTGACACTCCAGATAACAGTTTAAAATGGGGAAGCGGTTTGCGCGTCCCGGGTGGTCATGAACTATTTCAAACCTTTTGTCGTCGGGGTCCACCGGGGGTAGAAGTTCATTTGATACCACGATACAGGTACACCCAGTATTACGGACGAGTGCGGAGACTCGGCATCCATTAACGCTTCCGTTTCAATTTCAAACTTCCTGGAGAACTCTTGCAGTAGACGAAATAAACATGGTGCCCTGAAGCACTAGGAGAAGCGATTGGAGCTGGCGTTTCTAATTGCGATGGAGGGGGAGTGGGAGCAGCATTCATCTGGTGGACTTGGTAAGTGGGATTATCACGAAGATGGAAATCTGGAGGGCAATTTGGGCGCGTGTGGCCTTCAACACTGCACGCAAAACATACGATTGGCCAACGGGGCAAAGTTGACGCCGGAGAATCACGAGGTTCAGAGGGAGGGAAATTTTAATGAAGTGGAAAAGACAATAATGTGGCGACAGTTGCTTTGAATAAATTTGGTGTTGATCCTAAATCAAAGTGTTCCCGATGGTCGCTATTCGATGAAAAAGAAATTTTAGTTCATATGCCTAATGACATTGAAGCTTATAATAAGCATATGGGTGGAGTTGATTTAACTGATCAATTCGTTGCGAATTAACGCATCCGAATTTGAACACGCAAATGGTGGTGGCCATTATTTTCTTGGAGTATCTACTGTTTATCTGTCAACACTTGGGTCTTGTATTAAAAATTCGAAAAACCCATTTCATTTAGGGAATTTTTAAGACAAATTGTTCTTCAATCATTAAAGCAACATGGAATAAACAAAAAAAGACCTGGACCATTAACAAATAGGATATGGGAGTTGCAGGAGACGAAGTAAGGAAGGTTAATTTTTATCACTCAAGATGTAAGAATTGCGCAGGGCGAACGAAGTATGAGTACGAAATTGTGATGTTTCACTCCATTTTCTACGAGTAGAACCATATCATTTAACATAATATATGTGTCAGCGTGTATTCCTAAAACGAAATTAAGAATTAAGCTATTTATATTTTCCCATCGCAAAGTGTTATGCTTTGAATGCAGAGTAGCAACTCTTGTTGCCACCCCTGTATTTGTCATTGTAAATAAAATAAAAATTCCTAAGGACTATATGCTTTATTTATTACACTAAAATGAAGTTTCCAAAAGAATAATATCAATAACTTAAAAAATAAATTGTCGGCATTAATGGGTTAAGATAGTTGAAGTAATTGTTACCCACAATAATACAAATAAAATAAATATTTTTCTTTTAACCATCCAAAATAATGAGTATACGTTAAACATTTTAAAAATTTCCGCCTTGCCCTCAATTTTCTTAATGGTCGAGGAGGTGAATCTGTAGGGTTTGAGCGACATTGTTGAGTCAATACTACTTAGAGCTCTTCTATTTTTCTCCTTGTAAGACCTCGTAAGAAAGAGTTCAAGCCATCGAGGGTGCTTGTCCAAACCTTTACCGAGAATGCACATTCGGTAGCGTAGCTGGATCCGAACGATGATTAATCGCTTAAAAGCTCAAAAGTTCAAGTTTAAGTTAATAAAAGTGTGGAAATGCGTGTTAGGTTTTCATAGGTGTAAAATTGTTTCCAAGTTTGCCCTGGTGTTAAGGGCATCACTAGCATTCCTCTCTTTTTTTACTTTTAGTGTTTTACTTTTCATCCTTCTATAGTTTTGATGACCGCCCTTGACGGTCATGTTCTTCCTTTTGTCTAAATATTTTTTCTAACTCTTAAGTCGGTTCCTACGTCGTGGCTTTCAAACCTTTCAATTCATATTCTGCAACTGGTAAGTTGTCTCTTCGTTAATTTTTGTCTTTATTCGTTATCTTTGGGTCGGGAATTTCGCCTTTTTTATTTAAGCTTTTATATATTTGTTGTTCCTTTAATTTATCTGATGTTATTGGATGGCCATGGCCCGCCATCTCCCTGCCTTCATCTACTTGATGTTGTGGGTGCGTGCGATGTATAACCTGATTCATGTCTTCGATAAGTTGGCCTTTGAATTCCTTCTCGATATCTTCCTTGAGTTCTGGGGTGATAGTAAAGATGTTTTTAAAATAATTTATAAATCTGTCTTCTAGAACCGCACGGTCCTCTATATAATTTCCGTTCTATTTTATTCCAGCCTTAGTTCTTACGGTTAGTCCTTTTAGATTCTTAAATTGACGCCAGAATTAAGCCGCGTTCAGCTCGCTATAAATTTTGAAAACCAGGCTGTTACATATTTCCTCTTGTTGGAGGTTGATAGACTTTTTTAGCTCAGTGCTTATGCATGGAAGAAGCAAACTTCTTGTCCGGTTATGACCTTCCCGTATTATCTTTCCCTACACTTCCCTGTGAACACAAGCGATCTGCCTCATCTCCTCTGTCAACTTTGGCTGAAGAAGGGTTTTGTACCCATTATTTGGTACGCACTCACGGTCTGCTTCTAGAATGGAAGGTAGTTATCCTCTCCAGTTCTTTATCTATTTCCTCCAAGGTTGCGTCGCTTAGGAAGGCTGGGGCGTATTGAGTGAGTCTTCTCTTGTAACCTTCCTACTTGGCCTAAGGCGTAGTTTTTGTGGAGAGAGACTGGAAGCTGGATCAGCGCGAGGGATATTGTGGTGAGGATCACTATGTGATCAATTGGGACTGTTAAGCCTGGCTCATATGATAGTCAAAGGGGAAGCCTTCACTTGTCAAGATTATGTCAATTTTGGTGGCTGCTGCGGAAGTGATATAGGTTGGAAAATCCGGCCCTATTCTTTGGATGTTCTTTCTTCCCATATTCAATTCCAAGTTTCGGCCTCTCTCGGTGGTTCTACGATAGCTCGCCCCACGGTATCTGACAATGAGGTCGCCCCCCTAAGATTGCCATTCTGCGTTGCCCGAACAACTTATAGAAGTTATTATTGGGAGATAGGCTCGACGAGGGGGTTAATAGGCCACTGCTATCATGAGGTCTCCAACCAATGTGTGGAGTTCAACCGCCACAAAGGATTTGTCCAGCTCTGGTAGGAGTTTGAACTAGATATTCCAGTTGACAGCTAGGGCAGGGTCAATACCGTGTTCTTTTAGTAATATGATGTCGGGGTCAAGCACACGAAAGATGTTTCCATATGCCCTTGCTTTCCCCTCCCATCTGTCTATGTTGAGTGTCATGATCATCATTCTACTGCTTAATCTCTTCATATTTTCCTTTTAGTGTTCCTGTGGGTAGTGTATTTTTCTTGTCCCGTTCCTTTTCGTCCTGAATTGCGCATTTGAGACATGCTCGCACGTTTCATCATTTAGAAAGACTCCCACTTGTATATTGTTATTTTAATACCTTGGAATATTTTTGCTGGGATCCATATCCTTAGGAAAGGCGAACTGTTCACACGCGTAGATAAATATGTTTATTCTAACCGCATCCAGTTTCTTGTTTTTACCTTTCTTCCGATTGGTTTTCTTGGTTTGATGAGCATCTTCTGAGTCTGATTTGTCTGATGACTCCGAGGAATCGGATATCGCCGTCTCTGGTCTTTCATTTTCTTCTTTTTACTTTCTTTACTGTTTCTGTGCAGGAGTTTTTACTAATACTGCTTCTTTTGTCTTTTCCTTTTTGGTTTTGTTTCCTGTTTGTGGGTTTTGCTTTGTTATGGTGTCTAGTTCCACTTCTTCTGACTGTCGGTTTGGTACTATCTGCAGTTTCAAGACATCACCGGAAGGGGGATTGTCCGGAAAGCACATTTGGTCCATACCGTTTTTCACAAGCATTTCATTTAGTTCTTTTGCAAATGTTCCCGATTGTGTTAGATTCATGATGTGCGCGTGAAGAATGCACATCAGGAACTTAGTCGAATTTTCTTGAGGTAGGTTTTTTTTGCGCCTACTTGCGCAAGTGCCGACTTTGCTACTTGGGCATATGTTGTATTGAATCTCCGCGTCTACTCTTGTTTTCTTTCTGGCCGCTTCCTTTTGATCACCTCTTTCTTGACTAGACAAGCCATGGCCATCTATCTATGTCCCTGTCCACAGTTGGTGCATATTTCGAATTTGTTTGTACATTGTTTCCAGGGATAGCCCTTCTCGCTGCATTTATAACACATCTCTAACAGTTCTTTGCAGTCCTTCGACGCTTGTTTCTCCATCTTATAGCACGGAAGCCGAACTGGACTGAAGTAAACTCCTCTCGCTCGTTTGTTCACCGCTAACTTAAGCGTTGAACATGAGAAGTCCATGTTACTTTGCCTCCTCTGCCTTTGTTGTCTCTGCGAAGACAACTATGAAAACACGTGGGTAGTCACTATTCTCCCTTCTATTTTGGGATTTAATCACCTAGACTACTTAGGCCCAAGATTTCCGTAATTTCACCTTTCACGTGGTGCCCGATTCATCGGTCGAGCCGGAAGCATACCACGCTCCTGTGGACCCTGATCTGAAGTGGTATGGCGGGATGCAGTCCTATTTGTGTTATCCTGGGGCATCCTTCGTGAGAGTGTCCCTTCGGGGCTATATTCTTCTTATTCTCTCTAACCATTGGTTGTAGTAACGTGATTCGTGGTGAATAATTTTGTACTCCCTATCTTCTTGCGGTGATACTTCATGCTCGTTTGGAGTTTTTCCCTCGTATTCGTAACTCAGCATCTTTGAAAGTGAACTGCCAAATGGAGTGGTTAACGATGATGGGTAAACCTGGGGGCGCCCTCACTAGGTGTGTTTGTATGGCAGACTTTTTGGTGATTAGCGCGCAAAAACCAGCAACTATCGCTAACCAGGGGTGCCACCCCTCGCGGGTTTGGGTATCAGAACTGCATCCGGCATAAAGAGAGACGTGTGTTTCTTCCCTCTATGGTCCTGGCAGGACTCATGAGATGGAGAGTAGAGGCGTGCCATTACTTATTTTTCCCGAAATTACCGTCCTACTCTTGGTCTGGGTGCCTCTAACACCGAATTCCACTGTGGGCTCCTCTTCGAACCAGCTTACCTTGGTGACCCCAATTATGACTATCACAAAAAACATCATAGTTGGGACGAGGCAAGATGAGAGGCAGCACAGTTCATTTGAGCTGCGTTACTCCGTCTAGGGAGGAGAGGTTAGGTCGACATTAAGTCACCTAGGAGGCTTGTCAGAACATAAGATCAGCCACTAACCTGGCAATTATTAAACTACACACAATCATTACGCAAACGCACATTTCACACTCCCCCCCCACAAAAAACTCTCATGTTATATACTCCTATCATCCCCACACTTTTCTTACCCTATAGAAGATATTATTAGCAGTCATTATTCTTACCGTTTGCCTTTTCGAGACCTGTCCCCGCAATTTACGACGGAATAAAGAATCCAGCTGAATATATTCCTTTATCCAAAGGAAACTCGTTTGATCACTTACCCCAGCTTAGTACACGAGAAGAGCTCCCTTTTTCGTACTGTATATAAAAGGGACATTTAACGTCAGAATAGTCGATACCTATAAATCAAAGCAAAAAAAGCATGTTGCGACCAAAAAAATTAATTTCATATTTGGTGCCAGTAGTGACACTAATTCCTAAAAGTTTTAGTTTCCAAAACTAAACATAAACTCACATCAGGTAAGGCCAGTTGCTGACCTTTACCAACCACAGATACATGATCATTCCAATATTTGAGAAACTGAACAATATTCTGTTTAGCAGAATGAGGTCTAATGGCGGCCACGTGGCCTCCTGTACCCACGTGGGTACGGAGATCACCTCATGGAACTGTTTGTGGGAAACATAAGATCCTAGGCAAGAAGGCGGCGGACGCTGCTATCACTCGCCAAAGCTGTATTAGCCTAGAGACCAATGTCATTTTCCCCCTTCCCCCGCGGCCTACCTCGCCGCGAGCATGCGGGTGCCTCTGCCTAAAGATTGGAATCCGTTAGACATTCAAACGATCATTATCAAGATTCCCCCTTGCCCCGAAGGAGTCGCCGATTTTTCACTCAAGTTTGAGTCCGCTGCCTCTCCGGGTGCCTATATAACGCTTCGACCGAGTTTCGACAGTAGCACTGCAAAACTTGCACCTACTCTGACGAACGAGCTGAAGGACGCTCTCCTCCTCTTCCCCTCTAGTGGTGATTTCAATTCAATTAAATGCTAAATTGATCCGTGGACTCTGCCGTAGTCATTCGTCAAGCTTCACTTTCAGCTTTTCAAGGTTCACTTTCAGTGAACCTTGCCGTAGTCAATTGGCAAGGACTGACAAGGATTCACCAACTCCGAAGACGACAAGTGCTCCCTCTAACTAAAGGTAAACAACTTCTACCGTCGTTTCACCATTCTCCACTGGCTCCATTTTGGCAACGAGCTTATAAGGTAATCGCAACCGTTGCCGCCTGCAGATTGGTCTTAAATCTGGCTTATCCCGAATTGCTCCATTATTTGTGTGCTCGCCCCAGTTAATATCCGCCTTTAAATCAACAACTCTATCTGTCTTTAATCCCTTAATCAACTTTTTTGATCGTGTGTAGATCTTTAACCCCGTCTGGGCGACCATTCCATTTAAATCCAATTTCCATGTAAATATATATATTCTCTTTTTGTTGTTAGTAAAGTATTATTTTCATCAGCGTCTTTCTATTCCAACCCCAAGGCGTACCAGCAAATCCTTTAATTTTTGGCCAACTTGCACTCTGAAATAATTGTTTAAAAGAACCCCACAAAGTAAGAATAAACCATTCTTCCCCGTTTACTCTCGGTCTTCAATCCGCTTGGGCCAATCCCCAAAAAGCACCCACGCGTATATAAATATATCGTCTAGCCATTTCACGACACCCTGTAACAACTAACTATACCATTACCCAAAAAACTACCGAACTTTTTTCTCAAAGAACACAAATATACAAAATGGTATGGCCGAAATAAACCTAAACACAATGTAGAATATATCACGCAACCTATGAGGAAGTGACAATTTGTATTAGTAATAGAATATTTCTATCTGACTTCACAATGTAAATATCGGTTTTTTTAATAGGACAAAAAAAATGGAATTGTTACAGATAAAGGGACATTATCCTTCCTTAAGATTTGATCTATATACCACTGGCATCAAACGCTCAGTCGTTACCTATAAACCAAAAAGCCTAGAAGGAGAGGAAACCTAAAAATGTTCTAGGATTACCTACTCAAACGTATTTAGAATAAATTTTCAATCAAATTTAACCTTAAATACCAACAAAAGTGTTGCATATGCCACAGGTAGTTTATTAGGAGAGATCTGTAAAGAAAGTGGTGAAGCAAGTATAATTGAAAATATGTGGAATATATAGCCGAAGAGATGCATGCCGGTAGTGGGACAGGGGGACAATTGACGGTGTTTAGGCCTAAAGCGCTTAGAATCATATATATTAGGGCGGGTCATACTTTAGAAATTGATGAAACTGGTGGTGAGGGGTATTCAAATGATGAATTTTGGTGAAAACAACTTACTTATTGCAGAAAAGTTAAATTCTGATTGATCTAACCTATATCAATTTAAATGTGAAATATTGTTAGTTCGGGTCATTACTATATTTAACTATTATTTTAGTTACACATAAAAGATCAAATTTATCGTTTTTATCATCAATACATTTATGTAGTCTAAAAGATATTTGTCTAAAAAATTGTAAAAATGTATTAGAGAGACATGAAAAGTTGGAAACCTGTTAAAATGACCTTGGATTTAGTTTGGTCTAACTCCAAAATTGCAAGAAGCCAGTACTCATTACTCAGTGGAAGGAAATATTCCAGTAGTGTTGCCAGTTCTGACAACTATTGTAACTCGTAACTGTTTATAGAGTATTTACATTTTATTTGAAATCTAGTAAAGGCTGTTAATCATTTTAGAATAGCATGTAATTATTTGGTAGATATTATTTCTTAATCTATGTGCTATTTTTTCATTTGCAGATATACCTGCGATTAGTGTGACAATGGCAAAAATCAAGACAAAATTCAAATCAAGTTCTCATCTGACTAATTTTGTTGGGACTGGGCAAGAGCTGATGGTTTCCAAGTTACCAACAATCAGAGATATTTTGAGGTACTGCATCTACCTGAAGGAGCAAAGTGAAGATGACCGGAGAAATTATGAAGTGGACCAGCTTGTAAAAGCCATGTATCAGGGCCTGATTAATCAGTGGACCAAAGCTAATGCTCTCTTTAAACCATCTACCTGTTGTAAATCAAAAGGTCACAACAATTTCAAAGCTTAAGGAGGTGTGGAAGGAGGCAGTAAAAGTTTCCCTTGCTAAAATAAAAATTGAAGTAAAAGAAATGTTCATTGCAAAACTAGTTAAGTCATTTTATATATTGACATGCAAATATCAAATTTCCTGTTGCGGAGAAGTAGGTTGTAATGGCTGTGAGACTGAAACCCACATTAACTGCTGTTGTAGTAAAGAGAAAAAAATACCTACTATGGAACTGGCTTTTATTAAAGGACAAAAGGAGATGGTTGGAAGTAATGGTACCTTTTAAATTGGAGATCCTGATATTTCAGAGCATAATAGACAATTAAGAGGTCAGAAAGGAAAGAAAAAGAAAGGATAGAAGAAATAAGAGAAAAAGTAAGGAGGAAAGCTCTGTTTTAGCAGGAAAAGTAGCAAGTAAAGAAATTGAACATTTTTTTGGCAGAAGGTAAAGATCTGAACGCAGAAAATTCTGTTGGTGACAACAGTTTGGGTGATGAAGTAACTTTTAAAGCTGTCCAAGAACCATAATCTTCCACCAGGAATAGAAAAAATTAATGATGAAATTTCCAATATTGCTCTTGCTGGTATAAGGTATGGTGTGGGATTGAGAGCAACCGCAGCTATGGCAACAGCAGCTTTAATAAATGCTGGATTCTTTACTGAAGAAGATACAAGTAAAGTAATTGATAAGAATAAAGTTAAGAAAGCACAGGAAAAGCTAATGACAGTTATTGAACTGAGTTTGAGGAAAACTTAAGAAAGGAAGGAAGAATTTCTTGTATTCTCTTTGATGGACGAATGGATGAGACAAATTTTATGATGGAGGCAGAGGGAAGTGAAAAGTTTTTTTCGGCAAAAACAATTGCCTGGGAGCAATAAACTCTTCCACTTTGTCCCAGAATAGACTACAAAAGAATAATAACATGCAGGGAAGACCACTAAGGCTATGTTTGGATGGCTAAGGGAAAGTGTTTGGATCAAAGCTTAATGGCCAATCGAGGAGACTCCACGAATGTAAACACAGGTGTAAATTCTGGAGTAATGCAAAAAATGAAGCTCCTTTTGGCAGAAAGCTTGTTTGGTTGGTGTGTAATCTGCACACTGGGGAAATCCCTCTCCGTCATCTAATTATCAACCTGGATGGCCCAACACTATCTGACAAGGGATATTCAGGACCAATAGGAAAGCTCCTTGAATATGTTACAGACTTGGATATCAACCCATATTTCACTCAAATATCTTTAGGTCCTCCTCCTACCAATATACCTCAGGAATGGTGCAATATCTTTCCATTGATAAACACTACGGCTATAGATTGTATCGGCAATCAGAGATGGAGTGCTTCCTACAGGGCTTTCTCTATTGAAAATAGGACCAGTAACCCACAGTCGCTGGCTGACCATAGCTAACAGAATTCTTCGGCTGTGGGTGTCAAAGCATGAGCTCAAAAGAAAAGCCGTAAAGAATCTAAGAATGATTGTTTAGTTCATCATTGGTGTATATTACCCATGCTAGTTTAACGTTAATTTTAAACACTCATGGAATTAGGTACCTAGGTACATTCTTTATCAACCTCACTGCCTTAATTCTGGGAGCAAGAAAGTGTTGGATATTGTTTTGACAAATGGTAAGAGATCACCTTGGTATGCATATAGTGCAGCTATCCTCCAAATCCTCCAATGCTCTGAAGATCAGGCGGAGAGAACTAATGGGGTGAAAATAAACCAACCATCAGGGGAGAAGGGGACCCAGATACTCAACTGGGAGACTCCTTTGTAAGGCTTAGAAGGACACAAGACATCAATTGTGATGCTTCCAGGCTTGGAGATTTGATCAATTGGTCAGAGGATGTCTCTGAGCTACCTTTTACTTGCTCTTTAAGTACTTCAGAATTAAAAACTTCATTGACTCCCTTATGAAAACACCTGACTGGCCTTGTCACACACAGAGCATTGATAGGGTTGTAATAATGGTGACTGAGGCTTCTTCCAACTATTTCCCCCTTGAAAAGAGGAATGAAGGAATCAGGGCACAAAAGACAAGTAGATATATGATGTCCAGGAATGAGTCAAATCAAGATTTGTGTGCTCTGGTGAAGTTTAACTTTTGAGTATGACCCAAAGTGACCCATGCACCACTATGTGGAGCTTTGCATACATTTCTTACTCAATAAATATATAAATTTGAGGTTTTTTGTGTTTCTGTGTACTTGGATTAAATAAAAATAGGTTACATAAGCTCATGAAGAAAGGGAAAATTTTACTTTTATTTAAATGGAAATTGATGTAGGTAGGAGCAATGGTATGATGAAATAAAGTTCTTTTTCAAAGTCTATACCGGAAAATTAATCATTTAAGCACCCCTCATTAAAGGATTTAATGAAAATATAAGGTTGCCCCAAAGTATGACCCGCCCTAATATAAATATATATATATATATATATATATATATATATATATATATATATATATATATATATATATATATATATATATATATATATATATATATATATATATATATATAAGGTGTAGAAAGGGGCTCCTCGCTAAATTTTGCAACATGAGTGTGTGGATAAGGATAGATACGGACAAAAAAGGGGTTGGAGTAGAAGGGGAGAAAGAGAGAGGCAAAAAAACATGATCAAAAAACACTATAACACCTTGAATCCAAAGGGAGAGGCAAATACGCCCATGCCAGTTTTAAGCAAATATGAAAGGACTAAAGGTGAATTGGCGTCTACTCCTCCAAATTAGCAGCCAACCAGAATTTTAAATTTGGAATATATGGAAGAGATAAAGCACCGGTGTCTTCAATAAAGTTTGAGACTGCCTTGGTCTCCATATTGCTTCGTATATATGGTAAAACATCTCATACCTCTTAAAACCACGTTTTGCTCGTCCTGTCGCCTCTCACCAATGGAGCATAAAGAAAACAAGCTTCCCTCGCGTATTTCATTGCAACTTGGTTATACACATCCGGCCGGTGATTTTAGAGCCACGCCCTTTACCTTAGCGTCCTTGAAGAGAACAAACAAAATACTCATGGACTTTTAAAGTTCCTTCTAGGCATCAATTCTTCTAGGCATCAATTCTCCCCGGCTACCCCAAAATCTCCATCCCCATCTACCCATCCTAATTTCTGTGCATTTTCCTTGGAAAAGGTAGTTAATATTTGCCCGGGAATTCCGTCTTTGTCTGCTTCCCGTTACACTGTAACCTTTCCCCCACTTAAACAGCACCCAATCTCAGTTACTTCACTCTTGTCTTAGATAAACAATTTGACTTAGCACTTTGTTCTTCGCCAAAAACCTTCTCTGCGTTTGACACTCTCCATCCAATCTTAAGAGTCAGTTCATATTTGTCCTGCTAGGTATCTTCAAAGCCCCCATGTCACTAGGTGAGGTGAGTTGGAATTTTAACCATCTTAAATAAAAAAAATCTTAGCCCTAATAACAGTTCAAATTATCATTTTATGTCTCAACTTCAGTTCATATATAAGGGTCTTAAGAGTTTACTAGTTGCCTGAACCCCTGAATATATGACCTACTCCAGTTTCTACGAAACATTCTAATCCGGTTTCAAGAAAGCTCAAAGCTCTGAGGTGCATCTCTTAAATGCGAGCGACGAACTTATCCGCAATACCAAGGCTGAGAGGCCTTCAATTCTACTGCTTGCCAGTCTCTAGGCAGAATTAGGTACCGTTGACCACTCTATTTCTATCCACATTCTTTGGAACAAGCTGTGTGTCTGTGGAACTGATCTAAACTGATTTCACTTTTATCTGTGATTTCTGACTTATTCTTTTTAGATCGGACGTGAGGTCTCTCGGCCAGCTGCTGCGCCATATGGTGTTCATGGTGGCTCTTTTCTTGGCCTGTACCTCAGTCGTATCTACCTTCTTTCTCTTGGCCTTCATCTGTGTCGTCTAGGTCTATTCTTGTATTTCTATGCTGATGACACTAAATATTTTGCTCTTCCTCCACAAATCCCTTTGTTGTGATTGTCATTGATTATTGAGACACGATTAATGAATGGCTATCGAATAAGTTCCCTAAACACAAACATTAAATACGAGAAATGATTGTGATGGGACCCTCAACAGATTTAGTTTGCTGACAAAAGGTGCCCCACTTCTCTGACAACGTTAGAACCATAGGTGTTTCCTTTGACATTCAATTCAATTTCAAGTGACATGTTTCTAATCATTTCTCCACTTTTTCTTTAAATTTAGTCGTATCCGGAAACAGTTTCAAGATAGCTATTCTTACCTTTATATTCTCTCTTTAATTACCATAACCCTTTTTTCAGTGGAACACCCTCCTCCAAAATTATAATTTGCACCCTTTAAATTGTCCAAAATATAGCGGATCGAGTTCTAAGTCGAGGCCTCTAATCTTGCTCCACACTTATTATCGAGAAAGGGCTTGGGATGCCCATTAAATTTTGAATTACTTTTTAAGTCCTTCTTCAGACATTTAAAATGATAAATACCGCAACTCCCATTTACCATTACTCCGGATTGGATGTGACCGGACAAAATTGAACCATTCGCTCAAGAAGTGCTTTGCTTCTTTCGCTTTCCCGCACTCATTTCTGATGTATGGTAGATCGTGCCTTCTCTGTAGTTGAGTCTAACATGTAGATTTGTCTGCCTGCTGTCATAGGCTGCTCTGGTTCGCCTGGAGTTTTAAAGCAGCCACTGAAAACTCATTCCCTCTGTCAAGCTTTTCCCTACTCATTGGACAGGTTCCCTGTTATGGCCTTTAGGTCTTGAACAGCCCCATATTAACCTCTATTATCAGTATTATACTCTTTCTCGTAGCGTCAGGTTCATATTTCGATGAAGCATCTAATTAAGGGCTTATTCATGAGTAAAGAGGAATGAAGATATGTCGTTCACAAGCCCTTTTTCTTATGTACTCCTATTTCCTATTGTCTCCATTATTTTTACTCTCAAATTATCTGATTCTTTATATTCCTTAACTCCCCATCCCAACAGCCCAAATTTATATTCTCCATAAGCCTATTAAAAAAGAAGAGAAAACGCGAACAAGAAATATTTCACCATTTGTTTGTCTTTGCTGCTTAACATGCTTGGCTTTCACAGCCGTTGTAGCTTGAAGGCACCTTATTCGATTTTTATTTTTAGGCGAAACATTAAAATTCAGCTCTGCTTCTCTTATCATCGCTTAGACATTTTGTTGTTTGGAAAATGTTTTGTGCGTGAAAGTATACCCGGCAAAACAAGATGAAAAACGGAATAAATTTTTCTTCGGAAAATATTATCTCCTAATTGCGAAAAAATGAGTCAGCGGCAGTGGGCACCGTTGACTTGCTGGATATCGATAACCTGGAAGAAACAAAACAATAGGATTTCGAGTGTTATTTATTCTATAAGCAAAACCTTTCAGACAAAGAAAACTATAATCTCGTGGTCACATGTTTTCACAAGTTTTCCTGATAGAGTGAAATCACTTAGGTGACATTATTTTAGCCCGAGACGAACTAAAATCCATGTTTTCTACACTTTTAACATATTTCTAAGCTTAGATAAGTTTGTGTGGAGAACAATAACAGCTATCCATGTCCCTCCTGTAAAGTAGGGTTCGAGGTCTATAAAACTATGCTGGAAGAATATTCTACTAGATTTTGTTACGATAATACCGGGTTTTTAGTTGGGTTCCGATTGTTGGTATTCAATAAAAAAAGTATATTTAATGAACATTAGTAATTTGATAAAGCTTCACTTTTTTGGAAACCAAAGTGACAAAGGGAATAAAATAAATCGCGTCATCTTTTCCTCATTCGTGATAGAGCTACAATGACTGGCATAACCGAATGCACCATAGGCTTACTCGAATTGAATTGAATTTGACGGATAATATTGTATTTTGGTACCAAGAGGAGAACCTTCATGTCTCAGCGGTGGGTTGGCAAAACGCTTTTGCGTTGGAATAGGCGGATCTATGCATCTAAATGCCAGGTACTGGAGCGTAGTCTAGAATGGAGTTGTTTGCTGAGAATACAATAAGGTAAAGACTTCGGGGACCTGATTGGCTATGTCAGCGATCAAGTATGTAGGAGCTACGTACTTCCATGGATACGAACAGTGCATTAAAAAAATAGCGTCCAATGCCTGATAACGCCAAAGTTTTCTGTCCGCTCTCGATGCAGTTGAATTTAATAAAATATCGTTCTAACCCAAAGGCATCCAAAATCCAGATGTAAGTGTAGATGATTATGCACAGAAATTTATTTGCTAACCAAAAGTTGTAAAGAAGTTATATTATCCCTAAGACTATATTTTATGAATGTGATTTTATGCAGGTTTTGAATAATAGTAGATATTTTTTCTCTTAGTTCGGTTATGACCTCGGAATATTTTTAGTTTTTATTATAATTATTTCTATGAGTTCGTTCAGAGTTTGAAAAAACAAAATGGTCGATTTCAGAAATAAATATGAATATCGAATGCTCTGGACTATTTTAAAACAAAAAGAATTAAATGTGGTGAATTTTAGAAAATGTAATGAAATTTAGGAATAGCGGTTTGGGGGGAGGGGGGGGGGTCGTATATTTGAAAATTTTATCGAATTTATTTCTAAAATAGATTTCCAATTGTAATCTTTATCAGGAAGAAATAGTTAATGGCCATTAAAAACGAGTAGACCAAAGTTTAACTTTTAGAGAAAATATAGACAGAGAAAAAAATGAATCCTAAGGAATTATGTTTTAGTATTTAAATAGAGCTCCGATAAAACTTATTTTGGGTCCTCTAGGCCTAAAAGATAACTATTCGTTTTAAAAATAAATGGATCAAAAGTAAATTATTGCGAGCTATTTACTGGTTGATGATTTATTCTCTTATCCGGAATAAAAAAAAGAAGATAACATTTTCTAGATTTCAAGAGCCAATAATGATAAGAATAACAATTAAATTTGGAATCTTTACATAAAACAGGAAAGGGTCCATTGCGTCCTCTGGTGAGACATGGTATTGATATTGTAATTTCAAATCCGGTGATATATCAAAGTTAAGGATTCCCTTATTGTGAAAATGTGAGCACCCCCGAAGCGACCCAATGTGTAATCCGTCTTACCGGCAAGAGATTAATTGAGGCAGGGCGCGAGGGAAAAGAAAATCTAGAAAACACATATGATAAAATGTAATATTGGAATCACCAAATGAATATCTAAAATTTTTTTATGTTAGGATGTTACATGCAGGAAGCTGAAATTTTATTTAAATTCATTGACAAATTCTCGTCTGTAATTTTAATTTTACTTAAAATTGAAATTACATTAAACTGCTCTTAATTTTCTTAACATTATCTCTCATATCGTTAACTCGAATTATTTCTCATCATCGAAATTATCTTATTTAGTAACTCTCGTTCGTAAAGAAACAATATTTGCAAAAAGAATTAGAAGAGAGCACAATATTATTAGGATTATAATTTTAACACAATATTCTTTATTCTTTTACCCAAATGTACAAAAATATCCTAAAAGTCCTAAAATAAATATAATAAATAGTTTATTTAGGGCCAATTAAATAATAATATTAGTATAATAATATTATTATTATTATTAATAATAATAAGAGTAATAATGGAGGTCTTATAGGTTGCCCTTCAAGACTTTTAAACCCTCGCAAGCCGACCCTCCATCAACTAAAAGGAGGGCTGAGAGATGAGTAGGTTTTCAGAGTAGGCTTAAATGCGACAGTCGAGGAAGATGTACGTATAAAAGAGAGTTTTTACTATTTTATAACTGCTCTATTTGCCGGTGCTAGTCTGCTTTTCACGCTTGTGTACAGAAAGGTGAATTTTGCCCATTTTTCGGATTTTTTTCGAAAGTGAATTTTAGTGTAGTTGTACTTGTTCGACTTGCTTAGAGTAATGAAAATAAAAATTGGTAAAAGTGAAAAAGCGCGATTTCTTTCAAAAGCATTTCGATTTAAGAAATTGAAGGGTGAAATTATCGCCCCTTTGCTAGTTACAAGGACCGGAGCCCCACCAGGCCTATCAGCAATCACTAAGGAAAGTTAAAAGTAAAGTGAAAAACAAATACTTGGACCTTGTTCCCTCATTCTCTCATTCCCCTCCCCCTAACATCTCTAAACTTTTCCCGGTATATATATATATATATATATATATATATATATATATATATATATATATATATATATATATATATATATATATATATATATATATATTAATTCATACTCAATTCCTCACAACACCATTACCAGGACCCCTTCTCCCATTTCACTGCCAGCTATCTCGCGATAGTAGGCAGGGGAAATGATGAGAGACCCACCGCTTCACTCTCCGGCCCTCTCGGAGGGCCCAAAAACCAGACAAGGGTAAAGTATTCTAAAAAGTTTTCGGATCCCTGAGCATTGCAATAGCTTGACTAATCGATTTCCAAAATGGTTACTCGGTCATTTGCGCCAAGAAAACTGACTGTGAAGCCTTGACGTCAAGCAAGACAGTTGAATGCATAGAGACTATAAACATAAAATCGACCACACCACCACAAATAAGATCACATCGTAGCTTAATCTGAAGGCGCCTCGACTCCTGGGTCGAGTGCCACTCGGCAGATGAGATTCAAACTGAAATTGAACGGAACCACCCATCGGCAAAGGTAACTGAGGTTCTTAAATTAAAAAAATACACGCACGTGTTCAAAGTTGTTTTTGAGGACACAGCTATACATATGTTAAAAATCAAATGAAAAGAGTCTGCTTCTCTTCAATCCAAGAGGCTGCTCACAGCAGATGGAACGAGTGGAGTTTGTCGACTTAAAAATATGCTTTCGGTGCTATAAGTACGGCAAACACATTACGTCGAACTGCTCTGAAAAGACCTTAATTTGTCCTCTATCTGCGCCGGCCGCGACCATTTTTGCGTGACTGCAAAAGTAACTCCTCCAAATGGTTGAATCGTAAAGGCACCCACTGGACTATGTCTATGGCTTCTCCGGTTACAAAGCAGGAAATTTAAAGCAAAGCCAAATAAAACGCGAATCGAAAGAGAAAATGGACAATGAAACCTATACAAAAGTAGCTAAAGACGCCATTGCCGAGACTAACAACCAAAAAACATTCCACCACATAAAAAACGAAAATTTAACCAAAATAATGTGTTGTATTTACTATGCGCATATTACGAACATTACTTACTCAGTTACCTTTGCCATGGAATTCAACCGCATGCTCATAAAGAAAGGAATGCAAGAGATGTGGTTTCCAGACAACCCACACATGGAGGAGGTTATGCGAATTAGCATAGCCTCTCAGTGTTAAGAGGTATGCCAGAAACTTTGCACCCCTCAAAACACAGCCAATACACACGATTCGCTACTAAACAAATAAGCAGACATGAAAACAACAGAACAAGCCCCAGTTACAGTCAGGAAAAACAATACGATTACAAACGACACAAATACACACACCCAATACTGAAGCAGTGCGTTCCAAGGAAACAAGGTCTCCAAGGTCAAGAAAAACCTCCAAAACCCGCCGCCCAAGGTCAACCTCCTTCTCTTCGCAGGGTAAAAAGCACTAGCTCAAATACCATGCAAGAGCATTCAACCTAAAATCTTTTGCCGCTGAAGTCGGTTCCCTTCCCAAAAAGCTGGATTTCCGCGAAGTAGCAGAAAGTCTCAAGCCTGGATGGTACAAGTGGGAATGCTCGGATGAGGTTCCCGAGCGGCAGGTCGAAGAGGCTCTCGTTTAAAACATGGGGAAATTTACCACGGACTGCTTCATTACGACCACGGACACGGAATACAGAAAAAAAAGAAACAGCAGGTAGCGCACCACGCCCATTACACCACATAAGGATAAAGTAGAACGCGAATAAACGTCTACTTTAATACCCCAAACAAAAGAACAAACACTACGCAAAATGGCAGACAGACTTATGATAATATGAACATCTGAATGTCAATGAGTTTGACGGAAAAGGTTCTATCTATGGCAATATAATGCGACAGAGTCACCCTCCGCAATAGCCGTCAAAAATGGACTAAAAATACAGAGCCCTAGAAGACCTAGATGAATCCTACCTTGCCATTGAAGTGGGTACTGTCCTAGGGAAAATAGTCGTGGCTACGAAATACCAACCCAGAAGACGCACAACCTCATGCAGGTATTTAGCCACCGGAAGAACGTTATCTTCACCCGAGATTTAAAGGCAAGAGGGGTAGCGGCAGGTTATACCTCCTAGAACAATGCAAGTAGAAACATGACAAGGCCCTGACCCGAATTCCCGAAGTACATATCTGGAAAAGAAGTAACGAAACCAGATATAGACTTATCTAGTATCAGGTTTTCTTACAATTACTACATTGAACCAGGCCCCATCATTCAGAGCGACCACCAGGCTATCAAATTACAGTAAGAGTAAATCCCATTCAAATTAAAATCACAGAACACAAAAGCTACAAGCAAGCGAACTCTTAAATTACCTCTTAAATTACATCCCCGACCCCTTATATGATGCTAACCTAGAAGAAATAGATGAGAAGCTGGATAAACTTACTAATTACCTAATAAAGGCCGATGTAAATTACATTCTCATTATCAATTAAAAACTCCTCAGCTTCCCCCTGCTAGCTCAAGGAGCCCTGGGAGCGCTGGTAGCACTGGCCCAAGAATATAGGGACCTATTCATTGTAGTAGCGCTGATAGGCCCCAACCATAATGCTTATAAAAGACTAAGACAAATTAAAGACAAACTCTAGACACTAATTACGGACCAGCAAATACTACTATAGGAGACTAATAGAGAGACTCGACATAGAAAAATAGTCACACTCGTTCTGGCAGACGATTAAACGTCTTAATGGAGAACCTCCACAAACAAAAATCACAATTAATCACAACGGTCAAACAATTAATGAGACAAAAGAGATTGAAGAAAACTTTCGAATTCTCGTGTCTTTAATCTTCAAAATTAGCCAGGAAGAAAATGATAATTATGACCCCGAATTCGAAACTGACGTAATACAACAGTTAAACACCCAAATACAAAAAGACTCTCCTCACCACTGTGTGTATAGGAAAGATTGATGGAGGGCTATGACAGTAATATAACTGCTTTAGAACTATTTGTTAATCAAAAAGTCTTTTCGTTAAAGAGCTTCAGGTATTCCGGGGCTAACCCGCGAGAATTTCATCTAGCTCTACCCTAACGTTTGGAGTGGCCTTCTCAGAATTCTCTGAACACGGGCTTTTTCCCCGAGCAGTGGAAATTGGCCAATATGATTTTTACCCCTAAAGCGGGGAAGCTCCCGGACTACCCTGCCAGCTTTCGACTGATAACTCTCTAAGTCTTTTCACGATGAAGTCAACTTGCATAATTAGCAGCCACACGGCTTCAAAAGGAAAAAAAAGTACTGACACGGCACTAGCCGTAGTTACCGAGAAGCATGCAAAGATCAAGGCAGACTAAAGGTATGCCAACCTGGTTCTCCTTGTCAAAAAGCTTTTGACAAGAGAGGCCTATAATTTAATTTCTTACAAGTAGGCTTCAACCCCATACTTAAGAGGATTTTGTGCGACTACATAATGGAGAGGAGAGCAAACATACGAATCAGAAAACATAAAGGCCCCGAATTCGAACTCGAAGCAGGGGTTCCTCAACGGGGCTGACCATACTAAGTATGCTGTAGTCCACGACTACCTTTGACGATGATACCTAGAATGCTAGTATTTTATTGGATATGCTGAGGTAGTCGTTGCTCCGATAAAATTTTGTTCCGGGTTGATAAGCCAGAACCCCCCCAATAACCGCTAAACTGGTTGCCGAGCCAGTCATTACCCTGGCCGAGGCTCTGAAAAATTCCACGCCTCCCGTTCATCTAGAGATCCCCTCTAACCCGGAATTTGCAGCCCTCCGTAACGATGCCTTTGTGCACGCTCAAAAAGTGTGCATATCTTTCATGCTAATTTAGGAATAAGTGAGGACTCACGAGATAGGCTCTGCCCGCAGATAAAGAGAAGTCTCCTACATCGTTAACGAAGACCTACTTTACCGCGCCTGCTCGGATGGGATTAGCCCTCGTATTCATACCTTGTGTATCCTCCAATCTTGCACCCCTCCAAGTCCTCAATCTCGCCAATGATGGTCTGTTGGCTGGTCATTTCAGCCATAACGAAACGGCTTAAAGAATATTTAGATATTTCTTTTGGCCCGCCGCTGTAATAGAAATTGCCAACTTTTACATGTTTTGTGGCATCTGCCAGCAGACTGTGGCAAAAGGGTATATATGACCTGCCCCCCTCCAGAAGACCCCAATAATTTTGAGGCCCTTTTTCAGAGTGGCCATTTATTTAATCAGACAAATTCACCACACGTCCAGCAAAGGACACTTACGTCTTAACCCTAATAGATTTCGCGACGCGATTTCCCGAAGAGGCTTCCCTGAATAAAATAGATAGCGTTACTTATGCAGAGGCCCTAATCTCTATTTTCTCACGCGTCGGTATCGCGAAGGAGATCTTGTCCGACAGAGGTAGGCAATTTACCTCAGAATTAATGGAATACGTCGGCAAGCTCCTCATGATTAAGCTCATATTTAAAACCCCATTTCACCCCTCAGCAAATGTGATTTGTGAAAAATTAAACGGTACCCTAAAAGCCGTATTAAAGAAGGTGTGTCATGCTCAGCCCCGGGAATGGCATCGGTACCTGCCTGTTAATCTCTTCGCTTGCAGGTAAATCCCTCATCGTATCCTAGGATTTGCCCTATTTGAGCTCCTCTATGGCCGAAATGTAAGAGGCCTCTTAAGCATCCTTAACGAGCTATTTGCCAAGCAACCCTCCCCTAAATGAATAAATAAAATCATCCTAGTCTTATTTGGTCCTTCGCCATCATCTAGAATAGTGTGAGACATAGCCTACATCAATGCTGATCTAAATTTCGAAAAATATCGCACCTACTTTTAAGTCAACTGAAAAGAAAGACAATTTACGCCCAACGATGAAGTATTCTTTCTTTTGCCCAGGGAGACGAACAAGCTCCTTAGCCAATATAGGTGTTCCTTACCGTCATCGAAGCTCGTAACCCGTGGATTATACATATTATCTAAACCTCCTTCCGAGATAAGCTGTTCCAGATGAACATGTTAAAGTGATACCCCTGCCGCGCCTGTATCAATAATATAGTCGCTTTGATTAATACGAGACAGTTGTGAATGCCTCTTACCCCTCCGACTCCCTTAACTTAGTCTAAACTCTGTGTGTTGAGCAGAATAATGATTATCCTCTCCCCGCTCTACCAGGCTCCCCAGAAATTTCCGCCCCTGTATTAGATATGGATTCCCGACTGGTATCCTCCCAGAAAATACAATTATTAGGCCTGTTAAATAAATTCCTCGACGTGCTCTCGGAAAAACGTGGTTGCTCGATCGACTTGGTCACTAGATCACACTTACCACCCAAGAGCCCATTTGATCAAAACCCTATCCTCTTCCAATCCATTTGCGTCAGGCTTTTAACGACAAAGTGGATAATCTGTTCAATTTGTGAATCATAGAACCTTCTAATTTGGATTACTGCTCCCCGATCGTTAGCGTCCGAAAACAAGACCAGTCTTTCCGTATGTGTGTAGATTTTTGGAAGCTTAACGCTGTGACTGTTTCCACTCTGAACCTATTCCCCGGATAGACGAAAATATACACCTATTCGAAGAGGCCAAATTTATTTCGGAAATGTAACTATGTAAGACCTATTATCAAATCCCCTGAAGGAAAATGCCCGAAAATATACCACTTTCCCCACCGAGAAAGTACTTATACAATTTCGGCGCTTTCCATTCGGACTGGTCACTCACTTCTTGCAGTAACTATAACCGAATGATGCGTCGAATACTTGACTGGTTTAAAAATGTCTCGTTCTACTTCGACAACAATTACATTGCCATCCACACCTGGGATCAACATCTGATCTTACTAAAATCGCTCTTAAGTAGGCTTCGTAAGTACGGAATCACTGTAGGCCGCAAGAAGAAAAGATAAGGTCCATATTTAGCATTCCCCTCCCACTTTCCAAGAAGCAGTTGCGCTCTTTCATGGGATATACGTCTCTAACCAGCGATTCCTCCGAAATTTTGCCTCACTTGCTGCGCCCCTTTGCTCCCTGCTTCAGAAGAAGTCGCTCGATCCCATTGCCTGGAACCCTAAAGCTACCGCCCATTTTCATAAGTTAAAAGACCAGCTTGTGTACGCCCCCATCTTAAGACTACCAAACCCAAACACGCGTTTTGGCATTTAAACCGACGCTAGTAATAATGACATCGGCTGCGTACTCCTTCAATATGGAGTGGACGGCGAAAGTCAGCCTGTTGCTTACGCCAGCCGGAAGTTCCTAACGCGAGAAAAGAATTACTCGGTTATCAAACGTGAATTGCTTGCGATTGTTTGGAGTGTACATAGATTTCGCATGTATTTAATAGGAAAGGAATTTATTGTAATGACTGATCACCGCCCCTTAGTCTATCTAAAGAACTTTAAAAGTCAAAATGGTCGTTTGATGAGATGGAGCTTGCTCCTCCAAGAATATCAATTTCAAATTCTAAATATTAAAGGAAGTGCCGATGTCCTAGTAGATAGTCTCAGTAGAAACCACGTAGAGGAAACCCCCCTTTCAGCTAAGTAGGAATATGTAGTCCTATATTACTCTGACTTTGTACATAAATTTTGTCACCGAGTCGGCGTACTTGCGTTATAGACCTCAAATCTGTTGTAATATTTACCCATTCTATTTATACCATTTGACGCTTATGTATTTTTAATTTTTTTATATGTTTTAATCCTCTGTATATGTATATAATATCATGTTTTATCGTTTCCGTTCCACTACCATTTGTATGTTTGTTTGTTTAAGTAATTTTTTTTAAGTAATAATTTCTTTTATTACTTGTATCGGTTTGGTAGGATAGTCATACATGTGTACATCTGTTCGAAGCAGGTTAGGAATTCCTTGTCTTCACTCATGATAGCTTACGAGCACGACCCCTTACCAAAGTTTGGATGCCCTTTTCTCTCCCATTCGACTTTTCAAAATATATTGGTGATCTCCGTTTGGTGAATTCTTCTTTTATGGCCACAATCGATGTGGATTCATTATTTACTAATGTTCCGGTACAGGAAACCATTAATATTATTTCAGATGCTCTTTTTCATAATACGAGTGAAATATTGGGTTTAACTAAGCAACTTTTTATCAAGCTTTCAAAGTTAGCCGTGGGTGATACTATTTTCCTTTTCAACAATGAGCTCTATTTACAAGACGAAGGCATGGCTATGGGTTCCTCAATGGGTCCCTCCTTTGCTAATAGCTTTTTGTGTCACCACGAAACTCGGTGGCTTGACAAGTGTCTATTAGAATTCAGGCCTATTGTCTTCAAAAGATTTATAGATGACTGTTTTCTAATTTTTAAGCACGGTGATCATGCACCCCTATTTCTAAATTATATTAACCAACAACATCCAAACATAAGGTTTTCTATGGCAACAGAAAAAGACAAAAAAATCTCGTTCTTGGAAGTCAACGTTGTCCAAACAGGTTCCTCTTACAATACATCCATTTACAGAAAACCTAACACCTCTAGATAAGGTACACATTTCTTTAGTAGCTCTCCCAGTCAGTTTAAATTCTCCAGTATTTAAAGCCGAATTTTTAAAGCCTACCATATATGCTCTAACTGTATATCGTTTCATTAGGAACTGACTTATTTAATGGATTTCTTCAAATTTAATTATTACCCCGATTTCATCTTCGACCAGTTAGTATCTAAATGTCTCTCCAAAATAAACTATCCTCGACCCTTACTTAATACCATTTCTAAATAGAAGGTTTTCATTAAGCTACCCTATCTCGAGTATTTGACATCCGAGTTTAACAAACTCCTTCTCTCTACCCTCAACAACCATTTCCCTCAATGCCAATTCATTTGTATTAACTCCAACCCTGTATCGTTAAATTCCTTTTTCCTCCATATGGAGCCAATCCATTTGGGCTTGCGATCCTGTATAATTTACAATTATACATATACGACCTGCCACAGTCGTTATGTAGGCCAAACTGGCTTACAATTCAACTGCAGGATCGCGAAGCACTTGGATTTGTTTCATAGGACTAGTATTCCCATTTCTAAACCTGAAGCCTCTTCCATCAGGCAACATTCAGAGTATCACCGTCATCCTCTTAATTCTAATTCATTTACTATATTATTTTCAGCCTTAACTTCTCTCGATTTGAAAATCTTAGAGTCACTATATATCATTAAAATAAATCCAAAGTTAAATAATTACGCCTCCTTAATTAAATTATTCACAATATTTCCAACCAACACTTTAATAGATTAACTAGCCAACCGACCAACCGAATAAATTTCGTCAGTAATTTTATATGTTTAGTTAGTTGATTTCTCAACTCCCACGTTAAAGGTCAGTCCCTTTGTTCATTCTGATTTATTTTCGGGTTTTTTGTCTTTATTTGATGTGTGTTTTTACAATATAATATATAATTATTTTTTGTTTACTTTAGTAACTTTTAATAAGTGATAATCAAGTCAGTTTGTTATAATTTCACTTTCTATATATTTTTTTAAATACCACTGGTAATATTATTTAATTCTATATATTATTAGTGTTTTTACTTTAAATTTAATTATTGTCAATTTTATTATTTTAACTTGCCTTCTTCCGCTTTTTTTAACGCATTCTTTTAAGTGTTAGCAATTAATGTTCCTTTCCCTTCTCATTAGACGATATAGTCGCTGAAGATGGTCCTAGTAAAGGTCCGAAACGTCCGGCCAATAAATGATTAGTATAATCACCTGGGTCTTCATATTCCTGCTACATATCAGATTCCCAAGGAACAAATCAATTACCATTGTTATATATATATATATATATATATATATATATATATATATATATATATATATATATATAGCAAAAACTTTAACTTGTAGTTTTATGCGCTTCAATAATCCATCTATGTCTTCGACTCAGTCAACTTTTCTGATTTCCATTTCTGGCCACCTGAGTAGCTTAATTTTATTTTTCAAAGAATATCTCCAGCATCTTTGAGATTAAGAAATACTCTAAGTGGTTAGATATCGCTTTTGGAAAAAGAAAAAAATATTGGATTTCACAGCCTGTAAGTTATTGTTCTGTCGCTGAAAAGACATAATGTAAATTAAAATTTTGAAATTAAACATTCCTGACAATAAATAGCATTATTATATATATATATATATATATATATATATATATATATATATATATATATATATATATATATATATATATATATATATATATATATATATATATGTGAGGGTATGGAACGTACATACTCGCATGCTGCCAGACAATCGTGGGAACGAAAGAAATTTGTCGTTTGAGTTGACCTTCGTCTCCTCTCTTTATCCCCCCCACCCTTCCCCCAACTGGCGACAGGAAGTCGGACGAAAGAATGCCTATCTCACAAAGAAGCCTAAATTCTATTTGCCTCCTTTATGATACCATAAAGATTGTCCAGAAGGCACTGCGATAAGCGAATTGTCGTGAATGGAATCTCTCTCTCGATTTCCCACAATCTGCGGTATAAATAAAATCGCTGTTCATCCCTCTACAGCAGTGTTACAAACCAACTTGCGTAAAGCGTAACCTTCACGTTGAGCGAGAGTTGTTGCCGTAACATATCGACTGTCAACACGGCGCCGAGACAACTTGATCGCTGTCTCAAAGTGTTGCTAAAGTAAATCCCGCCCCGCAGAGTATGTGATTAGAAGAATACGCTCTGTTACTCAACGTAACTTTATAAAGAAAAGGAACATCCAAATAGTTACTGGAAGTTACTATTTGTTAGTGTCACATCCAGTTAGGAGTGAAATAACCAGAACTGCAGTAAGCAGCCCCGAACCCGTTGTCTTATCCCCCCCTCTCTCCGAGAACTCGTGTTAACTCCATCATAATTAATGGTAATCTGTAAACCCAGTGTCCCTCTATTCTTAAATTACCTATTTAATTAACCGTGATTAATACTCCCATTGAGTCAATATAAATCTATACGCTTAACGTCAGTGTTTAATATTTAATCCTTAATTTTGCCCGTTTAACTATTGCTAATTAGTATATTTGTGTAAGTAAAGTTTATTTTTTGTACGTGTGTTTATTTGTGGCTCCTTCCTTTTGACGTACCCTTGGCAAGACTTTAATTAAGAATCCCTTCGGCTAATTTATTCAACCTGTATTATGCACTCTTAGAATTCAACAATCACAAACCTCCCCCCAGTAACAAGTGGGACTTTTATAGTGAGAAGCCTGGCTACGGCACAACCAGCCTCTAACCAGCTTTCGCACGTTTAGTAGGAATTAAAGCCTACCTATATATATATATATATATATATATATATATATATATATATATATATATATATATATATATATATATTTGATCGTAGATTGAGTCATAGAGTCAATAACATCGACTTAAACAAAAGCGGTGTGTCCAGATCAAGGACTAGAATAATTATTGGACCAGACTATGAGCAATTCTACGACATATATAAAAGTGGTGTCAGCTTTAAGGGGATAAATTTTTGAGGACCGAACTTATATAGCCTAAAACTTGCCAACGCCCAAGGAAGCCCTAATAAACTAACGTAAATTTTAATAATTAGAGTCTATTCCCCGAAGGAATATAAATAATAACTATTAATAATCCTTTCCAGATAGCAAAAGCAAAGCTAGGAAAATATTCATTATTTTGGAAATTAGTTATTAGATTGTATCGGTTAGGAACAATTGCAGCTTCTAATTCTCTTACCAGGGGCGTAAGTTCTTTCTTGAGTCACCAGTTGCGTCAGCAAGAGCAGCAATGGCTTCACAATCGTTCGAAGTTTTCGTCAAGCAAGGACAAGTTCTCGGTCTCACAGGACAGGAACTAAAGGAATTCGTCCAAAGTGAACAGCAAGAGGAAAGAGCACGTGAAATGGAAGAAAGAAAAGAAGAATTGGAAGAAAGGAGAAGAAAAGAAGTGTTAGAAATGGAAGTAAGAAAAGAAGCGTTAGAATTTGAAGAAAGAGAAAGGATTCGAAAACATGAGAGGGAATTTAACAGAGACCAAGTTGAAGTCAGTTCTGTTGGATCCCGTGATCATCAACCACAGGCCCCCGCTATGAAACTTCCCCAATATGAGGACGAAGAAGATTTGTGCTCATACTTAACACATTTTGAAAAGATCTTCGAGGTAAACGGATGGGCCCTAGAATCCGAAGAAGTCAGTAGATTGCTCCCATTGCTCAGTCCACGCTTAAGAGAAATTTTCATCTCGTTACCACACGAAGCTACAACAGTCTATAGCTCCTTGAAGGCCGAATTGCTATCCACCTTCAACTTGAACCCTCAGTTCTACCGCGCTAAGTTTAGATCGGCTAAAATCCAGCCCGATCAAACTTACCGACATTTTTGATATACTGTAGAAAGAAAACATTGTGTAAAACGTGTGTGTGTTGATGGGACATTTTTGATATAGAAAGAAAACATTGTGTAAAACGTGTGTGTGTTGATGGGATGGTAATGAGTGTAGGATGAATAAGGTGAGGATGATAATGATTGTTGCCAGGTTGCCTGGCTAACGCTAACCTTTTCTTTTTCCTCCTTTTTTTCATTTTGCTTTTTGAATATTTAGCATCGAGCTTTGTATTCTTTTTCTCTATTGAACATCTGTATCTTTTTTATTTTGTTTTATTTAGTTTTTGTTTTTGTGCTTCTTTCTGCTTCTTTACAGTAGGCTTTGTTTTTTTGTTTTCTTTTAATATATGTATATATATATATATATATATATATTTATTAAATTTTTATGCGGTTTACTTCTTTACTATTATCAATAATACTCTTACTTAATCATCGGGCTACTCATTTTGTTTGTATAATCAGTAGTCTTATTCGGTTGATTCTTTTTCGGTTGAGTCCATTTCGTTTTTTTTATCCTTTCGGTAATCTTGTATTTTATCTATAGATCAGGTTGATGTTATATTACTTTTTTCAGCCTTCCGTTAAATCGTCGTTTGTAATGTATTCGTCAGGTTTTATTTTTTTGTACTATTATTCGGTTCATTTCATTTTGTAGAATTGTTTTTTATATTTTCCCACATTTTCGTTGCTCTTTTTGGTAGGGTTATATTTATGGGTTTTATTGTAGGTCTTCGATGGAGTTCCTCTGATGGTAAGCGATCCTGTCTTTTTGAGTTTGTGATGAATCTCGTGACTTGATTTGGAATACGTTGGACCTTTTTTAATTACTTAGCGTATTCATCGGCACTATTGGTTAAAAGAGATTGTGACGAGCTAAGCCCATGTATAATTTTCTTTTGTTTTTATTAGATATGTTTTTGAATCTGTTCAGCGCCGACATGGTAATTTTGGTTTCAGAATGAGGACACTCCCTTCCGTGGAGTATGAATATGCCTCTCCATCGATCCGTACTGCAGCTGTTTACGGGTTTTAATTTGAAATTTTCTTCGTTGTTTTGATTTTGTTTCTTTTTTCGTAGTCATTCACGTTTATTATTTCCCTCGTTGTTCTTTGGGCTACGTCTCGGGGGTTCTTCCTGTCGCTGGTGATTATTTGTGTGATTTCATCCGCTAGTTGGATGTACATCGCAGATTCGTAGGTTTGTTGTAGAAAGTTACTTGTGTAAATCGTGTATGGCGTTGGAAAGAGGCATTTAGCCCTGTGGGACACCCGTTTAAAGGTCGATTTTGTCGCCTGTTTGGCCGTTTGATTTGTAGTACGGATTTTTTTCATCCAGGTAGTTGATTATGGCTGCAGATCTTGGGTTTTAGGCCGAGCAACCACACTTTGTTGAAGGCTTTAGCAACGTTGCGGAGTGCTATGGCTACTCTGTTGCCTCGCGCTGTTTCTGTTGAGATTTTCCCTGTTATAATCACCCGCACCCTATCCGTTCCTCGCTTGCTCTTGAACTCTTGTTGTTGTTGGTTGTACAGGTTATTTTCAGTAAGGTGTTTAATTAACCTGTCGTTTAGGAGTTTTTCTAGGACTTTACACAGAAATTTCCAAGAGCGAGATCGGGTGGTAGCTTCCGACTTTGTGTTCTGGTTTGCCCGGCTTCGTTAGAAAGATCATCTTTGCCGTTTTTAAAGTTTGGGGAAAGTACCTAATACTAAGGCAGGTGTTGAAAATCTTCACTATCAATTCATGCACATTTTTTGAGGCATTTATTACATGTGCCTTTGTTATGCCGCTTTGACCTGGTGCTTTTTGTTTGAATGAGTTTATGACTGTTTGGTATTCAGCCATTGAGAAGGGCATTCCCTCCCCCAAGGGATGGCGTCTCTCTTCGTCGACGTATCTGTATGGTGCAGTGCGCCTCTAGGGTTTGTAATATTTCCTCTTCGTGCTTCATGTCATATTCTTGGTTCTTCTCTGCTGATATCGAGAATATTTTTTCCCAGTGATTTTGGAAATGCTCCTGGAGTTCTTCGTTTTTTTTTACTCTTCCCAGTCCTGTATTTTCAGTTTTAGTTTTTTATTTTAGTTTTGATACTCGTAGTTTTCTGTAGTCTCTCCAGAATTTGTTTCGGATTTGTTTCGACATCCATTTTGCTTATTATATGGTTCCATACTAAATTTGACTTTTCTTTAATAAGAGTATCTATCTGTCTTATGATTACGATTAGACTTTGGTACCTCTCCATATTATTACCCATTTATGTAATTTATTTTATTAAATTCTGAAATTATTTCATCTTTTCCTGTATTCCATGGTTCCATCTGGGAGCAGGTAGGGTTCTTCATGCTATTATTGTGGTGTGAATTCTGTCACTTCAATGACTTTTCAGTGAGAAGTTTAGGTTGGTTTTCAATTTCTTCTGTTCCTTGGTTGTTTAGGGATCCACTTTCTAATGTACTTAAGTATTCTTTGTAACTATTCCAGTTTGTTCTGCTGATAGCTTTCCTTCGTGGTAATTTAATTTGTATGGGTGAAGTTGAAATTGTGGTTATCATACTTAAATGGTCGGATCTCATGTTGTCATTTTTATTTTTACGGCTAGATAGGTCTCTCCTAAGTCGGTTATTTCAGTGTCGATTCCGGTTTTAGCGCCAATTGCTACACCGTCGTATCTTGTTTAAATGTGGTTAGTGGTAATAACTCCAGAGCTTTGGATTTTTATGGTTTCCGTTTCTGTGTTAATGCCGTGTTTGGTTATAATAATTTTGTCTGGATCTTCTTTTTTATTATATTTGAGTAGGCCAGTCGTTTTTCTTACTAAGCATGACTTATCACCTGGCATAGTTTCTCAACTCGATCATCGCGTCATACACCCAAGCAGATTACCCCTTGCCCTCCTCTTAACTCTTCCAGATATCTTTTAAACTTCTCAACCAGCAGCCGTACTAGCTTATATGGACGTAGAATCTCTATTCACAAATGTTCCCGTTGATGAAGCCATTGAATTTATGAGCAATGCCATTTACTATACTGAAGGCTCCACAACTCTCATCATTCCCAAAGACATATTGCGACAGCATCTAGAAGTAAGCACAAAAAAGCCGCCTTCTACGGTTCCGATGTTATAATTTACGTGCAAATCGAACGGGTGGCGTCCTCTTTGCCAATTCTTTTATAAGGTTATAAGATGTCAGAGCCGGGAAAGACCGTATGGTTCACTTCTGGGGCAGCTCTCCTTCAAACCATGCCGATGCACTTAAAGTGTGCATCAAATCGGTTCTTAAATATGTTTATGGTTGTTGATTTAACAAAGATCTCCGGCACTCATTCCAAAATGAAACCATCTTGTTTGAGAAAAAAATATTTGCTATAGTTGTTTTAAATCTTCGTTTCTTAAGTTTGTATCCATGGCTTCAAGTTCTTGTGGAAGCGTCCAACTCGAAAAGGGTTTAAATTTTTACTTTATCAGAACTGTTTAGGATCTTAAAGACTTGTTTAAGTTCTCCTTTTAACATTTCCGTCAAAAGTTAATACAGATTGAGTGCTTTAAGTCTGTCTTCGTAGGACTTTTGACTTAGTCTAGGTATCATTTTTGTAGCACGATGTTGCACTCTCTCCTACATTTCTATATCTTTCGGCAAGCATGCAATCCAAAACTGAACTACGTACTCCAAATGAGGTTGAACCAAAGATTTGTACAGGGGAATTACTATATGTTCCGATTAGTAGGCAGAATTTCTATATATGAAACCGAGCGCGTTGTTTGCTTTCTTGCATGCCTCCGCGCAGTATCGTTGCAGACTATAACACCAAGATCTTTTTCTTCTGATACCTTTTTCAGTGGCAGGCCTTTTATTGGATAGTTAAATTCTTCGTTTCTTGCTCCAATGTGTACTACCTTGCATTTATTAATGGTGAATTTCACCTCCCAAATTTCTGAACATTCCACAATGCTGTTTATGTCTCTCTGGATTTTATGTTGATCAGCACGTGTTATTGATTTACCACCCAACTTTGTACCGTCAGAAAATTTAGAGAAGAGGCGCGCTATGCCTTGATCTAAATCGTTTACGTATATTAGACAAAGCAATTGACATAGCATGGACCCCTGAGGCACTCTGGTTGTTACGTCTCGCCATTTTGATTGGTGACCCTTTGTGACTGTACGTTTTTGTCTTCCGTTAAGACAGTCAGTCTTAGATCCACTTCAATACGTTTTTACTGATTCCATAAGCGGCAATGTTCTTGAGTAGACGCTTGTGGGGGACCATATCAACAGCCTTTTGAAAATCTATGTATAGGGTGTTTCAATAAGGTCGCTCGATTTTAAATGTAAATAAAACAAGTTGTGTGTGATATATGCAGTCAATTATTTTAAATTAAAAAGTACATTTTATGGCATTAAGTGTGGAATATGACGTCGTTCAAATGTCCGTCGCGGCTTCGCTTGGTAGAACGTATTGGGGAGGCCCAATTTTCGATGACTTTGTCGTATAAATCTGGCTGAATTTGCTGGATGGTGTTCGTTATGTTGACTTTAAGGACATCATCTGTTTGCGGATTATTCGCATAAACCTGCGATTTAAGGTATCTCCAAAGACAGCGAGAAGACCCTACCCTGAAATCGCTGGTGCAAAATGTATATCGTGGCGTCCGCAGTGTGGCACGTAGCGCCGTTCTGTTGGAACCACATATCGTCAGTCCCCATATCAGGCATATAATATAGTTGAGGCCACAAGAGGTTGCTTATCATCAATCTGTAAGGTCTAGCCGTTGACGGTTATGGCTATCCAATCTTTGTTCTCAAAAAAATACGGACCGATGATTCTGTTAGACGAAAGTTCGCACCAAACAGTGATTTTGTTGGGATGCAATTGGTGCTGGTGTATCCCATGTGGATTGTTTTAGTTCTAAATCCGACAATTTTGCTTGGATTTTGTACGGGTTCTAACCCAAGTTCCTACGCAAAATTCGTCAAACTGAACTCGCAGAAAGGCCAAGTTCTTGTGAACGACGAGAAATCGACTGCCTCGGATTTTCCCTTACACTCTCATTTACGGCAGCGATGTTTTCAGCAGACCTTGCGTTTTGGCGATGTACGGGTGTTGGCTGATTGTTGATCGAACTTTTTGCCTCGAATTTGGCAACCAAGCGTCGAACAGCGGAATCGGCCGGACGATTGTGACCAGGATAGAAATCACGTAATGCGCGGAACGTTTGTCGAACGGAGCACTGATTTTCGATAATAACATTTGATGATTTTTACACGCTGTTCAACGCTATATCCTTATATCGTTACATGCCGCTACTACTGAACAGTTCACAGTGAGGTTGCCAGATATCGCTTTAACAACATGGCTATTATTGCCTGTAAAAGCTCGAGCGTCCTTTTAGCTTACATCTGCTGCTCCATTCGTGTCATACTCTTCGAAGATGGGTAGAAAAGATTCTATCAGATTTGTTAAACATGATTTGTCTTTCGTAAAACCGTGCTGTTATTCGCGGATAATACCTAATTTATCTAAATGTTCGATTATTTTCTCTTTTATTATAGATTCAAGCAGTTTTCAATTTAGCAATGTCAGGCTTATTGGCCTGTAGTTGCTTGAGCTTTATCGGTCACCCACTTTAAAGATTGGAGTAATGTTTGCACTTTTAAACTCTTCGGGAACGACACTTTCTTCAGGGGATTTGTTGAATATTGTAGTGAGTGGCTTATTTATCGTTTCTTTCAACAATTTCTGGTGGTAACGATGATTCAAATCTAGAACTTGCGATTTTCTTAGCTTTAAATTTTCGATATGTTTGATTACGTCTCTTTCTGTTACTTGAATACTAATCTTTAATGATGATTCTTCAATAACTATTGGGGAATCAATGTCTAGAATGGTGTCGATGTTTTCCGTTGTAAAAATCGACGCATAAAAATCGTCTAAAATCTTGGCAATGGCACCAGGGTCCTATATTAAGTCTCCATTTTAATTTTAAAGAGGGCCAATTGAGTCCTTTGCCAAGGTTTCTGTTGTTTACATACTGGTAGAACATCTTTGGAATTTCTTTTCCATTCCTAGCTAGCTCGATTTCGTAATTCTTCTTTAATTTTCTAATTAGTTTTGTTGACACCACGTATTAGTTCTATGTATTCGTCTGCACGTGCTCCGTGAGCTGCTCTACAACGTTTATATGGAAGAGGAAAAACAAACAAGAAAAACAACCTTTGCATTTTCCTGAAATACGAATGAGCGTTGTATTCCTGAAAGAAATGGAAAATTGAAAGGTTGCCTGAAAAAAGAAAAGAAGAGAGCAATGCTAGATTTCTAGAACTATGGCACCACTTCAGCTTGATCGGCTATCAGCTGTTCAATGGCGCGAACCGAACCGCTGGTTGTATTACTCTGCCATTAAGGAGAAAGAATATATACAGTCTTTCTTACCAGAGACCTACTTATGATATTAACTGGAATTAAGCCTAAAATTTATCCACCTAAAAAGAATAAATAAGTTAAAATAAATTCAGTTGTGCAGACGACTATTCCGTGACGTAACCTTATGCTGACATGATGGCCGTATTACCTAGTTATTATATTGACCGGAGTTAGGAGTAAAAAATTATCCACCTGAAAAGAATAAATAAGTTAAAAAAATGCAGATGTGCAGATAACTATTCCGTGACGGAACCTTGTACTGACAAGGTTGCGTACAAAGCCAGTAGAATGGAACTTTTATAACTCTGCCCACAAGGTGAAAGGAATGTGTATTTTAATACAAATGCATACACACACATTATAATTGCACTTTGTTGAGAGTAGAGAAACAAACAAATAATCATACACTAAATACACATATTCTTTTTATTGCATTTATTGGAAGCAAACGAAAAAAGCGTGCGCACTCAACCACTGTCAGTCACAATATCAATTATGACTGGGTTCAGTTAAGAACAAGATTTTCAAAAGCAATATACCCCATTGGGGGTAAATTAACCATCAAAAAAATCTACCTAGATAGAGTATAACAAGCATTCACCAATGAACATTGGGGCAAGTTCCTCTAAACCTATGCTAATAAGCCATTTGGCTACCTCATTGAATTCCCACTCACTATAAGCCATATTACCAAATCTCTGAAACAAAATCATGTTTGCAAACGTTAGATGAATACCTACTCTATAGTGATCCACACTCAGCCCGTGTTTCTTGAGGAGGAACAATAGGAAAAATTTATCTATATTTGGCTGAGAATTATATATGAGCCTTTAGACCATAACTGATGTCTATAGAGAAAGGCTATAATTTGTGGCAACGTAGTCTAGGAATTAAAATGATTAGGCTGATTGACTGTGTTACACATGTTCAAGGGACTGAACAACTCTACTTATATTAAATTTGCATAAGATTTACACACCTACTGCTGAAATTCATTTCCTCAGCATTGTTTTTAAATTTTTACTGTTAAGATAATTTCACGGATGACAAAAGCCTATCAAAGTTCACCCCTATCTGTCAAAACTCACCCATAAAAGTCATCCATAGGATTGTGTCAGCTCGTACATTTACTATATACAATTCAAACCATCCACAGGAATGCATCAAAAATATAAAGCATCATCATCAAGGATCGTCCAAAACAATCATAATATACAAAAAGAAAGGACTGTATCCACAAGATTATGTCCAGAATACCTCCTCCTAAAGAAGTTAGCTCTCCCTGACCTTATTTTCATCTAATCTGCATTTAGAAAACATTCAAGTTTGGACTGTATACTTTCTCAGGTGGGAAACTATTCCACTAGTACATTCGCTAATTTCCAATCATTAGGTAGTTTTCCAAACTTTAGTGGTCTAGTAGATATCTTCTTAAGAGCTACTATCTAACTCTTCTTTGAGTAACCTAGAATAAATATTGTCTGGACCAGATGCATTACTACTATTTAACTGCAATATAAGTCCTATAATTATTTTCCTTTTCACATTAATTATATTCAACTCTACTTCACTTGACATAGAATTAACATTAATTTATCTATCTGAATTCAGTTCAGTTCATTTTCACAAATATTTGTGAATGAATTTAAAAATGTATTTTTTTATGCAATTGTATGTGTATTTTTCAGATCTGACACTCTTTTTTGCCGGAAATGCATAGTTTTCCCAAATCGTCCTCTGTTCCATAATAGGTAAAGTATTGATTTCAAGTAAAAGCGAGTTTCAGATGCGAAAAGGATACATATAACTGCATAAGAGAAAAACATTTAAATTCATTTAAAAGATCCAGAACCAGACTAGACCTAACCTGGTAATTTAAGACGACAATAGTGGCGCCTAATTTGGGCTATTTCCGCCCTAAATGAGCATTTTGGGGATACTTCAAAATGTGAGGCTTTACACTCCACTTAATTTTTGGGGCTGTATCACCCTCATACCCCACAACTCTAGTTTGAATAAAAGCTTTGCACAGAAAACAGCATTAGAAACAAATTTGCCGTTAAATAAACTAACGGAAAATTTGCACTGGATTTTTCGCCCTTTCAAATCCTTTAATCCCGAATTACCACAGACACCGGATGCCATTAGACTATATAAAAATTAAAGCTGCGAATCATTCGAAATATACAAAATATAACCTGTCATTGGTTAAGAAGCCAGAAGACGCATGCGCTGATAGGCTCCAGAATCTAAAAAAAACTTGGTATTGGGTGACTAGTAAGGTCAATATTAGGCAAAAAGTTGAAGAAAATAGAGCAAAAAGACGCAGTTTTAAATTTAGCATAATAACAATATATTTTGTAAAAATAATAACAATGTTATCATTAAGTACCGGAAGTTAAAAATAACATCGGTGAGCATCATTTTATAAAGTAAAAACGTTTATGTCTTCGAAAATTAAAATATCGTAAATGTGTTAAAAAGAATCTTAACCGCCTTCATAATATAGAGTAAACCATATTTTATCACTGTTAGATTTCTTATTGATTCTATAATAGCTAAATAATTTTCTTGAATCTTTATTCTTGTTTTGAGCTAACTTCATTTCTGCCACGCTTTTCCTCTTCTTAATAATCTTATTTATCTCATTTATAGGTAAATCTAAAATGATTTAAATTGTCAAAAGTACTTTCTCTCTATAATCTCTGGTATGCCCTTTACTTCGCAGACATTTGCCTAGCTATCTCCTGATTCCAGCACAATGGCTTGCTACATTTTTTTCTAATACCGTCATTGGAATACTCTGATGCTGGACTATGTTTAATATAGTCGTAAAAGTCTCCCACATCTGATAACTATTCTATCCATGGAAGTATATATCCCACTTAATCTAAATTAACAAGTTGCGATATTTATCGTAATAGCCCCTATAACAATTTGGAGTTTTTGAGGATTTTTTTGATGTTGATGTTCTTCTTCTACTATTCCCAAGTTAAAACGAACCGTTTGATGATCACTATTTCTTTATGATTCCCCGACAGTCAATTCCTAACCGAAGGATCATCATTCGAAAGAACCAGATTTAATATACTGGCACCCCTTGTTGGCTTATTAAAAAATTGAGTCAAAAAAATATTCTCAAAGTATTCTCTAAAGTTAGAACTTGTTCTATCCCCTCATATCATATTTTCCAAGTCCGCAGAATTTAAATTAAAGTCACCAAGAGTAACTGTATCTACTTCACATCCTTTAATGATATCCCTGATACAATCAGACTGTCCGGGTGATCTGAAAAAGGCTCTCGAGTGTATTAGCCTATATTTGTACTGACCCTAGAATCTATCCAAACTTCTCCTTTCTTCGTAGAATTATTTAGATTTGAAGAAATGCTATTTCTGATATAAATAATCAAACCAACATCAGGCCTATCTTTGACTAATGTACATATCCTAACCATGTCGTTCACAGTTAATCACATTGTCATTAAATTTAGTTTCATTAAACCATGATTATATTACATATATTATATCTATATCTTCATCAATAATATAACTAAGGAAGTCACCCTTCTAATTTCTAATACTACGAGCATTGGTACTGACCAGAGTCAATATTCGGTCAAATTGAAAAAATTGCACAAAAAATTAATTATACCACCGTCTAGAGGATAAAAGACTTCCTTAGGTGTAATAATTCCATTGAAGTGTTGAGAAGGACCTAATATCGTTTGACACAAATATTAAGTAACGGCAACTAATAATTTTGTGGTAACTGATAACGGGTGGAAAAGGCTTCATACCTTAGTTTAGAGATGCTGCTTTTCTGATGTGAAGAAAGCCAGTCTTTCTCTGCTATTATGTAACAGCAGTCTCGGTGTGCGGACGTTTGCAAAAAAAGAATATAGTCCCAGTGCTTGGCTCAGCTTTGAGGGCAAAACAAGGAAAACACACTTGAAAGACGAGGAAGCGGATATTGGCGGATGGCGCGGAAACTATTAAACGATCTTGATCTATATATTGTGGCGTGAAGATGCCCCCATCGGTGCTGTATCTCAGGTTTTGTTTTGTTTTTAAATATTCGTCGTTTGGCGATCATGCCTAAGGTGTTGATATTACTTAATTATGATTTCATTATTTTTAACGCTTTCTTTTCTTAAAAGTGTAATTCTATATGTATGATTTACGGATGCACTTTTAAAATAAAAAAGAGACTTGATAATATTCGAATGCTGTGATCGACAATTTTCAAAATTTTTAATCACAGATACATTACATTTCTATTATGTATGTATTCTTTATTGTATTTTCATGTTTTTCTAAAGAAAAATTTCCATTGTAACTCAAAAATAAAAAAACTAGAACCTTCATTTAATGGTGACCTGGATAAGGCTATTTATCGAAGCATTTATCTTTACCTACAGGATAAATCGTTATATATCTTAATAAATAGACATCTTTTCCATAAATTAACCTATCTTTTTCTAATTTACCTTTAACTTACCCTGTATTTTAACAGTGTTGTTTTAAATTTTGAGGCAGATGAGAGATATGCTATTTAAAATTACAGCGAAGTACCTTTAACCCTCGGGAGATAGTGGGTTTGAAAGTTTGACGTTTTCGAAGTTTTTAATCGATGCGCAAATCAGTTCATTTGTTTGAGCACCTAACGGCTAATCGGGATACTCGAGTTCATCTACCGTCAAAGATATTTAAAAAGTTTTCCTGTTCCTTATTTCTGTCTTGATTGATTGTGTTTTCCTTTTCTTTTCTTGATATTTGTGTGTCACATTGTCGCTTTCTCTTGCTATGAGAACTTTTGTTTCTTTTCTCTTGCTCTCATTTACGTCCAATTTCTCTTTCCATCCTTTACTATACAGGCGATGAAAAATAACGTGATAAAACTAATGACATTCGGTGCTAAAAATACGTGGAAAGAGGAGAAAAAATACCAAAATCTGAGGGAAAGACAAACCAAATAAAGAAGCTCAGACACCTTAAAGCAACAAACACAAACCCAAAAATTAAATGACCTAAACTAAACAAGCTCATTATAGAGAAGCAGGGAGCTGACATAAAAATATATAATACAACTAATATTGAGGAGACCATTAAAGCATAAAAAGTTATAAATTGCATACATATAAAAGAGTGTTCGAAAGGGTAAATCTCACATAATAGCTATATTTGAGGATGAGAGTACAATCATCCAAGAACGAGAATAAGGAGTTAAAGGAAAAAGGTTTAATATGATAGGATGTACTTACGAAACAACTTCTAAAAATATAACCAAAATATAGGACCCATTCATGTAGCAGCCATTCTCGAATCAGAAATTGAAATTGCAATCAAACAAATTAAAAGCCAGAAAACAGTAGGTTCAGACAACTTTACTTCGGACAAGCTTGAAAGATTATAAATATGTCAATGTGGAGATAGTACATAGATTGCCTCTTAACTAAATGTCTAAAATGGCAAGTTTCCGAAAGACACACAATGCCTTAACAATCCTTCTTCACAGAAAGGTTATCAAATCGACCTTACCCTAATGCAGACAAATCAGCTTTGTCTCCTATCTATAAAATATATTTGATATGAGTCTTTACCAACAGACTCCAAAATCAGCTAGTTGACCAAAAATTGAGAAGACAAGTTAGTTTTCAGCAAAGGCTTCCCAACGATTGACCGCCTACATAATCTCTGCTAGCTGTTTGAGAAAACTTCATATATAAATGACAAGTATAGATACTTGGTATTTGTATAATACCAGAAAGCATTTGATTGATTAGAAACACCAGCGATCATAATAGCTTTGAAGAATCATGGGATACATCAGGGGTACTTAAATATCATAGTACACATATATCATCAGTGCAGATACCCCATTAGATACATAACAACTCAGAAATCCTTCAATTACAGAAAGAATAAAGACAAGGAGATAGAAATCTATCGAAAGTTTTTCATATGCTGTCTAGAAGAGGTTTTTTCATATCTTAAAAGACATTCAAGAACTTTAAATAGAAACCAAATGATTCGGCATGAAAATATGATGATATTGGAAAAACAGGCAGGAAAAAAGTAATGACAAACCAAATATCAACCTAAAGAATTAACATTTGACAAGAAAATTGAGAGATAGGGGATATACAATTATGTAAATGGGTCAAAAGTTAAATTTTTGAACTGGAAAATTCCAATTAGCCTCTCGCAGGAATCTGGAAAGGAAAATGGACTAGTGTCTGTAAATAAAAGTATAGAAACAATGTATTTTCCTTGTACATTGAATCCATCACACGTAGTTTACTCTATCAGCTCGGTTTCAATTGGATATCTAAACGGAATTTGAGAGGTATAATCTGATGGGTTTTGAGCCAAATTTAAAATAACTTAATTTTACCTCCGTTGTATCAGATCTGTGTTCGATGATTATGGGGCGATCAGTTTTTTTTATCTTTCTGTGCAGATATAGTCTATATATATATATATATATATATATATATATATACAGTTTATTAAATCACCAACATATTTAGCCAACTTTTCATCCAGATTGGTATTTTCATTCCTTGTTTTGTCACTGGTGTGCAAGTATTCTAAGCAGGTACCATCTGTGCCCGGCGAGGGATATAGGAAATCCCATGGATTTTGCGGACAGCATAATCATTAATATGTTTTATGAGACAAAAACTTGAAACATAATCAAAAATTCACATAAATACATATAACAACACAAAGATCCGATGAACGCAATATGATGAGGATAACTTTACAAACATAAACTCTGGCACTTATATACATAAAAAAATAAACTTCCAGATATATTTGAACAATAAGAAACCCAAAGGGAGATAAGCAGACAAGGATTTGATTACACTTGATAAAAGACGAGCGATAGAAGAGAAAAAAATGAAGATGTTCTTCTAATCAATATGGGCAAAGGGTTAAAATAATCATACTTTCACTCTCTCTCTCTAGACATATATATATATATATATATATATATATATATATATATATATATATATATATATAGTTATTTTTAGGTTTATGCCCAGCCTCAAATTTCGTGGGCGCATTGGAATAAAAATCTCTATTTTTAAAATATACGCAAGTCCTACGAGGGGCAGTCAATAAGTTTAGCAATTCGAATATAAGGATACGGGATATGAGGAAAAGTGTTTTATTTTTTTTAAATATAACTACCCTCGATTCCAATGCACTTGCGCCACTTGTTTCTGAGGCTTCGAATTCCCGACTGCTGTTCAATCCACTCATGGACAGCGAGATGGACATCTTCATCGTCCCCAGACCCCGTCCACGCAGTGCCGCCTTGAGCTGGCGGAATAAAAGGTAGTCAATAGGGGCCAGATCTGGACTGTATTGGATTGAATCCGCAGTGGTGCTGGGCATCTTGTGCAGCTCTGGCCTTGTGGACTTTGACAACGTTAAAGTCGATCATGGGGGGTGAGGTTTCTAGGGACAGAACGGGTGGAGATCTTAAAAATGGCCAAATTTTCGTGGATGATGTTGATAACACTTCCATGTGATATTCCAAGTTCTCGCTCGATTTCTTCGACCTTCACCCTTTGATTTTAGAGGATCATTCTCTCCACACGAGCCGCATTGTCCTCGTTGGTCACGTCTGATGGGTGGCCTGGCCTGGGGTCATATTCAAAGGACTCACAACTATGGCAGAACTCCCTATTTCAGCGAGCAATAGTTGCATAGGAAGGGACGGTGTCGGTGTACACTGCAACCATGCGTTCATGGATCTCTTTTTCATTCTTGCCTTCCTTTGTCATATATTTCATAACTGCGCGGTGCTCAACCTTCTCTATTGTTGAAAAATCTGTGACTGACGATCTGCGATCAGCTACTGCTTCTTAAATAAACGAGGCAGGAGCGTGCGGCTGCAGGTCCTGACTTGTCATAACTTGTCCTAACAGCTCCACAAACAGCCATCCCCCTGCCTCTGTTTTGCCCTACCAGTTCGCAAAACCTATTGAACGCCCCTCGTATATAGAGTATTTCTATGATCGGCACTATACCGGCTGGCCTAGAAAAAAGTTAATCGTACTTTGAATTAGTATAACTCAAAAACTATTGGAGGTTTTTGGATCCTGCAAAAGGGGGTTTTATTTACCAACTATTTCTCGGTCGATTCTATAAATTTCATTAAATTTCCTTTCATGATTTTGATACACTAATGGGTATAGTAGAGTCTATCAAAAATATATTTGCGCAAGGAAATAAAATAGTTAAACGAAGCCTAGGAAGCACTAGGCAGCCTAGGTCATTGTGCGATTCTTCAAGCCAAGCCTAGGCCATTTTAGAGTGATTTTTTAGCCATGCTGTGGTTTGGTCTCGTCATTATTTCTTACTAAGCAAATCAAAGCGTTTCTGTGTAAAAGTTTACTTCCATAGAACCTTTTTAATCATGCAAAAGATCAAACTGCATTTACAAACTTTATTAAGACTCGCAGTATTAAACAAGTAAAAGATTCATTGGAACAACGTTTTCCAGGTAGGCACCCACTAGGCAAGCCCACAATGGGAAAAAATGTTTCCAAATACCAACATGAAGGAACATGCTTAAAAATAAACAAAGGTCGTATGAGAATAACAGGAAATATCGAAAATGTTCCGATGACACTTCTTCAAAATCCACATGTATCAGTAAGAAAGAATGGGTTGCAATTGTCAAAGTCATCATTTAACTACATTATTAAATGGGACTTAAAATGGCATCCTTATAAGATGCATGCAATACACCAGCTTCTTAAAACTGATTTTCCTCGTCGTAGACAATTCGAAGAATGGCTTCTCCTTAAATCTGCTCGTTTCTTGGAAAACATTGTGATTGGTGATGAGGCAGCCATTTTCATAAATGAAAAGGTAAATAGCCATAAGATTTGGCAGTATGCACAGCATTCAACTTTGACACACGAATTTGGCAACACAAAGTATCTCTGTGGATCGGAATATGCGAGAATGGCTATCTTGTCGGCCCTTTGTTTTACGAGAATAACTTGAATGGTGCTGCATACCTGAGCATGATCCACAAAAGGATCTTTCCGGAACTCCGCCAGATTTACGGCAATCAATTCAATAGACTTTGGTGTAATAAAAACGATGCAACAGCTCATAGACAGCTTGATGTAAGAACAAAACTAAGAGAAACGTTTGACAACCACATTGTCACGCTAAATAAGGCAATTGAATGGCCTCCAAGATCCCGTGACTTAACACTGTGGGATTATTTCTTATGGGGATATCAAGAGAATAAAGTGTATTCTACTCCACCACAAAGTATCAGCCAGTTATGCGATAGTATCACACGTGAATTCAATAGACTTAAGGAAAATCACAAGTTGATCAAAAAGGTTGTTCCATCAAAGCGATCAAATGCGCAACTGTGCTTGGAAAAAATGGAGGACATGTGGAAGGAAACGGTGCTTAGAGGATTAAAAAATAAATTCCTATTACCCATATTAAGAGGTGTTATTGTTAAAAATGGATTTGAATATATTTGTTGATATTAACTTCGAAGTTTCATTTTTTTACTTCCTTGCGCAAACATATTTTTGATAGCCCCCACTAAACCCATTAATGTAGTAATCTCATAAAAAGGAATTCAATGAAATTTTCAGAATCAACAGATAAATAGTTTTTTTTTTTGTTTTGCAGGCCTCTAAAATCTCGAATAGGTTTGGAGTTATACAAATTCAAATAAGGGTAACTTTCTTATCGCCAGAACGCTGTTTGGACCGAGTCGGTGGATAAAGCGTGTTGCAAGGGTGTTATGTATGTGTGTTGAGCTGCTTGTGCCACTTGATGCTGTTTTTATGCTGTCCAGAATGCTCGTGTATTATGTGGATGGGGTGTTTCTGATGTTTCGGTGGGTTGGTGCTGTGTGCAATGTGTGATGTAGTGGATGTGAGGTGTTTCTTGTGACCCCTCATAGAATTGTGCACCTTTTAGATCCATCTGATCTCTAACTTTAGTGTTTTAGTTTCTTGATGTAGGTGGTCGATGGGAGTTGTTTTGAGACAACCTGTGGAAGTTCTGAGTGCGTTATTTTGTTGTATTTGCAGCGTATTGTAGTGCGTATATGAGAGGTTTAGTGTCCGGCTGGTGCTACATTATTCGATGGTAGATCGAATGAACTGCTTGTGCATGGTTGTGGTTGTCTCCTTGCTCTGTCCAAAGTCCTGGCCCGTTATGGCTTTGAGAGCTCTGAGTTTTAGGGTGCATCTGAGTTTGATGTCAGCTATGTGGTCCTTGAAGGTCAAACCGTTGTCGTAGGTGACTCCAAGAATTTTCACCTTGTTGGCGTATGGGATGGGTGTGTTGTAAAAAGTAACGGGTGTGAGGTTATTATGGTTGTATTCTTGTTTGTAGTTCGTTATGAGAGTGGCTGTGGATTTCTCTGGTGATACTTTAAGTCTGTTAGTAGTGAGCCATGTTTGTAGTGTGTCTAGGTAGTGCTGTGCGTTTGTAGCAGCTGTGTTGTGTTTAGCATGGGTGGATGTGATTGTGATGTCGTCTGCATAGGATAAGATTTTGATGTCTTGAGAGGTGGGTGTTGGGATGTCATCGAGAAAAATGTTGAACAGTGTGGGAGATAGGACTGAGCCTTGTGGTACTGCGTCTCTGAAGGGTCGTATCTGTGATGGAATGCCAGTGAAATCTACATGAGCTTTTCTACCAGACAGATAGTTGGCGAGCAATCTTTTGCTGTTGTTATGCATGTTAGTGTTGTAGATTTTGTTTATAAGTTTATGGCTGGGAGTTGCATCGTAGGCTTTGCTTATGTCTATTGCTATGAGTAGTGTTCTTTTTTGTGGTGCTTTGTGGTTAAAGCCTTCCAGCATGTCTTGCGTCAGTTGTGTGAATAAGGTGCTTGTTGAGTGTTGTGGTGTAAAGCCATGTTGGGTGGACGATAATGGGATATGTGGTGTAATCAGGTTTAATATGAGTCGTTCTATTACTTTATAAGCTGTGTTCAGCAGTGTTATAGGTCTGTATGAGGTGAAAAGTGTGGGGTCTTTGTTCGGTTTAATTATAGCGACAATGATGCCGTGTTTCCATGTGTCTGCGATTTTTCAATATGTGTAGCTGTAATTTGCTATGTCGGTGAGTGCTTGGATCGCTCGTGGACCGAGATGTTTAAGATGGTAGTTTGAGATACCATCTGGTCCAGCAGCTGGTGAGTTTTTGAGGTAACAGTTAATATGGTTTGTTTGTCTGTATGTGAAATGTTTGTGGTTTTTGTCAATTGGGAAGTGCTTCTTACGTGTTATGATTTTTCTATCTTCTGGCGTGTGGGGAGGTGGCTTATGTTGGCGTAGTGGTTGATGAGTATGTTAACTTGTTGTTTGTGTGAAGGGATTGTGTTGTCACGAGTGATCGCTGCGTGTGATGTTGGAGTTTGTGCGTTTGATTTAGTTATGCTTCTGGGTACTTGGAAAACTTTCTTGCTGTTTTCTTAATGGTTTAGATTGTTAGCAAAGTTTGTCCAGTTTTGTGTCTGCTGTTGATTTAATCTGGTTCCTATTTGTTCATTGAGTGACTGGACAGTGCAAACAGTTTCTTCTGTATGGGGAAAGGGGGATGTCTGTTCTGCATTGTCTCGGGTTTCTATGAGGCTCTTTATCTCTAGTGTGAAATTAGGGTTATGAACTTCGAGGTTGCCTCGTGGAATGTGATTCTTGCTTGTTTTGGTTATTGTGGAGTTGAATTGTGTAGTGATAATTTTGTAGGTTGCTTCTGTTATGTTTGCGGTGTCTAGTGAGGCAAAGAGGGTTTCTGTGTCTTCTGTGTAAGCTGATCAATTTGGCCGTTTGTAGTTTAGGAAAGTTTTCCTGCCTTGTTTTAGTTTGTGTGTTGTTTTAGTTGTGATGATGATGGGTAAATGGTGTGATGGTAATTTTTGGCTGTACTCCAGAGAGTGTCGATTGTAAGTGCTTACGAACAGAATGTTATGTCTGGTGAGGATATATTGCACCTGACTTAGGGGGGCATATGTGTATGTGCTGTTAGGTCATTGGGTATGGATAGGTGCTGTAGTTCGTGTTCGATGTGTGTGCCTCTGGTGTTTGTATTGTTGTTCTTGTACCACGCGGTGTTCTTACCATTGAAGTCACCCCCAAGGTTAGGTATTTGTGTGATTTGGTGTAGTGGTGGAAAGTAGCCGCTAGGTACTGTGCTTTTGTCTATTGGGGGATGTATATGTTAATGAGGTTTATGTGTTTGCTGTATCCTGTACTGGTCTTGAATGATTGTAGCTCTATTGTTTTGTCTTGTTGTAGAATTAGTGCTTTTGTGTTTTTTTTGTGGTGTCGATGTAGCTAATGCTTTTATGAATGTACGTGATTAGGCCTCCTCAATCTGAATCTTTTCTGTCGTTTCTTATAGCAGTGAAGTTGTCTCTATGGAGGGGGTGATGCTGAGTCCTTTTAGTTTTGACTCTTGTATCATTGCTATATGCATGGTGCGTTTATTGATGAGGTCAGTTAGTTCATGTATCTTTGAATTTATGCCATCTATGTTTAGTTGAGGTATATTTAAATTATTTGTGATGGTTGTTTGTATGTTGTTGGCAGGCTGGTTTGGTGGAGGTGGTGGTGAGGGGGGGGGGGGGTAGAGGTGGAATTCTAGTTGTATAGTTAAGGTTTTCTGCGTTGGTTTTGTTTATAGTTTGGGGAGTTGTTGTGATGGTTGTGTTCTGTAGTGGTGGATCAGGTTGATTGTTGTTGTTTATAGTTGTTGTTGTTGGGGAGTTAGTAGTAGTTTGAGTTGGGTTTCTGCATTTAGGACATGCCCAAGTGTTTGCATGATGTTTTGTATTGGGTAGTGTTGTGCGTCTGATGTAGACCCAGTTCTTGCATTGACAGCATGAAACTGAGCCTTTATCTTTTTTGTTTCATGTTATGTGTTGTGAGCAAATCGGGCCTATGTATATTTGTCTTGGGCCAGGGTTGCTCTCTATGTCTCCGGCGATTAATAGGAGAAGGAATCTGAGGCGCCGGTCCTCAAATTCTCTCACCGAAAAATGAGTAAAGAGCAATTGTTGTTTGCTTAAAATCATCACTATTTAATATTTTCGGGACTTCCAGTTAATTTACTCGTATTTTATGTACACATAGTTCTAAGTATTGTCATATAATTGTATATCATTAAATGCATGATTCGTATAGGTAGTTTGCGCCCTAAATGCGTAGCATCATGGAATAAATCACCCGACCTGATAATAAACATCAGAATAGACGATCAGAATGAACAAGATTTTACGAAGATTCGGAACAAAAAGGCGTAAGAAGAAGTAACAGCAAGGTAACAAACACACACACTAAGAAGAAAACGTGAACATGAACAACACGATTAAGAAATTGACACTGAACGTAAATGAATTATAGGGAAAGACCATTATATATATATATATATATATATATATATATATATATATATATATATATATATATATATATATAAACCCTTGGCGTGAGGGGAAAAAACGATCCGTATTACGGAGATGGGAATATGAGCTGCCTCATGTAGACACTATTATTCATTTGGCAGAGCGTAAACAGAAGAGATAAGAGGTATGTTGTAATGTGATAGAAGAAAGATAAAAGTTAACCGTGTGGGTTTGTTTTTTGCAGAATTAAGAAAGAGTAAATACATTAAATTCCACTGGAGGTAGGTTCAAACACGGTGAAAATATTTATATATCGATTCTTTTTTAAATATATTACCACTGTTAATTATAATTGGCCACTGCTTTTGAAAAGCCTAAATATTGAAAGAGAAACTTTATTCATATTATTATAGTAGTTTATTATTTTGAAATCTTCAATTACTTTGTCATACCTCAATAACTTGAGGTTATTGCTTAGCTAGAAGCTGGACGTATACCCATAATCAAGCTTCTCATAATAAAACTTTCTTTTATGAAGACCAGAAGTGAATAGCATACTCTAAATGAGGTAATAAAATAGCTTTATAATAAGGAATCAGGATATAAATCCTTTCAAAATATTTCCCTACATTTATATTTCATCACTCATATTCTAATCTCTTCAGGAGCTATGTGAATTACCTTAGACTTGCCCACGATAAATTGCATCAGCCGTATTTGTTTCCATTTTACCCAGTTGATTGTAATTATGAATTTTTTCACAATACTTAGTTTAGTGTGACGAGAAATTTTATACAATAAATTCGTTTCATGATTGTTTATATATATTCAAAAGAGAAAGGGTCCGAGAGACATCCGTAAAGAAGACCGCTAGTGATCAATGCCAATGATGAACATTTTTGTGACAAAAACACTGCCGACGGTCTTACAGCTACTCTTCGATTCATTTTTATATGGTACTCCCGACATACATCTACAGGCATGTCCAAAATTTTGAGACTAATATATATCTTTATTTTTCCCTTATATTTTGAAATTTACGTGCTATGAATATTTATTGTACTATTTAAGTTATTTCAGGTAAAATAATATATCAGTATTTAAATAATAATATGAAATAATGTATTTCTTCGCTGAATCCAAAATAGCACACACTGGTCCTGTTCCAGTAGGAGGTGACTTTCAGTCCTTGAATTTTTATGATAGATCAAATAGAAATATTTTGGTAAAAATAATTGTTTGAATCCTTTTCAAATCCATAAATGGTTCTTTCCAAAGAAAAGCGTCCAACCATTTATGATTTGCACAAAACCTGCCTGAAATTCAAGAATATGTTTGCTAAGGCTTTTGAATCAAGTTGCATCGTCTTTAAAATCCTTCAATATTTTAAAAAGACTGAGACGTTACATTGAAGAAGGCATCTGGACGTTCAAGCGATTTAAATTAGCGCCAAGGTCACCTCTTGGCAAAGTTCTAGTTCAAGGATCGCGTTGGTTCCATAGTTAAGTTTGCCAATTATTGTTAAGTAGCAGATATTATCACTTAAGAGCGGAGACTAAGTTGGATTTTTCGACGAAGGTCTCAAGTTGCGAAGGGCAGCAAAGTAGCCTCATCTCACCCAGAAACCATTAAGAATACATTTACTTCTGTAGAATATATAGAGAATTGCCTTTAAAGACTGGGCGATGTGATTTTCTTTGATGAAGCTTCTCTCTAATTGTTTAGAGTTTTGGAAGATCTCTCGCTAGGAGAAGAAAAGGGAAGCGCTTTAACTTTGCCTATGTCATAGTCAGGTTGAAGCTTCCAGTTACTCTCAATGTATGGATACCCTTCTCATTAAAAGGGACTGGAGGACTACAATTTTACCAAAGAGCATTGCCATGAATTCAAAAGGGCACCAAAATGTGCTTCATCAGCACCTATTTCTACCAGTTTAGGAACAATTTGGAGATGATAGGTGTATATTCAACAAACTTGCAAATATTCTGACAGCAAAAGCAATAAAAAAGTTCTTGACTGAAAAAATCATGAAATATTCGGGACCGTGCGCAGAGAATTAGTCAGATTTTAACCTAATGCAGAATTTGTTTACAATAACCAATCTTACAGTTGATAAACAGAAGCAATCAAATTGTAAGCAGTTTCAGTTAATATTAAAGAAAGATGGAGAATATCACTTAGCGAATAATATCTTATTACAAATTTGGTTTCCAGCATGCCTTAACGAAATATAGCATTCCTGAAGAGCAAAGGAAATCAGTGTGAAAATTGGCTACGTGCATCGATTGAGTGTATTTATTAATAAAATGGGTTTGGGCTTTACATATTTGTATATTCCACCCTGAAATTATGAGTCAAACATACTAAAACAAGGTGAATGTTTTAAGTAGTTTTGTTAAATTTCTTTTACTAATAAATATAGTAGTTTCGTATATTTTGGGCATGACTGTACATGCTTATCTTACTTAAGCGTAGCGACCATTTATCTACAAAACAAAAGAAATATCATAGGTAAACAAACATTAGACTGCGTCTAGAGACTTGATCTGTGCAATTTATGAAGTTCTTTTAGATGCTCCACAATCTTTTTTCTAATATAGGAGATCTCGGTTTTGAGGACTGCACAGAATTTTGGGAAGAAATTTGTTGGCAATTACTTTCCCGATACCTGGTGAGGATTTGATACGGCATAATTGGTGCATTGGAATAAGCTGGTGTAAGTGTTAGCCCAAATCCAATAAGAATGTCAGAACTTTCTTAACAAGAGACAGCCTGCCTCATCTGTTGCTAATTTCATTGTTGGCACACCAAGGATTACAAAGGGACAAGCAGCCGTCTCTGTGCATGGTGGAAGCAGTCGCGACTTAATACATAAGTTCTTCATAACTCATCTCCCGAGAGCATCCTCCCGAATTTAACTCATCCATTCATCCTCATCCCACCCTCAGGTAATCTCTTTCTCCATCTAGAGAGAGGAGAAACGTGGGGACGGGTACTTCTACTAATAAATATAGTAGTTTCGTATATTTTAGGCATGACTGTACATGCTTATCTTACATAAGCGTAGCGACCATTTATCTACAAAACTAAAGAAATATCATAGGTAAACAAACATTAGACTGCGTCTAGAGACTTGATCTGTGCAATTTATGAAGTTCTTTTAGATGCTCCACAATCTTTTTTCTAATATAGGAGATCTCGGTTTTGAGGACTGCACAGAATTTTGGGGAGAAATTTGTTGGCAATTACTTTCCCGATACCTGGTGAGGATTTGATACGGCATAATTGGTGCATTGGAATAAGCTGGTGTAAGTGTTAGCCCAAATCCAATAAGAATGTCAGAACTTTCTTAACAAGAGACAGCCTGCCTCATCTGTTACTAATTTCATTGTTGGCACACCAAGGATTACAAAGGGACAAGCAACCGTCTCTGTGCATGGTGGAAGCAGTCGCGACTTAATACATAAGTTCTTCATAACTCATCTCCCGAGAGCATCCTCCCAAATTTAACTCATCCATTCATCCTCATCCCACCCTCAGGTAATCCCTTTCTCCATCTAGAGAGAGGAGAAACGTGGGGACGGGTACTTCTACCTCAAAAAATATATCAAATTATAACATAAACTGTTACACCTAAACATCCAAAAGAATGCTGGAAACCTGTAAAATTTTCTCTTTCTTCGAAACGAGGCAAAATATGATCTCTCATCCCAGAGGAATGCAATTTAAAAATATAGCTGCCAACTCAGCTAGGGGGATGAGAAACATCTGAACCGAGGCAAAGTTTTTGAAACTTGGTTCGATTAGTTGAATGTGGTGATATTTATACTTATTGACACAGCAGCTGGCTACGTTGCTAAATTTGAAGAAGAAAAGGATGTGAAACCCTAACGAAGAAGATAGAATGGCGCCAGCGGAAAGAGATCAACCTACTATTCAGCGCGCATCTCCACACCCTCCCTCCAAGGATACAGGAGTGTTTCTGCTGAAACGTTGACCCTTTCAAATAAGGCTCTCAAAGGAAAAGATTGCCGATTAGATAGATCGTAATCAGCAATTTGTTAACCTTGTGTAGGTTGTCAAGTTCTTATTACACCCATCGATAAAATTCTAAGTAGAATGGGAACAGAATAATTCTCTACAGTCTCTAGACGTAAATATCCACCTTTTAAATAATTATATACAGTGCTCAATCTATCGAAAGCCGACAAATTTAAATGCTTACATACATCTTTTCTCACTACATGACAAATCCGTCAAGATATCCGTTTATCTTCCCTCTTTCTCCGAGCTTATAGAACGTGTGACCCAATCTTTCTTCAGGATAAAATTAACCACCTTATCTGTAATTTCATTGAATTAAAATATCCAATTTACCTAATCAATAGATGCCATTCTAAAGCACAAAAATGCTTCTATGCCACCTTCACACCACGGAGGGATGGTTTTAAAAAATCTATTAGTTTCCCCTATGCTCCAGCCTTGGCTCTTCTAAAATCCTATACGAACCTAAATAACATAAATATCACATTTAAATATTCTAATACCATTCGAAAATCCTTGACTAGACTGAGCCCAATCAATCTCGATGCTGGAGTTTACAGTATACAAAACTATAACTGAAAATTAACATACATCTGTGAGTCAAGCCACTTTAATAAGAGCATGAAAGAAAATTTAGCTGATATCAGAAGGTGTATGAACTCTTCAAGTCTCTTTACTCACATGCAAATGCACGACTATGCATAAATCATTTATAAATCAAACAATTATATTGAGAGGATAATTGCGGAATCCATCATCATAAACAAAGTTGATAATTTCAATTTATCTGAAGGGCAATACAAATTTAACAAATATATAATGAATAGAGTCGCCAATCGTATTTATAAGCCCCCGGACGCAATGCATCTGGAGGATTAGCAACCCTCCAGATTGTTTCCGGTTCCGTTTCATTTTGTCTAGCTTGTCATTCTGATTGTTTCCTGCTGTATCATTTTGTTTAGGATGTGTCTTACGTTATATATACTGTGCTTCTTGCCCAGTTTCTTCATTATTAGTTGAAAATGGCACCTTGCAGAAACTAGTCCGATAGTTCTAAATAAAATCTTGATTCAAATATTGTGGTTTACCATTACCTTTTTCTGATATACATCACTTTAATGTGATATCTTCCATTCAATTATATATATATATATATATATATATATATATATATATATATATATATATATATATATATATATATATATAGAGAGAGAGAGAGAGAGAGAGAGAGAGAGAGAGATAGAGAGAAAGAAAGAGAGAGAGAGAAGGGAGAGAGAGAGAGAGAGAGAGAGAGAGAGAGAGTTAGTTATAGATATAGAAATATATATAACTGACAATGAATTAATTAGTTTATTTGACCTGAAACTAAGAAATCGTTTGGAGAACCACAAAATATGTTTCATGAAACACCACATAAAGAAAAATAAAGCAAACCTAATGAGAAAAAATAGGAGTTGAAGCGTTTAAGAAGTACAAAGGGAAAGAAATAACAAAAATAGCTTGAGATAAATTCAGATATAGCAGCAGATTTAAATTAGTCCCTAAACAGTAAAAAAATAAATATATTTGTTAAATTAATGCAAACACAATAGAATTGTAAACTCCTTCACAAAAAACCGAATATATTCTGAATAAACAACAATATACATTGGCGATTTTTACAGTCTTTAGAGAAAATTACTTGGACTGCATCGTTTAGCCTGTATCACTATTAATGTATCCTCCCAATGGGGGGTGGGGCTACCTCATAATGGCGCCTAATCATTTGTGAACGTGCTTCCTGCTTTTGCATAGTTGACATGACCGCAGAGATCCAATACCGTATCCATTAGACATGGGATCTCTACATGATAAATACATTTTTACAAACGCAAGTACTTACATGTTTATATAAAGAAACAGTTAATTTACTGAAAGACAGGTATATAACTACTTATTGATTTATATATTACCATGAACATTTATAAAATGTGAGTATAATAGCATACATTCATGTTATCCGTATTAATAGGAATAATTTATATTTTTGTATTATACATATGATAATGTATGAATATATCTTTTATATTCATTTAAATGTATATGAATGAATTAAATTAAAAAAATCTATACCTGTTTGAGATTAAGTTGAACTTTGTACTCAGGATGTGAGTATATCAATTTGAAAAGATATATAAATTCTTGAAATGGATAATAAGGCTATAAAATTCAACATTTTAATGTGTTTTATAAATTATTCTTCCCTGATGTAATAGCAAATTCAGTAATACTTGAGTCTATGGGCGCACGCTAGGGAGCGGTATTTTGGAGGCTACATTTTTGTCTACAATTACTAGGTGTTTTTTTGGTAAAAGAGATTTGACTAATGCCCCCCCATCCCTCCCCCCCCCCCAAAAAAAAAATTGAGGCAACACTTCAGTTTAGCCGCACACGCTAGGAGACAATATTTCTGAACTAAAATTAATGCGATCGCCTCTGCACGTTTATCGAATTAATAAAGACTATAGCGCCGCCTATTTTAGGCGACTTCTGCCAAAAATTATCATTTTTTAGTTACTTATGAAATAGATGAATTCGCCCCCCATGCGTCTCACTTAATTGTGGCGGGTTGCATCACCCACCCGGTTTTCAACTTCAAAAAGAATCATAATATTCCTAATTCGAAAGGCTAACATCAGATTTGAATGCAAAATTCTATTGCTAAATGTCGGTGCCGCTATTTTCTTCTTAAATTACCTAATATATAATTAATTCACGGCAAAAGCTAAACTATCTCGACCTTTCACTATTATAATCGAGCCTCTTTTCTTTTCCCAACCTATCGCAAATCTCCACGAATGAGGCCATTATCTATAAAAAAGTCTATTAAGTTGACCTAGGAATTAAAAAAGTCTTATGAAAGTCAAACAAACGAATGCATAAGAATCGAACTCTTTTAACTGCTTGGCTCTAGGGTTGCCAATGTTTTAAATAAAGTAGAAATAAGGGTTGCAATGTGTGAAATTAATAGTTCATTTTAACGTTAAGACAACCAAGGTTCACGTATTTAAATGTCAATTTTAACTCTCTCAAGGTATAGTATCTTAAAAATATTGACTTTCTGCGCCAAACCAAAACCATATATGCCGACTGAAATGCCTAAAGTCACCTTTGTATTTGCATTTAAATATATTTGAGTAGAAGTGCAGGCACTTACTAAATAATAAAGAATAGAGACCCCAAAACAAATAAAACGCTGTGATTTACCACATCCGAAGCTACCGTCTGACGTCATGAGGAGTAAATTGTAGCCCAGAAATAGTGCCCTGTAGCTTGTGACCATAAACTCAAGTATTGCCTCAAATTAAGCCTGAGCTACAGTTTATCATTCATTGTATTTGGTCGGATTCTCTCGATGCAATTATTATGGGAGGGCACTATTTGACCACAAGAGGTTTGTTTGGTCAATTAATGATAATAAAATATAATTAGGTTCCGAAATACAAAACAATCATATTGAAACAACGAGGAAAAAATAATAAAACCGAAATGAAGATATAAGCAATCAAATACTAAGATAGAGATTGGGGCATATTAATTTGCAAAGCGTGCTATAGCAAACATCGCTAACTCTATTTTCTTTATAGGAGAGTGAGCATTTATTGGAGAAAATATGAACTTTTTTAAGTGGAATTGTCGAAATTAATCTCAACATTAGTGTGACTTTATGTGAAGTGGCAATCTTAAGAAGATTATTTATGTCGAACCTCACTTTCGGACGTGTGGGTGACCGCCTAGTGTCAGTATACACTTATCACTACGCGTAAGGCATTGTAAATCTGGTGACTCTTTCTGCTCAGGCTAGCTACACCTCCCAATCAGGCCAAACCAATTCCGAATCTGGGCCATTTGGAGTTGGAATACTGGAAATTTAAGCCCATATAACAAGCCTGAATTGGAAAGTAAGGGTAGCGGATCGCTATTGCACTGAAGCAAAATTCACTTCCATAGCTTAATCGTGCGATGTGACAATGAAAGTAATGGTGATGTAGACTTCCAACCTGAGCACCCCTTACCTGCCTACAGAAGAAGTTTGTCATCCAGCTGTAATCCATCTAACTCTTGCTTCTTCTACGCACCTGTATTCACAGACTACCTTGAATCCACAAATAATTAGTAGTCATCGTGCTAGATTTATTTTGCTTTTAAATATATTTGTGAGCGGTTAGACAGAAAAAATAAAATTGTCGGCAAATTGTATCTACATGAATTACAACGACCTCATACCGGAAGTGAATATCTTAGAAAGCCGATTGCTGGAACCATTTTAATCTTAATTGTTCAGTTGTTATGCAAGATTTGAGAGACACTGAATCTAAAGAGATTAAAATTGAGAGGCAAGGGGTAGAAGGTGTGAAAACCATGTAGCAATTATTTGGACTAAAAAATTATCTTAAAAACTAAGGGGTTAGAAAATTTCTATTAGTGTTCGCTTTAGGGAGAATTATGTCAGCTGCTAACAATATATCGAATAAGTTTAATTATTTTTTTGGTGATCATTTCCTTACGATGAAAGAGAGCCAGTGTCATTAATATTGAATTTTTCGGGGAGTAAGAGAAGTTTATAGGATGTCTCAATAGCTGTTTAAAATATGTATCGATAGAGTAATAAGATACTTATGTATGCGAAGAGAATAAAGTTGTGACTTTGATAAGGAATGGGTATGGATGTATTCATTGTTGTGATATCGTGTGTGTGAGGGGGCGGGTTATGTAAATGTGGACTAAGGTTTTAAACAGGGTGTGGGAATAAAAAATCTACATAAAAGTAAATGAGGAATTGATCATGCGTCGAGTTTTACCCTTGAAACAACGGAGTCGCTCTTAAACACGTAGAAATTTTTAAGTATCGGTAATGCATTTCTAATGACAGTGGTAGAGAAGAAGTAGATGGTGACCAAAGTGTTTTAAAAGAGGAAAAGTTTCTTAGCGACTATAAGAGTATGTCATAGAATAGGCTCTTGACGATATACCATATATAACTATTCGTTGAGGGAATTATTCTAATATTTCGAGTGCGTGGTAATCTGACTGACCGAGGTTAGTCCAAAAGGGAAAGGACGCGGGAGAGGCTTATTTATCTTCAATATGCTTAAGAAGTGGAACGGAGCACAAGGATAAATAATATGGCTACCATTAATGCAATAGAGTTTTATTAATTAAACTATCAACAACACAAAGAAAATGTTTACATAAACGGGGAATGAAAAAGGGTCGTGGAAATATCTGACTAATCTGAGGATTAAGATTTGGAGAGATTTAGAAAGGTAAACAAACAAAAAAATAAAAAGGAGAATGGTTCGCTAAACCATTTAAAGCACAGGATTGCGTTGATAAAAGGTTGAATGGTTAAAGGTTATGCTCAGTTTACGTAATTACAAAGTTGTTGTGCAGAGGAAGACGATGCGAAGGAATCTTCGGTCCACTGGCGATTTCCAGCAGAAGGGTTCTTCGGGGGGTTGTCCTTAACAAAGGGGAAGGACTGTCTTTGAGGAGTGAGAGCGGAGTGGGGCTCGGAAGTACGAGCAATCCTTGTTACAGCAATTTGGAGATGTTTTAGACGAACTATGGAGGTTATTGTGGAAACCAAGCGTTCTCAGGAAGAACGTTTAAAAGGGGGGAATTAAATTATCCTGACGTGATGTCGTGGGAACGAGAACCGTTTCTTGACGAACGGGCTTGAAGAACAATGGCTGTTCTAACGTTGTTCTCTTTCTGAACAACAGGGGGATGAGTGAGAACCGTCTCTTGTCAAACGGGCCCAAAGAATAATGGCTGTTCTAACGTTGTTCTATTTCTGAACAACAGGGGGGCCTTGTTGACTTGTCGTCTTAGAGGCACGAATCTTGGCACTCAAAGGATATTGTCCTCTTCTAGACAATAAGGGGTTTCTGGGAAGAGTTCTTAGGTGCACAAGGGAGGCTGAATCAGCTTGATGCCTCGCGAAGATATTCTGGATCTGCTTCAATAGGGAGAAGCTATAGTATAAATACCCGGAGCCATCTCCATGGCGTAGGGGATAATTGAATGTCCCGGTGGCGCTTGGGAAAATACCTTATCTGCCCATAAGCCTAATTCAATCTGGCGAGATCACTGTATGGAGACGAAACGGAGGAGTGAACCTCCTTGATTAAACATTGGCTATGATGGGAAATAACGCGCTTTTGCTTCCTCTCGCAGGCAGGATGCACGTGGGTAAGTATGTGGGTTATCATGGTTAACATGTGATAGAGGCTGTATTAAAGCGGCCTCATACCGTTCTATCACTGAGTATAAAATGCCTAGGATATGCTTGGAGAAAGTTAGAGGTCGCTGCACTAGACTATACTACTACAACGTTGGTGTATGTGCGGAACACTATGGTATTAGAGGATAAATATAGATGTCGAGTGAGAACTGTTCAAATGAGCAACTTTGGAAGGTTGCTTTGTGCGCGAAATTTGTGAAGAATGGTGTAAATCTATGTATTGTGAATAAGAGTATTACGAGGTGGTTCCACATGTAGGAAAGTTGTATATAAATAGACATGTGAAAAAAATATACGAGAGTGTCTGGTTCTCAGAAGATTTGGAAGACCGCTTAAAAAGAGCGCTGATTATGTGGCGGAGGTGTAAAAGCGAAAGGAGTGAACGATTAGGAGCCGTATCTGAAACAGAGATTAGAATATTTGTAGACGAAGCTTTTAAAAACAAGTGTTATAATTCCTTCCTTCTTTTCCTGTATGGTCCGCAGGTGCATATTCTTATCTTGAGTTCGTAAATAGTGTTATGTCATTGGTCAAATTTATTTTATCAAGTATTTATGTTGACCTGTGGCATAAGCGTAAAGTGAGATCTATATGCGTTGTTGCATAAAATCAACTACAGTGATAAAGATCCTTTGCGTTTCATCTTACCTAATTTAATTGTTTTTGCTCGTAATACAAGGCATGCAGCCACTGCTAATAGTGTGACAATTTTTAGTATCAGGTATAGTAATAACCAGTTTGACAGGAGTTTTATTGTGGCTACGACCGTGATGTGAAATGGTTTGACTAGTGCTGTTGTGGAGTCGACTGATCTTCATACATTTAAGAGGGAAGCTAACTCATTATTATTATCTGCTGACATCACTTAATTTGCGGTGTTTTGTTTTGTTTTTCATGATATTTAATCTTTACTCTTCGTTTCTCTCTCTCGTATTTTTATTTGCAGGCATATCTCCCTCTGGATCTTCTTGGGTTTATAATCTGTTGACCTCTTCCATGAGGGTGTTCAGCTCAAGATTTATAGAAAGAAAGAAAAAGATTCTACAGCACATAGCAACACATATTTAGTAAGTCCCTTCGACTCGAATAAATGATGGGTGGCATTGTGCTTCACAGAACATAAAAGCGGGTTAGTTTTAGTGTAATAGCATCATCTAAAAATTGTTAGATGTTGAATTTATTAATATATTAGTCAATTATAGTAATAAAAAAGCAAAACAATTATTCGCAACAAATTATTAAGTGTTAGTAGCAATTTTATATACCTCGAAGGAGGACAGGACAAGGAATGGGAAACAAATTTCATTGAATAACACTTAAGCAAATTTTAAATGAGAAATTAAGAATTTTTTAATGCCCAAAAGGGTAAAAATAACAAACTTCAGTAACAAAAAAGGTTTTATCCACTAGAGGGTATTTTCAGCTTTTTTTATTTTGATTATCAGAACTGTAGTGAATTAAACGAAAAGTAGAGGTTCGCTTCTTTTCAATGTTAATTTATGCTTAGCCTTTTTATTATTATTTATTTAGGGGTATTTTATTATCTTTTTTTTTCATGTAATTCATTCCTATTAATTTGTTTGAACTTTTTATTAGTATTTATTTGATTTGGCTTTTTTTATTAACATTTATTTACTTGACCTCTTTATTTATATTTTTTTGTTTGGTCTTTTTATTACTATTTATTTGTCTGTCCAATTTATTTGTATATATTTGTTTGGCCTCTTTAGTATTATTTATTTTTGTATACTTTTATTATAAGATATTCGTTTGCCCTTTTATTATTATTTATTTGTTTTGCCTTTTATTCCCTAATGTTTGTTTGGCATTTTTATTATTTATTTGTTTCGTCTTTTCATTCTTATGAAGTTGTATTACTTTGTGTAAAATTATATTTGATTTGCATTTTAATTGTTATTTGTCTAGCATTTCGATTATTTTTTATTCGTTCGGCCCTTTATTATTATTAATTTGTTTAGCCTTTTATTATTATTTTTTGGTGTATTACCTTTTATTATCGTTTATTTTATTATTATTGGTATATTCGGCGTTTTATTATAATGTTTGTTTGATTTATAACAATTATTATTATTTAATTGTTTGGCGTTTTATTTTTATTAATTTGTTCATCTTTTCTACTATCATTTATTTTTTTGGCCTTTCATTATTTTTTTTACTTTAATATTATTTTTGTTTGGTGATTTTTTTAATATATATTTGTTTGGTATTTTTAGAATTTATTTCTTTGTCCTTTTCTTATTATTTATTTGTTTTACCTTTCTATCAGTTTTTATGTGTTGTAACTTATATTATTAATTTTGTAGGTGCTATTTATTATTATTTTAGGGGCCTTTTATTACAATTTATTTGATTGTTCCTTCCTATTATTTATAATTTTGGTCATTTATCAATTTGTGTTCGCTTGCTTTTTTTAAAAAAAATTATTTGTCCCTCTTATCATTATTTATTTGTTTCGCCTTTTTATCATTATATATTTTATTTTCCTTCTAATTATTATTTGTTTGGACTTTCAATTATTATTTATTGGTTCAACCTTTTTAGGTTTATTTATTTGTTACCCTTTCATTATAATCTATTTGGTTCTGATTATTATTGCTATGTTTTACATTTTATTTTTAATAATTTATTTAGCTTTCCTAGTTGTATTTATTTATTAAATTGGCCTTATATTATCACTTATTGCTCTGGTCTTTGATAATTTTTGGTTTTGATTTATTATTATTTATTGGTTTGTTTTTTCTATTATCATTTATTTGTTTGGCTCTTTTATTATTTTACATTTGTTTTTTATTTAATTTATATTAATTAGTTGGGCCTTTTTTCTTCATTTATTTGTTTGTCTTTTTGTTATTATTTATATCAATTTGCGTATTTATTACTTTTCATTTGATTGAACTTTATATTATTAAAATATTGGGGAGGCGGATCTTTTTATTATTATGTATTTGCTTATTCTTTTTTTATTATTTTTTGGGGGCCTATTAATTAAAATATATTTGTTTGGCCTATATATCGTTATTTAATTTGTTTGGCCTTTTTTATTATTCATTTGCCTGGCCTTTTTATTAATATGTATTTCTTTAGTCTTTTATTATTTTTTCTATATTTGTCCTTTTATTAATGTATATTTGTTTTCTTGCATTATTAATTATGTCCTTGGCCGTTTTATTAATATGCATTTGTTTAGCCTTTTATTATTAGTTAGTGCTCGCAAAGAAGGATTACCATCAGCCGATTTCGTATTCCGTTAATATAGACAAAGGATTTTGGGATAGTCTTTAGAATAAAAAATTATGAACACGCTCACTGTCCCCTCCTATTATTTAGGTTTATTTCCGCCAAATAGACGAAATTTTGCTCTCTCCATCGTAAACCAGCGGAATGAATGGTCACAACGTTGAAAAGTGATGCCCTAGGAGAGAGGCTTAAATTTGGACACTCATCTCCCCTCCCCTCCCCCGAGCGGATAATCGACGTATATATAGTTTGATCTGGAGAAATGAAATAAGAATTGAGGTAGTAATTGAGAGAAGAAGAGCAGTCCTTCAGTGAAACAGGGAATCAAGAAGAAGTGGAACTGAGCAGGATTTTTTTTTCTGAGGCTGTTCCTATGGTCACATAAAAGAGTAGACCATCGGTATAGAGAATCACTCTCATACTAATCTCGTTCAGAAAAACCCCCTATCTTATTTTTTTTTATAAAAACAGAGATATCTATCAGGATTGAGGAATACCAATGTGAAGTTCCACTCGAGAAAAGATTTACCTCTGGTCAAGTGTCATTATCGAGAAGCCCCCAATTTTAACCCAAAGATTGGAATAATGGTACATCCACAACTCCCTTGCTTATATCATCAAGGCTCACCATCGAGACGCCCGCAAATGCAACCCAAGGATTGGACTAATCGTACATCCACAAGCCCCTCGCTTATATCGTCAAGCGAAGAAGCGCTTCACGCTTACTCCGGGATCAGCTGCTCTTTCTGAATATCCTCCAGCAACGTTATCTTCGCGCAGCGAGACGGACAGCTGTGTCTGATTTATCCTCACGCTTCCAATCATCGTATTAACGAGGTTCTCGTTTAAGGTCATCCCACCCTTGACTCCTTCTTAGTTCAAGGTGAAAAGAATCCAACTTAGTTATGTTTTTTAGTTACCATTCCGTACTAAAGTGAATGTTTGTGTCAACCATCGCGTAGTACTCATTATTGGTATTAACTTTTATTTAGATCCTCTTATTATAGCTTTAGTATATTTAAAGTTTTAATATTTTATTTTTATGTAATCATAAGTATATTTTAGCCCTAGTTGTTTAATTAGATCCTCGAAACGCTGCATAGGGCAATAGATATATAATATCACGTATCTTGCCGGGTAAAGAATAAAAAGTGGAAAAAAAGAAGTATAGCACTCTTAGAGAAAAAAGGAACGGAGTTATTTATGTAGGAAACAAAGGTACATACATACTCGGTGGTATACCACGATAGAAGGAAATGCAAGATAATGAATGAAGATGCAAAGCCTACTTACATCTGATAAAGTCAGGAAAGCCTATATAAGGATTGAATAACTTTGTATAACTTTAAAAGTGTCTTGGGTGATTAAATTGGTATCGGTAGCTAATAATATGGGTAAAAAAATTCTTAGCAGGTGCATTTGATGCCGAAAAGTTAATGAAAGTTATCCTGTGTAGAAAATTTAATGAAAAGCAGGGTGAAGTATATAAAATTTAGACAGAGGAAATATAGACTACCTGGATTTAACTGTGACTGGTGGATTTCGCTCACTCTCTTATCACTTGTTTTACTCTCATGAACTTTTATTTTAACTACCCTATTTTGTTACAGAAACCAACCACCTTCATCTAATCAGGTTAATCCATAACACTTTGCCCCCCTCTGTTATTTAGATATTAATGGACTGACGGTAATATTGAGCCACCCTTTTCGATTCAACAGACGATTCTTTGTTTCCGTCAAGGCTCTCTGACAGCGGCCTTGATCAGCTGAAAGAGATACCAAATATTAAACTATTTCGGTCAAGGTAAAGGATACACCTGCGTATTATATTTATAAGGGATAGGTTCTGTGATCGCTAGTTGTTGTTAAAAGCCATAACTAGCCAAAACCTCCTCCTCATTTCTTCCAAAGATGACTGGCTTCTTGTGCTTTTTGGATTGTTAGCAATAGTCATTCAGATCTTATTATGCATTTCATCATACGGGATTGCAAAATCGTTCATGATGCGAGAGAGAGATGGCGGAACTTATTTATGTACTTAGTAAGGAATCCTATGATCACTTCTGCACACCTCCTCTCCAAGAGTTAAAAACTGAAAAGATTATGTCATAATTAAGTGCAAACAAGAATCTCACATTCAGCAAGATTAAGGAACATTATTTGCTGTTATTCCACTGATGGAGATGCGCCTGTTATATCTTACAGTGATTCATGTAATCAAGATGTCGTCGAAAAGTTTTACCCACTGAGCTAACACAAGAACACTGCAATCTGGCAAAAAATTTCGAATTTGACAATTGATTCTTTTGTTTTTAGGTGGGTAGGTGTTTTACCCGCAATTTCAATGTTGGCTAACAATGTGGGATAACATTAAAACGAGAATTCGCTCTATCACATCATCTTAAAACTGATCAAAACCGACTGATATCATCCGAGGACTGGATGTTTATGGTCTCCGTTCTTATTGATGGTGTCGTGTCGGTTGTATATACAGAATAGAGCGTGGCAGATATAGACACGCTTTGCGACGATTCAACTTTAATAACAAATTATGCCCCATCGTATTCATTTATCACATTCCTTGCTTTTCTTTCATTGACATAGGCGCAGATAAATCTTTCTATAAAGTTGTTCATATGGAGATTTAGGCTAAAGTATTGTAAACCTCCTATTTAACCTTTATCAAAGGCTTTATATGGTTATTAATCTTAGGGCCATGAAAGTATTCATGGTCTATCGGAATCCAAATTGGAAATTATTATATATATATTATTTTCCTTTATATATATACAAGGTGTCCCAGAAAAAAGTTAACCGTAATTTGAATTAGTATAACTCAAAACATATTAGAGATTTTTGAGTCCTGCAAAACAATATAAATTTAACAACTAGGTATTAGTCGATTCTAAAAATTTCATTAAATTCTCTTTTACGAACTTGATACACTAATGGGTTTAGTGTAGGCTATCAAAATTATGTTTGCGCAAGGAAGTAAAATGATGAAACTTCGAAGTTTAAATTCCACAAATATATTTAAATTCATTTTTAACAAAAACGCCTCTTCATATAGGTAATACAAATTCATTTTTTAATTTTCTAAGCATCGTTTCCTTCCACATGTCCTCTATTTCTTTCCAATCACAGTTGCGCCTTTGATCGCATTAATTAAACAACTTTTTTGATTAACTTGTGATTTTCCTTAAGTCTATCGAATTCACGCGTGATACTGGTTAATGCTCTATGGTGGAGTAGAATACACTTTATTCTTTAGATATCCTTATAAGAAATAATCGCATCTTGTTAAGTCGAGGGATCTTGGGGGCCATTCAATTGCATGATTTAGCGCGATAATGCGGTTGTCAAACGTTTCTCTCAGTTTTGTTCTGACAGCAAGCTGTCTAGGAGCTGCTGCGCCCTCCTGAATCAACCAATGTCTATTAAATTGATTGCCCTAAATCTGACGGAGTTCTGGGAAGATCCTTTCGTTGATCATGCTCAGGTAGGCAGCACCATTCAAGTTATTCTCGTAAAACAATGGCCGACAAGAGAGACATTCCCGCATATTCTGATCCACAGAGACACTTTCTGCTGACAAATACGTGTGTCAAAGTTGAATGCTGGGGGTTGTTTCAGCGGCGCATATTGCCAAATCTTATGGCTATTTACCTTTCCATTTATGTAAAAGGTTGCTTCGTCACCAATCACAATATTTTCCAATAAACGAGCAGGTTAATGGAGAAGCCATTCGACAAATTGTCTAAAACGAGGAAAATCAGTTTCTAGAAGCTGGTGTCTTGCATGCATCTTAAAATAAAGCCATTTTAAGTAATGTTTTATTATGCGGTTAAATGATGACTTTGACAATTGTAACCCATTCTTTCTGAGTGATACATGTGGATTTTGAAGAAGTGTCATGTGAACATTTTTGATATTTCCCGAACGACCTTTATTTAGATTTAAGCATGTTCCTTCATGTTGGTATTTGCGAACATTTCTCTAAATTGTGGGCTTGCTTGGTGGGTGCCTACCTGGAAAACGTTGTTCAAATGAATCTTGTACTTGTTTAATACTGCTAGTCTTAATAAAGTTTGTGACTACAAATACGCGTTGATCTTTTGTTAACTGCATGATTAAAAAGGTTCTATTGAAGTAAACCTTTTTTTACTTGCTTAGTAAACAATAATGACGAGACTATACCACAGTGTGGCTATAAACCACTGTAAAATGGCCTAGGCTTTGCTTGAAAGTGGACGGTGCCCTAGCCTTCCTAGGCTTCGTTTCATTATTTTACTTCTTTGCGCAAACATATTTTTGATAGCCCTCACTAAACCCATTAGTGTATCAACATCATAACAGGAAATTTAATGAAATTTACCAAATCGATGAATAAATAGTTGATAAATAAAATACTTCTTGCAGAACCCCAAAATCTTCAATAGTGTTTGAGTGACATTAATTGAAACTACGGTTAACTTTTTTCTGGGACACTCGGTATATATGCTTTATCTACAATTTAAATTTCGGTGAATTAGAAGATTATTTTGATAGCTATAGCCGTCCCGTCTTTTCTTTCCCTTGTTAGGTTTTCTTTTATTTTTACAAGTGGGTGCACAATTTTTTTTTGATATCTATATTATCTGCTTATTTCTTTCTTTTAATTAATCGTTTAGTTTAGCGAAGTTTTTGTTAGTTAACTCAGGGCGGCATCTTATTATGTTTCGTATATAGATGATATTTCGCTGCTTAAGAATGACTGATTTCCTTCCCCAATTTATTCTTTGCAGAAAAAGCAATATCGGAAAAGTTATCTCACATCAAATTGGATGATGGCCAAGCAATTACTATACTCAAGTTATTAGCTTTTTAAACACTTTCACTTATCCAACTTCAAAATTATTTTATAAGCGCCTTTGAATAGGGGCTCAAGGGGAGTATTAACAGCCACTTTAAACCTAACATCTGGCGAATGCATAGTCTCCCTGCATCAATGTATGCATTTGGATCGGCGTCTATATATCTTCCGACACAATTTCACTTGCCTCATATTTACCACATTCCTGCCAGAACTCTCCTTACAAACTTTCTGGTAAAGATGACATCGTTGGTTTTCCGTTTTAGTTTTATGTAACTAAAACAATCCTTACAAGAATAGATTTATAAAAATTTTATAGCATATGGGTTCTCGTTAATTTTCTGACTTAGATCCAAGTCAGCATTAGAAAAATAAGAAGAGATGGGTACATGTCGATATAATTGCTCATGCCTTTCTCGACTGTACAATCATAACAATCGCCCTTCCCTCCAACACATTTGAAGTACTTCTTTTTTCTCTTGTCATACGACCCTCGCTCAAAGCCAAATCTTATACAGACCACCAAGTAACCCATCAGATCTCTTCTTAGGCGAACTGAGTGATCTCCTCATTGCCGTTGTTTCAAAATCGTCCGCTATCGCATTGTTACTGGGCGATTTCAATTCCCCCAAAACATCACCTCTCTTCCAGTTCGTTACTTCCGCCACCCACATGAAGTGCAAAATTCTTGATCTCGATTTCTCTCAATACTCAGTTCAACAAGTCTTTGCCATGGACAGTTCAAAGGCTATTTCTGATCAATTTCTTTTAAACTATTTTTACACTAACATGCTCAATGCAATAAACTATACTATGTTTCATTGGTCTATGGCTGATGATTCTGGATCTCGCCTCACTACTTCAGGATGTCCCTACTATCTCCCATTCTTCTGACTTTAATATGTAACTTCATTCCTTTTCTTCTCCTATTCAGACACCCTTGATCTCTTTCGTCCAACCTACACTCGCAGATCCCAAACCAATTGGTCCTCTAAAAAATCTTTGATACTAGAAAATCCAGAAGTTTATGTGAAAGTGACTTTCGTTTCGCCGCACCAGAGGCAATGAAACAAAACAAGCTTGTAAGACCGGTGTACACAGCCATCCTGGAAACTTTCCGTGAGGCTCATAGTAGTAAACACTTGATGACCAAAATGTAAAAAATCGTTTTGCTTTTTTACAAAGTTCTCGTTCATCTATCTTCTCTCAGAATGCATACACAATGCTACCCCTCTCTTGATTCGTCTTCGTGACTTTTTACTTTATCCTCAACCCCTCAATAACACTTCCCTCCCTTCTCTTACTTCACTTATACCTGAAGAGATTGCTTAACCCACGAGTCAATGATACCCTTTATAATAATTAAAATTGATGTATTTTATATATCTTATTGAACCGCACCGAAAGGTTTGTTTGTATGAGTTTATTGGGAGAAAGCGTACATTTATACATAATCTAATACAAATACAATAATAATATATAAGTACACATAATATAAGCGTACACATTACAAAAAGCGGGGAGCCCGCCAGTGTTGGCGTGCAGTAAGACGCGTGTCTTATCTGCTGCAAGTGGGTGGCGGCGGTCCTCATCACCCGTCGCCCAGCTGGGCGCGGGCGGCGATCAGCGCGAAGGAGGTTCTGTTCTTAGCACCACCAGCAGCTCGTTTGTTCGGGTGTGGCGGACTACCTGGGCAGCTCTTGCCTCTCGTGCCCTCAGTAGGGTGACTATTACAGGGGAAGGGCTGGCGCTCACTCTGGCCTGAGGCGGCGCCGGACCTCCCGCTGTCGGGGTCGACGGAGCCGTCGGTAAAGTACACTGCGTGGACTTGCTACGTGACCTCAGACATGGCCCTGAGGGCGTGCTTGCGCAGCTCCTCGGTGAGGCAGTTCGCTTTGCTGGCGGGCAGCTGTGTGGCGGTGAAGTCGGTAGCGGGGGGCTCCCAAAGTGGTGGTGGAAGGTAGGCGGGGTTGGGGTGTCGGGGTCACGCCACAGCCAGTTCCCTGCCTGGTTAAGGGTGTTGGTTGCTAAGCTGACGTTTACGAGCCACCTGTTGTTAAGCAGGCACTCGATGCCCTGCGCCACGGCCATTCGGAGTCTTCGCACCGAAAGATGAAATATACCTAATCTTTAAATGATCAGTCGGTACAATACTGAATAATGAAGTATTCTATAAGAACACCATGGAGACCTATTTCTTAGCCGAAATTAAGTTATGTATATTTGTGTTTGTTTTTTTATCGTTTCAATGAGGGAAGGGTACCTAAAAAAATCATTATTACTTTAATATGTATAATATATGTCCTTCAATCACAAAAAAAAACGAACATACAAACAACCAATATTTATCCCGTATAAATTCCCCCCTAAAAAATATGAACAAAACAAATATCAATGACGTGAAAAAACAAACAAATATGTAATAGTTACCTATTCTGCTGCAGCTTAGTTTTTGATGATGTATTTCTCATTTATGCATTACTATGCAAACAATTCCCTTGTATTTTTTTAGTGGCATTGAAACCAACATGGAACTTAAAGTGCAACATCACATTTTGTGAAGTCAGGATTTGCCATTTTTTGCACACGTCACACCTGCGCTGTTTAGGATACATAATAATGTTGTGTCCAACCACATCAATCCACAAAAGCTCCGGCAGCTTTATTCTAAGAAATTTGTCTTGATTCTCATTTGGCTTTAAGAGAATGTTCACAATATGTCTCAGAAACTCGAACTCTGTTGTTTTGCCAATTCTTATGTACAATAGCTATTCATTCACAATCGATGTATTCAAAAGAAATCTCAATAGGAAAATGTTCCGGGCACGTTTACGGAAAGACACTCAAATAAATCCACCCCTCCAAATTCCATTATAATAATCTTGAACTATTGATGGTTGTGGAATGGTTACTACCTATTTATTTTGTTTTGACCACCTATTGCATTTACCCATGCCTAAGGAACTACTGCTTGTTTTATGTGTTGCAACTATGAGGTCATTGTTGTCATTCCAATGACAAATACCTAATGTTTCTTTTGTACTTTTGAATATTTCTGTGCTTCCTCTTTCTTGTTTCCTTATGTCAGTTAGGGGAACATCTATTACTCTGTCTCTGAATATGTTGCCTATTAAATTTATATTTGCTTCCTTGAAAGACTAAAGGAGGAGTAAGGTGGTGAGGAAATTATATAACATTACTGTTATCAGTAACTATACCTACTGCTAAATTATGGACAAACTATCATCCAATTGTTGACTCCTTTTCAAATCCAGAAGCCTTGTATTCAGACTGATACGAAAGCCTTCAGCTGAATCCAAACCTCCCCAAGTTTTAACCTCAACCTCACAGGCTTTCCTATGATAAACCGCTTCGAGCCATGACGCCCCAAAAATGGCTCCATTGCCTCATCAACAGCCCATACCATAGGCAATGGTTGAGAAAAGTCCATAAATAATATTTGAAATGATCAAACAAGGGGCTGAGGTTAAATATTTGTTAGCTGCAGGCATCTTATCATTATCTACAAGGTGTAAGGTTATAACAATGTCCTCAAATCTATTAATTGAAATTCCAGACTTTTTAACAGCCAGATTATTTGTATCAGCACATTTTTACCATAATAAGCCAGGATTAGGGACTGTGCTATATATAACCTGATAAGAGAAATATGCCGAGAAGTTCATACAGATCAATGATAGTGACATGGAGCTATTTACTGAATTTTCTGGGTGATATCTATTTGTTTCTTCCTTTATGATATGCAAGATCACCTATTTGTAAAATTTAGTGGAGATTTCATAAGGATTAAAACCTTCACTTGCCCACCTATCCAGAATTACAGGAGTAGGTTGACTTTTATGTTCTTTCTCTTTTCAATATTTGTTTCTAGAGAAATACTGCATTTTTCCATTGTACCTGACTAGTTCAATAGTTTTGTAAATTTCCCCCTAAGATGAAACCTCTACATCATCTTGAAAATCTACTACAGTTTAGTAGGATTAATTAAGCATCCCATCTAAAGTTCGGTTTATTAATTCGTTGTCAGGCATCTTAGCTAGTAGGCGAGGTCCAAGAAGTCTCATATTTTTCTCTCCTAAATCAATCATATCTTCACTATAATCTTCTGCATCAGATTCATTCCCAACATCAAGTGGCTCAAGTGCTATACACTGCGCGTAGCCTCATCAGTAACAGGTAGAGAATAGAGGTAAGAAAGTGCATGCTCAACATTCAAGAAGCACCTACAAAAAAATCAATTTATTATATATCTCTCTCTCTCTTTCTATATATATATATATATATATATATATATGAGGAATTAAACCAAATTCTCCGAAGACAATTTAATTCAGAACAATTTCGGTGTATGAAAGGGTGTGAGATCCACCGAAACTGTTCTGAATTAAATTGTCTTCGGAGAATGTGGTTTAATTCCTCATTTTTTCTTGCGATGTTGCATTAATTTTCATCATATATATATATATATATATATATATATATATATATATATATATATATATATATATATATCTCAAAGTAGCGCGAAAAAAATGATGAAAATGAATCCATTAAACTACATTGAAGGAGAAAAGGAATAATTTTGCCTTGCAGTAATATTATAATTACCTTTTTTGGAAAAAGTCTGTGCAGGGAAGCGATTCGAACCAGGCACACTGAGGCAGCGAGCACCGCTTCGATTACAATTAAAAGTATGCCGTTAGTACACTGCTACGCAGAAAGGAAGCTTTGGTGTGAAGTTCACGGGAACCTGGATGCGAGTCAAACGAGGGAGAGGTCGGAAGGGGAGGGGGGAGAAGTGACGGCTCGTTTTCTATCCTGAAATACCGTCTTAGGAGTTGGGAAAATAGTATTATTCAAAGGGGATTTCTCCACATTTATTTATTACTCCTTGCTTTAATATTATTATTATCATTATTTCTGTTCATTAAATATATGTATAAATAAAAATAAACTCTATTTCCTCCGTCACGGCATTATAACCTTTCAAGTGTTATATTTGCTATTTTTTAGTTTTTAATTTCTATGATAATTTATTTTTGTATTACTGGTATTCTGATCATTTATTTTTGTATTAACGTTATGTGGCCATTTTGCTACTTTTTTCATTTTCGGATGTGGGCACCTCGCCTCATTTTCTTCCTTTTAGGTTTTCATATTCATGTGAAGAGTCTAATTAGGTTCTCTCGGGAGCAGCTTTCTACACTCGGGAATAGGGCTCGCCTAGCTAGTGGCGCATCCCCTATCCGCCCTCGGAGTGTCAAGATCAATTTCCATATTTGCAATTATTACTTCCTCAATTTTGTCCCTGGTCTTACACCCTAGCCTCTTCAGACCTGCTCTTGCGTGCAGATCTGTCTGCCGAATACGGTCCGCCCTGCGCGGCTCCGCTATCAGCAGGGCTGCAATGTTCTGCACTCTCTGCATTTGCCTTATAGTAATGGAACTCGCAGTTCCCGGCAAGAGACCCGGGATACCAAGAGAATGGACTAAAAAGCAGCTCATCCTCCAGCTAGTTCCAAGTTATCAAACCGAACTTTAAGTTAACTTGTGCAAGTTCAACTTATTCTCGTCCGAGAACCCTCCCCCTTCACACACGCTCCTCTATCCTCATGTATCACAAAGCACCGAGATAGGCTTTGCCCTTGGGGAATACTGGAACACAACCACAGACTACGCCTCCTCCCCTTCTCCGCTCACAAGAACATTCCATGCTGCTGCCGACGCAACGCTGTCCACACCTCTCCCTGTCCTACCCCAGACACACCCTACCCAAACAGCAACCCAAACTCAACCATATGTTCCGACACTCGCCCCCACCCAAATACCCTACACCCAGAGAGCTCCACTACTACCAACACTCGCCCCTACCCCACACCACACACCCAACGAGACCACACACCCAAAGATACAAATGGCCGCCTTGCTTTCAACGGTTGCAAAAGACATGTCGAGGGGTGACGCCCGACTATACACAAAATACTCAATAAACTGTATGCCTCGTACGGTCTATAACAGATCACCTTCCCCGAAAAGGTGTTCGCTCTAATCGAAGAGCATACAAACAGGAGACCCGCACTCCTCCCCATCCCAGTGGACACGAACACTTTCCTCCCTGGACCCACCACCCCCTCACACCCAGCCCTCACCTTTACCACGCTCTTGCCTCCTCCCGTTCTTCGGTCCATGCCCCTCTAGCCACTGTATCCTCCTTACCTGCCGCTTTGCCCACTACTCCCATTTCTCTTCCTATCTCCTCTCTCTCTCTCTCTCTCTCTACTTTTTCATAACGAAAATAGAGGGAGAGGTGACGCCCCCTTGTCGCGGGAAGAGAGCTTGTGTAAACCTTGCATTTTTCGAGCTATGTCGGCGGGGGTACCTCTTCTGGGTACCCCTGGTAGGGCTTCCCTTGTCGATTTGGTCGGAAACGAGGTTCCAGACTAAGTGCATCATTCCTTCCTTTTTCTACTCTATCCCTCTCCTTTTTTACTTTTATCCTATCTCGCACTCATACAAAAAGAAGAAAAAAAAAGAAAGCCTACTCCTATCGTGCCACTCTTTCCCTTTCTTCCTCTGTCTACTTATAAGGACCTGGCAGCTAACTCATGCGTCAGAAGAGAAGCTTTGGAACCTCTATAAACAACGCCAATCGACGCTCACTGGTTGCGAGAGACTAGGACTAGAGGTGTCCTAGGCGTTGGGGCACGATGAATGGGATTAGGGTAGTGCCCCGTTAACCCCTTCCCTGGCGCGTAATTATTGACCGTTCCCAGTGCCCGTTGACGGGTGCTTATGGTAGCATTGGTCCGAGGTGACGGCCCTTTGTTCCCATGTTGGTTGCCAGGCCAATAAAAAGCCTTGGGGCGAGTTCCTTGGTGTGGCGGGATATCCATTGAACGCTACTCCGAGATCCTGGCCGTTGTGAAGGGGACTAGTAGGAGTTTAGTAAGGGGCGTGCTTTGTTGTTGTTCACCCGGGGACAAATCGCGGGCCCCTGCGGGGACCGTCAGTGCTGCTTGGTTGGGAGCCACGACACGCCAAGGTTTGACGACTTGTTCGGACGAACAGCAGCACATGGAGCGTGCCTTCTGAAAGATCCGAAACCTCTCCGATCGATAGGCGGGAGCGACTCACGCGGGGAGAACTCACCAACCCTCCTTTTTTATCATTGCTGGTCACGATTTTTCAGAGAAAGAGAAAGCGCTGAAAATGACAGGCAAAAAAGGTCCCGTTCGTCTCAAACACAACTGTGCAATATGCCAGTTAGAAAAGTGGTGCGTTGACTTTCCGGAGGGCTGCTACTCAAAATGCAGCCCTGTAAGTATCTGCACTACTTGCATATTGACGCGAGAGGTGGAGAAATTAAAAGACCTCTATAGAGCCTCAGAGAAGAGAGCTAAGGTCCTTGAGGGAAAGTTGGAGAAGCTCGAAGCCCTTAACGCAGCTCAGGTTCGATGCCTAGAAGAGGCTCCGCCCACTGACGTGTCGGAATCCCCTGGTAACCAAGCGGATATTCCGGCATCATCTGAAGCTAAGCTAGCTGAGGAGAGAGAAAAAGAGAAAAAGAAGAAAAGAGAAACGAAGAAAAAAAGAAAAAGAATAAAGTTGAAACAAAAGTAGTACCAAAACTAGAAGAAAAACAGATAAAGAAGAAGAAAAAGAAAGATAAGAATGTGGAGAGTAAAGAGGAAAAGGGGAGGCCTCTTCCACAAGGAAAGACCCCATCTTCAGAGACCAAGTGTCCGAAGGTAACCCTCATTGGTGACTCACAAACACGGGATCTGCAGCCGCTGCAAGCGGCCCGCCTTTGCACTAGCGTGAGGGTAAGCTGCCTGTCAGGACGGGGTAACCACAACACCAGAGTAGAGGCAGAGAAAGCTAAGATTTCTGAGAATTCAGTTGTTGCTTTGATGGTGAGTGGCAACGACCTCTAACTCAGGGTGGGTAAGGTTGTCCTCAGTGGTAAGACCATCCAAACCGTGATGGGAGCCGTGGATGACATAGGGCTTAAAACCGCAAACGTGTCATGGTTGGGATGCTTCCAAGAAGAGGTCCATCCCGATCCGCTCACGAAAGAGACATCGCAGTGAACAGAAGGTTGGCAGATCTCTGCACGGCAGAAGAAGTCTTCTTCGTGGACCCCTAACGTACCTTTATCGGTAGAGACGACCTATACCAAAAGGACGGGGTACATCTCTCCTTTAAAGGGAAGGCCCTTCTCGCCAATCTAATTCAAGATGTCGTCGAACGCCTCCAAAGGAGCCTTCGAAACAGAGCGAAAGCAGACGTGCGCCTGCATGCCCGTGTCACTCCTGGAACGACTTTCTCGGAGGTCGTCAAAAAGGGTGTGACCACGAAAACAGAGAAGCCGGGAAACGGAAGAGCGTAGGGAGTCCTACACTAGGGGACTCCCTCAGAGGTGAATCAGGAATAGGTTTCTTGAGCTCCGTGGCCTCGTAGTAACAGAGGAACCTGAGATGGTGGCAATAACGGAGTCGTGGATAAAAACCTCAAGCCAAAATTTTGAAGGTGAATTCACGATTCCCGGTTACCAGCTCTTCCTGAAAGATAGGCCAGACAGAGAGGGTGGCGGAGTGATGTTGTATGTCAAGGATACTCTCAACTCGACGGATTGCAACATCGTATCCGACCATGAACTACTAGGTGTTGACCTAGAGATAGGTCCTGCCAAATATAGGACCTTGGTGCTTTATAGACCTTCTGCCCAACTCGTTGAAAAGGACAGAGATCTGTACCAGCTACTAGGAGAACTTGTCGAAGACAGAGTGTGTATCGTCATGGGTGATTTCAACACACAAGTTGACTGGGAAACCAGAGAACCCTGTGGCGAGAACGCACTACTCCTGGAGTTTGCGAACAACGAGTTCCTGACTCAATGGGTGAGAGAGCCAACGAGAGGAAACAATATCCTCGACTTGGTTTTCACCTCTGAGGAGGACATCGTTGAGGAAATCTCTGCTATTGAAGAGCTCGGTGGCAGTGGCCACCGACTAATTAGATTTGTAGTCAAAGCTCCAAACGCAGGGCCTGCAACTAGTAAATCAAAGAAACTCGATTTGAAAAGAGCAGACTTTGCAGGTCTTCGTGCTGGACTGACTGACGTGAGGCTAGAAGTGTGCGATGTTGTTAAAGACTCGTGGAACAGTTTAGAAACCACATTCATGAGTCTTCAATCGCGTATCATCCCTCTGAAATGTCCCCGTCGGTCTTCTGTTCAACCAAAGTTGTTTAATTGAGAAATCGGCCAACTGCTTAGGAAGAAGAGAACTGTGTACCGACAATTGAAGATCTCGGGTGACTTTGACGAATACCGGAGGCTAGCCGGGAGAGTGAAGTCCAGCTTAAGGGCGGCTAAGCGTTTTGAGGAACTCCGAGTGGCGAGACTCTGTAAAGAGAATCCCAAGGAGTTTTTTAGATATGTGAACAGCCGTTAACCAATCCGTCGAACGATTGGCCTTTTGAGAAATGAGGAGGGGACATTAAAGCACTTAGATGTAGAAAATGCTAACCTCCTCAACGACTACTTCTCTTCAGTGTTTACTGAAGAGTGTGGTCCCATCCCCCAGCCAATGGATTCCTACTCGGGGGAAAAGCTGGAGGATATGGACTTCACCGATAGAGAAATAAAGAAAAAGATTACTGCCCTCAAGACAAATAAGTCCCCTGGACCGGACTGGTTTCTACCTAAAGTGTTGAAAGAAGTGCGCAATCAAGTGTCACGACACCTGAGTGCAATCTTTAACATGTCAATCCGGACCAAATACGTTCCTAGAGACTGGCGTGAGGCGAAGGTGACTCCTATCTTCAAGAAAGGAGACCGAAGCCAACCGTCGAACTACCGACCTATCAGTCTGACTTCGATAGTCGGTAAACTCATGGAAAGCATGATGGTGGACAAAATGACGTCGTATTTAGAGTCAAACCTGCTACTGAGGACTTCCCAGCACGGCTTCCGAAGGCAACGGTCATGCCTGACGAACCTTGTGGAATTCTTTCACTTCCTGTTCCGTGAGCACGATTGTGACAAGGCGGTGGATGTGGTGTACTTAGACTTTCAGAAAGCCTTTGATAAGGTACCACACCGCTGTCTTCACCGGAAAGTGCAAGCGCTGGACATAGACAGAAAAGTAGCCGGCTGGATCGAGAACTGGCTAAGTGGCAGACGGCAACGGGTGGTGGTGCATGGACAGTCTTCTGAGTGGGTGCCCCATACTAGCGGGGTGCCTCAAGGTTCTGTCCTGGGATCACTACTATTCATCATCTACGTCAACGACATGGACGGTGACATGGTTGCAAAGATTTCCAAATTTGCCGACGATACCAAGCTTGGTATGAACGTTGCAAAGGAGGGAAATACTGCCCGCCTGCAGGAAGATCTTGGGAAGATTGGGGAGTGGTAGGACACGTGGCAAATGCCTTTTAACGTGGGGAAATGCAAAGTGATGCATATCGGCCACAGAAACACCCAATCTCAGTATATCCTTAAGGGCACTGGTTTTGAATCCACCGACACTGAGAAGGACTTGGGTGTAACAATCACTAGTGACCTCAAGTCCTCGAAACAGTGCATTGAGGCGGAGAAAAAGGCCCAAAGGATGCTAGGCTATATTAAGCGCCAGTTTGGTTATCGGAACCAGGAGATTGTACTGTGCCTGTACAACTCACTTGCCTGACCGCACCTGGAGTATGCCGTACAATTTTGGAGTCCTTCATTGCGAAAGGACATCGCGAGATTGGAACGCGTACAAGCCAGGGCAACCAAGCTGATTCCCTCTATCCGACATGAAAGTTATGAGGATAGACTAAGGGAATTAGATCGGTTCTCGCTGGAAACCCGTAGACTGCATGGTCAGCTCATCGAAGTTTTCAAAATACTTCGAGGGTTCGACAATGTTGACTACCGGTATATTTTCACACTGAGTGAGAACAGAATGCGCAATCACGGTTTTAAACTTGAACTGAAGCGTTACAACCGCAATCTGTGTGGAAATCTTTTTACTTACAGTATCTGCGGTATGTGGAACGCACTTCCAGTGGAAGTTGTCAACAGTGAATCTGTTGACCAGTTCAAGTCAAGACTAGACAAAGTCTTGAATAGTGGCCGTTTAGGGACGCAAAACAATTGAGTAGCCTTGTGCCCGCTCGATTGCTAGTCCAAAGGTACTCTTTTTGAATGGACCGTAAGGTCTCCTAGGGTACCTTGTTCCCTTGTTGTTACTCCTTGTTGTTGTTACTCCTCCTCTGCTCCCTCCACAGCTACTACTCCTTCTTCTCTATACCTAAACTCACTGCTACCTCCATCATTTCTCATTCGGTAACATCGACCCACCGTCCCCACCCCCTCTTACAACCTCCAAGCCCACTCCCACTGATACCCCAACCACCACCTCCTCAACCTCCCATAAGCCCACCTCACCCACCACAACACTCCGCATTAAACAGAAAAACACCACTAAACCCTTCCCACCACTCACAACCACGCGTAAAACCGACCAAGCCTCTTTCTGCTGTTCTTTCCTCCCCCTTTTCCACCCCTCCATTCACCCCTATTCGTCGCCGTTTTAACCTCCTCTCTCTTCCAACACCCCCTTTCATAATCTGCACCTCCTCTACTATCGCTAGCCCCCCATCTACTAGCTGTAATCCATCCTCCTCTGCTCCTAACTCCACCATCCTAGATTCTACTCTCTTCAACACTCCTTCCACGACCACCACCCCTTCTCCCACTATTTCTAACCCTCCTTTCCCAGTACACACTCTTCCCTCTACTACGGCCTGCCTACCCAATAACACCACTGACAACCTCTTCGCTCGTATGAAAACACAGCTAACATGCGTGTAGGTACTCGCTCCCCACGCCTCCTGGAAAATAAGCAAGGAGAAGGGAACGGTCCGTCTACATCAGCCTCAAGCGCCTTCCATCCACGTCAATAAATCACCTCCACATAACACAATTTAATGTACGCAGTTGGCACGGTATTCGCCACACTGTTGCTTACTAGGTCCTAAATACACAAAGACTTGGCATACTACTCTTGAGCTCGACCAGTTTACACCCTTCCGAAAACAGACTCCACATTGCAGGATACCACAAATATCTAACTCCCAAAACGCTGCACCTAGGATCAGCGATCCTAATAAAGCGCACTATACACCACTTCCTCATTCACACCAGCGATGACTTCTTTCTAGCTTGCAAGGTACAGACCAGCTCCGGACCCATCCTAGTGGCCACGCATTACAGACCACCACACCTACACTCGTTGCACTGATCTCTCTTTCTTCCAGGCTCGCGTAAAAAAGAAACAACCAAGTAAACAACCAAACACTCAGAGACACCACCGTCATCCTTGGCTTATATAGGTCCAACACGCACAACAGCACTTCTAGGAAGTCCAGGAGTGGTATCGGGCCCACGCTTACGACTTAAGACTCTAGATTACCTAGTCAAAATACTCGAACACATGATTAATTGCTACCTAGGGGACTACCTAGAAAAGAGGAACTGGTTCTCCCCCCACTAATATGGGTTTAGAAGTGGCCAGTCCTCTCAGGCGTCTGTGACCATCGTCTACGACAAAATACGAAAAAAAAACGCCAGGTACCACAAAAGACACTCTCCATCAGCAAGGACGTGCATAAGGCCTTTGGTAAAGGTGTGCCATGAGGATCTCCGTTAGAAACTAGCCAACAATCCGGAGTTAACTCTCGTACCAGAAGGCCACCCTCGCACTACCGCCCTGAAAGGAGAGGCCACATGAAATACAATAAAACTCTCTCTCAACCTTTCACACCACGCTCAGACGTTCCCCAAGGAAGCGTACTCGCACCCACACTCTACATTATGTACACAAAAGACACCCCACGCTTACCCAAAAACTGCTGTCACACTTACAGAATGTCCTACGCCGATGACGAGACCATTCTTGTCAGTCGCCATGGACAAAACTAGACGCGCACCACGCACAAATAATAATAGACGAAAAGACAGAATACAAGGATAAATGGCTGATGGCCACGAATCCTCAGAAGAAACAGTTGACACTCTTCGGCACTCTTCGATAAATCCATTTAAAACAATTATGATAATTCAGTAAATAAAAATTTTTGCAAGTATTGGTTTAATCATATCTAAAGTGCGGCTTTCGATTTAAAAGACGAAACCAAAAAAAAAAATCGTGTCAAAGAACTCGATTGTAATAGGGTTGGAAACTTTTTTCACATCAAATCCTGCTGCAACTTTGAAAGAATTCACAGAATAATTTAACGTGAACGATACACCTGTCATATGCCGACTGAAAAGGATTAGGGAATATGTTGACTGTATGGTGTGATATTGAAAAAATTTACCATTATTAATTGTTAAAAAACGATTGAAAAATAAGTGATATTCTCTACTCCAACCAACTTGGTCGTTTAACAGCTACTTTGGAGCAAAGGCATCTCTTCTTTGTCAACATAATTATTGTCATCCAATAATCATGATAATGCCTGTTCTCACACAGCTCGAATGACAAAGGTGCTCCCAGAGGAGCTTAGTTGTGAAATACGAGTATTGCTTCATCTTCTATATTGTGTAGACTTTGTTACGTCTAATAATTATCACTTGTTAAGCTGATCACAGAACCATTTGGTTGGTCTTAACTTGATACCGAGAGAAGAGGTTGAAAAAAAGATTCGTATTCCTATTTTCATCAAAACGTCAATAATTCTACAAGCCTGGCACTTATAAGCCTTTTGACAGATAGAATGATGTTAATGGAAGCAATGTAGGTTATGTTTATCCTACATATATCCTATGATATATCCTTATAGTCATATTTTTTTCATGCTTAATATATACGCTAAAATATTAGCTTACCTTTCTTACAACCTGATATATGTATTTATGGCAGCAGACATATTTTTAGACCCTAGGGTATCATGTATAATGTATAGGAATGAACTTTCTATTTGTTGTTCCTCTCCTTCCTTTTAGATAAAATTCATATGATATACACATGAATCCAATGTGCTTCTTCTTTTGGGCTCAAATTATTTTCCTTTGTTTTTATTATTTTGGGATGGTTAGTCATGCAGAAAATTTCGTTTAATCTCGAAATCCGAATTTTTTTTCTAGTATCATTCCCGAATCTATTTATATCATTTTATGTGGCAAAAAATGGAGTCCAAGAGGGAGAATTATTTTAAAGATAAAATATACATTTAGTGCGAGGGAAGATATAAGATTACTAGAACAAAATCCGTTAATGTTTGAGTGATCTCTAAAAACACCTTAGGAAGATCTCGCTATAGCGCTAAACTATTCCTTATTGAGGAAGAGTTTTGGCTTGAGGTTTGGGGCAATACACAGGTTAAAACAGGAAAATTTCCCTTATATAGATGTTTTGGTAAAACAATTAAAGTGTGTAGTGAGGAAAAATCCTTAAGTCTATTATCAAGTATACATTTCAGTATTTACTGGTATAGGAATGAAGAGTTCATTTCTAAAACTTGGTGATTCTAAAACTTGGTGATTAGTTTCATCAAAGTTTTCGTCAGATGAACATTTTGCAGAATACGGTTAATACTTGTTATCTTGCATTCAACGATGGACTCGATGAATTTAAAAACTTCACCATACCATTACAGAAGTTGTGTATATAAAAGAAATGTTTGGTTTGATGAGTTTCATTGTTTTCTCAGCATGAAAGCGAACACTATCAAACTTGTGAAAGAATATATCCTCAGGGATCTTTAAGACTACGTCACAATTACTTGTAAAGAAAATTTAATAGAATATCTATCTATCAATCAGTTTCACATATACAAGAAGAAAGTTTAATTTCACCCCAGATAAAAAATAATTATTAAGTTGAGTACGATTTTTTAACAAATAAAACAAAACTTCTGAAGTTCATTTTCAAAACTATAAAGTTGGATTAAAAACACGCAATGATTTTTAACAGTTGCATATCGAATAGCGTTTTCCTGACTGGATTAACCCAACTCTTTCGATTCAGAGAATCAGTAAAAGTTTACAAAGTAATATTGTTGCGGAAATTAATAAAATTCTAATTAAAATTTTGCATGCTAATCTAGATACAAAGTTAAATTGGATTTTAACATAAGATGACTTTTATTGAATAATTGCATAAGAGTAGAAACGTATGAGATATTGTCTTAAAAATCAACCGCCGATTCTTACTCTTTTATATGTACATCTCCGAGTCTGCAAAAGAACTTTGGTGTGCTAAATCAAATATTTTAATCTGTAAAAAAAATCGCAAAATGTTCTGATGTTGAAAGTTTTCTCTTAAGTTTTGATAGTTATACTTAAATCTGTGCGAAAAAGATTCAAGGACAAACATGTAACAGCACAAGATTCCAAAGAGATTTCTCAGATAGAGCTCACTATGATGCACAAGTTTATATTATCGTGTACGCTACATACTGTTTGTAATTGCTGTATATTCTAGATATCTCTGGTTAATTCCTTTAAAGGAGAAGATGGCTCAGGTAGTGTTAAATGCTATACGAGATCTCATGAAAGAAACAGGATAGATCCAGGTAATATATCTTTTGATGTTGGAGGAGAGTTTAAAGTAAATAAGATGAAGGGCTTATTGAGCGAATATAATATTGGATCATATCATCACACTTACTAAAGAAAGCTAGTTTTGTAGAGTGAGTAAAAGAAAAATAAAGAAAAGACTTTTCAGCTATTATACCTTTAATAATATATTGAAATACATCGACGTGTTAGATTATTTTGCAATTTGCAAACGCGAATAATAATTTTTATTTCTAAGGTTGAGAGCAATTATCAGTCTTAATCTCCACTTAGCAATATCACTTTAACCTCACTTCAGTTCAATATTATGTATCTGGTAGCAGACAATAGTATATAGATCCGATAAAGCTTTATCTTTATATTAAAGCAAGAATTGTGAAGGCAAACAACAACGAACTTAACACATTAATGCCGCTTACCAACTAAAGTTGCTACTATAGATTTTTCGTTATATGTTGGACAAATTTATTTACTTTCCATGAAATTTTATTCCACGTTGTCGTACAAGCCTAGACTTATGTAAAACACTACGTTTGTCAGCGTTGTGCTCACAAAAATTATATTTTTATTGTATTTAGGCTGTATGTAGGCTGGAAGCCAATGAAATTTTCAACATCCTTGAAGAAACAAAACAACGTGGTGTCGGGGTAACTTTTCTGCCTCCGGAAGAGAAGTCTTTAGCAGATTTAGATATTGACTCCCATAAAAGTGACGATGAAACAGAAGGGAATATAAAAATCTGCCTCAAAGTTTTCTTAGATCAGGAGCATTACTTTTCATCCTTCATGGTGAGAAAGGATCCTATTAAAAATATTATATTGATGCTTGATACTCAAGAAAATGCAAAAGAGGATCTATCCACCATGAGACTACCTTCAGTGCCATTGGAAGCAATTTTACAGCCATTATGAGTTGTCACATAAACTCAGTGCAATAAAATCTCTAATATATAGAGGTTACCATTTCTCATCTACCTACTTATTCTCTAATGCACAATGAATTCAGGACTCTTACGTCTTATTTTAAAAATAATTGGTACCCACTACCATTGGTTGACAAATTTATCAATAATTTTCTAACTAAATTATTCTTTCATATAATGTTCTTAAAAATATAAAAATATCGTAGTAATTGAAATGGGACATTTCAATAAATTACACTAGTCAATAATGATTTTATTACTTGAGTATTAGCTTGTGATTTATAATAAATCGATTATGCTGATTCCGAACCTGTAATCAGAATTGTTCTAGCGCGTAAGGTTCCAGAGTTACACACATACAATTTAGTTATACATATGGGCAGTGTTGCTTTTGCTACCATAGTGAGAGTATGTGTTATCTGTGTTTGGTTCCTGCGTTACCGTCCTACTTTAACACGTTGTCAAATTTAGCCATTATAGTAGTAGGGTTGAAAAGGTATTTACATACAGTGGTTAATTGCATTTTTCTTTCAGATTTATCTCTCAATTAATTTGTATATGAAATAAGATTGTAGAAAAGTATATAACAGGATATATACAACTAAGTTAAAAACATGAATCAGCGAAGATGTATAAATAGCTAAGACAACTTTTGTTATATCTGTGGAAGATATACTACAAGCACCCAGCGAAAAAAATAGTTAAAAGAGTGAAAGCTGCATACAATTATTATTTTGGTTGTAAATCTAGATTGTTTATCTATATTGTAAGTAAGCTATAAAACCAGTCACTCATGATGTGGAGAAGCCAATCCCAGTTCATCCATTAGCTACTACAGTTAAAGAAGATGATTCATCGTCTGAAGAGGAGGATAACAATGACGATGAATTGTATGAAGATGATTCTAAGAAAAAGAAGATCCAGTTGATAAATCAAGAAAGATTGATTGATTTGGTGATGGATATTTGATTGTCAAAGAAGAACGCACAACTTTTGGGCTCCAGACTACAACAATGGAATCTTCTAGAGGACGGTGCAAAAATATTTACTTCCCGTAAAAATCATGAGGCCTTAGCTGCCTTCTGTAAGGAAGAAGATGGTACTTGCTTCTGTACTGATTTTAATGGCCTCATGAATCAGATAGAAAACTAGCATTTACCTGATGAATGGAGGCTATTCATCGATGCAAGCACTGCTAGCTTCAAAGCTGTGTTGCTATACAATTGAACAAAAACCTTCAATTCTTGTCGCCCTTATTGATGGGATGATAGAGAAATATGACTCAATGAAATTTATTTTGGAAGGTGTTCATTACTCGCATCATAAGTGGAATATCTCTGGTGATCTAAACGTAATTTCTTAACTTCTTGTACTGCAGCTAGGATATACAAAGAATCATTATATTGTCAAAAATGGCCAAAAGAGCAGAATCATAGTTGGCCCATACATTGTGAAGCACTAGCCTTTTGTACATCTATAGAAGATCTACCTTCCACACTAAAAACATTTAATGCTCGATTCAATATTAACGCTTGACTATTGAAACCGGCCATCAATAGGCATGCGTTAAGCTGGAAGTAAACATTAAAGTTGTTTGAAAGATCCACTTACCAGATTGGCTCATTTCCTCTAACGCTATGATTAACCCGGCGGAATAAATACCACCTAAAAACCGTTTTCTTTTATTCACTCTGATTCTGAATTTACATTTTAATGGTAAAGGAGGAGGAAAAAATACATCAAGACGCTTCAAAGATGATCGAGTAAGATCTAAAGCTCAGCAATTTAGTTTGGTTTTTACTAAACTAATTCATTTAAAAGAGAGATGAATACAGAACAAGTGATCTACCATCTACAAGATGAAATAAAAAAGAGAGTTAGAAGAATAGAAAGTGGCCAAAGTAAATTAACTAAGGCGAAATACACCATGGTCTTCAACAAAATTTGCATTCAAGAAAGAATGCTACCAATTTACACTAATATATATATATATATATATATATATATATATATATATATATATATATATATATATATATATATATATATATATTAAACAAGGATTAGTTTAGGTACAAAATGAATGAAGATCTGCCTTAAGAGGTTAAATTAACTTGTGTAAAAGGGCACTTAAAGGTGGAATTGAATAAAGTCTAATTATGAGGTAAATGTCTTAGCTCTTTCACTTTAAATTTCCTAGGAGACATTAAAATGAGTTAAGTTAGTTAATTAAATGAATTACAACTTGTATCCCATTTTTATTCAATAAAACGCAACAAAATGGCTTTTTTTCGTGGAGTTAAAGGTAGCTTTAATTCTATAATTCTATTGATAGAAATTAACTCAGATTTTGAACTATAGTTGGGATATCAGTTTTACTCTAAAATGCATCAAATTTCTAAAATATCTTGGAAAAGTTTAATTGTCGTTAGATTGTTGCTTTGTCTTCAGGAGACAAGTTTTTTTTGCTTTTTGTATATACATGAGTTATGATGCATTTAAGGGAGTTTAGGGAAAATTTCCTTCGATTTTAATTAAAGAGGATAATTACCAAATGATTTTTGCGGTCTATAATATTTGAGAAATTCAGAAATCCCTTAACTTATTGCTTTCTAAAACAATTAATGAATATTTAGCTAGTCATTTCATAACAACTTTATATATAGGATAAAATTTTAAATCAATATATCATATGACCAGATTTTCCCATCGGGAAAAAGTTGAACATATGTATATATGTATATTATTGCAGCTGAAATCATTTTAACATACTTTATGTCATTTGGAATCCTTTTAACCTATTTATGCCCATATGGACTCACTCTAGTTTATTGCTTCAAAACTGTAATCTTTTAAAGTATAGCTTCGCATATCCTTTACCCATATAATATCCAGTAGAGTATAAAAAGATAAAAACGGCTGTATTCCTTTCCCATCTTCAATAAACTTTTGCCGAAAATATCAAAGGTTTCCAAAAAATGGTTTGGAAAAATAAAGGAAGATCAACTCCGTGTTAGTAACTGTAGTGCAAATTTAGATGAATACAAAATAAGTTATTAGCAGATGGGAAATCCTGTATGGATCATTTCTAAGACGCATCTACACTGTTAATAAAGCAAAAGGTGGACGAACTCTGTATTGAATTAATATTCATTGAATTTAACATGAGTTCCAAATATATTTTCCGACTCCTGCATATCTATCTATATATATATATATATATATATATATATATATATATATATATATATATATATATATATATATATATATATATATATATATATATATATATTTATTTATATATATGTATATATATATATACATATATATATATATATATATATATATATATATATATATATATATATATTTATATTTTTCTTTATGTATATTGTTCTTCTTCTATAACTCTATATTTTAATACAAGGATTTTTTAAGATTAGGTGAATTAAGAATGGGAACAGTTTAGAGGTCCTTCATCTCTCCAAATCCCTCTTTTTCCCCTCCCCCTTCTTCTCCTTATTTCGTCCTTCTCCCACTCCCACACATCGCTTCTTTCTTAGCTTATATATCCTACTGACAAAGTCTTACGCCCATTACACAGAGTCTCTGGAGTCTGAGAGCCGCCCTGAATCCTTTGTGACTGGTGTGGTCAACGAATTCGAGATGTGCCACAGTTCCAATTCTTGCACATCCCTCTTCAACTGGAACCCCTCCTCTTAACGTTTTTCAACTCACTGAGGACAGCAAACTTTCCCATGTACATAGACAGCATCGTACAGCTTGCACGAAGTTTTTTCACCATGAACCACATTAACTATGTACGATGCGTTTTTGTCCACATTGGAGATATGATAAGTCTTAGCAAGTCACACCCAAATATTGCTACTGAATTCACCAATGGAGAATTTAAAGTTTGCAAGACAAAACGAGTGTTCTCATCAATGGCCATTGACTATGCTTATGAGCAAAATAATGCTGCTGTGAAGAGTGACGGTAGTGCTGTTAGACTCACTTAAATTCCAAATGGTCTTAGAAGATGGATGGTGGCTGGGCCGGAACTGGTTAGTATGACTACCGAGTTTGAAACATCCATAGGTGGAAATAAAATAAAAATGAATCAAGACACGCCACCATGAGGAAACAAATGGTTCACTTGTAAGCTTTCCTCAACATGTAGAACGTCTGGGTGAAGTAATAGAGAAAATGGTAACCCCTTCCTAGAAGAGAGTACAGACTTGATGCGGCTGGACAAAAGAGAGATTGCTAATCCAACTGTTGTTTCAACAGGCTGAGGAGATAGGTATGCAACAAGACTTTTGTAGCAGATCGTCTACTGAATCAAACCGTATCTTTTACTGAGCCAATAAAAAAGAATAAACTCCCATTGCTTAGTCGATTGTCTCAAATAGATAAATCCAAGAAAAGTTTACAAATAACTTCGCTAAAGAGTGAGTGATCTTTATTCTTAAAACTCTTCATTGCATCTCAAACACGAGATGGTGATTTTGCTGATTTTTTCCTCCATGAATACCAAGCTTGTGAAGGTACGACTGGGAACAAAATCAGATCTATTGGTGTGACTAGAGAGTTGCGCAGAGGTAAGAAGTGATGCTCCAAAACTAGATACTGAAGTTACTATCCTTGACCGAGAAGTTTCGTTGAACGTTCTGAAACAAGAGGCTGCTAAAACCTTTAATAATAATAATAATGGTAGGTTTTAACATTAGAATGGCCATCATATTCCGTTTATATGAAACGGCCAAGGTGTCGATTTCGACGCAACCAATAATTTTTATTTTTTTCAAAGTAGATTTTCAAAATTTTAGGGTTGAATATTTAATCTAAAAGAGCCATTGTATATTATATATCACTTTTGCGAATTAAAGAATAAAGAATATCTAAAAGGTAATATCTGCTCAATTCCTCCTGAATAACTAATATTATTATTTTATGAAAATTAAAAGTCAGAAATTGTGAATTAAAATTTATTTTTAAAATGAGAAAATACTATTTATTTCAGATTGCACTTTTTACATGTACGAGTAGCGCTGATTATTCCTGTTTCTTTTTCTGAACACTTTCCGCAGGTCGGTTTTTCGCGCATTCTATGTACATGTAGTGAGAGATGCATTATTACACTTTTGACTCGAGCATTTCTTCTCATTTTTGGGGGGGGAGGTGATCTTCATCTTCATTTTCAACATGTGAGGATGCCTTTTTACTTTTTCGAAACATATGCAGAACGAAGATTCTCGATTAGTTCAAGAATATATTTTTTCCGACTTATTTTACTGCCAGTTGTTTTCTTATAAATGATCCAGCTATTGATGGCTGCCATGGCTAAAATATTTGACCAACCGCAACAGGTCAGCGCCTTGTTGCACAATGTGTACTATATTTTCGTGCCATTTGGTCAACAGCATCCACGGCAACTTTATTTTTGTTATAAAACTTTATCACATCTGGCTTCTTTTTAGCATCTTCTGAAACTGTTAGAGCTGAATGCATTGTGGAAAGCAAACATACAGACTTATTATCTTTGCTCTGATGATTCACAAACCTACGTCCACTTTCTTCTTGAAACAAAAATTTGCTATTGTAACGTCCGCCCTTTTCATAGGCAGTTATTTTCTTGGACAGATGCTTGCTGTTTGAACGAACTGTACCAACTATGAAAGTCCCTTGATCTTGATGTTTTCTTGCAAGTTCAAATGTTATGAAGAAGTTGTCTGTTGTTACTTTATAGCCATTTCTTTTTATTGTGTCTGTGATCTTCAGCACAACACTTTCCCCAAGAGGGTGTCCATTTCTTGATTCTTTTTCTTGTGCACTGCGATCCTGTATTATATTGGCAACATATTTTAAATTCACTTCAGCTAAGATCCAAAATTTGATGCAAAATTTATCTGGCGTGTTTGGCATGTATACAATAAAAGGACAACGATTTTTACGGTAAATGTGGCTCATCTATTGTTAGGTTAAACTCTGGAGTATAAATTCTTCTGCAATTTTGAGCAAATGCCTCAAAAATCTCTCTTATATGGGTAAATTTATCATTACTTATACGTTGGATCTCGTACCTTTTAGATCAATGTGCAGATGTTTTCTGATCTCTTTATAATGTCTTCGAGACATCGTTTCTCGAAAAACATCTGGACCATAAAGTTTGCTCAAAAGAAAATCTGGCCTGTGGCCCTTACCATATATTCCTCGAGCATGTTCCAATGCGAAATATGCTTCTATTTTTTCTAAAGTGAGAGAGTTTTCAAGATTGCACACGTTTACTTCTGCAATAGTATATTTGAGAATTTTTCTTAGCATTGTCTCATCAATAAATGATTTTTATGCCTTGCATGGAGATTTTGAAACATCATTTATCAAGGCTCGTGTGACACCTGGATTAGCTTTAAATACTAATGCGTTTTTTGATTTGCCAGGCCTTGCTTTCGTGAGAGCTCTACATGTTACTCAATATCGTGTTACAATATCTTCGCTTTTATCCAATGTAAGAGTTTGGAGAGCTGATGCATCTTGCTCGTCTTCTGAGCAAGAGTCAGAAGATTCAATAGATTCAAATTGACTGTTATTATGATTAGTCGAATTTTCTTTCTCTTTACTTTCACTAATTATATCGTCACCAGAATCCCACACAATGTTGATTGCTTTATCATTTGGAAGTTGGAATACATTTATCTGCACTTGAAGACAAAATCTAGGTAGATATATCAAAATATCTTATTATGAAAAGTTTAGGCTATCAGATTGTACCACAGCACAAATTTCTACGCTCTTGAACAAGCAACTAACGATAATTTTTAAATACCAAAAGGACTAAAAATTTGAATAGAAATTTCTCTGGAAATTTTTAGAAAAATATGAATACCCTGCCCAAAACTTATTGCACCACACTACGAAATGTTATAAATGTGCCACCCACATCTTATTGCATCCCATTATGTAATGTTCACTAAATTAAAAATTAGGATAAATGATATGATTTTATTTTGTTTAGCAAATTATAAATGGTGTCGTTTTCAAAACTCTGGCCTTCGGAGGTTAACTCGCATATTCCTATTAAATTATAAAAAATAAAAATTTGCGTTTCAATAACTTCAGAAGAAAATAATAATTGTTATAGAAGCATAATGAGTTATATACATTAAATAGGGCTCAAAAAAGAGATGATAAATTGCAAGATGTCGATTTTGGCTCCTTGGCCATTCTAGTATTAAACTTCCATTCTTCCCACTCTGCGTGACGGTTTGATTTTCCCGTTTTTATGTTCTCCTTGCACTATGGGGTCATTATTTAGCACCCTAATATACACGCTTTTTGTTATAAGTTGCAGGATATTATGGCTATGTCGTAGAATGGACTCTCGACGATATACCATATATAACTATTCGTTGAGAGAACTTCTTCAATTTTCTTTAGGGTGCGTGATTGTCTGGCGGCCGATATTATGTATCTTCGATAGGCTTAAGAAGTGGAACTGAACTCAAGGATCATAATATTGCTATCATTAATAAAATAGAGTTTTATTAATAATAACTATCAACAAACACAAAACGGAAAATTTTGACATAAACAGAGAATGGAAAGGGTGGAGGGGCCTTAGGCTAATCCGAGGATTAAAGGATTTAAAAAGGAAAAACAAATATAGAGTTAAAGGGATGGGATGGTTCGCTAAACCATTTAAAGAACAGAATAGAATTGACAAAAGGGTTAAGTACTCAAAGGTGACGTTTGGCTTACGTAACTTTATACTTGTGATGCAGTGGAAGGCGACGTGAAGAAATTTTCGGTCCGCTGGCGAGTTCCAGCCGAAGGGGAGGGGAATTAAAGGATCCTGAAGTGGCGTCTTGGGAATGAGAACCGTTTCTCGACGAACGGCTTGAAGAACAATGGCTGTTCTACGTTGTTCAATTCTGAACAAAAGGGGTGGTGAGAACCGTCTCTTGTCTACGGGCTCAAGAACAATGGCTGTTCTAATTTTGTTCTCTTCTGAACAACAAGGAAGAAGAGTGAGAACCGTTTCTTGGCGAAGGGCTCAAAAGAACAATGGCTGTTCTACGTTGTTCTCTTCTAAACAACATGGGGGGGGGGTGAGAACCGTCTCCTGTCTATGGGCTCAAGAACAATGGCTGTTCTAATGTTGTTCTCCTCTGAACAACAAAGGGGAAGGGTGAGAACCGTTTTTTGGCGAAGGGCTCAAAAGAACAATGGCTGTTCTACGTTGTTCTCTTCTGAACAATCAGGGGGGGAGGAGTGGGAACCATCTCTTGTCTACGGGCTCAAGAAAAATGGCTGTTCTAACGTTTTTCTCTTTCTGAACAACGAGGGGGAAGCCTTGAGGACTTGGCGTCACGAAAGGCTCGAACCTTTGGCACTCAAGGGATATTGTCCTCCTTGTGGACAAGTGATGGTGAATCTCGAGGTCGAGGTCCCTTGGCGCACAAAGGGAGAGAGGGTCGTGGTGATGTTTCGCGACGAAATTCTGGATCTCCAATCTGATCTTAGTGGTAAAGTTTCCATCTAAATAGTTGAGACACTCCCTTGGCGTGGGGGACAATGGAGTGGGAGCTTCGAAGGAAAGCACAGCCGAGCCTGGGAACAATGCCTTATCTGCCCATAAGCCTAACTCAATTTGGCGAGGTCGGCGTATGGGGGCAAACGGGGGGACGATAACCTCCTTGTTTAAACATTGACATCCGGTGGCTGCGATAAGGCGCCAAGCTTCGAAGCGAAGATGCCCCTGGGAGCATCGTGGTGTTAAATAATATGTGATAGAAGTTGAAACTAATGCTGCCTCAACCCGTTCTATCACACCCCTCCATTCCGGGGAAAGTTGTCACTTCAAAAAAAAGAGAAAAGGGACAACGATAAAGCTCCATTGTGGGGAACTCGTCTTCTTGTACCAACCGTACCTTCCTGCACCTAACTCGTATTACCTCAATACATATGATTATTTTGAACTTTTGATTATAAGGGAAAATAACCTTTAATACAAACTTAATAAAAAAAAGGCATGGAACAATAAAATTATATAAATATAGTACATATGGGACAAAATAATTTATAAGTAATTAATAGGTACAAATATATATACATACAAAAAAAATAGACATTGAGCGTTACAAAATTCAGACATATACATTAACTAATTATAATACAAGAGAATCTTAATTTAAGTCGTAAAAGATGGTATATACCTACATGGAGATTCTAATCATATGAATACAATTATTCTACGCTATTCAGTAACGCATTCCTACTGAGTACGTCAGCGACCTGGTTATCGGAACCTTTTATATAATTTATTTTAAATTGATACTCTTGCAAGAGTAAACTCCAGCGCATGATTCAGCCGTTGGTGTGTCGCACATTCCTAATATAGGCTAACGGACGGTGGTCGGTTCCTATCTGAAATTCTTTTCCTATTAAGTACATCTTGAATTTGTCTATGACCCAGATAATTGATAGAGCTGCCTTTTCTATAGTGGAATATCTCTTTTCGCGTGGTAATAATTGACGACTAGCATATGCAACTGGATGACTGGTGCCGTCATCCTCGTATTGAAGGAGTACACCTCCAATTCCCTCGTTGGACGCGTCTGTCTTAATCCCAAGGATTTTTCCTGGTTGGGAACCTTTAAAATGGGGGCAGAAATGAGCTTACTCTTGAGCTGATTAAAACGGGAAATAGCGACATCGTTCCAACGTAGACGATCGGGTGAATTCTTTTTTAAAAGGGAGCTGAGGGGCGCCGAAATCGCAGCGAAATTCGGAACGAATCGCCGATAGTACGAAGCTGATCCTAGGAACGATCTTAATTGCTTCTTTGTAATCGGGAGGGGCATGTCGGCGATTGCCTTAATCTTATCCTCTTGGGGACCCAACTGGCTTTGTCCTATTTTCAAATCCAAATATTTGATGGTTTCGTGGGCAAAATGGTATTTGCTGGGGCCAATGGTGAGGCCATTTTCGCGCAGTCGCTCGAAAAGAGCTAATGGGGTGGTTAAATAGTGACTCCATTTAAATAGTTCTTGTAGCTGACTCTCTTGATGTGATGTCAGCTGCGCGTCAATATCCAGGTGAGAGGGTTCCAAAGACTCGCCTGGTAGGGAAGGAGGAGGGTAATCGGCATCAGGTTGGGTGCACTCTATCTGTATTACATTAAGGGACTCCGCGGGGTAATCTTCTTCAAGCACCGATGTTTCGTCCAGTTCTACGAAGGTATCTTCATGGGCGCGTTGGAGGCTCTTTTTTTCTTGGGGTCCACGGACAGTCTCCGTGTCCTTGTCTTGGGCCTTATCGCCTAAGGGTGTTAGTAATTCACACTCCTTTTGTTTCGTCCTAAAGTCCTGGTTAGGGGTCTCCGAGAAATCGGACGGTATCGGGGTTCTGATGGGGACGCGCTCCTGGGCTTCTCTCTTAGCTCGGCCTCGAGGAAGGGTGGCCTGAAGGGTGAACTTACTTGGGGGCTCTGTCCTATAAGTACGGAACAGAATTGTATGGGTGCTAAAATGACTTCAGCCCACTCATCATAATATTGACACTACAGGTAACATTTAACGACGGGGAATTGGTTCGCCCGCCCAAGGTAGTCATGTACCACCGCAAATTTTTCGTGGTCAAGGTCCACTGGGGGTGGAGTTCGTCGGACACGATGAAACACGTACATCCTGTGTCCCTGACGAGAGTCGAAACTCGACAGCCGTTCACGCTGCCTTCCTCAAATTTCAAAGTTCCCGATGAACTTTTATCAAAATTAAAATTTACCTGGTGGCTTAACGGAGGGGGACAAGTTTCTGCTTAGGTCAGCACCAGCGGGGGAGCTGGGGTTGCATTAATCTGGTAAACTTGGTGGGCTGGTCCGCTTTTAAGCCTAGAATTTTGGGGGCAATTCCAGCTCATGTGGTTTTCTACACCACAGGTGAAGCATATGATTGGTCGCTTCGGGAAGAGAGATGGAGGAGAAATCTTAACAAGAGGTTTGGAGTCCCGTTGTTGGTTTTGGGGAAAGAAGTTTTGGGGTTTTACGGGGCTCGGAAACTTCGTCGGCTTTCCTGTGAAGGGGCGCGAATACTTCCTTCTTTCCTTGTAGGGGGATTGGTGAGAAGTTCGATTCTCCTTTGGGTATAAATTATGGCTTGCGGCATAGACATCCGCTTCTTCGATACATTCTTTAAAGGTCTGGCACCGACGATCCTTGACGAACGCGCGGATCTCCGTCGGGAGAGACACCAAAAATTGATCTCGCAACACGAAGTCTGTTAAGGACTCGTAGTTCGGTTCAACCTTTGAGGATTCTAACCAAAATTTAAATTTCCTCTGAAGAATGTATACGAATTGACGGAACGTCTGTCCGGGTTTAATACGACCTCCTCGAAATTCTTGGCTGTAGAAATCGGGAGTCATATTATGACCGGCCAATAACTCAGTTTTTAAGGTGCTGTAGTTAATTGTACACTCAGATGGTAAAGATATAAAAATATCGCGCAATTTGCAATTTAACAGGGGAATTAATCTAGGTACACCTTCAGCCTCCAGATCCCAGTTATTAATTTCGAGGATCCTTTTGAAGTGGGCTAAAAATGCTCCGAAATCCACTCCATCCTTGAAAGTACGGAGCTTTCGTGAGAGATTAGGGGGGGCTTCGGAACAGAAACTGGCGGACTGTATCTCTGCTTCAACACGAGCTAATTCAATCTGATGGTGAAACTCAGCATGTCTTATCCGTTCCTCTCTTTTTCTTTTTGTTCTTTGCTCCTCTTGAACGTAGTCAATTAGTTCTTTTCTGAAGAGTCCCAAGGATTCTCCTTGCGCTTTGAAGATTTAAAACTGAGACATCTTTGCACTTGGGGGCGCACTATTCAACCAACTAAAATTCCTTGCAACAAGAATTATGCCTCTAGAGAAATTAACTTACCTCAATATGGGCACTCACTTATTCGTACTTGGTTTCTCAATCTAAATAACCACTGACTAAAATCACAAACAAATTATTATAACAGTTCCTTAAGCTACTCCAGCTTCTTAAGTTTCAAAAAAAGGGAATAGCAATCGTTAAAACAAAGGGGAACTACTATACTCTATTATTGTAACGAATAACACTATGCTTTACTCGACTGAGACCAGTGTTTGCAAAGATATAGCGTTAAACCTTACACACCTGATACCACATTTAAATAGTATATATATATATAAAAGTCGTAGAATGGACTCTCGACGATATACCATATATAACTATTCGTTGAGGGAACTTCTTTAATTATCTTTAGAGTGCGTGATTGTCTGGCGGGCCGACATTATGTATCTTCGATATGCTTAAGAAGTGGAACTGAGCTCAAGGATCATAATATTGCTATCATTAATAAAATAGAGTTCTATTAATAATAACTATCAACAATTACAAAACGGAAAATTTTGACATAAACAGAGAATGGAAAGGGTCGTTGGGGCTCGGGCTAATCCAAGGATTAAAGGATTTGAAAAGGTAAAACAAATATAGAGTTAAAGAAAGGGGTGGTTTGCTAAACCATTTAAAGAACAAGATAGAATTGACAAAAGGGTTAAGTACTAGTGGTGCAGTGGAAGGCGACGTGAAGGAATTTTTGGTCCGCTGGTGAATTCCAGCTGAAGGAGGGGGAATAAAAAGATCCTGACGTGGCGTCTTGGGAATGAGAACCGTTTCTCGACGAACGGCTTGAAGAACAATAGCTGTTTTACGTTGTTCTCTTCTGAACAACAGGGGATGGGGAGAACCATCTCTTGTCTACGGGCTCAAGAACAATGGCTGTTTTAATGTTGTTCTCGTCTGAACAACAAGGGGGAAGGGTGAGAACCGTTTCTTGGCGAAGGCCTCAAAAGAACAATGGCTGTTTTACGTTGTTCTCTTCTGAGCAACAGTGGGGGGGGGCTGACAACCGTCTCTTGTCTACGGGCTCAAGAACAATGGCTGTTCTGATGTTGTTCTCCTCTGAACAACAAGGGGGAAGGGTGAGAACTGTTTCTTGGCGAAGGGTCCAAAAGAACAATGGCTGTTCTACGTTGTTTTCTTCTGAACAACAATGGGGGGGTGAGAACCATCTCTTGTCTACGGGTTCAAGAACAATGGCTGTTTTAACGTTGTTCTCTTTCTGAAAAACGAGGAAGTAAGCCTTGAGGACTTGGCGTCACGAAAGGCTCGAACCTTTGGCACTCAAAGGATATTGTCCTCCTTCTGGACAAGTGTTGTGAATCTCGAGGTCGAGGTCCCTTGGCGCACAGAGGGAGAGAGGGTTGTGGTGATGTTTCGCGACGAAATTCTGGATCTCCAATCTGATCTTAGTGGTAAAGTTTCCATCTAAATAGTCGAGACACTCCCTTGGCGTGGCGGACAATGGAGTGGGAGCTTCGAGGGAATGCACAGCCGAGCCTGGGAACAATGCCTTATCTGCCCATAAGCCTAACTCAATCTGGTGAGGTCGGCGTATGGAGGCAAACGGGGGGACGATAACCTCCTTGTTCAAACATTGACATCCAGGGCTGCGATAAGGCGCCAAGCTTCGAAGCGAAGATGCACGTGGGAGCATCGTAGTTTTAAATAATATGTGATAGGAGTTGAAACTAACGCTGCCTTAACCCGTTCTTTTACAGGCTACAAACGAAAAAAAATCCTGAAGGCGCAGCTTTAAAATTCTCTTGCGGACAAAAGAGGCGTGGTATAATTCTTATTCATCTTTCTTGAACGAGAGCTGGTGAAATATTGGAATTTAGTGGAATTTAGTTGTTATCCAAGCAATGTCTTTTCTCTCTTAAAAGAAACATAGGTGGTCGCTCATATTAGACAATTCAATTCTTTTAAAAAATTTACCTTTTTCACATGAATTTTCATAACATTTACAGATATTTTATTATGCATCAAATCTATATTTTACCTCTTTTGAAAATCTTTTGATTTTCTCTGACAAATGTCAAAAGCTATAGAAGATGATGTGATATGAAAAACAACCGTTCACATTTTTTCAATATATATATATATATATATATGAAAAGAAACTCACAACTTGCAGGTGAGACAAAATTATGATAAATAACACCCACAAAAAAATAGGTTGTAGCATATATTGATAATGTGTCTCTTCCTTTGTTCAGTTACATGTTTTTTGTTGTGATATCTGATTAGTTATGATTCATCTCCCTTTACATGTCAATTAGTGCTGTAGAATTTCTTCTTTCCAAGTTTATTTCCGAATAAATTTAGGGCTAAACTCTAGCAACTAGTGGAATCAGAAATGATGTCTGGGCAGAGTTCCTACTATATGCTGTAGCATCTCGTTCATGGGACGTCGAGTAAAAGACATGAAAAATCTCTCTCAGTCGAGTTCATAGCGAGAAGATTGTTGAAATTGGCTATAGCCATTTGTGCATTCATAGCAGACCCTCAGCCACTTATTCCAAATAAAATCTTATCATAAACTATCTCTGTGCAGTCAGGTCCTACCTAATATCTTAATCATTTATTATAATATGCTTACATCAATTTGATATAAGGAATAGCATTAAAATTGTTTACATCACCTAATTTGAACTGGTTTTTCATAACTTTTTAGGAACCTTTCTCCTGTTCTAAGGCCCCCTATCAACAAAGATCCAACACACACAGATCGAACTTTGTGCTTTTATCAAGTTTCATACCTAGCTCTAAATCACATTATTATTGTTAGATCTCACCTCATGTCACGATATTAATTCTGTATAATGGATTTTCCTTCAAAATACCTTGAAGAATTTGCACTCAATAAAATATTTTGAAGGAATGGCAATTAAAAATATTTATCCTCTTTGCCATTGAGTTCAAAATATATTCGGTAGTACACTCTTGAACCTAAAATCTTTTAAAAACTTACTAAAATGATGCTGTCGAATTTTCTGTGCTGATATTTGCCCTAATTGCGGTGTTATTCTTCACATGTGCGGTATTAAAGTTCAATAAGTAATTAAATCGTTTTTGTTTATCCTTGTTCATCTGCTTGATCTTGTTTGCATAAACGGTAGGCTCTTCCTTTTGAATTGAATCTGTGATCGTTTACATGTTTGAAATTAATAAAAAATCCTGAAATCATATATTGTCTCAATAGGTAAAGCCACAAGGATTTCATTACTACGAGTATCTAGCAAGTTAATCTATTTGTCCTGTAAATCTTTATTAAGCAAAGGTCTTACAGATATCTGTCAGATAAGTATGTGTCTGCCTCACTACCAGTCAGATTTCCTCTTTGCCCCTGGATGAAACAATGATGTCCAAGATTGTAATGAACGTTGGAAAAAGGTGCTTTTGGAAAGTAAGCAGTAGTGCCGTCTAGAATTCTTCATTTTTATAATATCTGCTAAAACACCGTTCTTAAAATGACACCTGACAGCAAATGATAATACTCCGGACACCTTGTTCTATTTCATAATTCATAGTGATATTGCAAACATTAATACGACAGAACAAAGAACTTGACCTTTAAGTCCCATGCCATTACAAAGAGGCAAACATACTCTCATGTTGGCACACTGAACTCTTGATTCGAAACCTACCCTGTTCTCTGGCGGACTCTTTGGTTGCCTGGGGTCGAAAACAACTGTAACGTGGACATGTCGGAGTTAAGACACGTCGCCAATGAAGACTGGTCCAATTTCTGAGAGAACTTGCCCAACCCAATCAACATGGCTTTTGCTGAAATTTGATCAACGGCATCTGCCAGGCTATATAAGACTTCAGGCCATTTGGAAGCACACTGTGAGGTCTGATATGAAGGATGCATTAACCTGGCTGCCCACTCCTCATGCACTTTGCAGCCATACAAGGATTTTATTACGATCTTGCAGGTTCATGCTTGGCTGAGACCTGTTTTCACCTTGTGTAATGACCCTGGATCGTTCAAAACTATTATATCTTGGATGTTCCCAATTTCTTCTTCAACCCGACTGCCATTAAGGAATGTAAATAATCCTAAGAAACTCCAGGCAATTTGTTCATCGCTGAGTCCCACCTCATGTGGCGTGTGTATCAAACTTATTTGCTCCACTGTAGAGTTACGTTTTGTGCCAGTATCATTGAATTATCGTATCCTATCGACAAAGAATATCATAGCAATAAACAAATATGATGAGATATATTAAGAGATTTTGTTTGTAGCCTACCGAATAGTGAAAGCAGGATTTCATACATTTCAATAATATTAATATTTTAGATATTGCAAAACAGTTATAAGGAAGAAAGCAATTTTAATTTAATTTCAAAATGTATTGGATATATGCATGGCAAACTTACATCAATATATGCAATGACTTACCCAAGGAATAAGATAAATTCTCGGGGTGTATTTTTGATACAGAATAGGAATTTTTGTGCATTTTAGCATAATATATCTCATTTGTATTGTGCACTTACATATATTTCCTAATTCATCTATACTTACATGTTCGATAGGGAAAAGGCCAATAATAATATTTGTATAAAAACCATATCTGTATTTATTAAATAAAAATTAAAATAGGGCCATAATTGATAGGATTCCTGATAGAAAAGTTTCCTAATATTCAAGGGTATAAAAAAATGTTACACTCATCTGAGGTGGTGTATCTAACTTAGCCGAGGAGAAAGTATCCTTTTCTGTGCCATGTTATCATCAAGTGGGAAGAACTCATCATGAATCTCACGAAATCATCAAAAGGGATTTCAGTAATAGGATACTGGGTCTCCCACAAAAGCTTAAATGTCCTTGGATGACTCTAGTTCTACCCACAGATCCTATATAACACGGAATACCAATTTTATATCGTCGTCGAGATGGAAAGTTTCAGCTTCGATACAAAAACACTCTTGCCCATTGCTGGCATGGGTTTTCGCCAGAGAGGTTGAAGGGTGTTTCTTTAGGGAGGTGGGAACCTTTTAACAAAACGTAGAACAAAATCGATACCAATATCTATGTAAATAAATTGTTTTTATATTTTCTCTTCAAAATGTTTTCCCGTATATTTTTTAGCAATTATTTTATTATATCAGCTAAAAATATTACCCATATATAAATATTAATCATAATTCAAAATGTGAGTCTTATTCAAGAATTCTGCACTAGAATAATTGTGATTAAAAGGAAAAAAAGAGAGATACGAAAATGTGGCATTTTCCGAGTAATTCAGAAATATAACCTTTTATTAACGAGTAATACAGAATGACAAACGGGAGCGTAAATATTAATCATATATATTAGAAAATAAAATTTAACATACTTCATTTAATGAAGCACTGTATACTAAAAAAGCAAAAATGAAAAATGGAGAGCATACAGATGAATAATTTTGTAGGAATCATTTAAAGTAAAAACTACTTCATTTGCATGAATACCTAGGAAAAGGGTAACTGAGAAGGAGTGATAGGAAAATGTAATATTTTGACTTAATATGGTTTGTTTGAAGGGGTTGAGGACTATAATTATAATTGTAATGATACATAGGGTGAAAGAACTGGAATCATAGTTTAGAGCCAAGGTTATTATTTATTATAAATGGATCCTTTTATTCTTAAGTTAGTTTGAGACGTCAGCATTTTATATAAGAGAAATCGAAGAATGGGAAATGTGTATGTGTGTGTAGGATGGGGCGACTGATAACATAATCTCATCACTAAGTTTTATCACTAGGGCCAAGATTGGCACAAATATGACCCTATAATGTACGCTGGGTGGATCCTGGATAGAACTAGGATCTACAATATGACCATTATCTTTATAAAAAAGGATGGAGGGTTGATGGTGCGATAATTCTTTTAAAATGGTTAATGAGGTATTTGTCATTTTGACCTAAATTTTGTCAGAGTAATGAAAGTGCAGTGGTATCTTTTACTAATATTTGAGGACTCAGCAAATATGGGAGAATGAATATTCCTTTTTTAGTGTTTTGTATAAAAGAGAAAGTGATATTGGATGGCCAAGCAGGAAAGGCCGTGTGTTTTAAACTCTATCCACTCTGTAGGTGAATAACAAATAGAGTTGTAGAGTAAACAGTCATTCCTAAGTGGATATGGCACAATCGCATAAACTACATATATTCCTGTGGAAGTAACAGATAAACTTAATAATGATTGTAGAACAACGAGTCCAATTCATTAATCACTTCACGCAATAAGGTTATTTCTCTTCTATTAAGACTATTTCTCTTCATCCAATTGATTACCGATAGAGAATAGTCTGCCAGACGTGTTTACCTGTCGCTCTCCGCTCCTAAATATATTTAGCAGTATATTCAGGGGCCGAACTGCAGGCTACCTGGCGCGTCTACGGGTGGCGGATTGTGGAACTTCCATCAACTTGACGTCCAAGCCGCTAATCTTGTGTAGTCAAGAAAAACTAATTGAAAGGAGGGCAGAATTTTGTTTAAATAAGAAATAAATGCCTATGAATAATTGAAATCTCCTATGATATTGATTTATTTTTGCCTAAATATTTGGCAGAAAAACTTTCGCCACAAAAATTATTAATAAGGTTGCTGAAGTTACTTTTTCAAGACAAACAGTAACCAGAGTCATAGAAAAACTCTCTTATAAGGTATTTGGACAATAGGAACATCTCACCATAAACCAACGTGGGGACACGCCCTGGTCCCTCGCCAACTCCTGCCGTCCACTCTTGTGAATGTCCTTGACTGGACAAAAACTACGGGAGGCAACCCCCAATTCAAAATCTGCTGTGGTGACCCATACTAGACGCTATTAGCGTTATTAGACCCACGACTTGGTAGTCTCCTGCAACACTCCACAATGGCTAGTCGTCCTGGACCATCTTGCTACCAGCCCAAATATAAAATGCCAATATAGTGGGGTGAGGAATCCACACCCCCTTCCCACTCTAAGCATACTTATTTTTTTTAAAGTCTAAAAATGGCGTCATCGCCGAAATAGACGGAAAACTAACTACTAATACTACTAGTAGGACCACTCCACTTGAATGATATCCACGTGAGGTTAAGTTGCAATAAAACTTCCACTTCTTAGCTGTTGGGTGGAGCACTAGCACATAGGGGTTAGGGTGTGTCGATTTTAGGAGTGATTTCACTAAAATGAAAATCGAGTAATTGTGTGGCAATTTTTTATTGCCTTAAGCATACAAAATGATAATATAACGAAAAAAGTTCCGCAAAATAAATCCTACAGTACCTTCATAAAAATGGCATCTCAATTTAAATGAATTAATAAAATAATAAGAAAATAAGATCACCCCCAAATATTATCATCTATAATTTCAAAAGAGTTTTTAGGTTCGGAAATTATTTAAACAAAAATAAGTCTAGGATATTCTTTTTACTTGTGTTTCGTGTCAATAGTTGGCAGCTTGCTATTTGGGCATTTATACAACCCTCCCGTCTCTCGTGACCCACATGGCCTGCAGCTTCCGTGAACATTTTGACGCACCTCTTCAACTTGAATGTGCGAAAGCCATTTAAGCACCTGCATAAGAATCGCTTTGAAGCGTTTCGTATCCTTATTTGTTAGTTTTGTTGTCAATGTTGGCTCTAAGACCATGCAATTTAATTTAGTTAACTCTGAAATATTTATTGCATCGACATTTATTGTGGGCACCTTTTGCGTTTGGAGAGAGATGTCAGCCAATTGGTAGTCGCCTTTGTTTCCTCAGATCTCTAGGATGATTTCAACGGCCTTCGCTCGGATTTCTCAGCATTCACTGCAAAGCATAGCTTGCAATATTGTTTCAGAGCGACAATGCTAAGCGGACTATTTTACCAATGGAATCCTGATGTATCTGACTGTCTTCCGTTACGTTGTTATTTGTTGTAGAAAGAACAGGTGGTGGGGACTATGGACCCACAATGAATTATGTTTTACTTTAAACCAATTGTGTAGATAAACTTTAATAATAAAGCTAACAATTGAATCGAGGTTATTCAGTACTTTTTGCTTCAATCCGTGTTTGGATATCTAAATTATGTAGAAACCAAGTGCTGTTGTCAACCACCAACGACTGTGAGTGACGGGTCCAATCTCCAAAAGGGCCAATGACTATCGTACTTTCCCTGATCTTATCGCTTGGGCAAAACGGTACGCGTAGGACTCATCAGTGCTAAAATCTTTAAAGATTTCATCGGTGTCGTAGAATGCCCGTCCTTTTTGTTCTAAGAGTGCTAAGAGTCCTAATATATTGATATCTTAATATCTTGAAGAATAGAGCCGTTGGAAACACGTAAGGATATAGAGAAACGCACAATAATGCCAAAATAAACTTATATTTTACATTTATCAATTGAATACACAACATTTAAACATTAACTACAGCAATCCTCTGGATATTATTATAAACAAGAATTAATTCAATTAGTTGGACCATCTAAAATTCGTTAATTTCGCTACACACCTCAATAATATAAGAATTAGGCTTACGGACTCATCTGGAGTTTAAAAGCCCTCAGGAATGTTATTGCCTCACGAAGCGTGCCGTCTGGCCAGATGTAGGTAGGCGAGATCACAAGGTCCATTTGGCAAGGGTAGCAGCTGGGGGGTCCACACGGTATTCCGGGGGGGGGGTATTTAAGGACGAGAACAATTACAGTGCTTTATGCGGCACCAAGGTAGTCGTGGTCTCTCTGGCGAGAGGAAGTCAAGCTTGGTTCTTAAATCAAGTTAACTTGGAGTGCAGTGTGACCACCGAGTAACGAACTCGAGGGGGAGCTTTTCTGCTTCGTTAATAATTCCTCATGGACGAGGACTGAACTCGGGGAGAGTCTTCTTCAAGGGCGAGGATAACAGAGGGGGGTTTCTCTGGCGAGAATAAATTGAACTTGAAGGTCGGTTTGGTAACCAGGAACTAGCTCGAGGATGAGCTTCTTCTTAGTTCCAGTCTTCTTAAAGCCGAGTATAACCGAGGGGGATTTCTGTGACGAGAATAAGTTGAACTTGGTTCCTCAATTAAGTTTACTTATGAGTTCGGTGTGGCCACCGACTAACACACGCGAGGGAAAGCCATTTCCTTTTCTTAATTTCTCAAGGCTCAAGGACGAGTAATACCCGTGGTGTTTAAGATGCACCAGGATATGAGAAGTCTCTCTGACGAGAGTAAGCTAAACTTCACAAAGTTAACTTAACGTTTGGTTTGATAACCAAGGACTAGCTCGAGGATGAGCTTCTTCTTAGCCCATTAAGGTAGGTAGCCCTGCCTCTCTTGCAGGGTACTTCTTGGTCTGGCGAGCCAAGTACACTACCAATCCAGTCTATGCAGCTCGGTTTTAATCGAGGACTTCGTCACCTGGAGTCTGACGTATACTACCTTGATTTTCCTCAGTGTTCCTCATTTATACCTTGTCACCCCACTGGTGGAGTGGTTAAGGGAAAAGGGGCTTGAGGACGGCCCCAGGAGGGTTCTTTTGCCCAATAGTTTTTTCCACCAAGTCTTACATCGGCTCCTCGTTAGTCTTTGAGCTTGGGAGAAACACGTCTCCAATTTCTTATTTGACGTGAAATTGAATCTCAATCTCCTGGGGGAGATCTTGCATTCTAACCTTTAAGGTCTTTCATCTCGCCGAAAGGTGCAACGCTGCGGTTACGCACTTGACCCGCCGATGTCTGGGGCAGATGTCTTTGCGGTAACCGCCTTGTGACTGCACCACGAGTGAACGGGGGGTGGGGGAGGAGTGACGATTCCCCTACAATCGGACAACATAGGAAGTGGGTGCCCACAATCAACCTTTGGAAATTTCTTACTATTTTCAAGATCCATCAAGCATGTTGCTAAGAGGACCTGTCCACACGTTGTTGCTATTTTGGTGCCCATCAACTTCCCTGAATGGGATGACATAAGGGTAGCTCGCCAGTATATAGATAACATACAATCCAAACAAGTCTTCTTCCAAGTTTCTTCTCCAAATCTGTCATCACACCTCTCCTCCATCCTGTATTAACTGCCGTTGAATCGCCACCAATAGTCTCTGTGAATTATCAATTCCGCTCTCTTGAAGCCAGCAGAATATATGATCAGCAATGATTTCTTCATGTTTTCTGCCGTCAACCTCAGCTTCTGTCATGAAGTGAAATAGAAATCGGCCATCAGACTCGGAGTAAACGAAGTAGTGTTCCTCCTTAATGAGACTAGGAAAGTTCCTATGAGCTTCTTCTTATTCTAGCATAACTTTTGTTTCTTCTATTCTTCCATCGAACAAAATCATGAGAGCCCCCCTTGTTTTAGGTTCTTTCTCTTGCTGATTAAATTGTTCCTTTATGGTTTTTTCTTGTGCCCGTCTAAGTATATTGCGGTCGATCACAACGATGCATCCTCTTGGGTGATAAACACTGCATGGATCCAAGCAGCCGTCGCAATTTTAGAAGTTTCCCAAAGTTCAGTATAATGGCGAAAGCTAGCTAAGGCAACGTTGGAAATATCCTTTGTGTTGTACTTAATTCTTTTTAGTGAAGGTTCAGCGAGATAATCATAGCTACTATCACCTGATGTTACGTCTTGTTCCCCAGAAGAACTGGAATAGAAATTGTCTATTTCTTCTTCTCGCTGAGTGATTTCATCCATTTTAGTTCTATTTCTCTGTTCTCTTTCTCCGATTTATTTTACTCTTTTAGGTGTGGAAGTCTGATTTTTTGCTTCTGCTAAGTCAATTTACGAAGGCCAACTCTAGAATTGGAATCTTTTTTTCTGACGAGGACAGATACAATCAATGTGGGGATGGTTTCCTTCTTTATCTCTAGTAGAATAACTATCTTTCGAACATATTTGTATTGTGCAATTGCAGTTTACCATGTCAAAAAGAGTGTCAAGTGTTGGAAGGAATTCGTTTTTCTTTGCCAAATTTCCTCTTCCAAGTGATGTATAAATTGCTTTGTGCCACAATTTAGTAAGTTTAAGTTTAATGCTGCAATGCTGATTAATCACAGAAGATTTGAAAAGGGCATTAGCTTTTTCAATTGATGAAGAAGCGGATCTATCATGTCATTTGCTAGTTCTTTGCCAGTATTTTTTCAACTGTCTCGGACGTTTTAGTCGGAAATGAAAATTCCCAATCTTAACATGTCTCTCATGGTAGGAAGTTCTTTTACAGGAAGCGCCTGCTCGTCACTAACTAAAATACTCAAATGTGATGATTCACTTCTTGTCTTCAATTTCGACATTGTTTCACTATCTAAAAATAATGGCAAACATAGGTAATTTAGTGAACCATTTTAAGTTTTTACTTTTTAGTAAAAAATGCAAAATTAGTGTAATTAAAAATGTATTTTCGAATAATATTTCAAGAAATAATACTAGCTATCAATATATAATATTTATGAGGTACTTACTTATTATGATTAAAAAGAGGTATTCTTCAGTGAAAGGGGCTACAAGTGAAAGAGAGCGAACGCTAGCACCTTACATAAAAATGGAAGCAGACTGACACGTCACTCGAGTGGCGCGCACGTCGTACTGACATTGTGAATACAAGTTGCAACAGGAATTGAGCAACTAGTCTCTAATAAAATTTCCTAGAATTTCACTGAAATGGAGTAATTTAATGTCTCATCCTGCATTTAAAAGAAAATAGGAAAGCAGTACATTTAATTGGAATTTAACTGATTTGGGAAATTTGAGGCCACGATTTATGTAGGTATCATCTATGGGCCAGAAAAGGTACAAAGATTTTACTAAACAGCTCACTTTTGAATGTCTCATAGTTGTAGGATGTAGCTCATGGTGTATGATCAAAACTTTCTATCTTAATCTCTTACGGGTTCGGAAGGAGCAGAGATTTCATCTCCTCACGGTGAGTTATAAACGACAAAGATACCTAAGTATTTCAGTGTGAATTAATCCTTATTATATTTGAAAGGAAGGCTATGATTCTATTTCGTGTAAGCCACTGTTCTAGTATGTTTATGTTATCTAGGTAATGATGATCTGGTTGATTTCTTGTTCTTACAGTGTAAGAAAGATATTTAGATAAGTATTTATTTGAATAATTATTGATTATTTATTATTGCTGAATATCGTGAGTGAATAATTTAAAATTTACGATTGAGAGTTATGGCGCCCCGAAATTCGGTATAATGGAGTGAGTGCTATTTTGCTCTATTTCTGTGTCCTTTTGTTTGTCCTTTTCTATAGAAGATACATTTTCTTGGCCAATTGTTGCCGTTGATGTTAGAAGGTGGTGTTGTGCATTTTTGTGCAAGAATTATGGAGTGCAATTTTGTGCCATTTCTGTGTTTGGTGTTTTCTTTGCCGTGTAGAATGCAATAATTATGGTGGATAATAGACGTGGTGTTTGTTGGAACCATAGAGAATTTAATGCATATTGGTAGTTATGATAATTCTAAAGGGATATTTCTTTTTTAATCTTCTTTGTGTTTGCAGGAGGGGAATTTTCTGATATATAAATTTTGTTTTGTTTGAGGCATATCTAGTTGAGCATTAGTATGTGTGCAGTTTTCCAGATTTTTTTGAGCTAGGAAGACCATCTAACTCAATACATACATATAATTATATATATATATATATATATATATATATATATATATATATATATATATATATATATATATATATATATATATAGAGAGAGAGAGAGAGAGAGAGAGAGAGAGAGAGATAGATAGATATATAGTAATATATATATTAGGGTGCTGCAAAAAGGGGCCATTTTTTTTCGGGGGGGGGCATATTTTGTAGGGGCACCCTCTTATCTGGTTATGTATGTTCTAAAAACAAAGTATACAAAAATTGAGGTCAATTGGATGAAATTTAGAGGTTGCTACCAGTCTTGAAAAAAAAAAAATATTTAGTCAAGTATAGCTATTATCGATGCATAGATGAAACTGGTTTCCACACTACCTATTGAGGTACAGTTCTCAGCGCGTTGCCTTTTTTAAAAAAGAAGTTCCCCTGTAGGCCTATCATAACTACTAACAATAATTATTATCTTGGCCCAATTTATTTCAATGACATAATTGTATTTTTGTTTTTGTCTGGTAAGGCAGATCTGTACTTCTTCACTGTCTTTAGAAGATATTCTTTTGCTCTTCATCATTTGTGAGAATCTTATTGTATTCTTCCATTAATTTTATTTCTCGCTCTGCTAAATCATTTGTAACTTTCATATTCGAAATTACTTCATTTGGATTAAAATATTCCTCATTAAGTCCTCAGTTTTCACCATTGGTTTAAAAAAAAATGGAAGGCAGACCAAGAATATTGAAAAATCTTTTAGTATGAGAGGTTACAAAATCTTCTAGCTGTCTTAATTCTATAACTTCGGGATCAATAGTAGTCCGTTTAATGTGGTTTGGTTTAGGAGGCTTATTTAAGGCTTCTCTCATTTTATTCTTAGTATCAATAGGGACATCTTTGTCACAGAAAGCAAGAGATATTAATTTCTCTGAAAGATACCACAAATGATTTGATATTTTTTTCAGTGCATTAGAAGCTATTTTTTCTTCAACCTCTTTGTACTCCATTAAACTTTTTAAGAGCTGCAGGTCGAGACGTGGAGCAAAACGGGGCGCAGGTGCGGTAAACCAAGATTTCACAGATACCTCAACTGCAAAACAACAGATGTCTCTTAGTCCTTTTTCTTCTGAATATGTCAATTTGAACTGTTGTTTAAACATCTAAATCTTCATAGAATACATAATTTTGGACATCCACCGTGCTCTATGGCAAGCTCCCGGTTTTTTAAAGATTATTTCTGAATTTAAGATTCCTCCAACAAAAATTATAGCCAATTCAAGTAATTATTTAAAATCATCACGAGGCTGATGTTCTTATAGTCATTTCTTTGCAAATTTAATTGTATTGTCTTTAATATTGGCAATTCTGGTTGCTATATCTTTGTCACCTTCGGCTGTGTGAAACGATCCTTTGTTTAATTTACTCCAATTTGCTTGGAAACATTTAAATATTTGTATATTTGGTCCGGATGATGCTGGCAATAAGCTTGAAACAACAGACTCCAAAACAATATCTAGAAATATGATGACGATAGGCCAGCCATAGCAAATCCTTGTTCATTAACTGTTCCAGTAACATACAAGCTCAAATTCTACGGCCTGTATTTGATGTTGTGTCGAAACACATGCATCTTACTTGAAGAGATAGATCCCAGTCTAAACTAATTTTATGCACAGCAGCTGCAGCATTTTAGCCTGTACTACTGGTGAGTTTTGGAACTCCAAGAAGCTCAGCAACCCCATTTTCAGAAACTGAGATTGGAAGTCTGTCGACAACTTATTCTCCAGTTATGTCTTCTACAAGTTTTCCATCCCACTGAATGGTTAAAGGAATATCATGTTTTAATTCAGCTTTCAAATTTTCTGAAATTTCTTTTCTAAACTTTTGCCTTGCGCGCCTAATACTTAAAACTTATGTTAAAGTTTTGCGGATCATGGCCTAAATTACTGATAGTAGGAATCATAATTAAAGAAGCACTTCTATCGCTGACTTTAGCGACCTCAAGAGATGCAAGAAGAGCATTATCCATCACTTTTGCCTTTTTTCTTGTTGAGGCCTGTCCTAATGTTGATGCTTTACTGGGATCAACTATACATTTATCTTCAGTTGAAGAGCACTCTCCAGAGCTAATAGATGAACTACTAAGGACTACTGTGTTGTCAAAATCAGCTGTTTCTCTCTTTTTTTTTTATTTCAAATTGCTTCATGTTGTACATGTTTTTTTATTTCCGCCAACCATTCTTCCTTTTCGTCTCGTTTGTCTTTACAAAATTAGGAATTCTTTATCTTCATCAATGTCTATCAAATTGAACGCATCAGCATGAGCTATATCAAATAAATTATCCAAATTCTGTTTCCATTCCATTTGTTTATTCAATAAATTTTGAGATTATTTTTTCTTGTTTTCTTTGTTTTACCTAAATTTTAACCATTCATCATACATTACTTTTAATTTTTTTATTACATGTTTTTTAAGCGATGTTCGAATACGTTTTTTTCCCCAGACTTGCAAAACATGTTTGGAAGTAGATGTTAGAGCTTCATGCACGGTTTGTTTACTATTTATTTTATAATGCATAAATAATGCCATTGCTTCTCTTTTTGATGGAAGAACAGATGTTTTTAATGCTTCTATTGGCTGACCAATTAGCCATATACCTGTAGCACTTCTAGTGTGATGATCTAAATGAGCCATTGTTTAGTATTTTTGAGATAAAAGAGATGCGAAATTATCACTTCCACCGGTAATAGCTGTGAGAGTACTGACCAATGGAGCACTAACCGAATGCAATGCTATTGGGCCGAAGGCGGATGGTGATAGGGGTGGTGGAACAGGATGTGCTTCCAATTACAGAGGCAAATTCTTCAGTAATAAAGAATATAAATAATATACTTAAATTAGTAGTCAAGTTTTACATAATAGATGTAAAAAAAACTTTGAATCATGGTAGCAACCTCTAAATATATTTTGATTATTAAAAAGATTTACTCACACTGTTTTTTGCATCACCCTAATATATATATATATATATATATATAAGTTTAAAATAAAGTCTTGCCGAAATCATAGTTCCCTTTTACTTCGCCTCTAATTAAAATCTTTTCGACTTTTTTTAGCGTATCTCGTGTGGAGATTAGTATGTGTACTGCTTGTTAAGGTTGTAAAAATAACACGCAAACATTTACTTTCCTTCTTCTCCCATCACAAAGATTAAAACTGACGAAGAGAAGAATAATTTAGTCATTTATAGGCTGAATCCTTATGTCACAGGATACCTTGTGGTCGTGATGTACTTCTTTGATGAAGTAGACTTTGATCTAAGAAAGCGAATTTTGTTGTTTTAAGGAAGAACCGTTTCAACACGTAATGATATAAGGAAACACTCAGAAATTATCCAAAAATAAACATATATTTTAAATTTAACACTTACCTATGAAAAACAAACCACAATCACATTTATATCATCGTCCTACGCAAACCTAGACTATCCCGGTTGTCAAAGAGGCCTATTAAAATATCTTCAATAAGAAAAGTAAACCAAGGGGCTACCGGTAAACACACCAATTGCCGATTAGTATTTTTATCGTGACCCTTTTAGATTAACGTTAACATTAAATTAAAGTACTCTCTTCTATGACAGGGTTTCACTCCTAATTGTTTTTACTTCTATTAAATCGTGAAACGTACTAAACTCATATTATCGCAATATGAATATAAATGTTCTTGCTAACTTACATGACAGACGGGGTCAGGGTTACCGGAGGTCGTTGGAGGGCTTATCTCGCACTTCGGGGATTTGAAGTCCTGATGATAGAATTTCGCCGAGATTTGATGAAGAGAGCGAGGTAGGGAGCTATCTACTTCTTATTGCAACTTTGCCTCTGGTTAAGTTAAGAAGACGAAGAGAGTTATGGTGCTCTTCGCTCCAAGAGTCCCTTTCTGAATAATCTAGAAGCCTCTTGGTTTCTTATTCTTCAACGTGGAGTGCCCAGCTAGATTTTGGGGTATTCGGGGGGATTTTTACCGTACTTAAAGAACAGAACCTCGTATGGGTTGGGTTCTTCTCCTCTCACTTACGGAGTTTGAGATGTGAGAGTCACTCGAGTGTGAGTGGGTTTTCTTTAATCCAGTCAGACTTCTTCTAAGTCTGTAAAGGATTCTTCGGTATTGCACCGATACAAAACTTGACGATTTATGTTAATTTGGCCCGGAAGGGTGGGGTGATCGATCTTCTCAATCTGACCCTTTATCGTTCCTCACGGAAATCGTCTTATCTGGCTTTTGGATCGATCGTAAGGAACTGATCCTTCGTCTTTCTTACCGAATTCTAATCTCTTCTATTCTTTCCGGGGTTTATTTATAGGCGGACCACCGCTCCGTCTAAAGAGGGAAGGGCCAAGGCCACAGAGGGGAGCAGGAAGGGTAAGTTGGCATCTGGTGAGAGCGAGAAGGTCAGAGGTTGGCACTGAGGTGCCCAAGTCGGCTTGTTAATTAGTGAGACCCTCAACCGCCACACTCCTTGACGGGCCTTTTGACTAGCACCACTTTTTGGTGACATAACTACGGGTTTATGGATCTCGTAGGTAATTGGATCGTTAGAGCGTCGTTTGAGGGACTTAGGTGGTTGCCTTAACACAGATGGTCGCTCCAACTACCTAAGCGGCAGGGAGATCAAAGAGGGTAGGCAGTTACATATTCACCGGCTACCGTTCCCACGAGTCTTCTCATGGGGCTCGCTTATCCAGCGTTCTCCACAAGGGGAAGGGGGGGCTTTAAGGTATGTGTCCGCATGGCCCTCCGAGGGGGCTTTATGCAGCGATTTCTCTACATCTTAAATCAATTTCGTTGATCAGTTTCCTTTGAACAACCTAGATATTGCAAAATGCCTACGATAAAGGTCTTCTACATTAACGATTGATTAAGCATCTACATAGAAATTCATGATATCAGTGTAAACCTGTTCACCTCGGTAAAAAATAAATATGATTATCGAATGTTTTGAAAATTAAAAAGCTAAAATAATTACTAATCGGGAAGTTTACAAAAATTATGAAAATTAAGGCATGTAAAGGGTGTTCCATTAGGACGGATCAAAGCTAGCAGTAAAATCTATTGATTTCACTGTTGGATCATGTTATTTGAGTCATGGCAATTATGTGTGAAAAATAATATCGCCTAAATGTCCGCCAATGCTTTGGCGGCACACCTCCACTCGATGGTCAAAATTTATGATTACGCCTCTGCATAGTTGCTCTTCGATCTCACCAATATTCCTTATTATCTCATTCTTCAGCTGTTGAATGGTTGTTGGCTTGTTGGCTTGGTGGCATAGACCTTACTTTTGAGATGACGCAAAAGGAATAAATCTAAAGGCGGCAAGTCACACGATCGTGGTGGCCAATTAACCTCGCTGTTTAGAGAGATAATGCGACCTGGGAACTTCTCATTCAATAAAGCCATTGTTGCATATGCTTTGTGGCATGTGGTGCCGTCCTGTTAAAACTGCAAATCTTCGACATCCATAGAATTCAATTCAGGCCATAAAAAGTTGGTTATCATGGCACGGTATAACTCGCCTGTCACCGTAACAGAATTCCCGGCATCATTTTCGAAGAAACACGGGCCAATGATTCTGCTAGCAAAAAATGCACACCAAAGAGTGACCTTTTGTGGATGCAGTGGCTTTACAACATATTCCTGGGAATTTCCTCAGCTCAAATGCGACAATTCTGCTTATTAACGAATCAACCAAGATGAAAATGGGCCTCATCACTAAAGATGATTTTTTGCAAAAAATCATCATCGGCTAGTCTTTGCTCGTGCACCCCTTTGTCGAATGTACTGCGCTTCAAATGGTCAGCAGTCTTCAGTTCTTGTGTCAATTGAATTTTGTAAGCGTGTAGAGGTTCAATTCCTGCGGCGATAACGAATAGAGGTGTCTGAATCTTCGGCCAAATTCTCGCGCACTACAGCAATTTTTTCAGCTGAACGGCGTAAACGAACACGCAATGGCGTTTTCATATCTGCCAGCGACCCCGTTTGTTTGAATTTACGAACAATTTTCCCAATTGCACTCTCGGTGTGTCAATTATGTTGACAAAAGAAATCGTGAAGTGCCCTAAATGCATTTCTGTTTGAACGACAATTTTCGTAATAGGCTTTGAAAACTTCAACACGTTGTTCAATTGTTAATCTTTCCATGGTTGAAATTTCCAAGGACTGAAGTTGTTAAATATAAAATAAAAAGAAAAAAATCATTAAACGCATAAACTTAACTCAGTTAAAATCGCTCTAAGTTATTGGAACACCCGTTATAATTATTTGTGTTCTTTCATACAGTGGCGGCAACAAAAAAAGTGACATGTGACAATTCGGGAAAAATGAAACAGAAAAATGTAACTTACATATTTTATTATGAATATTTCATGAAAGTTAATACTTGGTCATGTTGCCCTTGCACTTGATGACCATTCTGAGTCGATTGGGCATTGATTCAGCGAGGTTTGCCAAGTAGGTGGGGTCGATCGTAACCCAAATCTTCTTCAGTGATTCTATCAGGTCTTTAATGATGCCGGGTGTTGTCTCTTGAACTTTGGTTTTCATGAGATTCCAAGCATTCTCAATATGATTTAGGTCCTGGGAATGACTAGGCCACTCCGAATCACTAATATTATTATCATTGAAGAACCTTTTTACTAACTGGGACCTGTGAGCAGGGGCACCATCATGCATGAAAAATTTACACTGATGAATTTCCCAAAATGGCAGCATGTGCTGCCTGAAAACTTCAAGATAGTTAGTCCCCCTCATGGTTACATTCTTGAGAAGGAAGTACAGACCTCCTCTGCCCTTGTTTCCACTAAAGGCACCCCACACCATCACACTATCAGGGTGCTTCACAGTTTTCACAGTATATTTTGGGTCATACCGAGACACATTGCTGGGACGAGCACGATCTTTGACTCTCCTCTGACCAGCCTAAAGGTGCTCTCATCTCTGAACATGACCTTCTTCCAATGGGCAGCTGTCCAATGTTTATAGTTCTTGCAAAAATTGGGCCTTTGCATCTTCATAGCTTTAGTAAGAAGTGGCTTCTTGGCAGCGCGGCGAGCCGGTAGGCCTAGGTTCTTCTTTAAGCGATGATGGATGATCCTGAGGGCGACATTCTGGAGGAGGTCTGGGTGTTTTTTCTTGATTGGAGCGGAGGTTACAGAAGGGTCTGGCATCACTTCACGCCTTAGGATATTATCAGTCCTTGGAGATGTCTTCCTAGCTGCATCAATGCCCTCCTTCCTCTTTGGTATGTTACCTGGTGGCAATAACTCAGCTGCCCGTTTTAGGCGATGAATGGTATTTTTTGATGTTACGAAATCTGCTGCTACATCAATAAAAGACTTTCCTTGCTCTAATATGGTCAAGGCACGGCTTTTCTCTGTCTTAGAAAGCTTTTTCCGCCCCATTGTATCCACTTGCACAGAAGTTATAGCACGTCAAATGTAGGCACGAATGCAGGAAATCAGCACGCTGGAGCGTTGTACACTAAAACCTCACTGTACGAGCTCAAACGAGACAGTGAGTTCCAATAAAGCGCAGTTCTGTTGTCTTAGCTCAGGAGAGTCATCCACTCGCGGCATAAGCCCTGCCCCTTTTCATTGGCTTGTTGGCAAGTAAAATCGTGAGAGCGATTTTGTGTATCGATTTCTGTTGCCAATATTCAATGTCACTTTTTTTGTTGCCGCCACTGTATATAAAAGCAAATGTACATTGGAAAATAAAGAGGTCTGAAGATTGCCATCATCATCATCTCTAACTCTATAATTTAAGAAAGAGATTTTTTTCTTATTTGAATAATAATTTTATCTTAGTTTGGTTATGACTTATGTTTTTTATAATAGTTATTCCAAATAATTATTTTATAATACAAAAAAAAATGGTGAAGTTCAGAAAAAAATATAAGTATCGAAATTTTGTAATTTTTTAAAACCAAAAGAATTACAAATGGTGAAGTTTAGAAAATTTATTTTTATATATCTTCTGCTATAACTATATTTTGGCGATTATTTTTACGCTCATCAAGAAGTCGCAGCCGGCAAAGGCGGTAAAGTCAAGGGCAAATCAAGAAAACACGAACCAGCTTTTACATTTCCCCACGGGGAACAGAATAATGAATTCAATTGGAGCGTCGCACAGACGACACATGTCTGGCTAAGCCCCCTTGCAGTCCCCTCCCCTTGAGCGGGGGGACCGAAGTGAACTGAACTGACACTCACCAATCTCGCCCCAACTATGTCGGTCCACTTCAATAGACATAATTGGGGACGTAAAGGGAAGCAGGTTTGAAGACTAGCCCACTGTTGAACTCTACGGAAGAGAACGTCCGGTTACGAGGCGATGGTGAAAGCTTTGGGGAAGAGTTCGCTCTAATCTCTGAGGGTAGTTTCCGGCCAAGACCACAGGGGGACATACAACCGTCCCTGTGCAAGTTGGAAGCAGCATCGATAACCAAATCCCAGACAGGGCGGCACCCCCCGGGTGGTGGTAGTTGATTCAATCACCACCCATCATTAAGTCCGCCACATATCATCCGTCTGAGGGGCCTCCCTGGGTACATCCATCCACCATTCACCTACTCCATTCCACATTTCATGTTCGCTGAGGTCCTCCTGCAATGAAGGGGGGAGGGGGTTGCCCACATTAAACAACTTCATAAAAAAGATCAACAAATTCGCCAAGAAATAAGGATCTACTGTACACGGAAGTCTCTAGGAAATATAAAATACAAATAAACAACAAGAGGAAGAACAGCCCAGGGGGCTCCCACCGAGAGGAAAATGGAGCCTAATGGGACAACCAAAATCCCACTACGCACCATCAATGGTAGCGTTAGGCCGACTCGTGAGAAGGTGTTTGAAGTGGTCTTCGGGAAACTGAAGATCGCTATGCTTCACCTGCACGAGGTCCCTACTGGATATGTGGCGGTCTGCGAAAAAGAGAAGGATGTCGATGGTATCACGAAGGAGGAGGCAGTAGAAACACTGCGCGAGATAGGCCTACCGCCTGCAATACCACCACAAATCCAAACACACAGGAGCGTGGTATGCAGGAAGCTAGACCCATGGATAGGCCAGCATACCAAGGAGGAAATCAAAGAGGAAGTGGCTAAGAACCAACCATGGGCTAAAGTTTCAGAAGTGATAAAATTCTGGAATAGAAAAGACAATGTTGAATACTCGCACGTATTCAAAATTATATTCACGGACACAGCGATGGCTCAAAAGGCAAAAGAAAATGCACTTTTGCTCTTTAACGCGAAAATCAGCGGAGAGCAGATAGAAAGGGAAAGAATTCACTCCCATTCAGTTCTGCTTCCGTTGTTACAAGATGGAGAGCCACGCCACAAAAGATTGTCCCGAACCACAGGAGATATGTTCAAGGTGAGCGAAGCGGGGAACCATTGGAAGAATTGTAGTAGTTCGAGGGAAAAGTGTGCCAACTGCGGCATAGGACATCGTTCTAAGGCTATGGCCAACCCTCTTAAAAAAGATATTATTAAGAAAAAGGTGCAACAAAAGAAAGAGGAACAAACCAGGAGGCAGAACACCACATATGCGCAAGCAGCGAAGGCAGTCCTCACTGAGACTGAATCGAAGAAAACTTACCTAAGGCTGAAGAATGAAAACTCCACTAAAATTATGACATGCATATTATATGCGCATGTCAGAAATCTGCCAATCCTAGGGACATTTGCGAAAGAGATAAACCAGATCCTGGCAAGAAATGGAATGAGCGAGATGTGGTTCCCAGAGAACCCACCATCTGGAGATGTACTCCAATTACAAATGGTCCCCAAGGACACAGCTAAAAAGAACCAGGAGTCAGAGAAGCAGAACAATAAGGAAACAAAACGGCCAGATCCCAGGATCCAAGCCAAAAAAGAGAGAGGCTGCCATCAAGACAGTACAACCCCAAACAAAATGTGCGGAGAACAAGAATGTGGTGGAGACATCCGATACCACGGACTCCTCGGACTCAGAGGGCTCCGTATGCAGTGCAAAACCCAAAAAGGTAGAAAAGGCGAAGAAGAAGAAGATTGACGCTGATAGGATCAACCTATACTTATACGCCTCAGAGCAATTCCCCTTCCCGAAGGACGGGGACTTAAATAAAATCAACGTGGGAATTAAGAAAAAATTCTTCAAATGGGACTGTGACGCACAATGCGACGAAGAAACGGTGGAGGAAGCGTTGCTTAACCAAAGTATTGCCTTCCATCGCGAAACCTTTGTCGAACTGTCCCCAACAGAATTTAAAAAAAAGAGAAACGGGAAAAGGAAGTGCCACCCGTAAACACTAAGACATCCACACAAGCCAGAACAGAGAATGGAAAACCAAAACAAGTTAAAGATCTTAACGCTCAACAGTAATGGATGGGAGGGGAAGGCCACGGCGTATGGCAACATATTCCGTGTGCTAGATCCCGACATCATACTGATTACGGAGCATGGTATCGATACGACCAATAAGCAGTTGAAGATACCAGACTACAGAATGATATCTAAGAACCATTCTCAGGAGACGTACGACAGTGTTGCCATTGCCGTCAGGAGGAATCTATCGTTCAAATGCCTTCCGGATATGGACGAATCCTTCGTGGCGGTAGAGCTGCATACATTAGTTGGCAAGCTCAAAGTAGCGGTGGAGTACCAACCCCCTCGACGCAAATACCTACCTCTAACAAACTTCTACACCCTGTTTGGCCACGGCAGAATGGTGTTCTTTGGGGGAGACCTCAATGCCAGATGCCGAACGGCTGGCTACGGGAATACAAACGAAAGAGGTCACGACTTGGAAATGATTATGAGAAGGAAAAACATTCAGCGTATAGGACCGGATTTTCCAACCTATTTCACCGTAAGGTTCGCAACGAAACCTGACATAATCATGACAAGTGATGGCTTCCCTTTCCATTACCCTAGTGAGCCGGGCCCGACAGTACCCAGTGACCACATATCGATCTTGACGACCATTTCTCTCGCACCAATTCAACTTTCAATTCCTCTTCGGAAAAGCTACGCTTCGGCCAACTGGGAACGCTACAAGGAAATCCTTGTCAGATATGAACCAGTAGGCCTCAACGGGGCGAGTCTGGAATGGATTGATGAGGAGCTGGAAGCGATAACTGCACGCATCATCGAAGCAGATCGCGAGAGTGTGCCGAGGAAAAGGTACAAAACTCTCCCTCAACCCAGATGGACCGAGGAAATGAGAGAGATCGGTAGAGTGCACATGGAGGTGTATGAGGAAATTAGGAGAGAGGGTGCTAATCGGGAAAGAACAGCGCTGATAAGACACCTGAGTGAAGATCTTAAGCCGGCCATCAACCAGCAACAGGCTGAAGTCTGGGACAACCTGATTGAAAAGGTTGACAGCGAAGTTCGACCCGATGTGTTCTGGCGACTTGTGAACAAGTTGAAAGGTCTTACAAGTAGAGAAATGACCCGCATTAAGGAGGGAGATGACCACTTAGAAGACCCGGCGGTTTTGGATGAAAGATTCCGCATGTTCTGGCAAAACATCTTCAGGATAACACCAGAGGAAAATGCGGAATTCGACCAGGAATTCGAAGGCCAACTGATTGAAGAACTGAATCAGAATGTGCATCGTACGCTTCCACATGCCTATGTCGACGAAGGAAGGAATTTGGTAGACCATGGCCGGCCAACTACACCGGAAGAGGTCATGGCAGTCATTAAAACCTTCAAACAGAAGGCACCAGGCTGGATGGGCATCACCAGAAACAACTTGGTACATGCCCCCTGGGAGATCATTCGGGGAATCACCAACATCTTCAATGCTTCCCTGAATACGGGTTTTTTTCAAAGCGGTTTAAAGATTGCTAAAATAATCTTTATACCCAAAGGGAGGAATCCTGATTAACTGGTGGAATACAGGCCAATTTCCCTCCTGGAGATTATAGGCAAAGTCTACGAGAAGCTTCTGGCTAACAGGTTGCAAGATCAACTGACCGAGCTAGAAGCACACAGCTCTCGGCAACACGGGTTACGCAAGAGAAGGGGGACGGACACAGCCCTTGTTCTTCTCACCGAAAAGCTAGCCCGATGTAAAGCTGAGAAGAAATACGTAGACGTGGTGATGCGAGACGTGCAAAAGGCCTTCGATAAGGTTTGGCTAAGAGGATTACAAAACAAGATCTTAGACCTCCCGCTGAACCCCACTCTGGAAAGGGTCCTCTGCGATAACATCGTGTGCAGAAAAGCCCGAATTTCGATCGAGGACTACAGAGGACCCGAGTTTGAACTTGAGGCGGATGTTCCACAGGGTAGCTGTCTGAGTCCGCTGCTGTACCTTCTGTACACACTGGACTTACCTGATCCTGTAGGGGAGGAAGTGATGTACCTGCAGTTTTCAGATGACATCACGCAAATCGTCCCCAGCTATTATAAACACGCCGGATACCAAGCAAGGCAGACAGCCATCGAAATCGACAACATCAATCGATATGAACGAAAGTGGAAAATCAAGACCAACCGCCAAAAGTTCCAAATCCTACCAATTAACCGCCGAAAACGTGTGGATGGCAGAGTGAATGGAGATGTTTACCCATATGGTAACAAAGGAAAAGTCCTGGGTCTACAATTTACCTCCAAAGGGTATAAAGGTCACATTAGTGACAGAATCTCCCTAGCCAAAATACAGCTTGGCAAACTGTATAGGTTTAAAAACCTCAGCTCCAAGAACCTTAAAAAGCTATAATACACTGCTCTGGTGCGCTCAACATTAGTGTACCCGGCAGTGGTCATGCAGGCTGTGAGTTCCACCTCTCTCAGACAGATGCAGAGAGTGCAGAACAAAGCAGCCCTGCTTATAGCTGGAGCAAAAAGGACGGACTATATTCAGCAGACAGTCCTGCATGCAAGAGCAGGACTAACCCCTCTGAATATAGAACTCCCAAGGCTAGGGAGAAAAACCTGGGACAAAATCGAAGAAGAGATACTCCCAAACATCAATCACAACCTAGACATACCTAGAGCAGTCAGAGGTCGTGTCAAAAGGAAATCCCTCTTCCCGAGTGGAAGAAACTGCTCCCGAGACCAACAAGTTGGTATATATACTTAACCGTATATTTAAAAAACATTATAAATCATAATAATAAAGAGATCATAGCGAAAAGTAAAGGAGGCGTAGTGCCCATAACGAACCCAATCAAGACAACCAACAATTCAGATCAAAAAAATCCGGCAAGACCTATATTAACTCTAAAATAAAAATATAAAGCAAGAAACCTATAGCAAGCAATATACTTGAAAGGCTTGAAAGCCACGATGGAGGAAAGATTAAAAATATTTATTTACCTAATTATAGTTTAATTTAGTTAAATAATTAAAAAAAATACAAAAAAAATACAAAAAAAATCAAAAATAAATAAATAATAAATAAAATAAATAAATAAAAAATATATATAATAAAATAAATACATTTATATATATAAATTCATAAATACAAATAATAGAAACAAATAAAGGGAAGAAATAAAAGATTCGAATACTAGACAAACCTGTGAGGAGCCCTCTACACCAGGGCAAATCTCAATCCTCTTTTTATCTTTATATACCTACTACACATTTCATTCTTATTACATCAACTTCAACAACTTCAACTTGGCAACATGATATTTTGAAAGATGGAAAATTTACTTTAGAGTTCCTTTATAAAATTTTTATAATTGGCGAAGATCAGAAAATTTCTAAAAGTTTAACCATGGCTGCTTTTTTTTAGATTTTAAATTTTAATCTTAGTAGCCAAGCGCAAGTTCTCTCCGTAGTGAAGAGTGGTGAAGCAATTGCCTGGTTTTACCATAAATCAAAATAATCAAAATAAAATTGTTTTTCTTACATTTAGGCCTAGAAAATAATCATGTATCTGAAAAATCTAGACCAAGAGCAAGTTATTAGGAGACAAGAAAACCAGCTAAGAACACTCCTTACAGGAGGAGCTTGCTCTTCGCAGGTAAACCTTCTTTCTGTAGCCTATAACCTGTCGGCTTTGGCAAAGGCCTTTTGATCTAGAATTTTAAAAAAGGTTTCCAGTACCTATCTCCTAAAAATTTACACTTGGTCTATATTTGTTCACATTGATACTTATTTTCTAGGCCTAATCAGATAATGGCTACGCCGCACATCCCTACGGGGGATGTTTGCGCTTCGCTACTAAGATTAAAATTTAAAATCTAAAAACAAGCATCTATGTTTATAGAAGATTATAAAAATAAATTTTCTGAACTTCACCATTTGTAATTCTTTTGATTTTAAAAAATTCCCCAAATTTCGATACTTATATATATTTATGAACATCACTATTTTCTTTCTTGATATTACCCAAGAATTATAAGAAATAAATTTTATAAAACACAACAAAAGGCATAACCAAGCTAAGATGAAATTATCATTCAATTACTCAAAAAATACCCTTCTTAAATTATAGAGTTGTGATGATGAAAACAATAAAAAACATTTCAGCGAATTCTTTTTAAATCCGGAAAGTCAATCTTTACGATTTTTTTTCTCAATCTTGAAGTCAGATTCAGATTAAAAATGGCATTAATATTGCGTCCTATTTCAGAAATACCAAACGAATTGCAGTCACCAACCGGTGGTCCGCTACAAAGTTTCGATGGTACGCAGATTAATTTTGACATTATTTGCAATTTTTGTGTTTTGTTAACCCTCTTCATGCAATTCTGATACAATGGGTACAGAAGACAGAGAGCCAGACAGCAGAGAAAGAGAGAGGGAGCTGGCAGTTGTTGCTAAGCAGTCCTTGAGGGTGTGTGTTTGTTTGACATAAAGAAAGGCTGTGTGTGTGTAACATTAAACAGTCGGCTGTGTGTGTATGTTAATTCGGCTTATAAATCACATAAGACGTTGACTGCTACCCGATTTTTCTTGATTTTAATTATTGCCTCTGTAATTTCTAAGAAATTTATCGAGCAAAACATCCTTATTTGAGGATAAATTTCATTTTAATTACAAAAACGGTTTGCTTTCTTAAATTTAGAACAAAGACGCGCAACCTATCCATGGCTATGGGTATTAATTTTTTAACTCTAATACCTCATGACCCGAAAGTGCGTCACAAATTTTAGTAAATTTAAAGATAAGGACAAATTCCTATTATTTTGGGGGGTTAGTCTAGTGTTTTCCTAAAGTTTAGGTGTTGATTTATTCGATTCAGACCTTCGTTTCCGTCGGAAATCACTTGATTGGCTATTATTCCCCATTATAAGTTCGAGGGTGAACGGTAAACAAACAATTATTTTGCCACGAAAACGGACATCTAAATCGAAAAAATCAACACAAAACTAACCTAACCTAACCTTAAAAAATGTTTCGTTAATGAATAAAAAAAAACTTTCACCCTTTATTATCAAATGGAGCTTACCTCTGACAATTACTCATTCTAGCTAAAGGTAGCAAGGAGTTCAGCGAATAGCCTATTTGTGAGAGGTTTTAGGGCAAACATGTATTCACCTGAAGGGTGTACATGTAGATACCCTACACATCGGATCTCGAGGTAAGAAAGGGAGAGCAAGTTTAGAAGGTCGAGTTAAAGGCTCGAATTCTCACTGTAATAAAGGAGTAGTCTCTATATCTGGGCTTAAGTCAGACAGGCACCAAAGAAGTAAACATTAGGAAACTGAGAATGTCGGGAGGTAATAAAATGGCGCGTAATAAAAGAATTTCACCATTCTGTAACAAAGATAGCCAGATATAAATAAATATAAACCTAATAATAAAAATCCGCTTTATATAAATATTGGCTAATAACCAGGTACGGCACTGTGGACGCCATCCAATCAGAATTAAATAAAAGATTATTTTAAGCGAATCAGGAGGCGAGATAAAGGAATGAGCAGCCAATCACGTGCGTCAACGTCATTTGTAGGTGGGGAGCGAGGCTGACTTGATGAAAGTTTCTCTCCCTTGATAAAGGGTGGGGGTAGAGAGGTTAAAAGAGAGTCTTTCATTTTTTCTCTCTTAATTGTTAAGCGTTCATTAATTCAATAAGTCGATCATTATAATCGCCCTTTCGCTCTACCATATTCCCGCATTACTTTGTAAAATCAAATTGGGAACTTTCTGAGGGTATAGAATGTACATACTCGCATGCCGCCAGACAATCGTGGAAACGAAAGAAATTTGTCGTTTGAGTTGACCTTTGTCTCTTCTCTCTTCCCCTCACCCTTCCCCCAACTGTCGACAGGATGTCTGATGAAGGAAAGCCTATCTCACAAAGAAGCCTAAATTCTATTTGCCTTCTTTATGATGATACCATGGAGGTTGTCCAGAAGGCGCTGCGATAAGCGAATTGTCGTGAATGGAATCTCTAGCATGTGCGAAAAGTCCAATGCGACCTTGAAAAGCGTCCTCAAGAAGCTTTGCATCGAGCAACCCAAAGAATGGCACCGATATTTGCCAGTTGTGATATTCGCATGCCACGAAATTTCCCATAGGGTCATCGGATTTTCCCCATTTGAGCTCCTGTACGGGAGAAACGTGCGGGGGCCCCTCAGTATTTTGAAGGAGGTATGGTCAACTTCCCGTTTGTGTCCAGAATTAAGGAACACTTATTCCTTCGTCCTCGAACTAAGAGAAAGATTAAAAAGGTGTTCTGACATAGCAATCAGAAATTCCGAAATTAATATGGAAAAGTATCGGACATACTTTAATCTAAAGGCCAAACACAGAAAACTGAAGCTCAGAGATGAAGTTCTACTCTTACTCCCCTTGGATTCCCATAAACTTCTCTTCCAATGGAAAGGCCCCTACCCCGTTCAAAAAACCCACGGATCGGTCGATTACGTTATACAGACACCCGCAGGTGATAAGTTATATCACATAAACATGCAAAAAAGGATCATAGACGGGCCTGTATAAACAATATAGTCGCCTTCGACGAGGAAAGGGTAATTGACGCCGTCCACCCAAACAACCCCCTAAATATTGTTAATTTGATCTGTGTAGAGTCAAGCGAAGATCGTTCCCTCCCCGTCCTCCCGTCCAACCTGCCCACCATAAAAGAACCTTTCCCCGAGTTGGATGTAAAGTCCGACCTCACCCCTGCCCAAAGGAACCAAATGATGGTGCTTTTAGAAGAATTTAGTGACGTCATTTCCGAGTCCCCAGGATGCTCGACTCAGTTTGAACATGACATCGCTCTCACTACGCTCAAACCTGTGCGATGTAAGCCCTATCCCGTACCGGTCCAGCTAAGAGACGCTTTCAATGAGGAAGTCGACAATCTTTTGCAATTAGGGATTATCGAGCAAACTACGTCCCACTACTGTTCCCCAATAGCCATGGTCCGCAAGCCAGACCAGTCCTTTAGGTTGTGCGTCGATTTTCGGAAGTTAAACCCCGTCACCGTGTTCGACGCCCAGCCTCTCCCCCTAATTGACCAAAATTTACATCTCTTCGAAGGAGCCACCTACATCACTGAAATAGACCTATGTAAGGCCTATTATCAGATCCCCCTAAAGGCATCAACGAGGAAACTAACAGCCTTTCCTACAGATAAAGGTTTAATGAAATTCACTCGTCTTCCTTTTGGCCTAGTCACTTCCTGCAGTAGCTACAACCGCCTAATCCGCCGTGTAAAAGACGGGTTATAAAACGTTTCTTTTTATTTTGATAAAGTGTATGTGGCTACACGTTCATGGAACGACCATATCTTGTCCCTCCGCCCGCTTTTAGAACGCTTAAAACATCATGGCTTAACAATTAAACCCCTTAAAATGCCATTTTTCTTATAAATGCATAGAATATCTTGGATTTAAAATAAGCGAAATTCATCTGTCCCCACAGAAAGAGAAGGTAAAGGCTTTTGTAAATATGCTACTATCGCGCACCAAGAAGCAATTACGGTCTTTCCTCGGTGTTGCTTCGTTTTACCTCCGCTTCGTACCCCAATTCACTTCTGCAGCAGCTCCTCTAAATGATCTGCTAAAAAGGTAACTCGCGGACCCCATCCAGTGGAACCCAGACGCCGAAGCGCCCTTTGAAGAGCTCAGAGAGAAGCTAGTCTCCGCCCCAATCTTAAAACTGCCGAACCCTCAAAATATATTTGGCGTAAGGACAGATGCCTCCCAACTGGGTATTGGCTGCGTATTACTCCAATACGACGAAGACCAAGAACCCGCTCCTATAAGCTATGCGAGTCGCCGACTGACAGCTCGCGAAAGGGCATACGCTACGGTAGAACTGGAAGCTCTAGCGATTGTTTTGGGGATTACAAAATTTAGAATGTATCTGGTAGGTCGTCCATTCCTCATAGAGACTAATCATAGACCGTTAGTCTACTTAAAAACTTGCAAAAACCGAAATGATAGGCTAATGCCCTGGTCATTATTGCTAGCGCAGTACCGTTATGAAATCAAGTATCTAAAAGGGTCTGACAATGTACTCGCAGATTGCCTTTCGGGAAACCCAATTTCAGATAGCGATTAATAGTCAATTATTTATTTTTTTTGTGTGTATCTTTTTGTATTAATAATTATTTCTTGCCTGTACTCCGTACGTGCTTTGTTTTGTTTTGTATATGTAAATTAGAGAAACTGACGTAGCAGTAGTATTTTGTAGCCATTAGATACTAAGGTAAATTCCTAACGGTTTTGATAAAATCACCGACTCAATTGTTCAAGTCGAGGAAGATAATTACAAATTTCCCCGGTGAAGTTAATTTTCCCACTATTCCTTATTTTATGGCGGAATAATGCTCCTCGAAATAGGTAGGCGTGTGAGGGTATGGAACGTGCATACTCGCATACCGCCAGACAACTGGCGACAGGAAGTTTGACGAAAGAATGCCTATCTCACAAAGAAGCCTAAATTCTATTTGCCTTCTTTATGATACCATAGAGATTGTCCAGAAGGCACTGCGAAAAGCGAATTGACGTGAATGGAATTTCTCTCTCAATTTCCCACAATTTTCGGTATAAATAACATCGCCGTTCATCCCTCTAGAGCAGTGTCCCAAACCTACTCGCGTACCCCTCACGTTGAACGAGAGTCGTTGCCGTAATGTATCGACTGCCAACGCGCCGTCGAGTCAACTTCATCGCTGTCTCAAAGTGTTCCCAAAGTAAATCCCGCCCCGCAGAGTCTGTTACTAGAAGAATGCGCTCTGTTGCTCAACATAACTTAAGGAAGAAAAGGAACATCCAAAGAGTTACTGGAAGTTACTACTTGTTAGTGTCACATTCAGTTAGGAGTGAACTAACCGGAACTGCAGCCAGCAGCCCCGAACCCGTTGTCTTATCCCCCCCTCTCCCCGAGAACTCATGTTGACGCCACCCGAACCACCCCGTCTGGACCTGAGTAGTCGTCTCTCCAATCCATCACAATTAATGGCAATCTGTAAACCCAGAATCCCTCTATTCTCAAATTACCTATTTAATTAACAGTGATTGATACTCCCATTGAGTCATTATAAATCTACACGCTTAACGTCAGTGTTTAATATTTAATCCTTAATTTTGCCCGTTTAACTATTGCTAATTATGAACATTTGTGTAAAGTAAAGTTTATTTTTTTATACGTGTGTTTATTTGTCGCTCCTCCATTTTGACGTACCCTTGGCAAGACTTTAACTAAGCATCCCTCCGGCTAATTTATACAACCTGTATTATTCACTCTTAGAATTCAACAATCACAAACCTCCCCCCAGTAACAAGTGGGACTTTTATAGCGAAAATCCTGGCTACGGCACAACCCGCCTCCTACCAACTTTCGCACGTTCAGTAGGAATTAAAGTCTACCTATATATATATATATATATATATATATATATATGATCGTAGATTGAGTCATAGGGTCAATACCATCGACTTAAACAAAAGCGGTGTGTCCAGATCAAGGACTAGAATAATTATTGGACCAGACTATGAGTAATTCTACGAAAAACTTATACTCGGAGTACTTCTTATTTTGGTGCTAGGTAAAATCAATAGACTGAAACTCGTGTACATCTATAAAAAGATTATTTTATCCATCTAAACTGTTACCCTCTTCTCGATCAAGTACAAGGCAACCTAATGGGATATTTCCGTTGCGCATTCAAATAACTTGTTACCATTTCCGGTTGCAAGCGTTATTCCAATTGTACCAAGCTTACCCTCTTGAGTGGCAACGTTACCACTAACTGGGTAACCAAATCACATATTTGTACGGAGGATTACCACTTTAGAAGCAAGGCCATTAACATATAAAGAAGGAGGGACAACAACAGAAAAGCAAACAAAATCATTCATCATCAATCATCCTCCCCATTGACATAGAGGGGTGGCAACAGAAAAGCAAGCAGTCATCATCCTTTTCCCCTAAAGATAGGCCCTATTTAAAATGAAAGGAATATGTTTATATTTATTATTAGTTATCGAAGCTTTTTTTTAAATACTCACAGGGTATCTTATTCTGGATAATTTAACAAATCTTTTGGTGTATAATTTATAAGTAAGGCTTATCAAATGCGATGCATAACTATTGTTCCATGTTACCAATTATTCCTTTTGGGGGTTTTCAGATTCAAATGAAATAGGTAATAGACTCATAATGAGTGAGAATAAGCAAGCGAATATTTTTCATTTCTTTAGTAAAACCAAAGATAATATACCTAATGATAATAGTATTACTTCAGTTAACCGTGAGCTGATCAATGAATCAGACCCTTCACAGTCCTCGTTATGCACCATTAGAAAGAATATTCTAACTGGAGGGGAAAGCAGAAAACTCAAAGTATGAAGCAATTTGTATTTATTCAAGAACCTGGTATTGAGGTGAATCCACAGCCTCTTTGTATTGTGTGTTCTGAGAGTTTATCCAATGATGCCAGGAAACATTCGAAACTAGGAAGTCAATTGCAATCAAAACACCGAGATTTAGCTAAGAAACCGCTTGAATATTTTCAAAGAATGCGTAAAAATATGCCAAAGCAAGTAGATCCTTTAAAAAAAATGCCTTTTGAAGATCAGTCCTTATTAAAGGCCTCTTATCTGATAGCACTTCAAATTGCGAAAAATAAAAAGCCGTATAAATGGAGAAGAATTATTCAAGCCTTGCATGTTACTAGGCTGTGAAGAGGTTTAGGAAAGCAGAGGCTGTACATAAACTGAAAGTAATTCCCTTGTCTGCTAACACTGTCAAGTGGTGAAGTGGAGACATAGCTGATGATATTACAAATCAAGTTATAAAAATGTTCAAATTTTCACTATTTTATTTAATTCAACTTGACGAGTCAACGGACGTAAGTAACAAGACACTTCTCCTTTGTTTTGTGAGGGTTGAATGTGAAGGAGAGTTACAGGATGAACTACTTTGTTCGCTCAACTTTCCGGGTAGAACAACTAGCTGTGAGATTTTTGAAGCACTTGATAGTTATTTCCTGGAACACGGAATTAAATTGAAAAAATGTATGTACAGATGGTGCAGCAAACATGACTGTACATCGTTCAGGAATTGTTGGGACGAAAGCAATGTCCCCAGAACTGAACGAAGTATTATCAGATACTATTAAAGTTATAAATTAAATTCGACACAAAGTGCTAAATTCTTGAATAGTTAAAGCACTCTGTGAAGAAATAGGTTCCCACTCTACTCAATTTCTTCTTTATGCTGAGATGAGATGGCTTTCGAGGGGCAAAAAACTAACTCGACTGCTCGTCCTGTGCAAAGAAATCAAATTATTTTTCCCGCAGCAAAATAATCCGAAATCCCAAGAACTCTTGTCCGACGATGAGTGGGTAGCCATGCGTGCATACCTGGCAGACATTTTTTAGCTGTTAAATGAACTAACTATATCTTTTCAAGGACAACTTAATTACGTGTTCACACTACAAGGTAAAATAAATGCTTTTCAAAAGAAAATATCACTGTGACAAATGCGGTTGACTGAAGAAGTTCTGCAAATGTTTTCAAGTTTCGATGAATATATGAGAGAGAAGGATGTCAAAAGGCAAGCGGTACCCATTGTTCAACAGCATTTACAATCACTGACATAATATTTGAGTTGTTACTACCCAAAGTAAGAAGATCCCAGGAATGGCAATATGTGGATAATAGATACATTGGCAACAAACAATCAGGATAGCAATTTAAACATGAATGAAAAATAAAGCCTCATCGATCTATCATGCGATGACAGTCTCGAAGCTAAATTCCAGTCATCTTTATCAAGACCTCATTTTTGGCTCTCCATAAAATGTGAATACCCATCACTGAGTGAAAAAGCAATGAAAATTTGTATTCAATTTTCAACAACATAATTGTGGGAAATTACATTTTAATTGGTTACAACAATTGAAATAAAAACGGCTCTCCGTCTTACAGTAACCTCAATGGAGCCCAAAATCCATAAACTTATTTCAACAAGCAGGAAGAAATATCACACTAAAAATGTGTAATAATTAAATAAACTTCAATTACGAGTGTCATCCTCATCACTAACTCTATAATTTAAGAAGGGTATTTTTTTGAGTATTTGAATAATAATTTCATCTTAATTTGGTTATGACTTGTTTTTTTATCAAAGTTATTTCTAATAATTCTTTTATAATATCCCCAAAACAAAATGGTGAACTTCATAAATAAATTTAAGTATCGAAATTTTGTGAATTTTTTAAAACCCCAAGATTTACAAATGGTGAAGTTTAGAAAATTTAATTTAATATAACCTTCTATAACTATAGTTTAGCAATTTGATATTTTGAAAGGGGGAGAATTTATTGTAGTTCCTTTTTAAATTTATTATAATCAACGAAGTTCAGAAAATTTTTAAACAAATTAAATCTAAGTAGGGAAGGGCAAGCTCCCCCTGCAGAGGGGAGTGACGAAGCTATTGCCTGGTTTTGTAATAATTAAACTATTACTTTGAGATATAAGTTAGGTGTATTTCATATTAATAAATTAAAACTTCTCTGATTATTATTTTATAAATGCATTTAATTTTTTCAAAAATTGATATTAGTGGTCCATTAGATTTAAAAATATCAATATAGTTGTCTGTGAAGTCCGAAAGGTTGGCAACCGCTGGTTTAGACTCTTAGGTCAATCCATTCTCGTATCTTGCAGCATCGTTCTGAACAAACCAGATATTAATTTTAACAAATTTATAAGTCATTAATACCCAGAAATACAACGAACTCCAAATATTAGAATCATTTTTAATCCTAAAGGAAAAACCTAATTTATGTCATAA